>OZ018377.1:76365423-77615423 GCA_963969555.1 Polydrusus pterygomalis
ACTGTTTCTTATAATTTCTTAGTTTATTCATAATGTTTCTATTTAATTATATTTGGATTTCGATCCTACTTCACAGAGAGCAAAAAAAATTGGCTTTCACATTAGGTACATACTTTCTGACTTATTTATAATCTACACTGTGGAAAATGATCTAATACAACATATTTGCTAAGACATAGTTTGCATTGATAGCTTATTATTTATTCTTCTTCTTAATCCGCCGTCTCCGCTCGAAGGTTGGCGATCCATTTTTAAAGTTGCAGCTCTAAAGATATCTGTCGATGTGCATCCAAACCATCTCCTCAGATCCGTCAACCAAGAGTTTTTCCTTCTTCCGACTGATCTCTTGCCCTGCATTTTACCCTCAATTATTAGTCTGAGGGGCTTATACTTTTCTCCTCTCATTACATGCCCTATATATTCTGTTTTTCTTTTCTTAATTGTAACTAGAAGTTCCAGGGGCTTCCTCATCCGGGCAAGCACTTCCACATTTGTAACTTTTTGCACAAACAACGAACAAACCCGAACAAACCCACGATATTTTCAATATGCTTCGATATGGGTACATCTCAAATGCCTCCAGTTTCTTTTCCATAGTTGGATCAAGAGTCCATGCTTCACACCCATAAAGCAGTACGGAGAATATATAGCACCTAATCATTCGTATTCTAAGCTCTAGGCTGAGTTTAGACCTCGTGACGAATTTCTTCATTGTAATGAATGCTTTCCTTGCTTGTTCAATTCGTGATCTGATATTCCTCTTTTGGTCGCATTGATTATTAATAATTGTTCCCAAGTATTTCAAGGTCTTAACTTGTTCCACCCTATTTCCATTTCTAAATAAGTTAGCATTTAGTTCGGTTTTTGATATATTTATTTGGAGGCCAATACGCTCACTATGTTACGTACTATCCGGTCCATCAGAAGCTGTAGATCGTTTATATTACCTGATAGCATTACGGTGTCATCTGCATATCTAATGTTGTTCATGCTGACACCATTTATCTTAACGCCTTTTACAACGTCACTCAAGGCTTCTCTGAATATAAACTCAGAATATTATTTATTAACCCATATTAAATAAATTGCTAGTGAATCAAACCGGCTTTAGTGTTATATCAATTCCAGATTTGCTAGAACAGTGTTTTTATTGCTGGTAAACAGTTCCATTAGCAGCACAGTCTTGTTAAATAATGAACTACTTTTAATACAGCAATCTTGTTAAGAACTAAATGGTATCTTCTCAATGTGACGAATTTTGTTCCCAGGAAAGCACTTTCTCTACAATTAAGAAACCAGAACAGCGTCCTCAAAATAGACACGTGTTTTTAGAAGTCTGACGCCGGTAACTGATCTATTTTTGCACTTGCGTACATTCTGTTCCGCCACGTGATTCTGCAGACAACCAGCGTTGCCATTTTGAGCCTTGAGTAGTCAAAAACGGTGTATCTTACTTTTATTATCCTAAAATTTAAACCACATACTAATACTAAAACGTGTGGCGGCTGCCATTTAATGGCTTATGAATACTTTTCCTCTAGGGAAACCACACATAATAAAAAATGCAATATAATCACATACAACTCTATACCATCGATTTTTGAACGTTTTATATTTTTTTCATAATACATACTTTAACGTTTGCTAGGTAGTCCCTTCATAATAATAAAATTTTGAAGATAGCACTAAAATACTTTATCCTGGCAATTCAATCAAAATGTAATTTCACACATATTTAAGTGATCAACACGGCTATTATTTTAAATTTATTTTAATTGGTGTTATAATGAGTATAGATTTTAATTTATTCTAAAACCTATTAAATTTTATTTAATTATAGGATTTAATATTTTCCCACTATAGCATTTCCACATTAAAACAAACAAAACGAAGAAATTACTGCTGAATTGTAATAGTAGATTTACAGTGTGAGTTTGTAACTTTTAATAATTTCAGTAAAGCTAGTACAGTTTTTTTTAGAAATGTTCACAACGAGTTCCACTTGCAATATTGCCAAACAGGGAATAGACAATATTATGAGCATTTACTGATATGCACTTTAAAAATAGTTAATGAAAATAAGGGTTGTCATTTAATAGCATTATCGATATCGTCATAAAAAATACAAGCCGAAGTATTTAAAAAAAAAATTGCTGGATTTACTGAATTTATTCCAGGTTATAAAGTCACACTGTATAAGTATTAATTGTATGTCAAAGTACTGGTATAACTTATCCAAACTCAGCTTGAGGTTATTCCAATCATTCCATACGGCGGTAAACAGTCTCAAAGGGACCGACCTCACAACCAGGGTTGTCACATCTTTCTTCTTCAATTCTCAAGCCACTCATTGTTATAATACATTCTTTAGTCCTTAAGAAACAATATAACTGAAATCAAGACAAAAAGTGTTTTCAGTGTTTAAAAACAACTAATTAACAAACCCTTGTTTCTCGTATACTTATACATAATATATTAACAAACCAGAAAATTTGGTAGAACTGGCAACCGTTCACAATTTATGCACGTTGTCAGGGGTGATAAGCGCCAGTTAAAGCGGCTGGTATAAGCTGAAGCGATCTCCAACCCGTTCAACGATCGATTCTGTCAGACAGAGATAGGCCAGTGACCGCCGATGGCGTGGAAGAGACGAAGATAAAATATACGTGATTTGGAACTTATGGACGGTCCGGGGAATGGTCCCAGAATGGAGTTCTGGTAAAAAAATTAAAGCATTTTCTGAGCAGTGTCGTGCCGTGTCAGGTTTATTTTTCTGGTTTTAGTTGTGTGTATAGAATCTTTGAGTTACCTTATATTTATTATTTTAATATAATATTATTATATATACAGTGGGTTTATAAAGTGTAGTATGTACAAACACCTAATGTTAAACAAACTTATAAGTGTGTATACGCATTTTAATTATTTGTTTGGGACGCCTATGGTTAGGAGTTTCATACTGTTTTATGTCATTAAATTGACCTAAGAAACACTATACTTATATGGGTAATATAACATGCCTTCTAAGTATACAAATTACTAAAACACCATCAGTGAAATGAAAGTTATTATTATTAAATTAATTACACTGAGAAAAAAACCTTATATTCCTTATAAGAATTAACATATACAATTGTTTACTATTATATGTGATAGCAACGAGCTTTCCTACTGTAGGAGAATGAAAATTGCTAGACCGTTGTCTAGAATGGTTTATAGCCATTATTCTCTGAATACTCACAGTAATTATCAAGCTCTATTGGTTCGTATTGCAGATTTCATCAGGCAATTTCGATTGGTTACTACTACGACCGATCCTTGCTAGTGGCTGGTCAAAATATATGGATTAGGAGGGTAATTCGAAAGCGGGCGATATAACCCGAAGGCACCTTACCGTATTAATTCCGACCGGCCATTATTGCTCTGAATCCTCACAGTAATTATCAAGTTCTTTTGGGGGGTGTAATCTGGTTTTATCTACTGTATTAGTTCCGACTGGCAGTTGTAATGAAACGTGACATTAATCATAATAATATTTGCTTGCTACGGTTAATGAAGCATATACTTACTTTTAAAAATCAGTACTGTAATTATCAAAAATTTAAATAGCTTTTAGTTTAATATGGTTCTTGTCGTTTAACATTGCGTATGATTATCCGTTTATGCAACATGATTTACTGAGATCATAAAATTCGTCCATATATTATTAATTAAGTCCAATACTAATGATGGGTTGTGCGAAATAAGAATCTTCTATTGCTTTATCTGACATGCAAAAACTTATATACAAAGTAAAAATAAACTAATTGAAATAAGTATTGGTACGGTCAATAGAATTCAAATTCAGACAGGACAGCTAGAAGACTCCGAACAACGATGTGACCTGCGCAGCTAATACGGTATAGTAGATTCTAACCGAGTAGCAGACTATATTTTCTCCACGACCATCCAGTTCCATATCTGATTCATCCGATTTTTCACTCATTTTTTGACTTGCACTAAAATTTGTATGAAAATAATTATTACAACGCGGCCATTTTTATCTGACACTGACAGTTTCGAAATTCATGGCAACCAATGTCGTTTATATCAATTACAGAATATTCATTCCGTATCTTGTTATGGAATGAAAATACACGCAAAACGCATAAGAAGCAAGTGTTTCAGAATAAATATTCCACCTCAAGAGCGAGAATTTTTACATTCTATTATCAAAAATGATTTTGGAATTATTGCATTCAGTAATGGTCGTGGAGAAAAACTAGTACTACGGCGCGCTGCGATTGCCGATCGCTACGAACCCTCACCAATGTATTGGTGGATTATGGGTTCTAACGGATACAATTCGTTTTTGGGGACGCTAATTATAGATTAAGCGCTTTACTGGGAACAAAATACGTCGAATTAAGAAGATACAATTTGTTTGTTAACAAAATTACTTTATTTAAAATACTTTAGTATTTAACAAGACTGTACTGCTAATGGAACTGACTACTAACAATAAAAACACTGTTCAGCAAATGAGGAATTGATATAACACTAAAGCGGATTTGGCACAGTAGCAAGTTATTTAATATGGGTTAATAAAAAATAAGCTATCAATGCAAACTATGTCTTAGCAAACCTGTTGTATTAGATCGGAAATTTCAATGGTAATAAAGCCCTAATTGATTTGTTACAGAACTGCCTCAAGAAAAAAGCTATCAGCGAAGTACAATTTTCATGCCCTAATGTAGTACCGTGCGAGTAAAAGTTATTTGCATCACAGAGGGCTTGGATTAAAAAACGTAGGGCTTGGTTTAGATCACAATGATATGGGGACGATATATCTAACCAAATCTAGGTTAAAGTTTTGTCAAATTTATATTATGACATGATGTGCCAAACTAATAAGTAATAAAATAAGTAGACAAATACAAATTTATTTTTGTTGTTTACAAAATTAACAAAGTAAGAATACACAGAAAGAAAAATAATAATAATTACATGTATTCTGAGAGAGGTGGAAGCAGACTTCATCCGAAAAAAATGTCAGGTCTATAATAAATCATTTCTTTCTAATAAATTTTGGGTAAACCATTGAGAGTAATTCCTGCGTCTTTCAAAATCTTGGGCTTGTATTTATTGGAATACTTGGTCTTTATAAGGAAATACATTTAACTGCTTCTTAAGAATAGTCCTGCATCTTCCATAAGATCTTCCCACTTCTTGGGACAGGCGTATTATACAATTTGTTGGCGTATTTTGCATTATTTCACGAACGTTTGCAACAAGTTCTTCTGTTCTTACAGATGGTCTTCCTGCTCCTTTTTTGTGTATAGTATAGAACCTGTTTCCCTAAACACACATTGTGTGAATTGTTCAAGAAGTTGAAAAAATTAGCGATGAATCAAATTACTTGTAACGACTGTCAAAGATGACGGAATAACTGATTGATTGTTAATTCAGGTAGTTACTGACACCCAACAGGTATTATGCTCTACGGCTAAGCATTACGTCCTTAGATGCAAGGCCCTCTTTGATGCAAATAATTTTTGCTCGCACGGTATTACTTAAAAGCGACCCAATACTCCTCGGTCTCCCCCAATAATTATCGTTTAAAAAAACAGATGCCCATAAGTAATTTAGCAACCGAACCGAAGTCCATAAAAAGCCATAACGCCATACATAAAATACAAAAATGGTCAAAACTTAAGCCATACCATATTATGTAATACCCGACCTATGGTGTATGTTGCCAATAATAACTTTTCTTGTTACAATCAGCTGAGTGCATTTAGCAAGTTTAATTTGCGTCATTCACCTTTAATTACCAACTGAATCATCACACGCGAAAACCATACCTTTTTATTGAATTTTTATAGTTCAGGAGCTTGAATGGAAAAAGCTACTCGCTTTTTACTATAAGTAATTTTAGTATTTATTCATTTTACATCAATCCATACTTTTTATAGTGTTGGCAATAACTGCATGCTACAGATTAAGTCAGCTGCATAGACAATTTACCTTTAGATACGTACAGCTTATCTCCTGCGCAAACAAACGTTACGTTTTATGGGTGAAAAAATATGTCCGAGCGCATGACTCGCCGGTCAGCTACCTTCCCTCTGGGCACTTCGGGCATGCGCACAAACTTCGTGTTATCGGCCTGTCCATCTTTAGCGACATGCTCAAAATACACTACAGAAACGGTCGGCCGCCATTTTTGTTGTTGTGTTTTAAGGTTTCTCTGTGGATTCCTTGTAGTTTTCTTAGTTATTGTGGATTGTGGGTGAGTGTTTAATATTTGCGGATTTCTAGTTTTTGTGTAGTTTAGTGAATTATTGTGTCTGATTGTGAGAAAATTAATTCTGTCAAAGTTGGAAAGTTGCTGGCTGGTTAATTTTTTGATTAAAATCTGTACCAACATTAAGCTTTAAATAAAGCCAGTATTCCACGGGTCAAGTTCTCGGGCAAACACTTTTTAAATTCTTAAACAAGAAATTTTGCTTGAACACGTACCCAAGTTTTTGCCAAATTGTAAAAATCAATAGATACAAGTTATATACCAACTAATATTTGACTTCCAGCCCACACGCAAAATTTCAGCTGCATAAGATAATTTTGATTTTCTACCCACCACTAAAATTTATTTTCCACTTAATAAACACTTTACTGATGAAACTGTGTTTTTTTTGTCTTGATATTAAGGTGTATTACTTTCAGACACAATCTACATATTCAAAAATACTTATTTTATGAAGTTACCTTATACAGGGCCAAAAACAAATAAACTTTGCATCACATGCGACCAAATTTTAATAGACCAATTTTGATTTTGTAGAAAAACACACATTTAATATGGCGCTACTGAAAGAAAATAATAATAACATTTCGAGAATGTCTTCTCCTTATAACTGAGACATCCACTAAGAAGGGATTTTTTAACAGTCAACCAATAAGGGGGTAAAATTGGGGTAAACACTAGTATATTTACAAATAATGATAATATTAATATAAAAAATCCAAAAGAATAGTTGAATAAAAACCCAGTAACGACGAAGAGATTATAAAAAATTAACGTTGACACAAATTTCATTTTAATAAATTAAATTATTGGCCACACAATGTTAAAAAGTAATTTGGATCAAATTTTGTAAGCAATGCGTTTAATAAAACGTAAAAAACCCATTGTGTTTTTTAATTTATCGGTTTTTTATTGGCACTTGTAAAACCCATAACGCCAGCTATAAAAATTAAGAACCTGGCGAAACAACTACGACGCGACGTCTCTAGTTTCTAATTAGTGTGAATTTTGTTGGATTAATTAATTGCATATTACCGATAACATATTAATCTTAATTAATGTAAATACATATTAATTTAATTTATTCCATTAGGTTCAGTTTTTTTTTTGTCCCGACATTTATTATGTCTTCCTGTTTTTGATTACGTTATTATATAAATGTGTATATCTAATAAATTATCGAGGAATACCATTTTCCTACGAAAAAAGGCACGTTTAATGTTATCTTATAATATTTATGCTCCCTATTCCTTGGATTATTAAATACCTTATAATATATTATACATATAATAATATCATTTCATACCTAATGCGGTAATAATTTTAAATAAGCAAACCAGGACCCTTCCCTTTTCCAAGAGTCCATTGGTTGGTTAAAGACGGGGGTCGGGTTCGACGTATGACCCAAGCTTCTTACCCTGAAGCCCTCTGGCCTCTGGCTTATTGTGCGCCCCATTCTTGATAGAAAAGGTTTGTTCCATCTACGAGGTCCGGTAGTTTTTTTCCAAGAGCCTACACTTAACATATGTAAACCTAGTCATTCTACCTAAATGGGCGAAAGAGAGGCTCGGGGCCGCTATGTAATTCCAAGTGATTTTGGATGGATATTCGTGTTTGCTAAATGTTTATCGCAAGCAACGTTTAGAGTAACTCGTTACAAAAATGATGAGCGGTGGTTTTTCTAGGTTTTGATTGTTTCTCTATAGGAGGAGGTAAAATGCCGATGGGTCAAAATGGTAGTTGTTTTCAAACTGTAATAAACCCATAATTAAAAATAAGATACTTGAATCTACAACCCTGTAAAAAATGTAAGTTAATTTTCATTCTGATTGCTGCCATAGTTTAAATTAACCACTTTTAAGGGTACCCTTGTTCCCATCAACTCTACCCGAACTTCACTCTTTCGGTTTATCTTATCGCAATGGTAAAACCTAATTCCCTAATGTGGGGATAGGCGATGTCTGGGTAGTATTTATCTTCTCAAGAATAATAATTCTGCCTAAAATTGTTATTTTTGCTAAATCCGTATCCAACAAATTAAATTCATGATCAGATCCAAGGTCAGATACCCGTCTTGAATGTCAACCAATTAGCAAAAAACAAATTTTCCAAATTAAAATTAAAAGTTGGTAAATCATCTCGTCAGTTTCTTTGATCTTTTGACAAGTTTTTAACTAGATGTTGACTATGTCTACGAGAGGAATTACGCTAGACGCGACTAGAGATCTCCTCGTTGGTATCCAGATGGGCCCCAGGATATATTAGTCGCGTTATATCAAGCTTGGCCAAGTTTCAATGCCACAGACGACACACCTCCGGGCGGCAAATCGCGGGATCTTTAGATGCAGTGACGTGCATATAAAATTTCTTTAATATAATCTTGGCAATAAAATTAATTAAAGTAAATATTTACATCTCCCTCCGCACTCATGTCAACTCTTCGTCTGCAAGGAAGGCCATCCAGTCAGCAACCAAGGTTTGGCTAAGGGAAGAAATCAAAAAACTTTACTTTAAACTCAATTTAATTAATTTAAAACTTAAATTTCTCTTTTACGAACTAAATCACATTCTACACCCAGTCCAGTGGGACTCTTTGTGCCTTTCTTTACAAAATTATGTTCATGATCAAAAAAATATTAAATTTCAACGTTTAAAAAATAAACTGGATAACTTAACCACCCATCAGGGGCGTACTTTTAACTTTTCTATTAATCATAAATCCAATTCTAATAACAGAAAC
Source organism: Polydrusus pterygomalis (assembly GCA_963969555.1). Lineage (NCBI taxonomy): Eukaryota > Metazoa > Arthropoda > Insecta > Coleoptera > Curculionidae > Polydrusus > Polydrusus pterygomalis. The sequence continues at coordinate 76,374,450 of OZ018377.1, forward strand.
AACTTTTTTAATTCCACTTTTGCTAATAAAATTAATGACTCCTCTTCCAATAATATCAGCTTTGACAACTCTATTTTTAAATCTGAATTAAACGAAGAAACTCTAAACATTTCAAATGTCGATGGTTTTAGGTTCAATGAGAGAACGCTTAACCTAGGCAGTACTCAGTTCGAAGAGCACGAAGTGAGTTTACTTGATTTGGGTCTTAAGTACAACTTTCATTTTCAGCCTGAGACTAGAGACTTAGAAGTCATTGCTGTTGATTGTGAAAACATCATTTCAACTTCTCATGAATCCGTTAAGAAGGACACATTGAGATCTCTCTGTACTACATCCCTTAATCAATTTTATAATGGTATACCCCAGTTGAAGAATGACAATGAGTATAAAACCCTTAAATCTTTAAAATCCAAAATTATTGACAACAATTTAGTTATATCAAAAGCTGATAAGGGCAACTGCTTGGTAATTTTGGAAAGACCACAATATATTGAAAAGGTTAATAATTTCCTCTCTTCCGATGATTTTTCTTTAATTCCCAATAATCCATTAGATAAATTTTTTCAATTGTTCAAAACCACTTTAAAACAAACCAATGACACTCTTATTCATTTTAAAACTAATAAATACAAGCTCACACCTATAAACCCTTCAACACCTCTGCTTTATGGTCTCCCCAAGATTCACAAGCAGAATATACCTGTTCGCCCTGTTGTGTCTTACTGCAGCTCACCTTGTTACAAACTCAGTATTTGGCTTAATCAGACTTTACTTAACCTAACTAAATTTAAAAGCTCTTTCTCAGTTAAAAATTCTTCAGATCTTGCTAGGGACCTTACAAACATACATATTCCTGATTCTTCTTTACTAGTATCTTTCGATGTTACAAACTTATTTCCTAGTATACCCCCTATTGAATGTCTCAACCTAATTAAAACTCTTCTTACGGATAACACAGATTTGGAACACGAACATGTCAATAATATTTGTATCCTAGTAGACTTAGTTCTCAAACAAAACTTTTTTCAATTTAACAACCAATTTTATAAACAAATTTCCGGACTTGCCATGGGATCAGCTTTGTCCCCCCTGCTCGCAGAAATTTTTATGTCTTTCATTGAATCCAAAATAAAAACTCATCCTCTTTTTAAACATATACTCTTCATAAGAAGATACGTAGATGACATTTTCGCAATATTTACCGGTACTGAACAAGACCTTCAGTCTTTCATCACTTTTCTGAATTCTATTCATCCTGCCATAAAATTCACGTCTGAAGTGGAAGTAGACAACTCTATTGCTTTCTTAGATCTGAAATTAACCAAAAAGAACAATAAAATTTCATTTTCTATCTATCACAAACCTACTAGTACAGATTCGATCATCCCATACCACTCTAATCATCCACACAATCAAAAGTTTGCCTCATTTCACTCATTCTTCTCCAGACTTTTTGCTATCCCCCTTGGAGATAACGAATTTAAAACAGAACTGAGTCTCATCAGACAAATAGGTACTAATAACGGCTTTCCTCTGAACGTGATCAATAAAATATATTACAAGCACTTAAATAAATTTCTAAACAAAAATCTCTTGTCCAAAGACACAACCTCAAAAAGATATTATTCATTACCGTTCTGGGGCCCCATCTCGTATAAACTTAAAAAAATCTTTAAATCATTTGATATTGACATTGCATTCAAAACACAACACTCTTTAAAAAGGTTCCTAGGAAGTTCGAAAGACCATGTCCCCATTTCTGATAGGTCAGGCGTGTACAGCATTTCGTGTTCAACAGAAGGCTGTTCTGCGATTTATGTCGGCCAAACAGGTCGTAAGTTCTCCACAAGAATACGTGAGCACTGCAGGGAATTAGAAAGAGCTCAGAATCAGGACCTCTCACCCTCTAAAATTAAATCCAACTTTTCTAGACACATTCATTCAAATAAACACAACTTTATACCAGACTCTCACACAAAATATCTACACTTTTGCAATAAGGGTAACAAACTCGATCTCTTGGAGATTCTGGAAATCAATAAAACTTTAAATAATTTAAATATCATCTGTCTAAATGACCAAATCCAACACAGTTCCACAAACTTTTTTAATTCCCTCAACTTTTCATGACTCAACTGACCCTTCTCTGAATCCTTTTGCCCCCCTTTTTCTGCTTTATCTTTTCGGTTTCAATTGATTTTCAATAATTATAACATAACCTATTTTCAGGGCCATCTGTGACTAACTCTTCTTCACTTCTTTATGGCGTTGGCTACGGTAAGGGCCACTCGCTAACACAATTTGGGTGATCGTAAATTGGTCTGCTTTTATCCGCGACTAATTGATTTTCAGCACCAATTTTAACATCTCTACGTTATCTAATTTACTTTACCGACAAACCAAAAGGTCTTACATTAATTACCTCTTGCTCATAGATGGCACTGTGATAGTCACTTTTTACTTTGTCGAAATACTGAGTTACACCTTTCTAATATTATAAACCTACCAACAGAGGTCGTCACACAAATACTTATGATGCCTATTTTCAAACCTCAGCAACATATTTCTAAATGTAATTTTCTTTCTATTTTATAGGGATTGTATTGATTGTATCTTGTATTTTAAGTGATTTTTAGTATTTTAAGCAATTTTGAACCCTAATTGAGCTTTTCTCCTTTATAACTTTTACAAAATTCTTATAAACTCCTGGCATACTTGAGGATTCTTCATTTTGACCGCCAAAACGTTTGTCATTTGTTCCCCTCTTTTACAATGTCAAGTTTAGATTCATTTCCCATCCTACACGTGTTGGCTACAGTAGCACCTCTATAACGGGAACACAAAAAAATTTTTTTTTAAAATTTTTAAAAATTTTTCCACACAATGTGTCTGCTTTGACTCTGGCGGGGTAACTGGGCCGTAAAAAGCCTGGTACCCCAACTGTTTTTACTTTTACATTAAAAGGTAAGCTAATCTACTACACTTCTTAAATTTCATTTTCTACATTCCCCTTTCTATTTTTTTTACAGATGATCTGACCAAAAAAAACAAATTTTTCTTTTTCTCTTCTTTCTTTACATCTCACCCCAACATTTTCAAACGTTTCTGACTGGGCTCAATAAAACTCAGGATGTTTCAGTAATTTATTAATACTTTTAACAGATATGTTTTTCAAAACTCCCTAATTTTTACTACCCTATCTTTTTTCTTCGCACGACAGTGTGCTTCTACGTTAACCCTCGACTCTTCAGTATGCTGGAGTCTTGATTTTTGATCTTCTGATTTTTCAATTTTACATCTCTTGTACACCATTAAAAGCTCCATTACGGCTCAATCTCACCATTATTTTCTCTTGCTAAAAACATCAGCATTTTAATTTTCACTTTGTTTCCTGATGATGAGTGTTTCTACACTCGAAACATGTCGATGTAATACTAGGTTCGCCTAGTTTTTCGTTTAATAAAGATTGTGGAGAAAGACTTCGTGCTTTTCTTTTTCTGTATCATTTAACTCCACTTTGAGTATGGACTACTTCTTCAAAATAAATATTTATAATTTTTAACACATACCCTTGATGGACACATGCAATCAATTTCAATATACAGGGTGTCCAAATTTGGTGTTGGTTGACAGTATTGCGATTTCGAAAACTATAAGAGATAGAAATACGATTAAATGGGAACAGTTTAGGCAATTATTTTAGCAGTTTATTGGTGCTAGCGGATCGATTCTGGTTCGTTTGGTTTTTGAGATATTTTGATTAAACTAAAATGTTGCATTTCCTTAGATCGGTTGTTACTATGTTATTTCTTAATTTCAAATCTGTAAACACATTTTCATGGCAACTTTTTATGTAGAACATGTCTACTTGGTAATATTTTAGTTACATCATTTTGGTTTCCTGGAACCATCATCAATTTTCTTTTTTCTTACGACCGCCATATTGGATTTTTTATTTATCGAAAAGTACATAATTTTTCAATAATTTTTTAGAAATTTATAATCCCAAAATAACTAAAAATAACATTTTCCACAAATTCCGAACATATTTGGCAACACCGATAAAGTACAAGTATTTTTAGACTTTCGGTAAAAAGGTAATATCTACCGGTGGCACCGTGCGTTAGCCAGCTAGGTCCCTGGACCTTACCACATCTTTCGTCATCATCGACTTTTATTTAGGAGATTTGTCAAAAATGAGGTACTTATACGAATTTAATCCCGCTGAAACCGACATTTCGAACCTTAGTATTAATTTCTTATTAATTATAACGTGCGTTCGCCTTAATTAAGAATAGTATAAACAGATTTCGTTGTTAAATTGACTTTATTCTTAAGTATAGGGATCATCTGATATGTCGGTGTTGCCAAATATGTTTGATTTTTCCCTAAAAATGTTATTTTTAGTTATGTTGAGGTTATAAATTTTTAGTTTATAATTGTGTTTAGTATCATATTAGGTATAGGAAAAATTTAAGTAATTCTCGATAAATAAAAAACCAAATGTGGCGGTCATAAGCAAAAAGGAAATTGGTGATGGCGCCAGAAAACCCAAAACGTTGTAACTAAGGTATTACCAAGTTGGCATGTTCTATGTAAAAAGATGCCACGAAAATATGTTCACAGATTTGAAAAATATTAGAAAATACCAAAGTTACAACCGATCTAAGGAAATGCGACATTTTAGTTTATTTAAAATATCTCAAAAACCAAAAGTACCAGAATCGATCCGCAGGCAATACTGTCAGCACCAATTTCGGGCACCCTGTTATATATTAAAATTCGACACTTGGCACTGTATTTCTAATGAATTTTAAATTTTACTTTCATTTTTGAAATATATTTATAAAGGTGTGTAAGCAACAAAATACTCCATCTAGACTGGCATAATAATTCGGATTTTTAGCCTTTACCATGGAGTTATTGCCATCAAATTATTTTCTTCCCTATAAGACAACTTGATTTACGCTTGCAATATAAAGAAAATGCGGACTTAAAAATCTTCCTTATTTTCTTATAGATTATCCTTGCATCCTACAAAAAAATCGTCAAAAAATATTTTTTCCTATATATTCTTTTATAACTCTTTTAAATCCCTTTAAAGAACAAACTTAAAAATAATAAAAAAAAAGTGGTTCAATACCAATATTTATGCTGAGTTTTATTCTTTTTATTGAATTTTACACTTCATAGGTACAAAATTTTCGTCAATGCCTAAACACATGTTTATTTGTTCCAAGCGAAAAATTTGTCGAAATTGTTTTACATATATCTTTTTCCTTAGTTTAGTTGTTGCGTTGGAACCTTTATTTCTACCTCCTAGGGAAAAAATTTCCAGAACATTTACTTACTAATTTTAGCAGAGTACACACATACTTTTAATACTATATGTGATAGCATCGCTCTTTTCTACTGTAAGACAACGAAAATTGCTAAACCGTTGTGTAGTGATAATATCACGGTAATTTAGCCAAAAGGAAATAGGAGTTATTGCTACCATAGAATGGTTTATAGCCATTATTGCTCTGAATACTCACAGTAATTATTAAGTTCTATTGGGGGTGTAATCTGGTTTTATATACTGTATTAGTTCCGACTGGCAGTTGTAATGAACCTTTATGAAATTATTTATAATAATAGTGGCTTGCTACGGTTAATAAAGCAGAATATTACCTACCTCTAAAAATCAGTACTGTAGTTCTCAAAAATTTAAATAGCTTCTAGTGTAATATTGTCCTTGTTGTTTAACATTGCATATGATTATCTATTATGCGACATGGTTTACTGAGGTAGTTAAATTCGTCCATAGATTATAAAGTCCAATACTAATGATGAGTTATGCGAAATAAGAATCCTCTAGTGCAGTGGTTCCCAAATGGTGGTCCGCGGACCCCTTGGGGTCCGCGGCGTATTTTTTGAGGGTCCGCGAACCCACGTCGGGTTTGTTCGGGTTTGTTCAGTATTCAGTTCAGTATTTGATCAGTACCTATGTCACTTTACAATTTTATATAACAGTATATAGATTGAAACTTTAACCTCAACGAGCCGTCTGTGCTTTCATATTACACGCAACACTCAAGTCAAAGATAGATTTTGATCTCCAGACAACTCGTCCGAAACCTTATTCAGAAAAGAATTTAAATCTGTATCTGAAATTTTGATACCAATCTTTTAGCTTTAGACGTTAAAAGAAGTCTTTGTATCTTTTACCTTTTAAAATTTTTTTATTAAAAATTACATTTAAAAAAAAAACGGGTAATTCCAAAACCGTACCCGGAAAATAATTACGGAAGGAGGAGGCAATTAAAAAATCACGCCCGCATCGGCATTGACAACAGGCATTGTCATTAATAATTTTAAAATAAAAATTTAAGCTTAGTGTCTATTTTCCGGTCGGTTGTGAAAAAAGATGATTTCAAACAAATATGAATAGGTACACATAAAGCCGCGAGATAAATTTACAAAGTAAACTCTTAAGGAAAGTAGTACCTAACAATTTGTAATAACCTTTCGTGCGTAGAATTGATACATCAATATTTTTTGTATAAACCTTTTTTCGTAATTCCAATGGGATTTGAGATGGCTGCCATTTAATTTTTCGCAGGCAGCAATCAAACGCATCATTTTCGACAGTATTTTTAATGCAATCCAAAGAGATTATACTCCCACACTTGCATCGTCAAGGAGCCCACGACATAGGCGTAGTTAGGGGGGTACTTGGGGGGTGCTAAGCACCCCCGAAATCTAAATTAGCACCCCCAAAAAAAATTTACAATATATAGGCTAATTTTAGAACTAACCAATTTTTATAATATAGGTACATTATAATTTTTGTAATGAATATAATATAATATATAATATAATTTATGTAATTATAACATATGTAATGAATTTTTCATATTAATATTTCAAGCATTTGAATTTTGGTACAAATTTAAGTATATTTAGGTAGTTGTGGATTCTGTTCAAAATTTCTCTCCGTGTACCATGTAGTTCACGCCCAGTTTACTTGTCAGAGCGGGTCTATGATCATGAAATCTCGTAAAATACGAGAGCGGCATAATAGCTTGTGTATGTCATGTTCTGCAATTCTGCATTAATTTGATAATTTAAATTTAACCAGTCGTAGTCGTTCAAATTCGCGGAAATTTTTAGCCGGTATTTTGACTATTTTTTTTGTTAATGAAAATTAATATGGTTTTATTGAATTCAGTTAAAGTTTAAAGTTAAATAAACACGAAAAAACAATGAGTGCGTCGTCGGATAGAAAATGAACCGTGGAATTTTTGAAAAAATCTTTTAGCAAGTTACCGTTGGAGGAGAAAGTGATTGTCAAGAACATTGAAAGACCTAAACCTGGTATTAACATCACATTAAAATATTTACTAAAAATTATTGACCAAAATTTGGGCGTGGTCTTAAAAATTTTTGTGCACTCCCACGTTAACATGTCACGAGCCGCCACTGGACTTCAGCACCCCCAGTGTTGACCGTCTAACTACGCCTATGGCCCACGGGAGACTGTTTTTGTATACTTAAAAGGGGACTAATATCCCATTTTAAATGCGAAGCTATACAACTGACTCCTAAAAAAAAAGGTTCAGATGGAAAAATGCCAATTTGCTTTGACGATCCTTTTTTTTAACGATAGTTCGGAACATAAAATAGTGTATTTTTAAACTTGCCCCGGTAAGTCAACTGTGTAATAAGGAAGTGCACATTGGCAAATTTCTAAATATATCAACAAGAGGTAGAGACTCAACAACACAACCACAACATTTGGGCGGTCTTGCAAAAATATTCGCACAGATACATTATCAGTACGTTGACTTTTATACAGCTGTAATACCTACTGACATATTGCGAGAGTTTCGTTCGTAAATGAATATTTGGGTGAATCTCAACTCATCCAGTCCTTTTATAGTCTTAAACGAATGTTGGTGAAAAAGTGTTCGAAAACTAATTCTTATACTATAGTATAGATGGTGCTGATAAAGTTGATACATTTTTTCAGGTAAACAAACCACCTGAGCAGGAAACGCTCCGACACGTTGATTTTATTTTATTTTTTCAAGTTTTAAAATCTCTGAAAAATACACAGGTTGCGTCAAGAACATAACAGCTGTCAATTTTTCATTATTATTTAAATTATTTAAAAAGTATCAGAAAATATTTTTTTGGCATAGGCAAGCATGCCCATCAAAAAATCCAATTCAATTTTCTTAATAAACGAAACTGAACTTAGTAAATAAAGTATTAAACTTATTTTAACAAAATAAATGTTGAAAATGGTGCACGTGCCTAGGGGTGGGCAAAATTATCGATTATAACATTTTTGAATATCGATTAATCATCATTTTTTAAAATCGATTTAATTGAAAAAGTCGTTTTTTTTTATAATTAAAAATAGATTATAGAGTTTCATAATCTCCCAGCCCAACTTTTGTATTGTATAATTTGTTTAAAATAAAGTTCGGATCTTTTCGGCAAATGATTTTAGAAAAAAATTTAAAAATATGATGACGCTCATCGTAAAGCGTTGAGCGTAAGAACAGTGCAAGTCCGGAATCTACAGAGAGTTTTTTTCGTTTCATTTTTAAAAAATGTTTCTCGATTATTTTTTATAATCGAAAATCGATTATAATATTTTAAAATCGATTATAAAATTTTATAATCGCCCAGCCCTACCCGTGCCCATTAACATTGTTCTTGTCGAAACAAATTTCAATTGAACCTTCTTCTAAAAATTGTCTTTAAAGTAATAAAATCTGAATCTGAAAAATTGATGTGTGATGATACATACATTATTTCACTAAATATCTTATATATAATTTCACAAAACTCGTTTCTTCTATTTGGGTTATCTTCAGTGACGGATCAAGAATCAAATCAGGGGGAGGCGCTCTTTAAGGCTGTAGCCAGGCAAGAAATTTCGTAGGGTTCAAATTTCGTTTGTTTTCGATATCCTGCAGAGGGAAAGTAGCAAATTTTGGAGCCACGCCCACCTCTGAAGTTTGTTACAAATTCAACCAATAAGAAATTTTGCATTAAGGTAGAAACGAATAGAATATTCGACGAAAATTAATTATCTTTTTCTTATCAATTTTTGATATTCCCCTGGATAGACGGTAGCTAGAAAACTAAAAATGTGCTGAATATCTTACATTTTCTTATGCTTTAATGGCGTAAAATGAATGAGTTAGAAATATATTGTGCGAAATTAATTTAAAAAAAAATTGAACTGTCCAAAATATTTTTATTTGCTATGGGACAATGGGCTGGATCCAACGACCCTGTAGCCAGCCCCCTCCCCCACAGATACGATGCCTTGTTTTTCGATGTTTTACATACGAAACTTAGTATTCAATATTGATGCATATAAATAATAATATCTTTTGAAAATACCGTACAGCAGCCAAAAGTAAAGAAAAAGTTAATAATTAATGTTTTTTAATTTGGTTCATTTGTTGACGAGTTCGGATGCGCCCTTATGTAACTGGCGCCGAACAGCGAATCCGAATTAAATTAAGATTAAACAGGCTTAATTATCGAGTTAATAGTATGATAATAGCGTTATTTATGATCAGTTTGCTCCAAGCTACCACTTTCTGAGCCTTATACATTAATTATTTATTAATGTTTACTTTGTATGTGTAAATAAAATTGCAAACCCATTCATATCGCCTACACAAATATAGCTACTTTCCTTACAGATTTTGTTTGTGAATATTCAAAATGAATTAAATTTTGTATCTCTTTTATTCGTATCATACGCCCACGCCCACATGTTAACGGTACCGTGAAGTAGAGCCCTGCACGGGCCGGGTTTTCATTTCGGGCCTCTATGCGGCCCGGCCCGACTCTCGGGTTCGGGTCGGATCGGGCAACTTAATCAATAAAGTTTCGGGCCGTCGGTGTCGGGCCCTAATAAATGTTTTTGGGCCGAACGGGCTTTTCGGGCCGACAGGGCTGACTAACTTATCTGGCCGATAGGGCTTTTTGGGCCGACCGGGCTTTTCGGGCTGGCTGGGCTTTTTACGTGTTATATGTAGGTAATACTTAACAGCTGATAGGCCAAAGACAATACGTTATAGATTCTAATAGTTTAGGCTTTATGTTTCATGTCATGGTATGTCACTTTGCCAGTTAAACAATAGATTAAACATCACTTGAAAAACTTGTGACGTTTAGTCTATTGTTTAGATGTTATAAATGTCAAGAAATTACCTTTCCGTTTTTCGGGCCTATCGGGCTAACCGGGCCCACGGGGCTTTTCGAGCCGATCGGGCTTTTTAAATCTTAGTTAATAATTTGTTCGTGACGCGTCAATTTCTTGGTTGCCCGGCCGGGTCGGATCAAGCGTCATACAACGTCCGAATTTCAAAATTTGGGTTATTTCCAAAAATAAATTTCAAAAATTTTATAATTACAATTACAATTAATTATAAAAATATTATTGACTACGAAATCGTTGCAGCAAAAAACCAAATCTGGTCAAATCTGCCCATATTTCTTTTCTTCTCTTATTAATTCATAAATCCAACGTTTCTTTAACGCACCCAACTGTACAAAATTGTACTCCGAAGAAGGGTATTTGGCAGATTTTGGGATTAAACGAAGAAGTAACGTAATATCGATTAAAAAACGAAATGGCGAAGGCGTGACTAGTATTTGCTCTTAATACGCTATATCTTTGAAAGCCAGTCTTAATGCTAATAAAATATTAATACACTCCTTACAAGGTTTAAGGTAAAGGTGAAGGTAAATGAACTTAGACCGGTTCTGTCTCTCTAGCCAACCTCTCAACCTGAAATAAACAAGTCTCCGACAGGGTGCCATTAATGACAAGTGACTAAGGGGCGATGTGGCGAGTTCTTAGAAAAATTTGACTTTTAAAAAATTTTTATTATATAAGGGCAAATTAAATTTTAGAGGAAAAATAGATCATACTACTCTCTACAAAATATATTGTATTAAATAGGCTATAGTTTTAGATTAAAACGTTTCTACATGCATGCTGGTTTAAATATTGAAAATAGAACAATTTTATTAACAAATGTATCGTTTTAATGTATTTCTTTTCGAAAATCAGAAAGTATGTCATTTCGGTGACACATTTTCTTACCAAAATTTAAAGAGAAGAATTCACAAATACGGAAGTTATGATATGAAAAACACAGAGATAGTGTTCGCCAAACTAGGGCCAAAACTAGTTCAGTTTTCTTTGCCATAGTAAAAAATAAAGGATTAGTCCCTCAAAAATCATTAAAAGTACATTTCGTAATTTATTGTTGCACTAGCGTAAATTAAATTGCAGTACCTTGACAAACAATATTTTTTATATGTCACTTGAATTAACTAATATCCGTCACAGAAACGGACTATGCGGCACAGAAATGACCTTACGTATCACAGAAATGACTTGAGCTGGCTAAAAATTAAAATACAAGGAAACTTTAATGTATTTATATAGACAAAGTTTATTAAAATTTATTGATTTTTGCAACCATCTGTTTAGTAATTGTTGATGTTTTTGTCTTTTCTGTGACGTAATGCCAGTTCTGTTAGACGTGGTCAGATTATTCCAAGGCGTCACGAAACGGACCATCACAGAACTGACAAAAACTGATTTCCCATTTCCTATGAAAGAATGGTGGTTGCCGATGCTCGTAAAAGTAAGGTTAGAAGCCAGGTACCCATTGGGTTAATAAAAAAATCGGTTATTTCTTTAGTTTTTTTGAATATTACAACTATGCAACACGTTCCAGAACTGACCCTTAATAAAAATATTTACCTGCTGATGACAAAACTTTTCCCTACTGTCTTTTTGCGGCACTATTTTAACTTTACGCCCTACTAAGGTAACAGGTAAGATTCCATACGGTTACGAAATTATACTAAATCATTTACGCAGGCGCTACATGCCCCCTTTATGATTGTTTTGGAACTAAATGGCCACGTCACAGAACTGATAAACGAAGACGGGTACAGGTATTTTAGTATTAATATTTTGTTAAGAGAATATATATTTAAGGATGTTCTAAAAAATATCCGAGTTAAGATAATTTAAAAGCGAAATTGGCATAACACGACTTAATAATCTCTAAATAATAGTAAAAATTCACAAATAATATGGATAAACTTGTGGTAGTAGTGGTAGGGACAGTTCACAGAACTGACGTTTACTAGAGGCTTTTTAAAATAGATTTAGAAAACAAATTAGTATACGATGCACACATGATTATTTTAATTGTAATATATCCTATGGATTGCTTAGAGATCAAAAACAATTTAATTCTTCTTTTAGATTTTATTTTATAACCCGAAGACATACATGTTTTTTGCTCTAAAATTTTATTTACCCATAATCATTACTACCATGTGTAAACATTTTTTACAAATTCTATTTACTTACCTTTAAACGACCTTCTTATCTAAAATGTGTAAAAAGATTTAAGTATAATTAGTAGAGACATACTTGAGATAGCTGTTATTTATCTTAATGAATGCTATCTAATTCTAGGTATGTACTAAATTAGAACGAATTGTTTAAAATATTGTTCAAAAATGATATATTATACTCGTATTATTGTACATACAATATTAAAGTAACATTTTAAAAGTAATTATCCCGTTTAAGTGTTGTTATAGTAGGTATAGTCTCTTGTTAACTTCATAGACGAGGCTTGGTTTTACAATGTATGAATTATGTAAATTTGTCATATATTATTGTAAAGACGTAATCAAAATTAATAATTAAATATCTACTATTCAAGTTTTGATTTCTTTGAAACATGCATTCATGGCCAAACCACTGGCACTGGTTACTATATCTCCAAATTTCTAGAGTATAATAGAAAATTCAAGTTTCATACATTGCTTTGGTTTCATCTAAACAACTTCTGCAGTTCACGCACAATTAAGTTCTGGAGTATTAAACTAGTCACACGTATTATTAAACGTTTTTTTTTTAGTGCGTACTCATTATACAGAATATAAAATAAGATGCTCGTACAGCCTCAATAACCACACGAAAATTCGAAGATTGGCTTACACCATTTGCTGACCTGCTAAAAGCGGAATTTGGAATATTTACAGACGGCTCCAAAACTAAAGAAGGTAGTGTAGCCGAAATATATGGAAAACCCCCAAAAATAGAATTAACTATCAGCCTGGAATCTATGACAACCATATTTCAAGCAGAGGTTCATGCAATTAAAATGTGTGCACGACTGCTAATAGATCGACGGTATGCACATAAGTCAATCAAGATATTCCCTGACAGGCAAGCTGCATTAAAAGCTCTTGAATCGAGATGGTGTACCTCAAAAACGGTGTGGAGCTGCCACGAAACACTATCCGAACTAAGCCTGAACAACGGAATAACCCTAATATGGATACCGGGACCCATGGGTCTGAAGGTTAATGAGGCTGCCGACAAGCTCGCTAAGAGAGGTGCAGCACTAAAATTCACATAACTCGAGCCGGTAATAAGTATATCTCATGCTTCGGCCAGAAAAATAATACTAGCTGAAGCAAAAAGCAAATGGGAAAGACACTGGTTAAATCTACCAGGTCTACACACACTCAAAAGCATTTATAACCAGCCCTATAAACCAACAACTAACTGACAAACTACTAGTACTCAACAGGTCACGCCTTAAAGCACTACTGGGATTGTACAGCGGCTACTGCAGATTGCGACACCATATGTATAAAATTGGAATGGCCCCCACTGATGAATGCCGGCTTTGCATGGAAGATGCAGAAATAGCAGAAAACGTACTGTGCGCTTGCCCCGAAGCAGGAAGAATCAGATTCGCCCTATTCGGCGAGGTGACTCTGCTGCCGGATGACATGAAAAATGTGTCTCCCAATACTATCATTAACTTCATTAAAAATTTAGACCTATTGGCGTAAATATAAACAAGGCGTGAGCCACAATAGATCGCATGGTCGCAGTGGAGGGTTAGCTGTAACCAACTCAGTTTAACCTAACCTAACCTAACACCATTTCGTTGATAGTAGAACATGATGAACGAGCACCTGTGTACACTAAAATTTCGAAATCCAAAAACTCACAACAAATTTTACTTTTATTGCAGTTTTATCTTCCAATTAGCAAATTTAGTCAAAAATAAAATTTATTTTGTCTTTATAATTAAAAAATCGTAAAGTTCGTGCATAAACACCTTGTTAAAAGATATACTTGATCATTATTGACAGAACATTATTGCTTCTCTTAATTAAGACAATGAGCCTAATGAATAAAAATGTAGCAATTGCTTTTGTTTATAAAATCGAAGTAATTCCTTGAAAGCCAATGAATAAAAACTAAAGTACCTAATTGCTTTTGCTTCCAGCAATTGCTTAAAAGTGCAGGAATTGCTTCTAGTCAATGCTTTTTCTTAAAAAATAGAAGCAATTGCTATCTTTTGCTTAAAATGTGATAAATAAATTAAGGAGTTGCTTTTTCTAGTGTAGAAATTGCTTCCAACTTTTTAAGGTCGACCCCTGCTTGGTAGCAGTTAACTTTACTTCTCCGCGGCATACACTTGCGTTGCTCTTACTTTGTGTCTTCAATTATGGCTGAATATATGAACGTCCGTAAAAGAAAAATCTACAGTGTACGTAAAAATTGCAGATATGATGATTTCAGAACGTTATATAGATTTGACTGCAAAAATGTTGAGTGGTTGGCAAATTATTTTTTGAATGATACTTGTGGCGAGGAATACACTTGCGTTGCTCTTACTTTGTGTCTTCAATTATGGCTGAATATATGAACGTCCGTAAAAGAAAAATCTACAGTGTACGTAAAAATTGCAGATATGATGATTTCAGAACGTTATATAGATTTGACTGCAAAAATGTTGAGTGGTTGGCAAATTATTTTTTGAATGATACTTGTGGCGAGGAAGCCTTTAAATAAAATGAAAGTCTTTCTGCGGCAATTGTCGGATCCGGGCTTTCAAAATTATGTAGGTGAAGAATTCGGTGTTCACCAAACTACTGTCTGTTCTGTAAGACATACACTTCTGCAATGGATGCAGTTTTGGAGAAGGCCAATATTTTTATTAAATTTCCTACAAGTGCTGAAGCTGTTGTGGAAGCTAAACGGTTGTGGTCAGAGAGATACCGGTTTTATGGCCAGGCTCTGTGCACGACAGCAGAATTTTTAAAAATTCTAATATATACAACATTCTTAAAAACAGCACAGAAGAATGCGTATTATTAGGAGACGATGGCTACTCTATATTGCCTTGGATTATGACTCTCTAGAGAACTCCTGCAACCCAAGAGCAGCAAAATTATAATAACAATAACGTTTTCTGCCGTGAACGTGTCATAATTTAACGATGTTTTGGGCAGTTAAAAGCAAGGTTTCCTGTCCTTCAGTATAAAATTAGGTTTCCTGTCCTTCAGTATAAAATTAGAAATAAATTAGAAAAAATTCCATCCACGATAATTGCCTGCGTTGTGCTTCATACAACTTGTGTTGAATCAGCATTTGCTACAGAGGTGTAAGAAAAGCAGCAATTGCTTCAAAATTTTATTCATATCCAGATCTAGCAAATGCTTTTACTTATAGCATTTGCTAGTCAAGCAATTGCTTTTACTAAAAAGTAATTGCTTAATTTTTATTCATTAGGCTCAATAACTGAAACACCAGTAGATTTGACAAAAAAATGGGGACGACTACCGCCTTCTATTGGCAAAAACTATTAAATCCAGCTTCGTAATATCACTACACCATGTATTGTTTAAGTTAAATTTATAATATTGACTTTTGCAACACGAAACCGTCTGTATACATCAGACAAAAACGAGACATGGAGAGACACATGAGTCCCTTGATAAAACATATATAGAAATCTCATTGTATTTTATTGTTAACTTCACCAAATACAGAAGTAGTTTGCCTACTAAAAGTGGCAATGTTATTTCAAGAATTCTGCTCAATGCGTTCTTTTTCATTTAAAATCAAAGCCGAGAAAAGTTAGTACTCGCAGTGTCCTTGTTTTTGACATGTGATGAATATTAAGTTTTAGTTGTTTAAATTTTAGGTTAACCGTTTACATTTTTAATTCCGATATAAATAATATACAGTGCGTCCATTAAGTTCATCCCCTCCCCTCTTGCCCCTCACAGAAATAGTTTGAGGTATATTTTTCAAATTCGGCATGTGTAAGTTATAAGGAAAATACTTACTTTTTAACGAAAAAATGTTTCAAAAAAAGTATTACCTTGTCGGACTTCCGTTGTCGTTATTTTGTTACTTAACACGACGTTTCGGTCAGTTAGAATCTCTAACCGTTTTCAAGTATGAAATAAATTATAATTTTAAGGCTACTGTCTTAAATACTATCAATCTGCAATAAAGCGTGATGACTCCGCCTAGGTGCTTATTGGAGTGTGAAGTTTGAGCTGTTGGTTTTGGACAAGGAGGGGCTTGTAGATATTGGGGATATCTATACTTGTTTTACTAAATACCGCGTG
This sequence comes from Polydrusus pterygomalis, assembly GCA_963969555.1. Taxonomy (NCBI): domain Eukaryota; kingdom Metazoa; phylum Arthropoda; class Insecta; order Coleoptera; family Curculionidae; genus Polydrusus; species Polydrusus pterygomalis. Next base: position 76,390,950 of record OZ018377.1, read on the forward strand.
TAACAGGGTCATTGTACACCTCCCGTATCTCCGTTAGTTTTAAAGGTAACTGATTGAAATTTGGGATATCCCCTATACATAATAACCGGCACTTTTTGACCTACAAATGATTTTTTTTCACTTCCGGTTTCGCCGGAAGTGACACCAACTTTCGATTTTTAAATGGAACACCCTGTATATTATTACATTTTTGAATTCTGCATGATTTTCTGAATCCAATGATACGACAAAAGTGACATTTCAAGCTTAAGAAATATTTATTGTTTATTTTTAATTTTCCATTTAAGTGTGTCATGACGGTTCCGATTTATTCCAATTGATCCATCTAATGCTAGAAAGATCGAAGTCCCGTCAAAAATACTAAATTGCGTTTTTTTTAAGCAAATAAAATTCATCGTAATCGTTTTTGGGGTAAAACTCAATTTTTTCAAATGGAACCATATTGGTACCGTAGTACCATTTCTTAGTACTATTAATATGGAATTTATTCATACCTGGTAATAACATGTGCGATAAGTACAATCAAAATTATAGCTAAAAGAAAATACAATTATTTTGTTCTAATTTAATGCAAAGAAGTTACTAAGGTGAACAAAAATAACAACAAATGTAAAGACTATAGAGAACTATAGGGTAGGAGGCCGATCGACAATGGCAGCATTTTCAAATTCTGTCCCGGTTTTTTGGTTAGTTCGCTATTGGCCGATAGATGGCTCTCGCGTCCGAAGTGGGCTGATGTTGTCTTCTTCTTCTTCGTTTTTAATGTGGAAAACTAGATCCTCCATAGTTTTTAGCTTTTACTTAAACCCTTTATTTTTCTGTGCTTTTACTTTTGACAATTGACATTTTATTTTTCGAAATAACAAATAATGTTTGAAGGCAAGACAAGACAAATAACGTTGTATTGTAATTAATTTCCATATTTATAATAAATAATGGTACAATTTATAAAAGTAGAGTTTGCTTTGTGTCGGGGTGTAAGACAGGATCTTCTTCAAAGAGGAAACGAAGCCAAATAAGTCTCTTTCTAGCTCCAAAGGTAAGCTCACTAAAAAAAAACCTCTGTAGCTAGAATGTTTAATACCCTGTATTTTAAAAACCAAGCATCGTTGGAACTTTATACAGGCCGAGTTTACTAATAAGTAACAAAGTAAGTGTAAATTCATATAAAAGTCCTTATTTGTTCCTTAAAGAACTAATTTAAATAAAAATAGTTATCGCGTCCATAAGAAACCATTTATTTGATAGCCCACTTCGAACACGAGCGCCATCTTATGGCAACTCGTAAAACTGAATTACCGATTCTAATTTGGGACCGAATCCAATGCATTGCGATCGGCCTCCTACCTCAAGTCCTCCATAGTAAAGACTTTTCCAATAAACAATAAGACCACCGATACACCACCGAATACTTATTTGACAATCTGAATAATTTCATTGTTTTCAAAGCCACCTTAGTAACTTCTTAGCATTAAATTAGAACAAAATAATTTTATTCTATTTTCTTTTAGCTATAATTTTTAATGTATTTATGGCACATGTTATTACCAGGTATAAATAAATTCCTTATTAATAGTACTAAGAAATGGTACCACGGTACCAATATGGTTCCATTTGGAAAAATTGAGTTTTACCCCAAAAACGATTACGATGAATTTTATTTGCTTATAAAAAACGCAATTTAGTATTTTTGACGGGACTTCGATTTTTCTGACATTAGACGGATCAATTGGAATAAATCGGAACCGTCATGGCACACTTAAATGAAAAATGAAAAATTAAATAATAAATATTTCTTACGCTTGAAATGTCACTTTTTTGGTTTCATTGGATTCAGAAAATTATGCAGAATTTAAAAATGTAATAAAATACAGGGTGTTCTATTTAAAAATCGAAAGTTGGTGTCACTTCCAGCGAAACCGAAAGTGAAAAATAAATCATTTGTAGGTCAAAAAGTGCCGTTTATTATGTATATGGGATATACCAAATTTCAATCAATTACCTTTAAAACTGACGGAGATACGGGGGTGTACCATGATCCTGTTACACCCGGTATATGGGTATTTTGATTCATGAAAGCTGCTTCTTTAAATTTTCGTTTTCTCCAGTACTGTTCCATGTCCAAAACCTTGGCTTCTGACCACTGTTGGTTTATCCATACATGTTGCGCTATACCTGATCTCAAAGTTTCACCTCTTTGAGTATGTTTCAGATGTTCTTTAACTCGTACGGGAAGAGGTCTTGTTGTTTCCCCAATGTACGATTCGCCACACTCTCAAGGGATTTGATAGATACAATTTTTTTTTGTTTTCATAACGGGGGGGGGGGGTTACTTTTGTAAGAAAGCTTCTAAGCGTATTTCCGGATTTGAACTCTTATAATAATATAATACAATATAAAGCATCTAACGTTTGCAACAATCCGGAAGATCTTAATATTAAAATTTCAAACATCAAAAAAGATTTAAAACAGAACGATTACCCTAAAACTTTTGTAACTAATAGCATCTCAAAACTTTAAAATCGCGAAGTAAAAACGAATACAGAAACGAAAGAGGAGCAAGCATTTCTTACAATACCTTATGTCAAGGGGATTTCTGAAAAGATTACAAGAATAACCAAAAACTATAATATCAAAACAGCGTCAAATCTGGCAATACTCTTGAACATTTCAAATTAAAAAGTTTTTTTTGCGTTTGCTATTAAAAAACTATAATATTGCCTTTTGGGCAGACTTTTATTATGAATTGAGTTTTCTGAGTAACGAGATATAAAAAAACATATTTTTATAATACTGTTTATATTTTCTGCCTATCATCATATCCTTAAAACACTATATTAAAGTAATTAATGTCTGTCAAATGTTTGAAATATCTGAAATAAATGCATTAAAAATAATCTGCTAAAGCTATCTAATAGTCAATTATAAATAAGCCTGTCATGTGGCAATGCACAATTTATAATTGGTATGTGTATAATTGTCCTACGACAATAAAGCCGCCTTATAGATGTTAATTTTGGTTTGACCTTTCCTAACATGCATCTACTGTTGTAGACTTATTGTCTGTCTTTCCTCAGTTGTAGCCAGGGAATTTTTTTTTTATATTTTCTAACACGTGTTTGTAATTTTGGAAATAACTTAAAGTGGGAGTACAGGGGGTATAAATAGAGCTGCTATTGTATTAGTTTATGTTTTTCAAAGAATGTGTAGAAAATATCACTCTTCCGCACGCAATTTTTTTGGAAGAAAATCTTAAACTGTTAAATTATTACATTAACCATTAATCTTGTTATGAATATTAACAAATAGATGTTATCGAATATGCTTTTTAATTAAATAAAAAATAACATTATTATTTGTCATCATCAAATCAGGCTTGTGGAATAAATATTGTTTTTACCATATACAAATATATCTACTCTCATAATTTTGGGATAAGAACATTTTATTGGTCGGCTTCATAAATTTATTTTTGTTAGTTAGTAGTAGTAGTAACATGTTTTATTTAGCACAAAGCTACAATTAAATATTTTTAATCCATTTTTGTAACAAATTTTTATAGAATAATTATTTTTAAATTTTAAAACGCAACCTTCTTTTAACAAAAACAGACAGGAAAGTTAAACTTTTACAAATTGTATCAAATATTACCTATCATTTTGTTTCTTCATTAAATGTAATTTTAAAGTTTTTTTAAATAGTTTTAATGATATTTGAGATTTAATAGAAATTTTTCAAATTATTATATTCTATCAAGCCTTCATGAATTTATGGGTTAATGTTAGATACTCTGTCCACATAAGAATTTTGATTAGTTCATGTTTTATAATTATGATGATCATAAATTAAAAGAACAACATTTTTTTAAACAATTAGGCAATAAATTGTTTTTAATTTTATGTATAAAGATAGATACTAAATAAAAAATTAATTTCTTACATTCAACCAATCTAAATTTTTTAATATAAAATTTAATTTTGTATATAATCCGCATTGCCTTATTTTGTCAAATTTGTAATTTATCAAATATTTTTTTAATCACACAATATAAAATGAAAGAACAATAAAAAAATGTGGTAATATAATAGTATTAAATACAGTTTTTTTTAGAAAACGAAATTAAATTAGAACTGATTTTTTTTAAATAAACTTTTTTTTCGGCAATCTTCGATAATGATACTTTTAAAATAATTTAAAAAATTTAATTTTGAAGCAATGATTATCCCTAAATATTTAAAACTGTTTACTAATTCCAATTTTTCACTATCAATTACAACATTTATATTTTGACAATTTAAATTTTTACCCATAACGGCCATAACCATACATTTTTAAAGGGAAAGAAAAACTCTAAGTCTTCCTCCACTAATATATTCAAAATAACTCTATTTAAAGATAACTCTACATGTTTTGAACATAGAAATGTTCATCTTCAGGAGAATTAAGATGTTATAAAAAGAAAAATAACTAGTGTTAACGTCTTAAGCTAGGCTTTAAGATAGTGAGAAGGGCACATTAACATTCTAAGTCATAAAAGCACCAAAAATCGAAGTATTATTTTGCCAGATATAGGGTAATAATAGTAAAATTAAAGGAAGCAAGGCCCATATGTGAAGCGAAATGATTAGTACAGCCGTAGAAAAAAGTGAAATTTGGATTTAAACATGCTGATGAAAAGGAAAGAAAAAGTGATCAAGTGTGAGGAAAAAGTAATGAATAAAACAGTAAAATTAAAAGTAAAAGATAGCGTTAATATTTAAAATTGGGTCGTCATAATGTGAGTCGTAGGGTAATCTCCAAAATTCTTAGGAATAAAAATAGTAGTAATCCCTCACATTATGACGACCCAATTTTAAATCTTAACGCTATCTTTTACTCTTAATTTTACTGTTTTATTCATTACTTTTTCCTCACACTTGATCACTTTTTCTTTCCTTTTCATCAGCATGTCTAAATCCAAATTTTACTTTTTTCTACGGCTGTACTAATCATTTCGCTTCACATATGAGCCATGCTTTATTTAATTTTACTATTATTACCCTATACCTGGCAAATTAATACTTCGGTACTTTGTTCTTTGGTGCTTTTATGACTTAGAATGTTAATGTGCCCTTCTCACTATCTTAAAGCCTAGCTTAAGATGTTAACATTATTTTTCTTTTTATAACATCCTAATTCTCCTGAAGATGAACCTTTCTATGTTCGAAACATGTAAAGTAATCTTTAAATAGAGTTATTTTGAATATATTAGTGGAGGAAGACTTAGAGTTTTTCTTTCCCTTTCAATCTTTTACTCCACTTGAAGTATGGACTATTTCTTCAACATACATTTTTAGTTTTTGAAATATTTAATTTTAATTTATTTACTTTTAGCCAATTTAATAATATATTTATCTTACAATTTAGAGTATTTAGACCATCAAAAATATTTGAAACATTAAAGTAAATCAGTGGTCATCAGCAAACTCCTATATTATTTTTTTTTACTTGAATATGTTTTTGTTATCTTTGTTTTTTGTGACCTGTTACTTAAATAATTTTTAAACCAATTATAAACGTTTCCGCGAATACCATACTGATACAATTTACTCAATAATCTAGCCCTGTCAATTGTTTCGAATGCCCTCTTAAAATTCAAAAATACAGCTATAACATTTGCCCCTTGATCAATGGTTCTCTTCCACGTCTCAATCAAATATCCAATGGCTGTTTCTGTGGACTGTAGAGTATCCTTTTCGAAAACCAGCATAAAAAGAAACTCAAATTTTGTTGGCTTAAATGAATTCTAAGAACTGTTCATATACGACTTCTTCTAATAATTTCTCAACATCCCGTAAAACATTTCCTCATCTCATACCATCTTTTGGTGTTTTTTACTTTTGACACTGGTCTAATGTAAGAACATTTTAATTCATCAGCATAGGCGTAGCTAGCCTAATTTTTGTAGGGGGGCTTAAGCCCCTGAAAGAATCGTAACAAGCGCCAGACGGGACGCGCCGCAGGCCATGCGCCGCCGGCGTAAAATTTTCAGGGCCACGCCCTAATTTTACCAAGATTTAACCAAACTAGTTTGTTTACTAATATTATACTTAAACCAATAAAAAAACGAAAGCCAGGAAAAAAAATTTTAATCTAAGCTAATGTAAGGTAGGTGTATTTTAATTATTATTATAGCGGAAAAATGTTAAAAACGTCGGTAAAACAACCACATAAACAGTATTAGGATTACAATAGCATACTAAAAAATCTGAAAACAGCTACCATCAATTGGGTAAAAGTAGCTAGGTACTAACAAAAATAATCATTACTCTTCATAAACTTAAAAACAGTAAATATAATGAAATTGGGACTAAACACTGAAGTCTACTTTGCGATTTTTTTGCTCAAGAATATCTTCTAAATTCAAAATACTCATCATTTCACTTTCTATGTTAATTAACACATTTGAAAATCGATAATTTGATTCCAAAAAATAATAAAAATAGAAGGTAGAATTTGTCAGAGGGGGCTATTTTTATACCAGAGGGGGCTTAGCCCCCCCCCCCCAGCCCCCCCTTAGCTACGCCTATGTTTATCAGGCATATTTCCATATTTTAAACAAGATTTTATAAAATTTAATAACGGGTAACCAATGCTGCCAAATGTTTCTTTTAACACCTTTTTATTCAACATCTATTGCTTTAATTAAATCCACCAATTTATTAGTCAGGGGCGTCGGGCCGGGATGCCAACGTTCCTTCCCCTCACCCCTCCCTAAATTACTAGGCTAAAATTTTTTAAGTTGAAACTGGGGTTCAGCCCTGCTTGGGTAGAAACTCATTTGTGTCATAATTTTAGTTTCGAAAAGTCATATAACTTTACAAAAAACTTATTTTTCAAGATGCAAAAAATTCCACAGTCTTTTTCACCTATTCATGCATCGATTCGGGGACACACTGTATAATAAAAATAAAATAAAAATTAAACTAACATTAAATCTATCTAATATTATTATTAAAAGATTTGTAGGTTGTAGGTATTGTATAGGGATCCACGTTTTTGAATAACTAAACCCAAATGGTTATTGTATCTTCTGTCTAGTTTTTCTACGTATTATATTACTATAGATTTTCAATTACACATTATTTATTTGTACCTGCATCACCAATATTTACTTTTTATTATTCACTTTATTAAATTGAAAATATTGTTATTAATAAATGAATAAAGTTTATTTTTTTTTTAATGAATGATAAAAGTATAAACTACGTCCAATCCAATCCAAGCTAAATAATAATTTTCTTGTCGTATCCTTGAATTTTTAACTTCATGGTGGCCTAAGGAGAAACTCACACATACACAATTCCTTTGCGTATACGAACAGGTTTCATTTTTTCAAGAATGTAAGTAAGTATAACTAGTGCATGCCTTATTTAAAACTTAATCCTGTGATGGGTATTAATAGAGTGCTATAGAATAATGCAAGAGTAAAGTAGATGATATTATTTACCTATATAATTTACAGTCTATATTATATCTACTTTTATTATACTGAGCTAGAAAAAACAACATCCCTTTTCTTATTTGTTTAACTTTTAGAATATGTCTATAATACCATGCGAGCAAAAATTATTTGCATCAAAGAGTGCTTGGTTTAAAAAACGTAGGTCTTGGTTTAGATCACAATGATATGGGGACGATATATAGACAAATACAAATTTATTTTTGTTGTTTACAAAATTAACAAAGTAAGAATATACAGAAAGAAAAAGAAAAATAATTACATAAATTGCTGAAATTGGCCACCGCCATGCTCCAAGCATAAATTCACACGTCTCTTCATATTTTCGAAAGTATTGACCAGCATCTCTGGAGAAATGTTACCACATTCTTAGATAATCCTTTCTTGTAATTGTTCTAAATTTGCAACTGCACACAAAAAAAACTACTCTCAAACCAAGCTTATAGTAATGCTCAAACAAATAGCCTTATTTTGAAACTAACTTGCTTTATTTTGTACCTAAAAAATATTCATTTTTAAACTACTACTAGTTTTAAATTATATCATCAAGTTAATCAAAATTATGTTCATAAAGAGATTACATTATCATCATAACAAGATAATCTTATACTTGTTTTAAAAATAAGTATTGTGGTCAAAGTGAAATATACTATGATGGGTTTGAAAATAAAAATAAATTTGTATTCTCACAGCGAGCACAAAGACAGTATATATACACAACTTGAGTAAAATCTAAACCCTTATTATTTCTTTGATGCTATTTGCATTACTTTGCATCAAACCAATATTAACGTATACTATATCTGCAACTAAAATTATTGATAGGTTGATCATTTATTTTTATTACCCTAAAACTAAAGTAGAGTCAAGTTAAAATAATGTAGTATTAATTTAAAACTATATTTTGATGCTAAGGTATTTTCTATTTAATTTTACTTTAGCATTGCTCCTATTCATGTATATGATAGTTTCAGTTTGAAACTTTTAGGTTCAACTGGAGACTAGATTTTTTTGTGTGTGGTGTTTTAAAAATAGTGTTCTTTAAATGAGGAAAAACAAAGTAATCCATATCCACAATGTCTGATCGAAAACTGATTAATCTGTCGTGGAAAAAATTGCGTAAGTAGTTGATAGTTTCGGCGGCTGTATGGGCGGTTGCATCGTCGTGTTGAAAATATCCAAAACGTAGTTCGTCGTCAAGTAATTGCTCCACAAATGGATTCAAAATATTGTCTCTATACCATTGTGCTGTAACTGTGTCCTAGAAAAAAATAGGACCAACAATTCTTCTTCGGAAAACAGCTAACCAGACACCCGTATTTTGAGGGTGCAATGTGGACTCTACAAGAAAATGGGGATTTTCACTACTCCACATGCCTGTATTCTGAGAATTCACATAACCCGAGAGGTGGAACCAGGCTTCCGAAAAAATGTCAGGTCTAATAAATCATTTATTTCCAATAAATTTTTGGCAAACCTTTGAGAGTAATTCCTGCGTCTTTTAAAATCAGCGGCTTGTATTTCTTGGAATACTTGCACTTTATAAGGAAATGAATTTAGCTGCTTCTTAAGTCCTGCATATTCCATAAGATCTTCCCACTTCTTGGGACAGGCATCTTATACAATTTGTTGACGTATTTTGCATTATTTAACGAACGTTTGCAACAAGTTCTTCTGTTCTAACAGATGGTCTTCCTGCTCCTTTTTTGTGTTGTATAGAACCTGTGTCCCTAAACACAGCCACGGTTCTTTTCAGGCAATGATAAAAATCCCCAGCAATAAAAACAACGTTAGGAAAATGTTCGTGAAAATCGTCCATGCACAACTCCTGATTGTATTGCCACTTACCATTTACTCTAACCCCGTTTCAAAAATACGCTTCAACCATGAATGTTTTGTGCTGTTCCGTAAAGCCCATTGTGTGAATTGTTCAAGAAATTGGAAAAATTAGCGATGAATCAAATTACTTGTAACGACTGTCAAAGATGACGGAATAACTGATTGATTGTTAATTCAGGTAGTTACTGACACCCAACAGGTATTAAGCTCTACGGCTAAGCATTACGTCCTTAGATACAAGGCCCTATTTGATGCAAATAATTATTTTTGCTCGCACGGTATACTATACAGTGTGAGTTTGTAACCTCGAATAAATTCAGTAAATCCAGTATAGTTGTTTTTTGGAAAAATGCTTGATCACGGGTGTTAACATTTTAAGTTGTAGTCTTTTTTATAAAAATATTATTGATATAGTGTAACCCAAATTCTCATGACAATATCCAGTACCAATTTTCAAATTTTTATTTATAAGATATTAAACAAACAAAAATTAATTGGTTTATGGTGACAATGATGATTCCTGTATATTATTGTTATAACAAAAAAAATAATAATTTTTTAACATTAATTCAAATATTTTTTACCAATGAACTTTTTACTAAATTTTAATTTTAACCTTACCGCATCGAGGACGGGTATTCTGTTTGAAATACCAAAGTTGGCCATAACTTCCTGTGTATCCGGAAGTGATTTAGACATGAAAATATAGGATTTTAAAAGTTTAAAGTGGATTATGCATGCTATCAAATTTTACAAAGGATAACTTTACTTGCTTCCAAGGTCTTCGAATAGGCCACTCAACGTGAATCACCCTGTATATTAGCTTGTAAATTGCTTAACAAATCCAAATTAAAAAAACGCCTTATCTTTTGTTGGGTAATAATTCCACCCAAACTAACCTAATGCTTGATAAATTTTCGCTTAAAATAGACTCTTCCTTTTCTAGAACGTGTCGCCTCCTACACTTAAAAAAAATTGACGGTTATTTATCATTTTATAAGATAATCAAATACTTACTAATAACGCGTGCATAAAAGAATATCAATAATGCAGTGGAAGTTCGACTAATAGCGGAATCGAGGAAATATTATTATTACTACTTTTCAGTAGTAATACCGTGCGAGCAAAAATTATTTGTATCAAAGAGGGTTTGGTTTAGATCACAATGATATGAGGACGATATATCTAACCAAATCTAGGTTAAAATTTTGTCAAATTCATATTATGACATGATATGCCAAACTAATGAGTAATAAAATAAGTAGACAAGTAATACAAAATTTATTTTTGTTGTTTCCAAAATTAACAAGTTAAGAATATACAGAAAGAAAAATAATTACATAAATACAATAATAATAAATAATAATTACAAAAATAGTCCTGCACGTTCCACAAGATCTTCCCACTTCTTGGGATAGACTTCTTATACAATTTGTTAGCGTATTTTGCATTATTTCACTAACGTTTGCAACAAGTTCTTCTGTTCTTACAAATGGTCTTCCTGTTCCTTTTTTGTGTTGTATAGAACCTGTGTCCCTAAACACAGCCACGGTTCTTTTCAGGCAATGATAAAAATCCCCAGCAATAAAAGCAACGTTAGGAAAATGTTCGTGAAAATCGTCCATGCACAAATCCGGATTGTATTGCCACTTACCATTTACTCTAACCCTGTTTCGAAAATACGCTTCAACCATGAATGTTTTGTGCTGTTCCGTAAAGCCCATTGTGTGAATTGTTCAAGAAATTGGAAAAATTAGCGATGAATCAAATTACTTGTAACGACTGTCAAAGATGACGGAATAACTGATTGATTGTTAATTCAGGTAGTTGCTGACACCCAGCAGGTATTAAGCTCTACGGCTAAGCATTACGTCCTTAGATACAAGGCCCTCTTTGATGCAAATAATTATTTTTGCTCGCACGGTATAACAAACGGAAGTTTTTGAAAATTGTTTTCAAATGCAATTTTTAAATAAAAGCATGAATGTATATTGTCTAAACATAAATATGTTTGTATTAAGTGCGCAAAATAGGTGTTTTTTAATGGCACGATAACATTGCCTATTTTGCGCACTTACCTAATACAAACAACATTTTTATACAACTGTTTGTTATTAACTATTTTTATTAATTATTTATCGCGTTTAGAACAAAAATTTAAAATTAAAATTCATAGGTATTTTTCTTACACCTGTTCTGATTACCATGAAAACCTGCAATTGTTTAAAATTTATTGATTGTCAAATCTATCATTTTTCGTGTCACGAAATTTACAATATTATTATGTTGCTCAAGTTTGTCCAGTACTATATCGTCTGATAGCGATAATAAGACACCTTAAGAAATGATGAAAAAATATCGTCGTATTAAATATTTTTCCCGCTAAATCATATACAATATGAGAAAGTGTGCACTCAGTTTCGTGAATGGTGTAACATAAAGAAGGTAAAAATCTTATCGGAAAATGTTTTCCCGCAGAACTTATTGTTGGATTTTTATTAATTTAATTCGATACTCTTCGTATGAAATTATGGACAGCTTTGACCGATTTCCACAGCACCATATGCATTGTTATTTTAACAACAACGTCAAACCAGGAGTTAATTATCAAAAACTGAGAGAAATTGAAATTACTGACTTTTATAACAATCAAATGGATATAGAAGAATCAGCAAATATCGCTTATCTGTCGCTGCTGCCAGAAAAATCGAGGAAGAGGTATGAAGGAACGTCTCAATACTTCAAGAAATGGTGCCAAACAAAGACTGCTACTGCAGTTTCAGAAACCGTGCATTTGGCGTTCTTTCACGAAAAATCTGCTGTATTAAAGTCTCCATCAAGCTTATGGTGTAAATATTCCATGCTGAAGTCCACCCTTTTAATAGAGAAAAACATAGATATTTCCAAGTATCCTAAACTTCGAGCATTTTTAAAAAGAAAAAATGACAGATATACAGCCAAAAAATCTAATGTGTTTGACAGGGAAGATGTAAATAAATTCCTGTTTAAAACCCCCGATGATATTTATTTAATGATGAAGGTTGTAATGATAATGGAATGGCACGAAAATTTATAGTGACTAAAAGTGATGATCAGAACGTTTGTTATTTGAAAATAGTTCGAAATTACATTGATATAAGATCCCACATGACAAATTTGAATCCTCGCTTCTTCGTGCGATATCAAAATGGAAAGAAGTCTCCTCCAGTACTTCAAGAGCAACAGAAAACTTGGTTAGAGATGAAGAAATTATGGAGTCTGAACATTTCATACAAATTGAGAAAAATCGAGAAAACATTTTATCCAAATTTTGGTAATAATGTTCATGAATTGTAATAATTATTGTACTTTTAATATTATTATATAGGGAGGAGAAAAAATATATTATGAATATGATGTATAAAAAATGATTCATGAATGGTGCGTTAGACGTATATGATGAACCAGCCAACAAATCGATCTGACAAACCAGTCGTTTACATAAACTCACATGACGAACATGCTCTATTTATCAAAAATATTTTTGACGATAGTGTTGCCACTTCTACCTAAAATTAGAAGCAACTTCGATATTTTTAATGGAACACCTTGTTTTTTTTATTTTATTTTCAGACCCTCTATTAATTTCCTAACAACTAACTTTAATATTATTCTATGCCTATCTCTTACCTTGTCTAAATAAAATAATTAAATTCCAATTTTTTTGACGGAAAATGGAAAATTAAAAAAATGTTGATATTTTTTAACTCTGAAATATAAAGATCCTTAAATTGGGTGGACAATTGAATAATACCAGGGGTTTTCAACCCTACACCCAAATCCTAGTTCAGATATACAGGGTGGTTTAAAAATACACTTAATTTAGTTACTTAAAAGGTGACCAAAAGTATATTATATAAGTATATTATCACTGATTTGTATACCATATCTATACCTAACTAGTCATGACTATTATATTACTTATAAAATCTACTCTACAATATAATTTTCATTCGATTTTTAGTAATTATTTCAGTATTATTTACAGACAGCTCCAAAATTAAAGAAGATATTGGAGCCGGAATATATGGCAAAAACCCAAAAATAGAATTAACAATCAGCCTGGGAACTATGACAACCATAGTTCAAGCAGAGGTTCATGCATTTGAAATGTGTGCAAGACTGCTGATAGATCGACGGTATGCACATAAGTCAATCAAGATATTCTCTGACAGTCAAGCTGCATTAAAAGCTCTTGAATCGAGATGGCGTACCTCAAAAATGGTGTGGAGCTCTCAAGAAACACTATCCGAACTAAGTCTAAACAACATAATAACCCAAATATGGATACCGGGACACATGGGTCCCGAGGCTAATGTGGCTGTCGACAAACTCGCTAAGAGTGGGGCAGCACTAAAATTCGCAGGACCCGAGCCGGTAATAACTATACCCGAGCCGGTAATAACTATATCTCATACTACGGCCAGGATAACAATACTAGCTGAAGCAAAAAGCAAATGGGAAAGACACTGGGTAAATCTACCAGGTCTAACACACTCAAAAGCATTTATAAACAGCCATATAAACCAACAATAAACTGACAAACTACTAGTGCTCAACAGGTCATGCCTTAAAGCACTAGTGGGATTGTACAACGGCCACTGCAGATTGCGACACCATATGTATAAAATTGGAATGGCCCCAACTGATAAATGCCGGCTTTGCATGGAAGATGCAGAAACGTACTGTGCGCTTGCCCCGCAGCAGGAAGAATCAGATTCGCCCTATTCGGCGAGGTGACTCTCCCAATATCATCATTAACTTCATTAAAAAGTTAGACCTATAGGGGGAAATATAAACAAGGTGTGCTATAGCTATAACCCACTCACTTTAAACCTAACCATGTTTATAAATCTTTATGTTCATTTAATTTACTCCAATATCTACAACGTTGAACATTTGGTTAAGCCATTAGTGTGAAGGTGCATTCGTCGGTGGTTTCTAATGTTTTTTTTATATTTATACCGATAATATCTATGCTTATTACACTGGTGGTTTCATTGTGTTACCTATGTATCAGAGGCTATTTAACTTATAAGAGTTTTTCGAAGCGTTTCCCTAAATAACTTTTAACCGGCTTTTTAGAAAATAATAAAATTTGGTGTGCAAGTCATGGGATCTCTTATGGTCAGTCTGGAGGTTCACCGCCCGGTATAACTTTACATAGGAGCTCCCATGTTCAGTCTGAAAGTGCACCACCCGGTAAAATGTATTTTTTAAACATAGGTAGATATGTGGGTAGAGCCTTTTTCGATTTAAAAAATGAATTTATAAAGTTCAGTAAGTAACTATATAAGTATATATATAGATGCCGTCAGCCGTTATGGACTATTCCCCTATATCTCAACATAATAAAATAACAACGCAATCGAACGTCACATTAAGTTGCTATTTATTTGCTTTAATAACTTGTAGTTGTCTGCTTAGGTAGACTATAAATTAAATTGTTTGTATTTTTAATTGACTGGATGGGTTGTTGTATGTACCATTTCGTAATTACGGACTTCCACACAACTAAGTGGGTACAAATTGTTACTGCTTCATTTAACAAAACATGTTTTTTAGGTTGACGGTATGTTTTACTTTTAATCTTCCCACAAAAAATTGAAACAATTGTTTCAAGGCAGTGATGCAATTCGGCAATTTGTGACTCAAGCCTTTGATCAGAACTGTCAGGTTGATGTTGTTCTTACTGAGTTTTCTAAGGCATTTGATAGATTGAACCATAGCATTTTACTTACTATATTAAACTCAGCTCGTTTGGGAATCTCAGATAATATTATAGTTTTTCCATTCTTATTTAAATGAACGACAACAAATAGTGGAGTGCGGTAGCCAATCATCTGACTTGACATTTGATTGGATGCTACAACAGGTATACCACAGGGGTCCATTTTGGGTCCTTTAATGTTTATAATATTTATTAATGATATAGTTAATAATCTTGACAATGATGGTCTTCTTTACGCCGATGACAAGAAAATCTATGCTCGTATTCGTAACCTGGCAGACTCTAAAAAACTTTAATTGTCCATTGACATGATATATAGATAGTGTGTTCAAAATAAATTGCCATTAAATATCAGTAGGTGTAACATAATGACCTTTTCATTAAAACGACATACCCTTGTGTATGATTACAAAATTAATAACATTACAGTGGACAGAAAGGGTCCAACGACGTTTTCTAAAATATCTAAGTTTTAAAACTGATGGTCAGTATCCTGAAATCGGTATTCTAGAAGAAACTCTATTGCAAATGCAATCGTTTTCTCCTTAGAAGATCGACGTACAGTTTTTCAACTTAAATTTCTCCATAATATCTTGCATAATAGAGTTGAATGCAGTGATATATTAGAAAACCTGCAATTCCTCGTCCCTAGAACACGTCATTCCCACACTTTTTATGTACCAACCGCGCCGTACCAATATCTGTAAATACTCCCCTATTTATCGGTTGTGCAACACATACAATCTGCACCAAAATAGATTTGACATTCTTAGCTGTGGTTTATCCGGTATAAAACTAAATTACCGTATTAGTGTCTTTTTAGGTATAATTATTCCGTTTCAATATCATAATTTAAGTCTAAATTTCTTGTTATTACATAATGTTTTGAATTGTTATAATATTACCTATTTTAAATAGCCTATATACCCATTTATTTATTGGTTCTGTGTGAAATGGTGTAAAATAAATAAGATTTTTAGAAATTTATATAATCTATACATTGACATCGTATAGGGTAGTATAGCTACCCGCTGCCAATAACGAGTACATGTTTAAAGCAAGAATGGAGAACGCTGAAATTTATTTATTTTATTTAGCGTTTTTTTTTGTTTCAGAGTGTGTGTTTGGCAAGCAAATTCGGGAATTAGGATCAAAATGGATACCTGATTTGGGAGCGCCTATTGGTGTACTATATTGCATGCGATGTGAGTGTGTACCGGTAAGTCAATTGTAGAATTGTTTTTTGAAATCAAAACGATGAAATATTTGATTCTGATTAGGCGACTTTGAAACCTTGTACCTAGTAGCTATGTGCAATTTTACAACTGCCAAAAAAAAAATAGAACTAGGTACTACTAACAGTCATTAGGTACTTTATTACTGGGGCTACCTATTAAAGGACAAATCCTTATCATTGGATAGCATTTGCTATGATTTGCTCGTCATCACCAAACGCTACAAATAAGGGTGGAAAATGTGAGATATTTTGAACAGTAACGCAGTAGTAATTCAGTTGATTATTCACATAGTGACATCTGTCAATAATAATTGAAATCGAAAAAGTGCCACTTTTAAAAGTAAAATTTTAAATTGTGTACATTATCTACTACGCATGTCCTCAAATACCATCGAAGTGATTAGTACTCATGATACAAATATTAGCAAGATAAGACCTTTAAAGTTGTGACGTCACGTGGTGAGTAAGTAATCATAGAAGCAATTGGTAATTTTCATGGTGTTTCTATGGTTACGAATATAAATTTTAATCACCACATAACGTCAGAGCCTCTAAATATCATATCTGGTAATCTTTGTATCATGGTTAGTACTTGTCTTGGTTGAAGTTTACTATTTCAATATGCTCCTCTACACTGAACAAATAGCTAAATAAAGATAAGAATAAGATAAAAGAATGGATTCTTTTGCTGTTCTTTTCTTCAGTGCAAAGCAAATTAATTTAACTGAAAATATTCACTCTTAGGATAAGAACTCATCTGATTTTAGGATTAGTTCCCTTAAATCAACAGTACAATTTATTTGGCATATATCAAAAGAATAATTCATTTAGGAAAATGTCAGTTTTAATTGATAGAAATCCTTTTTTAGTGTAGATATTTCCCGACTGTTATGCGCATAGGTAGAATAGTTAAGTGTATCGTTTTTAATATAATATTGAAAAACAAAAGAATTAGGAGATATGGGTAAGGAATTTTGATCGAATCTTGCTGATCCCGTATCATCATCATTATTTTGCATACAAGCGAGGTTTCCTACCACGAATCGGTTAACAATTCATACCATTTTTTAATTTTATCAGATGTTTTCACACATTTCTTCCGTAAAAATTAGGAAGTAAGAAATTCTAATCTTCGCACAACATAAATCGCTTCAATTTTGAAGAAGTAGTCCATGCTCAAAGTGGCGTTAAATGTATAGAAAAAAGAAAAGCACAAAGTCTTTCTCAACAAGTTTATTAGAATAACTAGGCGAACCTAGAATAATTCTTAATAATTTGACATGTTTCCAGTGTAGAGACACTCATCATCAGGAAAACAAAGTAAATAGTACAATGCTGATGTTATTAGCAGAGATAATTATAAGTGGGATTGAGCCGTAATGGAGCTTTCAATGGTGTACACGAGGTGTAAAATATGAATAGTCAGAAGACCGACAAGAATTCAGCATACTGGAAAGTCAAAGGGTAGTGAAAAGGCTCTATCTTGGTCAGAACAATGAAGAGAGCAAAAGAAAATTGGAGAGTTTTAACAGACGTTGTCAAAATCATTTAGGTATAAGTAGTGAATTAAGGGAAAGAAAAATCTTAAGTTTTAATAAACTTTGTCGGAGAAATGTAAAAGTAGTGAAATGAGAGGGAAAGAAAAAAAATTGGTTTTCGTAAAAGTCAAAACATCATATTTGTTTAAATGATGAAATTTTTTTTTAACATCAGCATTGTACTATTTACTTTGTTTTCCTGATGATGAGTGTTTCTACACTCGAAACATGTCGAATTATTAAGAATTATTCTAGGTTCGCCTAGTTATTCTAATAAACTTGTGGAGAAAGACTTTGTGCTTTTCTTTTTTCTATAAATCCCTTCACTACAAAAATAATATTTTACACATTATTTCATCATATACTAAACCTATATCTTTCTATCCCATGCAACATTGTTGCAAGTTAATTATCTGCAAGAAACAAAAATCGATACACGAGAAATTTATTAAATTGGGACGGCCGTCCCAACATCAATCAAACTTTACAACTTTCTCTGTGCTTACTGTTTCATTTTGTTACATTGCATTACATATTATATCCAAGCATGAGTACAGTACAAGATCATTGGATGTTAAGTATCCAATACATAGGCTAACACTAACCGAAAAATCTCCGCATTTGCCACATTGCCAGAATATTTAAAACGAATTATTACACAACAATGATTAAAAAAAAAAGAGAACTAAAATAGTATATTAAAGTATAAGTGGATATTAAGGTATTTAAAACACGCGCGATTTTGCAAGCACGACGGCGCAGCCGGAGTGCTTGAAATAGAGCAAGTGTTTTAAAGACCAGTTATCCACGAATACTTTACATAATTTTTTTTTATTGGTACACTTATTGGTATTTATATTACAAAAAAGGGAAATAATAACTTAGTAAGTAAGTGAAATGGTCGAATTCGTGATGTGATATGCCTGTCGTTGTCATGAAAATGAGGAGAACAAAAAATAACTTCCAATCTGTCACATAAGATTCATTGTTGTCACCGTTGACATTGGTTGTGTTTTGCTTAAAAAAATATTTTATTTGACGTTAAAAGGTAATTCTGTCAAATCACTAAATAAAAAGTTGACATTTAGACTTCACGTTTCACGGGTTGTTGATGTTGCCATGGTAACTTTAAAACACGCGCGTTTTTGAAAGTGGGATTTAAACACGCTGAGGCGTACTTTAAATAAGCGAAATAGGGTATCAATAAAAAAAAAATATTTAATTGACCTGGAACCTTGTAGCTTAAAAGCAGTATTGCTATCTGTTTTTCTTTCATGTGACGTCATTTTATTTTGCTTTGCCTTGTTGTATGTACATTGTAACCAATTTGAAATAAATAATATTATTATTATTATATTATATTGCCTGCAGATACCGCTGATAACACAAATTTATTTACGTTCGATTATTTCGTAAACCTGTCAATTTCGCCTTTTCGTCCAATCAAACCGTCTCGTTTTAACCAATCAGCTAGTATAATAGTGATAAAACTACGTGGGATTTTAGCGATTAAACGTCGCCATTGGCCCGTCTAGTTCTGTCACAATATCTCGAAGTATAAATCAATGTCAATTATTTTTTTATAACTTTTTCGAATAATTTCTGATATTTTAATACAATAACATTAGTACTATATTTATTTACCTACTTGTTTTTATATTATAATGCACCCATGCCTATGTTTATTCCAATAAAGTTGCTATTCTTTATAAATTACACCACATTTAAAAAATACTTATCAAATGTCATTTATTATAGAACTAATCTAAAATTCTTTTATAAGGCTGGCAACCAAACATACAATTATAATTGTATGTTTGGTTACCAGCAGTAAACTAAACAGTTTTCGTTGAGTGGTATGTTATGCAATTTTACTAAAAATAACTATTCCAAGTAATACACCGCAGGCTACCTGTAGAAATATATAAAACATTATTACTCAATAGATATGGATGGGACATTTGGGGTTCACGAAATAATCGTGCCAAATATCACTCGACCATCATTTTTTTATTGGTTAAATTCTCCATTTTTCACTCAAACTTTTTTGGCAATGTTTCTCGTTGAACTTTGGGCATGTTTATTCAAAGATTAAATCCCTCGAGCTTCGCTCTCGGGATCTAATCAGAATAAACGTTTCCAAATTCAACTCGCAAAATTTCCAAACAAAAAAGTTTTCGTGACAGCTGAAAAATTTAACCGATAAAAAAACGAGGTCTTGTAATATTACTGTTATTTAAAAATGTTCCTTTTTAAAGGGGGGTTATTAAAACGGAAAATTGTTGTAGTAATTTGCTAAATGCTACCTATATACCGTGCGAGCAAAAATTATTTGCATCAAAGAGGGCCTTGCATCTAAGGACGTAATGCTTAGCCGTAGAGCTTAATAATTGGGTATCAGTAACTACCTGAATTTACAATCAGTTATTTCGTCATCTTTGACAGTCGTTACAAGTAATTTGATTCATCGCTAATTTTTCCAATTTCTTGAACAATTCACACAATGGGCTTTACGGAACAGCACAAAACATTCATGTTGAAGCGTATTTTCGAAACGGGGTTAGAGTAAATGGTGAGTGGCAATACAATCCGGGTTTGTGCATGGACGATTTTCACGAACATTTTCCTAACGTTGCTATTATTGCTGGGGATTTTTAGCATTGCCTGAAAAGAACCGTGGCTGTGTTTAGGAAAACAGGTTCTATACAACACAAAAAGGAAGCAGGAAGACCATCTGTAAGAACAGAAGAACTTATTGCAAACGTTCGTGAAATAATGCAAAATACGCCAACAAATTGTATAAGACGCCTGTCCCAAGAAGTGGGAAGATCTTATGGAACATACAGGACTATTCTTAAGAAGCAGCTAAATTTATTTCCTTATAAAGTGCAAGTATTCCAAGAAATACAAGCCGCAGATTTTGCAAGACGCAGGAATTACTCTCAATGGTTTACCCAAAATTTATTGGTATGAAATGATTTATTAGACCTGACATTTTTTTCGGATAAAGCCTGGTTCCACCTCTCCGGTTATGTGAATTCTCAGAATACACGAATGTGGAGTAGTGAAAATCCTCATTTTTTTGTAGAGTCCACATTGCACCCTCAAAAAATTGGTGTCTGGTTAGCTGTTGCCCGAAGAAGAATTGTTGGTCCTGTCTTTTTCCAGGACACAGTTACAGCACAGCGGTATAGAGACAATATTTTAATGCATTTGTGGAGTAATTACTTGACGACGAACTACGTTTTGGATATTTTCAACAGGCCGCCGAAACTATTAACTACTTACGCAATTTTTTCGACGACAGATTGATCAGTTTTCGATCAGACATTGAATTCCCACCTATCACCTTGTTTATTAACGGTCATGGATTACTTTGTTTTTCCTCATTTAAAGAACACTATTTTTAAAAGACCAGTTGCAAATTTAGAACAATAATTACAAGAAAGGATTTCCCAAGAATGTGGTAACATTTCTTTAGAGATGCTGGTCAACACTTTCGAAAATATGAAGAGACGTGTGAATTTATGCTTGGAGCCAATTTCAGCAATTTATATAATTATTTTTCTTTTTCTTTCTGCATATTCTTACTTTGTTAATTTTGTAAACAACATAAATAAATTTCTATTTGTCTACTTATTTTATTGCTCATTAGTTTGGCATATCATGTCATAATATGAATGTGACAAAATTCTAACCTAGATTTGGTTAGATAAATCGTCCCCATATCATTGTGATCTAAACCAAGCCCTGCGTTTTTTAGTCCAAGCCCTCTTTGATGCAAATAATTTTTGCTCGCGCGGTACAACTATAGTGTGTTTTACCGTTTTGTTTGTTTTTGTAGTCCTATCCGACTCACCCTTCATTTGTTGTACCTGCATTGTTGTTGACTTCGACATGATGGGGCTGCGGCTTGTTTAGGTACTACTTGATAGTTTGTTAAGCAAGGTTTAAATGCACTGCAGTGTCCTCAGTGGAGTTGCTTCAGGTCGTGGCTTTCTAATGAGTCCCAATAAGGACGAAATAGCTGTCATTACCCAGCTCCAGGGAGTCCATTGTTTGTGGCTGCCCTGTGTTAATTTAATGCAAAATAGGTACGTTTTTTTCACACCTTTTAATGGTCCACTTGCCAAGATTATTTTTCTTTATCTGATAATTATACGAACGCCATTCTTCTACTCTTTATTTCATAGTTAGTACGATAAAGAAAACCGACTTCCATTGCAGATGAGGTGGGATATTTAAGTTTTTCAAGTGGCTAGATAATGCGTGTAATAATATTTAGGGAAACATATGAAGTTTCAAAATTTTTAACCATGAGGAGAGTTAATAAAATGCAATATATTGCTTGATAAAATGGTAACTGGTGAACTCGAACGCCATCGGGCGGGGTCGGCAGCGAAGCGACGGGAAACCGGCTAGTAATACCTATACCTCGTTAACTGGCTCGTTTTCTCAGTATTTTACTCGTTTATTACGTTGATGCGTTACTACTATAAAAATTAAAGGGTTAGGTTAGAGTGGCAGACCTTTGGCATTGTCCAAACAGTCACACGTAGTCCTATAAGGACCGTTATGGTACCACACATGTTCCGCAGAATCTATTTGCATCAGCTTCCTGATGGTTAACGCGATCGTAGAAGAATCTTGACAGCTCATTTAAACCAGCCACTGCTGTAAATAAACTTAGTAAGTCGACCCAGTTGCAGGCTGCTCACTTCCTCCAGATCATTAAAAAATGGTTCGCCCAGTGCATTGAACCTTCTTCTCGCGAGGACGGGGCATTCACACAAGAAATGCTGAATACTTTCCTCCTCTTCTTCATCTCTGCAAATTCTACAGAAGTCGTTAGTTGCTTTTGCATACGTTCAGCGTGTCTACCGAAAAGGCAATGTCTGGTGACTATGCTGTAATAGCGCTGCGGTGTTCCTGTTATCAAGTAGGGGCCACAATTGCCTGGAGATGCCTTATTTATCTGCTTTGCGCAAGTTGTTTAGCTATTCGATCTATCTCTTCTTTGACTGATCCCAGTGTTCTAGCCACAGCATTATCTGTTAGTTTGACAGACATGCTCGCGCCCTCCCTGGCAAGTGCATTAGCAGTCTCGTCTCGAACAAACCCAACACAAGATGATTCGATGTTGAGCACCAAGTGTGCAGAGATTGTTGCGGCAGCGCCTTACTAATTTTGACTTAGTACTGCTGGAGCAAATTGCCTTTATAACTGCTTGACTGTCTATATATATAGCTATTATTATAGACGCAGGTTACAAAAATACATTTCCTTATAATTTGGCGATTAAGTCACCAGAAATTCAAATCACCTACCTTTTATGTCGAACCTGTAATTTTCTATTAAAGTTCGTGATGTCATTGTTACGAATTATCGATCGATCTGTATTAAAGTCAATCAAAGTCGATATTATTTGGATCACGTTTTAAGTACTATTGAAAAACAATTACGCCATGTATTTTTTTTACTGAGGATGAAATACCAGTTTTGATGAATTAGGTCGGACAAATCGTTGATTTTTCTTACAGAATTTATAATAATTGCAGTTTTACAATTGGATATGTATAATGTATATAGAAATAGCTTTAATATGGAAACAATTTACAATAATTACTTTCTTATTAAATCTTTGAAAATACTTCTCGCACCTTAAACCAGTCTATAGTATAGTACTTATTTCTTGTTTAAAATAGCAAGTTTCAAATAAAATTAAAATAATATTTAACATAGCCATTGAGACAGTGTGTATTAGCCAAATGAAATAAATTCGATAATAAATACATGAGGGCGTGTCCAAAAAAACGCTCAGACATGTCGATTGGTATTTCTAGTTGCGCTTTTTTTTTAATAAAAACTTTTTATACAGGGTGTGCCATGTAACAGTGGTCAATACCAACTTTCTTATTTTAAATTCAATAGCATATTATTCAATTTTTGGATTCTTCAGAAAATTTTAGACATACTTCATTTACAATATCCTATACCTATCTTCAACTGTTTCGGAATTATTAAGTGTTTTCAGATTTATTGAATTTCAGCGGTTTTTTTACTTTACTGATATACGTAAAATAAAAAAAGGTATAAATAGTTTTCTTTACTTTTGTTCAAAACTCCTGACCTTAGCAAATTATTGTCTGTCTACATGATAGTTGCTCGCTTATTTCATGAAAAATTTCCAAATTTGCCGCCTGCAACTCAAGGGAAAATTGGTAAAATAGAAAAGCAGTTTCGCCAGCTTACCTGCCAATGCAATAAGTTATGATACCAAATTAGATATTATGCTTGAGTTTAAGAAAAACCCACATACTTCCACTTCCACTTTTTCATTAATGGCAATAATTATTAAGCACTGTTCCAAAATAATGTTTTGCCCCAGCAAAACCACAACTTCCAGCGAATATGAAATGGTTTCAGCAAGATGGAGCACGATCCCCTGATCTGACGCCATTAGATTTCTTTTTATGGGGTTATGTCAAAAATTATTGTATACAATATTAAATCCCTAGACTTAGCTGACTTAAGAAAACGAATAACGCTTGCGATTAGATCGGTCACGCCTGAGATGTTCAGTAACATTAGAAGAAATTTCTATTTAAGATTAGAATGCTAAGACGTTCGCGACGATCATTTTCAACATCTCCTACATTCCTACATTAATGTTTTTTTTGTTTTTTACATTATCAAGAAATAAACAGTATTACTTATTAGCTTTTGAG
The DNA here is from genome assembly GCA_963969555.1 of Polydrusus pterygomalis. Taxonomy (NCBI): domain Eukaryota; kingdom Metazoa; phylum Arthropoda; class Insecta; order Coleoptera; family Curculionidae; genus Polydrusus; species Polydrusus pterygomalis. Next base: position 76,415,563 of record OZ018377.1, read on the forward strand.
TGTTGTTAATTTTTGCAATAAATCTGAAAACACTTAAAATTTCCGAAACAGTTGAAGATACGTATAGGATATTGTACATGAAATATGTCGTAAATTTTCTGAAGAATTCAAAAATTGAATAATATACATTGTATTTAAAATAAGAAAGTTGGGTTTGGCTACTAAACTGTTAAATGACACACTCTGTAGAATAAGTTTTTATTGAAAAAAATATGCACAACTAGAAATGCCAATCGGCGTGTCCAAGCGTTTTCAGACATGTCCCCATGTATTTATTATCGAATTTATTCCATTTGGCTGATACACACTGATATTATAGAGCACCATATACAGACCACTTTCTATTAGTTACTATGTTGTTATTTTATTAGCTGAAAATAACATCATTTCATTGCAATCAGGAATAAGTCATAAGTAACGATAAATAGTTTTGTAAATTTACAGTGGAATTTTAGGTTTGTCAGATTGAAATTAAATCACTAATGAAAAGTTTATTACCTAACTGAATATGAATAAGTAAGTAAGTAGATAGAAACTAATTAAAATGTTTTAAACATTGTTCTAGCTAACCGTTATTAATCATCACACATCACAAATCTTTGTTTTTGCAAGAAAAACACCAGAAAAAGGATTCTGCGCTTCTTCTCCAAATATTATAGTTTTAGAAGTCATCTAATTATTTTATAAATGTTATATTATTACTATAATTTAAAGTTATACAAAGCAGTTTGATAATATCTGTCTCCTATAAGGAGTCCAATTTTACCCAAAAGTCAAGGTGTTCGTTATCTTTAAATTTCAAAAAACTACTTGACTTTTATATTTTCCAGCCTTTAAAATTTTTTTTATCGTTGAAATGAAAACTAAATTCGTTAAAATTTATAAATGAATTTGTAGACAGGGTAAAATTTTTAACTAGAATAAATAATTCAGTATTGGAAAGACTCTTTATTTGCTAAAAAAATACAGAAACCGCTGCGTTAATATTTAGTTTGGCATACTGTTTCCGTGTCTTCATGAAATTTACCTCTCTTTTGGGGATAGAAACAACCCCCAATGATAACTTTACATTTGAAAAAAAAAGTTGGGGGGCAGCTTCTACCCTCAAAAGTTTGGTACATTTCATGAAGATACGAAAAAGTATGCCAAATTAAAAATAATCGCAGCAGTAGTTCTGTATTTTTTTTAGCAAAGAAGGAAGCTTTCTAATACTGAACTTATTCTAGTTAAAAATTTCACCCTGTGTATGTACTCTTGAATATATTTAGGAACCCAGGTTTCATAAAAAAGCTACTTTATGTGACATATGCTGCTCTAGTATATGTTTAATACTTCTTTTTATAAAGAAAGGTATATTTTAACAATGCTTCAAGATTCCGATCAAAGTAATTCGATAAGTAAAGTCCCCAAAAAATATTTTGCCTCAAAATAAAACATAAAGACGCAAAGTAGCTTTATGCGAATTAAAACAGGAATAGTTAATAAAAATAATTACTTAAATCAATTATTTTTACAATAGCAAGTGTAAAATTACAATTACAAATTAATTATGTGTCTATTTTCCTACGATAAACACGATAGATAATCACATGTGAATGAATACTGATGAATAAACTTTGCGTCTCAATCCGACCATATGTTCCAAGTTCATTGCAAGTTACTTTTACGGTTTGAAGCCGAAAAAATTCAAAACTTGTATCAATGGATTTTATATAATACTAGGTGGCTGAAAAAAATTATTGTAGTATGTAAATACAATTTTATTATTGGTAAAAAATTAGTGATTTCAAATATTAAATGCTTATTGGTACAATTAGTAGATAAAGCAGGCAAACAACTAAGAAGTCAACAGATATTTTTAAATAGCAAGTATATACCAATATTTGTCATTTTCAAATTAGGGCTTAGATATTTATATATTATTTGATTCTACACAACATGCGCCCACTAACTAGTATAGCGTCATCTATAATATGTTATATTTATTACATAAATCCTTCATACCTTATTTGTTTGGCGATTCTTCAGTTAGAAAGGTGGACAAGTAGTAGAATACTTAATAATAATTTATTACATTTCTAAAATTAAATACCTTACCTATAATAAGTGTTTCGTATTAAACCCCTCAATTATTACCTTTGAAATAGTAGTAGTAGTAGTAGTAGTAGTAGTAGTAGTAATTATTATTGAGGGGAGTTTCCGAGACCTGACAAGTAGACCAACGGCGATCCTTTTTGCCTACCCCAGAGTCTTCCCCCAATCACTCAAATAACCACTTTGGTCCTCGCCAAAACGTCCTGACCTCCTCGGAAAGGCAAGTATGTCACTCCAGGCCACGGCAGTGATTTCTTCGTATTGGTAAGCCGACGATCCTAGCACCTGATGCCTGAGTCTTCCCAGGGCCTCGCAGGTACCCAGAAAGTGCAGGGGGGTATTTTCTTCCTCCAGACATCCAGCGCAGATTGGGTCCCCTTCGACATCGATCAGTGCTTCCTCAGCTTACAGCCTTTGAAATAAGTATATATAATTAACCTTGACAACTTTTACTTACTACTAATCCAAATAGTCATGTTTTGGCGTGGCATGGTTATGTGGCACCATGATACGACCTGGACTTAATCGAGACAGTAGGTTTGTTTAAATTAGCAAATGGAATCGAATAAACATATTTGAAACAGAAGAATCCTCTTAATGAGTTCATTCTTCGAAGATGAATGTTACTTCTTCAGTGTTTATTCCATTTGTATCTACACGAATTGAACACAGAAATAAGAGAAATTAGGAAAGTATTAAATTACAATAATTTGGAATGAATTGGATCTATGTGGATCTCTGACTATCTAAATTTTTGTTATTGCAAATATTTGTAGGTATAAAAATGGGCATTTTATTTTAACTTATTCTCATAACCGTGTAGTTCAAATGCGATTATCGAAACACATGCGTTTTTTCGCTCACCGAATTATCTGCAAAAGCGACTGTTGCTCTACTTTCGCGCCGCAAGCACAAATGTCATTGCGTAGGAAAAAGGTAAAAACCTCGAGTATAATGAAGATAGGTGTGGATGGGGGCGTAAAGGTAGAGGTCACCGGGGTCTTTGACCGGCAACTGTTTCATAGGATGCGATTTGATTGGGCTGTGATCTACCGGCATCTGTTTTAGTTGTGTCGCCTCTACCCACGTAAAACATTTTGCAAGTTTTATGCACGGCGCTCTTGATGTCGCGGCCACTCGTTAAGTGTGCCGAATTATGATAAACATCTGATAAATACACGGAAAAAAAGTTTTGTCTTTAAGAAATAAAATATATTGAAGATAATACGGGCCTTTTTACCGAAAGAAAGCACACTCAAAAACACATTTGAGAAATTTCGGAATACAAGTTGTGAGTACCGAAACTCATTTAATATTTTCCGAAACATAAAGGTAACCTAAGGGAAATAGAAATTCCATTTTCCGATTTAGATTAATGAAACCAACTAATTTAAATTGGAGCAACTAATACTTTCCGAACTCCATATCGAAGACGTGTAGCCAGTGGCGCGTAACTTTGGGAAATTTAAATTATTTGATCAACTTTAACTGTTGATACAAATTCCTAATAATTATTAATGGTGATATGATTACAATTTTATTTGTCACTTGAATAATTCTAAACTACGAGTAACAAGTACTTCGCCTCGCCCTTTTATCTTATTTTTTTACCTCAGTTTTTACCATTATTGAACATAATGATGCCCAAGTCTAGTCAAAAACGATTAACTTTATAAGAATAGTAAATAAATTATGAAAATAAAATTTTTATAGGTTCAAGATAAATCGGAAAAGTGAAAACTAAGTGACCTTACATTTTCGTACAGGTCGAGAAATAAGGATAAGTAAGATTCATAATAAAAAACAATTATTTTTCACAATTATTTTAAATTGAATTCATCTAAATTTATTGGCGGGTAAAGCTCGCTAATCCATTAGAATCATTTATCTAACTTATCTGCATTACGGCCTATTTAAAACAGTATAAGTTGACTTTTTCTGAAGACCAGCCTTATTTTTGACTTAAAATTTTATTTAACTAGACAGTATCTACTATTTTTTGGTTTGACGCTTCTCTTATTAATTTGACAATTCTATCTCTTTTTTTTTTAAATTTTATATTATTTTATCGACGGGAATTATAGAACCCGGTGCGACATCTTGCGTCCCAGTACGGTACCATAGAAAAGGTCAGTCGTAAAGGGGTTATTCTGTAAAAACAGAAAATTTTGCAAGTGCGCTCTCAAAACCGGTACAAGTGCCGGACCACAGATATTAATGCAAAAAAGTTTTGTCTGTTTTGAGAGCGCCCTTGCAAAATTTTCTGTTTTTACAGAATAACCCCTTTACGACTGACCTTTTCTAAGGTACCGTACTGGGACGCAAGATGTCGCACCGGGTTCTATAATTCCCGTCGATAATTGATCCTGACAAGTGATTTGTCTTCGAGCCCTGTTTCCTTCTGCCAAACTGAGCCTCACTGATGAGCCGTAAACGGCGAAACGCGTCTGCGGATGAGTTTGGCGGAAGGAAACAGACAAAACTTTATTGCATTTATATTATTTTGTACCAGAATGTGGCTTTTTGTATTTAAAACCTAAAATGGTTATAAAAAATAAAAAAATTAAATCTAAAGTAATGGGTGCCCAAGGGTAAACTGCGAAGGAATTTTGGGAATTAGTGGCATTACTAAAGGAATTAGTAGGCATTACAGAAATTAGTCGAGGTATTGGAGGAATTAGTCGAGGCATTCCAGAAATTAACACCGGCGTTAGAGGCATTACTTTGAAAATAATATTTTATTTTAGTATTTATTTTACTTTATTGTGTTAATTGATAATGCCTTCATTGTTATACTTTAAATTTCTTTTCCAAAGTCATTTTCGAGGTAATTTTTTTATTAAGCTGAATAGTTTTGGGGAAAACTTCGCCCAGTGAATATTTAGTCAAGTTCGCAACATTGCATGTATCTGCAAGTTGTCTGCAATGTTGCCAAATCCAGTTTTTGGAGAAGATCTACCGTTTTGATGTATGAACTGCCGTTCTACCGCTGAGGTACCAATTAACAATTTCTATCGCTAAACATTACACTCGATTTAATGTACGCTTTTAAAATAATTATGTTAATAAACATTAAATATTTTCTTTTAAATTAATTCCTAATTTAAAATACAACAAAATGCATGGCGATATTGGAGCGACGATATATTGCCGGCAGGCAAAATTTATATATCTATTATTATTGACTACTGGTGGAAGTGTAAAGTATCAGCAGACCGCGGTTTTGCTGGCTGGTTTGCTCAGAAAACAAAATGGCGTACGCGAGAGTGCAGTAATGTTCACCAGTTTATCCGAAAACTACGTAACCATAAGAAAATAAAATGGCTTTTTCTAAATATATTTTTATAAATTTATGAATTTACTTATTTCTAGTACATATTTACAGTTAGGTAGGTATTTAATTAGACACTCGGTTATTGGCTTTTATTCAAATGTGAGGTAAGTTGTCAATTAAATTTCCATTTTTTATATTTAAAGACTTTAAGATACAAAGATACATTTTATTATTTATTTAAAGTGAAATTTAGCATTAGAGGAATTGGTGGGCATTACTGGGCATTTATAAAGAAATTAGGGGTACTAGTTAATTAAAATAAGGAATTGGAGGCATTAGTGCACAAGAATCTGGACCGCAGTTTACCCCTTGTAAGTGCCTCTATTAATTTAGTAATAATAAATAAAAAACAATAATTTTGTTAAAGTAATGCTTATCAAAAAAACCTTAATTTTTTTCTCAGTGTAATTTTCCGAATACTTTCCGTTACATCCATTAACGCCCATATGAAGAGTATGCTGTGATTTTGGGTTTTATCTCTTAAAAATAACCTTCTTCACCGGAATCTTTAAGTACCTGTGGGTGGAATTAAAAATAAAAACCTATAAAATATTGCATCAATTTAGAAATTGACTTTGCCATAAGTAGAGACAAAATATTTCATTATTATTTTTTATAAAATTCGGTAGATTAGTTTTCGCTAACCATTTAATTTAAACATTTTCGTTTGAGCATAATAATAATTGTTGTATCAATTCCTAACCTCCGTTTTTAAGTGGTGCATGTGACTTTAGCCCAATCATACTGTGCGAGCAAAAATTATTTACATCAAAGAGGGCTTGGATTTAAAAAAGTAGGGCTTGGTTTAGATCACAAAGATATGGGGACAATACCTATATTATATCTAACCAAATCTAGGTTAAAATTTTGTCAAATTCATATTATGACATGATATGCCAAACTAATGAGTAATAAAATAAGTAGACAAATACAAATTTATTTTTGTTGTTTACAAAATTAACAAAGTAAGAATATACAGAAAGAAAAAGAAAAATAATTACATAAATTGCTAAAATTGGCCATTGATCTGCATGTTCCATAAGATCTTTCCACTTCTTCGGACAGGCGTCTTATACAATTTGTTAGCGTATTTTGCATTATTTCATGAACGTTTGCAACAAGTTCTTCTGCTCTTACAGATGGTCTTTCTGCCCTTTTTTTGTGTTGTTTAGAACCTGTTTCCCTAAACACAGCCACGGTTCCTTTCAGGCAATGATAATAATCCCCAGCAATAAAAGCAACGTTAGTAAAATGTTCGTGAAAATCGACAATGCACAAACCCGGATTGTATTGCCACTCACCATTTGAATCGCCTATTTGAGAAACCCCACATGTCCATACATTTGACATTTCCACTTTTTTAGCTTAACACGTTCTTTTATAGTAGACTCATATTTTAAGGAGAAATCACACATGTTTAATCGATATAATGCTTTCAGCGCTAGTTTAAAATATGTATTTATTTGAGAAACCCCACAAGTCCCGGACATGTGGGGTTTCTAAACGGGACATGTGGGGTTTCTAAAATATACTGCTAGATGGAGCTAGGAGGTAAATTTTTATCAAGAAATATTTTTATGGCCAACAGTGGGCGGACAATATGAAGATGTTGCTGATTATTAGACATTTACTTAATCATGTACCCATTAAAATAAGTTGTTAATAAAATAAGAATAAATTACTAAAAAAGTTCTGGTGAAATAAACGTGTAGGGGAGAGATGGGCAAGTTGACATAGGTGAGCAAGATGACACAGTAGCCCTTCCATGGAAACTCCACCGTCATCCGAGCATTTAGCATACTTAAACAAGTTCGCTCGTTGGCAGTGTCCACTTAGAGGTGTTTGTGGGTGGAAGTTTTTCGCGGTGTTAGAAATATTAACGATTTTAAGTAATTTACGATTTTGTTTTAATGTAAGTATACTATGATAAAGATTATAAAAAAATTACTTGACTGTTTTTCTTATTGTTTTTAATATTGTTTAATAAATTTAGTTTTCAACTATTCATTTCGCGCTCAATCTTTTTTAGATTTTATTTTAAAACCCATTTTTTAATTTTTTTAAATTTACGTTTATTGTCGGGCAGGATGGCATACCTTCAAACCGAGTATGTCATCTTGCCCGCACTGAAAAGATTTTAGACTAGAAGTGTCGCCAATGGGCTCACGCTGAGTGTGCCGGCCTATCCAAAAAATCAAAACAATTTATTTGTGATTTATATTAACTAATATTTTATATTTATACCTACTTATTATCGTATGTCAACTTCCCCTATAGGGTACGGCAAGATGGATTTTTGTATTATTTTTGTTAAAGTGGTATTGTTTGTACAAGGAGTTTATATTTCGTTTCGTTATATATGTAGGTTAAAGACATATAAAAACTGTTTTATTTTGCTTACATTTATTAAAAATAAGTCTTGGTTTTTTCTAAGATATTTTTGTTTAAACCTTAGGTATGTCAACTTGCCCACCCCTCCCCTATTTTAGAAACCACACATGTCCAGTCGCCATTTTATGCTTTCATTCATGAAGCTGAAGCTGTATATTTAACTTTGTGTAAAATTCCTAACGTATTCACATACCTTTACATACCCTGAAAGTATATTTCCAGTTGTATAATGTGATTTTGCACAAAACAGTTTTTTTCGTTTTTCTCAAAACTATCATTTGTGGACATGTGGGGTTTCTCAAATACGTGATTTATTTACTCTAATCCCGTTTCGAAAATACGGTTTAACCATGAATGTTTTGTGCTGTTCCGTAAAGCCAATTGTGTGAATGGTTCAAGAACTGATTGATTGTTAATTCAGGTAGTTACTGACACCCAACAGGTATTAAGCGCTACGGCTAAGCATTACGTCCTTAGATGCAAGGCCCTCTTTGATGCAAATAATTTTTGCACGCACGGTAGCTTTTATATTGATAAAATAATATTTGTAATATATCTATTAAGACTGGGGTGGTCTAGAGAATCACTTCATACTTTTTTTTATCGACCGCCTAAAAAATTGGGTAGGGAAGAATCCCTAAAATCAGACCGAATTTATCTTAGACCCATGGGAAATACTGGCTTGACATTTGTTTTGCTTACTTCCTACCGTGACGGTAATAAAACCAGATCTCTACGATTAAATTTATTGGCCTTCGCTGGTGGGGCTACACTACAGAAAAGTGATAGATCGTTTACCCTATAATTCCTCTGTAACGTCTGTTATTACTATTTTTTTATTTAGTAAATAATTTGAACGAAGTGTTAATAGTTATTTACATTACTAGATGCGAAAGTTAATTTTTTGGGGTGAGGAGGTTTTTGAATTGCCGAGGCAAAGCCGAGGTAATTTAATACCTCCGACCACCAAAAAAGGCTTTCGAATCGTGTAATGTATTAAATTTTTTCTACTACTGTTCTCTGATCAATATATTATTAAGTAATAAACTTTGATTTTATTCAAATTAAAATGATAAAATAATTTTTTTTTCACCTATAAAATAATCCATGACAACTAGTTATTTGAGTATTGTTGACAACTAGTTATTTGAGTACTGTCAGAGTCTGTCAGTTCGATTTTTTTGTCCTGGCACCGAAAGTATTACTTTCGTAGCTAACAACCTACTTTCGTAGCTAGCAACGGATAATACTCAGGTAACTGTAACATTTACTTTCGTTTTCTTTCGTGGTGCTAAGGCCCGAAAGTTAATTTATTTATACAGTAGTAGAAAAAATAATTTCCTCTGTTAAGTTTCTTAATAATGTGTTATAACGTAATTTAATACCTTTAGTCTGTGTTTAAAATGATACGATACGTTGTTGTTTCTTTGGTTTTGTGTGTCAGAATTTACGCGTTTGTATACAGTATGACCAGTAAAGTCCGCATCATATGGGATTTTTTAGTATTGAAAATACTATTGGGATCGTGTTTACGCAAACTTTGCATTGCATGTCGATGTCGCTCATGTCGATGTCGCTCCGCCGTCTGTCGCGGCCAACAGCGCAATATCTAGATCGGTCTTGTAACATAATACTCTGATAAGACTTGGTAGAAATATAAATATGAATTAGCGTAAAGTCGGCAAGTAAATAATGGATAATGTTTAGTTTAGTTTGTGTTTTAAAGAACGCCATAGTAACTTTGTTAAAAAGTGTTTTATTGAGATAAGTTATAACTAAGGTAAGTTCACGTTATTTAAATCGGAATATTATATCGAAAAAAAAAAGCGGGAGGCAAAAAGTTGGAGCACAATAATTGCATATTACAGGGTCCGCCCAAATTTGGTTAACAAAGGGGATAATTTTTTTATTATTGATTTCTCAGAAAATGTTATTGTACCGGGTGATTGGTTATATTTTGCACCCCTACCTATCTCATGAAAATCTTCATGGTCTATTTTGATCGCTTGGGTAAATAAGTATAATTTAAAAACATAGCATAAGTAGGCTTAGACAATATGACCGATTGAATATAAGGCAATTGTTCACCTTGGTTGGTCTGCTATGTGAATATTATTGTTTATAAACAAATTAATATTAATTATTCTTAGAAATAAAACCATACATTTAATATAATATGTTTTAGTTAATATACAGGGTGTCCCAAACGTAATGGGACACAGAGCAACAGCAGGCTCCTTAAGGCGAAATAACGCGATTTATTAAAACTTGCATTATCCCAAAATTGATAACAACCAAGATAAAGGGTGTCAAACTTTTATTTTTGTTTTCGTTTTTTTGGGATTATTTATAATATGTTTTAATTAATATACAGGGTGTCCCAAACGTAATGGGACACAGAGCAACAGTAGGCTTCTTAAGGCGAAATAATGCGGTTTATTTAAACTTGCATTATCCCAAAATTGATAACAACCAAGATACAGAGTGTCAAAGTTTTATTTTTGTTTTCGTTTTTTTGGGATTATGTCCTAACGAAATGACATAGGTAGCAGCACAAAATTATGGATTTTGGGGTTTTTTGAGGTGAGGAATTTAAAATTATCCATAGTTTTTATGTAACCAGTACTGTAAAATTAAAGAACATTTTTTAAACTTTTACAAAATCCAAATTAGAATGTGGGCTTTAATTACATGACATAGGTCATTAAAATTTTAAAGCTGTGTCAGGTATTTTCAATACATAGGATGCTTGCGTAAGGTGCAAGATCTGTGATTTTTTTTTATTAATAACTTTATTCAAAATTTGACTTTGGCATTAAGTTCTGCTTCGATCGAGATGAAAATTAAGCAAAAAATAGTAGTCGCGTGATTCGCATTATCTGTCAAATTTTAATTTTTTTCCAAAAAATATTTCAAAAGTAGGTTATTTCCGAAAGTATCGAAAAAAGTTATTAAAAAAAGTTTTTTTAAATGCGGTTTCTAGCCCACATGCAAAATTTCAGCTGCATAAGATAATTTTGATTTTTTACCTATATTTTGTACATTGCACCACTTTTGCAAAATAAGACTTAACGAAACCTACATAAAACTTCTTAGTTTTGACAATGCTTTATTTCAAAGACATTTTCTTTAAAGTAGCGCCATATTAAATGTGTTTTTCTACAAAATCAAAATTGGGCTATTAAAATTTGGTCGCTTGTGATACAAAGTTTATTTGTTTTTGACCCTGTATAGGGTAACTTCATAAAAGTGTTTTTGAAAACGTAGTTTGTGTCTGAAAGTAATACACCTTAATATTAAGACAAAAAAGGACAGTGTCATCAGTAAAGTGTTCATTAAGTCGAAAATACATTTTAGTGGTGGGTAAAAAATCAAAATTATCTTATGCAGCTGAAATTTAGCTCGTGGGCTAGAAACTGCATTTAAAAAAACTTTTTCTAATAACTTTTTTCGATATTTTCAGAAATAACCCCACTTTTGAATTATTTCTTGGAAAAAATTAAAATTTGACAGATAATGCGAATCACGCGACTACTATTTTTTTGCTTAATTTTCATCTCGATCGAAGCAGAACTTGATGCCAAAGTCAAATTTCGAATAAAGCTAATAATAAAAAAAATCCCATAAGATGCGGATTTTACTGGTCAGCCTGTATAATAACAACAAATCATTGGGAACATTAAAGTTATCATATTTTTTGATCATTTTAACAAGTAAGAATCATTTTCTTTTACTAAAACAATGAGCTTTTTCACAAAATTTTGATTTTTGTCCCATCGCAAAGAAAAAAAAATATTCTACGGTTTCAGTTGTTAAAATTTTCAATTATTTACTAAGAAAATAAATAAGCAAGACACGGTCTTTAATAAAAACCCGGGAATAAACTTACTGACGTTACATCTGCCTAGACCAGAGGTTCCCAAACTTTTTTTTCTCATAGACCACTTTAACAATTTTGCTGGTTCCGGTGGACCCCCCTGCAGCTACATTTCTACTATATTCCCAAAACTCGGCAAAAATGTGAAGATTAGATCTAACTATGGAAATTTTGCGTTGCGGCTGAGTTCCAACCACGAATTAACAGTTTTCGAAAAAAAAAATGAGAATTAATTGGTTAATTATTTAATTAATTGTGGTGTGAGTGGATGTCAAAAGTAAAGTTGGCCAATCAAAAAAGTGATTACATCCAACTTTACTTTTCTAGCATCTACTCACAGCACAAGAAATCAATCAATTCTCACTTATTTTATTTAGAAAACTCCCGGAGTGGTAAAAATAAAAAGAAAAATAGTAAATTTTCTTGTGTTGTATGTTATTATGACACTATTAATTATTATTGTTATTATATTACATTGTAAGGTTTCCATTACATTGTAATATGATAACAGTCGTAATATAATTAAAAATAAATATTAATAACGTAACGTAACTTCTATAAAACCAAAAAAAATTAGTTCTTCACTATCGAAACCAGATAAATTTTCGTGGACCCCCGCTTACGAATTATTGTGAACCCCCATTTTTTTGTCACGCCAACGTAGACCCCCGTCGAGTCTCCCGTGGACCCCTGGGGGTCCACCTGGACCACTTTGGGAATCACTGGCCTAGACCCATGGAACCGAGTTATCAGCTGAAGGTCGAACGTCGCATCTACGTGAATATCGAGGGGGTTGTTTTTTATTTTTCAGCTGTTCTTGTCTATTTAGTTTATCAAAATAAAGATAGCAATATAATCCGTGGGGGCTGACGAATAAAAAAATTACACGGATAATGGGATGACGTAATAAGGTTTTAATCTCATGTTCTTAAACTTTCTGCTTTAGCGGCCTCTTTTTAATTGTCTCTAGGAAATGTTTAAAATGATCTTCCCATAGGAGATTTTTATTATTGAGATTTAAATAACAAGCGATCCGAGGTCGGGAAGTGGAATGGGGTGAGTTTTTAATGGTAGAAAACGATTTATCTCGATTTCCGGCAAAACTACAAGAACTATGGAAAAACGTTAAATAGCAAAGTTGTAGGTAATAAAAAGGTCTACAACTTTTGTATTTACACTTTTTTCACATTACCTCAAAATTTATGTGAAAAATTCAAATAACCAAGTTTTTGATTTTTTATTTTTATCTTTTACAAAAAAAAAATTTTATTCACGAAATTTGGTGAAAACTTGCCTTTTTATGTCCCAAACTTACTGCAATTTTTTTGATTTAAAATATTTATTTTTTCACCTTATTTTGACCTAATATCGAAAAAGCACCCTAATTTTCAATCGAAAATTCTCACGTTAAAATATCTGCTTTTTTAAAAAAGTCGGTGGGCTTTTTGTTCGTTGAAATCTCTACTTTCTGATGGTAAATGTTCTCAAAAAATGCAAAGGAAGGAAAAAAACTCGAATCCGAATTTTTTTTTTAATCATTATGTACAATTTTGAGCTATTTATTAAAATTTAAACTTACTTTAATTACTCGAAAAAAGTAAGAGTCCATGTTACATTGACAAACAAAAAATTAACAAATCCATAAAACATAAAGAACGCAAAATACATGCGAAAATAGTTGTTTTAAGTATAATTAAAGGTAGGATTTAAAGGGATTTCAGCACATCTACCATAGTAATGAATACTTTTTTTTACACCATCAGAAAGTAGATATTTCAACGAACATAAAGCCCACTGAGTTTTTTAAAAAAGCAGATATTTTGACGTGAGAATTTTCGATTGAAAATTAGGGTGCTTTTTCGATATTAAGTCAGGCAAAACAAGGTGAAAAAATAAATATTTTAAATCAAAAAAATTACAGTGTGTTTGGGACATAAAAAGGTAAGTTTTCACCAAATTTCGTGAATAAATTTTTTTTTGTAAAAGAAAAATAAAAAACCAAAAACTTGGTTATTTGAATTTTTCACATAAATTTTGAGGTTATGTGAAAAAAGTGTAAATACAAAAGTTGCAGATCTTTTTATTGCCTACATCTTTGTCATTTAACGTTTTTCCATAGGACTTGTAGTTTTGCCGGAAATCAAGATAATTCGTTATTTACCCTTAAAAACTCACCCCTTTCCACTTCCCGACCTCGGATCGCCCGTAAATTATTGTTCCTTTCATTTTTGTTATATTCGCTTCCTTTTCCAATGGGTTTCATTCCACTATTATTTTTTTTCACTTTTTACCATTTTCAAAGGCTTCAGCTCTGGTCTATTAACCCTATAGCAACTTGAAAAATAATGAGCATTATATATTCAGTGTTACGATAAATTTAAATATATCCATACATATTATGTACAAAATACACCGTTTATTATTACCTGGTATATCATACGCAAGGTGAACTTGTCTTTTTGTTGCATTTTTTAATTACGCTACAAAAGACTACCAACACCGTATTTGTTGGTTTTATGAGAAAATATCCATTTGAATTATTCATCAGTCCATTTTAAAATTCTACACTAGCTTTACACAGCATACAGGAATGCATCGTATCAACTCGCTGGCTGAACCGGGTTGGTTTTTATGTTATTTTTTGCATATTCTTGAACTAAATAAAAAACCTAGAAGTGTTAATATTTGCAAACTGTTTCAGGTGCGTTGTGTCAGAAAAATTAAAGAAAGTTAGACGAAATGTCTTAATAAGAATAAGAAGGGAAGAATAGGAAAACTTTTTTTTTGTTTTTACATACACGAGGAAGTTAAAACGATTGTACTAGTTGCTTAAATTATCTTGAAAATGAAACAGATAATGTTCATTATCCAACAAAGATCCAGAAGGCAATTATTAGTCTAAGTTTTTAAAATTGATTTATACCTCATAATATGATGTGACCTTTGGATCCGCCTAATGAGAATGCTTCTTTCGTTTTTCATTAATAATAGTTAGCACTATTTTTCAGAAGCAGAATACAACCAACGTCACTATATTATTATTCATTTTAAACCTCTTTATAGATCCCACATATGAAAATATTAACATAATTTTTACTAGTTAATTACGTTTCTAGTTTTACACCGCAAAGCAGCTACCACCAACCGGGGTTCGTATTAACCCTGGGTAGAAAGTAGTGCTTTTCATTTGATAGTATTATTTTCAGCAGTAACCTTACATGAGCATTAGGACTTTGTTTCTGGTGTTAAAGGTTTCAATATATTTAGTTAGCTATTTTACAAAAGCTTTGGTTGGAAAAGTACGTGAAAACCTAACCTTAAACTTTATGTGCATGTACACATGCATTGACATATTTTTAAGCATGTAGTTAGTAATCTCAGACGGCTCCAAAACTAATGAAGGTATTGGAGCCGGAATATATGGCAAAAACCCAAAAATATAACTAACTATCAGCCTGGGAACTATGGCAACCATATTTTAAGCAGAGGTTTATGCAATTGAAATGTGTGCAAGACTGCTGATAGATCGACGATATGCACATAGGTCAATCAAGATATTCTCCGACAGTCAAACTGCATTAAAAGCTCTTGAATCGAGATGGTGTACCTCAAAAACGGTGTGGAGCTGTTACAAAACACTATCCGAACTAAGTCTGAACAACAAAATAACCTTAATATGGATACCGGGACACATGGGTCTGGAGGGTAATGAGGCTGCCGACAAGCTCGCTAAGAGAGGTGCAGCACTAAAATTCAGAGGAACCGAGCCGGTAATAAGTATATCACATGCTACGGTCAAGAAAACAATACTAGCTGAAGCTAAAAGCAAATGGGAAAGACACTGGTTAAATTTACCAGGTCTAACACACTCAAAAGCATTTATAAACAGCCGTATAAACCAACAGCTAACTGACAAACTTCTAGTGCTCAACAGGTCATGCCTTAAAGCACTAGTGGGATTATACACCGGTCACTGCGGGCTGCGACACCATATGTATAAAATTGGAATAGCCCCAACTGATGAATGCCGGCTTTGCATGGAAGATGCAGAAACAGCAGAACACGTAAGCAGGAAGAATCAGATTCGCCCTATTTGGCGAGGTGACTCTGCTGCCGGATGACATGAAAAATGTCCCTCCCAATACCATCATTAACTTCATCAAAAAGTTAGACCTATTGGGAGAAATATAAATAAGGTGTGAGCCACAATAGACCGCACGGTCGCAGTGGAGGGTTAGCTGTAACCCACTCACTTTCAATCTAACCTAACCTAACCTAGTAATCTCATCTTTACTAGTGGCTTTTTTTATTGGACAAAAAAACGATTAAATAATGAGCTTAAGCTCAGTGGTCGTGCATGCAAAGGCCATATCATCACGGATGGGGTTTGTAATTTCTTCTTGTTTTGGTGCAGTATGTGGTGTGCCTTTACACGTGTTTGCCAAAGTAATGGAATTTATATTTGCCTTTTCTAGTGATGTTTAAGCCTCATTTGTATTTAAGGGTGGTATCTTGTCGAAATTATCTTTCAACTTTCTGGTCAATCGCCACAATGAATTGTTTTTGGTTGACATGTTAATATTGTATTTAAGTGAATTGTTACCTGTACGCATCCTCGTACCATCCAGGGGGCGGCCGTATTTTTACCATATTTTCCGTATTGAATTTTTAATTTTAATAAGGTCCAAATTCTCCCTGGGTAGTCGATGCTTTATATCCTTTTAGCTATCCTGTTTCTAGCAAACTCGAGGCTCTCAGTCAGACTTTGAATTTTATGAAGTAAAAGGAGCAAGCATTTCTTACAATACCTTATGTCAAGTACCTTATGTCAAGGGGATTTCTGAAAAGATTAGAATGATAACCAAAAACTATAATATCAAAACAGCCTTCAAATCCGGAAATACGCTTAGAAGAAATACGCTTAGAAGCTTTCTTACAAAAGTAAAACACCCCAGTAATGAAAACACAAAAACTTGTATCTATCAAATGCCTTGCGAGTGTGGCGAATTGTACATTGGAGAAACTAAAATACCTCTTCCCATACGAGTTAAAGAACATCTGAAACATACTTAAAGAGGTGAAACTTCGAGATCAGGTATAGCGGAACATGTATGGATCAACCAACATAATATACAGTGGTCAGAAGCCAAGGATTTGGATACAGAACAGCACTGGAGAAAACGAAAATTCAAGGAAGCAGCTTTCAGGAATCAAAATACCCATATATTTAGTCAACCAAGTATAGATATCCCCAATATCTGGAAGCCTCTTCTTGTCCAAAACCAACAGCTCAAACTTCACACTCCAATAAGCACATAGGCAGAGTCATCAAACTTCATTGCATATGGATAGTATTTTAAGACAATAGCCTTAGAATTATAATTAAGTTTACACTTGAAAACGGTTAGAGATACTAACTAACCGAAATGTTGTATTAAGTAACAAAATGAAGATAATGGAAGTCCGACAAGGTAATTTTTTGATATTACTTCATTGTCTACCACCTTCAAACAAACACTATGAATTTCCTGCTCCAGTTGCCCTGCAGTTTATTTATTATTAGTTATTTGCGTTCTGCTTTCATAATCTGCCTAAACAATCTCCAGTTTGCATCACCCCAAACAAAAATTCAGATGTTCTCAAACGTATTTATTTAATAAAAGCTTTAAGTACGTTCTTAAGTCCAACAAATAAATTTTTCAAACGCTAGGGCTCTTTTTATGTTCCTAAATCCGATGAAAAATTAATCATATTCCAAGAAAAATCTAGTGTACATGTTTTACTGTAAATTACCACGGGGAAGCCAGCGGGCATACAATATCTCTTAAAGAAAGAAAAGCTCGGGTCTCGCTTTTAAGTATTTATGAGAGGGATTTATTACGCAATTTCTGGAAAAAGGAAAAGTTGAGAATTGAATGCACGAATCGTGTGATGTTTTTACAAAATGTGCCCGAATTTAGTGCCTTTATATTGCAATTTGTATAGGTTTTAAAGAAGTTAATGTATAATAAAAAAATACGAAGAAACATCAAAGGAAATTGTTTTGCATTATTAAAGATTGGCTGTATCCATATAGTTTATTATCTTGAATAGATGTTGCTGTGTAAAGTGCGAATATGAATTATCAAAATTTAACTGTGCATTAGATTGGTCTATTATTTTTATTAGCCTTTTATATTTGCAAGTGGTGGACCCGACATTATTAAAAGGCATATTCTTTGACATGAATTATTGTCTTTATTTTGTTATGAAATACAGTGGTTAGTATCTAACCGTTTTTAAGCATAACAAACTGGTTTCGACGGTGTGGTCAAGTTTAGAAAGTTCAATGATGGACAGCTCAGTACCTTGAACTATTTCAGCAATATTACTAATTTCATTATTGCATTGTACATGTAAATTGCAGAACTGTGTCATTAACCAAATAATTCCGGATAGTCAATGTGACTTTAGAAAGGACTTGTATAATATTAATATTATATAGTTATCGATGGTGTAGTTAAAACAGCTAAAAATCTGGGTGTAATCCTGGATACAGAACTAAGGTTTAGGGAGTATGTCAAAAAGCTAATTCAAATGTCATATTGTGTCTTTAATCTACGACAGTGCCATTATGACGTATTTAGCATTATCATTTAGATGTCATTATGACCTTCATAATAGCACTCGGTGCCATTATGAATTCATAATAACATCCAAATGTTAAGATACAAAAACAAAAAGAAAGTCGGTGCAAACTATTTATTTGTTATTATTACTTTAAAAGTAGGAAATCCATTACGCTTTGCGCGATATCTTCGACATCCGAAGGGACACTTTCGGATTCAGAGTCTCCCATATTTAAATTATTTTTGGCCAACACTTTGCATACAATAGTGAATAGAAAATTAGACGGCAATAATGACTTTGTCAAAATCGAAATTGAAACAATCAAAAATGCGATTACCATGATATCGACTAATATGGTAAACTTGTAAAAACTTGTGCTATTAAACCACTCGGCTAACGCTTCGTGGTTTAACGTTGCACAAGTTTCATTATAGTGTTCAAATCGAACTAGTATCATTAATAACTATAAGAGTAGATATTATACAACAACCGTCATGTCCTAAATTGTAAATTGAGTAAAATGCTCTGTGAGAGTCTCGTTTTATCCAGCTTTAACTACTGTGATTTCATTTATGGGCCACGCCTTGACGTAGCAGATAGGAATATGGTACAAAGGATACAGAATACATGTTCCAGCCTTATTTTTGGGCTTCGAAAATTTGATCATATTTCTCATACGTTTAAAAATCTTAAGTGGCTTGTAATGAACAACCGTAGAACTTTACATTTGGGAAATTTTTTGGTTATAACTCTAAATAATCCGGCTCTGCCTCTTTCTTTAAAAAGTAGGTTTGTATTGCGTGAAAATATACATTCACGTGACATGTACAATAAATGTAATTTTCTAATTCATAATTCTTTATATATATTTTTTATTATTATTTTAGCAAGCAGTGTGGGGTTCAGTAGAGTCGCCTTTGTGACTAGACTGCGCCCCGCTTTTGCTTGTCTGCCTATTAATGTTAGTCTTTGTAATTGTTTTCTTTGTTCATACTAATAAAATACGTTTATTATTATTATTATTATTATAATTATTATTATTATTATTTTATTATTATTATTATTAATATTATTATTATTATTAATATTATTATTATTATTATTATTATTATTATTATTATTATTATTATTATTATTATTATTATTATTATTATTATTATTATTACTATTATTATTATTATTAATAAGCGCAGCTCTTTAGTGCGCCTCTCTTATGTCAACTTTGTGTTAGACCTTACGACATAGCGCCGTGATGATGACATTCTAAGTTCGAAACACCTAGGAATAATGCATAACTTTAAGAAGGAAGGCAGGACTTTAATTTCCACCCCTAATAATTAATGATATAGCTGCTGTTAGTTGCTTTGTACTTATTTATTTTTTGAATATTACTCTTGTATTATTTGATTTCAATATTTTTTTTATTATTTCAGTACCAGAAAAAACGACGCATAGTAGCTCGAGTGCAATGCCACAGTATTAAAAACCAATGTCCTACTCCAACTTGTGATGAGCCGGTTGTCTTACCAGGACGGTGTTGCAAGACGTGTCCCGGAGATGTTAGTAAGTATTATTATATTTACAATAAATTCATACGTTACACAAAATGTGTAAAAAAGATTTGTCACATAAAAGTGTGCCCGGTCGTTGAGTTACTATTTTGAAAAGTCGTGAAATAAAATCTCCAACATTTTCTGATAATAAATCAACATCACCTGATCTTGAAATAATGGACGAGAATGTGACATCAACAAAATGGACTTTATGTTTCAAGTATGACGATACATTGCTTGCCAAAATTTATCCAAATAAATCATTTTAATAATACGATAATAATAAAGTGATGCGTAACTAAATTACATGGGCAATTGCCCACAAGCACCAAATTTATGTATTACTATCGCATCCAGTTGTCGCCATTTCATAAAATAATGTTTAGTAACAGCGCCCAACCAAATAAAGAAATCATTATTTTAAAAAATATATTTTCTTAAATTAATTAAATCCATTTACCTAATACGTTTAGCTACTTTTTCTATGGTTTTATGTTGTATAATTATATAAGCGTTATAAGCATTTATTAATTAAAAAACTATTAAATTCTAAGTTCATTTAATTGACATGAATGTGTAAAACCATAATTGAAATAACGAACCTGAATGTACATATTATAATACTTTTTATTTATTTAATGGCTTTGTCGGAACTCCAAACTAGAGATTTTAGTTACTGCGAAACATGCGTCTGACTTAAAATTTGATAGATTTACCCGATCAGATGAATTGATGATAAACATGCGGCGTGTAACGAAGCCACATGCACTCATGTTAATTCGTGTGATGTGATAATTTGTTGGCCAGTGTTAACCCAGTTAGTAATCTCAAAATGCCTAAAATGCTTTAATATAATCAAATTAATGGTAAATTCCTTTCTGTCAGGGAAAATAGACACTATAAGATTTTAAAGACACAATGGATAAATCATAAAGTTTAACTTAAACAACTTCGTATACAAATGTTTTTACACAAGAAAAAATGCATAAAGTACTGTTTTGAATTCCTGTTTTAAATTTGAAGGGCTTCCTGGACATTCTGACCTTTATAACGATGTTGGAAAGGTTCGGTAAGGATCCAGGCGTTTTAACTAGTTAAAAGAATATTCCAAACCTAACCAAAAGAAACGTAATAGCTTGGTTAATAAGTTCTACCAAAAGAGTAGTAGTAGAAGTAGAGCTGAGTAAGCCTATTTTAGGACTACAGTAGTAGTACATAAAGAGTACAATAATGAAATTACGATGATCATAAGAATTTCAATTAAGTTCGCTGACATACAATAATGCCCAGCACTGAATGATGATGATATATTTATTAAAATTAACTCAGATATTATAGAGATGCTTAAAGGCCAATGTCGGCGAAATAAACGTATTATCAGTGGTATCGACATCAAAACTGTATTAGAACGCAGTTTGGAAAAAATGCAGCCTCGTACTTTGGTCTATTATAAAGGAATATCTAATAATTATGCTATGTTACTAGAAACTATAGGATATCATTTCTAGGAAATTTAATTTTTTTAAGAGAACAAAACTATCCTGAACACTCTGCATTTTTAATAAAAATTAATTACTCTAATAATTTAAAGCAACGAAAAATGTAGGTATTTCTTATTGCTTTTAATTTTAATGGCAGAAGTTAGTAGAACTAGTTATCACGTTTTTAGAGTCGCAAAGATATCAATCATGCGTTTTTTTGTGATTTAAAATAAAATCTATATACAGTGTCACCAGTAAAGTCCGCATCATATGGGATTTTTTTTTATTAATAGCTTTATTCGAAATTTGACTTTGGCATCAAGCTCTGCTTCAATCGACATAAAAATTAAGCAAGAAAATAGTAGTCACGTGATTCGCATTATCTGTCAAAATTTAATTTTTTCCAAAAAATAATTCAAAAGTGGGGTTATTTCTGAAAATATCGAAAAAAGTTATTAGAAAAAGTTTTTTTAAATGCAGTTTCTAGCCCACCTGCAATTTCAGCTGGATAAGATAATTTTGATTTTTTACCTATATTTTGTAAATTGCACCACTTTTGCAAAATAAGACTCGACGCAACCTACATAAAACTTCTTAGTTTTGACAATACTTTATTTCAGATACATTTTCTTTAAAGTAGCGCCATATTAAATGTGTGTTTTTCTACAAAATCAAAATTGGGTTATTAAAATTTGGTCGCATGTGATGCAAAGTTCATTTGTTTTTGACCCTGTATAAGGTAACTTCATAAAATAAGTATTTTTGAAAACGTAGTTTGTGTTTGAGAGTGATACACCTTAATATTAAGACAAAAAAGAACACAGTGTCATCAGTAAAGTGTTGATTAAGTGGAAAATAAATTTTAGTTTAACTTAACGTAAAGTTCATCTATTTTCAAGGATTTAATTTAAAACCCCTTTATTTTATTTTTTATTTTTTTACTTTCATACACAAACTACGTTTTCAAAAATACTTATTTTATGAAGTTACCTTATACAGGGTCAAAAACAAATGAACTTTGCATCACATGCGACCAAATTTTAATAACCCAATTTTGATTTTGTAGAAAAACACACATTTAATATGGCGCTACTTTAAAGAAAATGTATCTGAAATAAAGCATTGTCAAAACTAAGAAGTTTTATGTAGGTTGCGTCGAGTCTTATTTTGCAAAAGTGGTGCAATTTACAAAATATAGGTAAAAAATCAAAATTATCTTATCAGGCTGAAATTTTGCACGTGGGCTAGAAACTGCATTTAAAAAAACTTTTTCTAATAACTTTTTTCGATATTTTCAGAAATAACCCCACTTTTGAATTATTTTTTGGAAAAAATTAAAATTTGACAGATAATGCGAATTACGTGACTACTATTTTTTTGCTTAATTTTCATCTCGATCGAAGCAGAACTTGATGCCAAAGTCAAATTTCGAAAAAAGCTATTAATAAAAAAAAATCCCATATGATGCGGACTTTATTGGTGACACTGTATTGGCCTTTTATGAAAAGCAATCGTAATCTTAGGTAAAGGTTGTGATTAGTCCCTTTAAAAAATCCATGTATATTAATGTGAGATATTGAAAATTACTTTATAATTTCTGGAATTGATAATTTAATGGCTTATTTAAGGCTAGCAAATTAAGACGGCGTTAAAGAACCTAAAACAGTCTTTCCTGTATAAACAGGCACTTAATTTTTAATACTTTTGTCCCACTGATAACTTGTTAACTCTTAAAATTGATTATTCCTGCTGTTAGGGTTTAACATACTGGTGTTGCTGAAAGCTGAAGTCGATCGGATTGATGGAAATAATTTTTTTTGGCCTTTAAAATAATCATGAATGTCGTTAACTGTTAAAATTGATTTATCCTGCTGTTAGGGTTTAACCAACAACTCCTATAAACAAGGACAAATCGCTTGTCTGGATGAAGTTAGCTGTGGGGCTTCTGAATAAAAAAGGCTACAAATGTAGCTGCTCTCGACTCAGCTAAGAAAGTTTTAAATGCCAAGGCAGTTTGCTAACATATTACTTTGCGAAATTGATTAAATTGCATATCCTTTGGTATTGATTTTACAAGAAAATATCCTACTACTTGATCCTAAAAACCGATGGCATTACCTTTTCCAGTGAAAATTGTCTATGGACCTTAGGTTCTTGCTTCGACTTTTACAGAAAGTACAGCGTCCTTGGTGACGTGTTCTCCCTATTTAATTCTCCACCATACATCAGTAACATCTTTAATTTAAGGGCTGTCTTTGTATTTCCTTATATAGTTATATACCTAGACATCTTTAAAAAAATATAGGCGTAATTTTAATAGTAAAACTAATAAAATTTGAATAAATAACTTTTAATAATAATTATAAACGACCTTTGCGCAACAATTTGTACATAAAACCAATTAAATGATATTTTTCTAATTGGCCAGTTATCAAACTGATTTAATTACAACTTTCCTTGCATACATAACTTCTTTTACATTCACAATGCAAGTATGGGTTCATAAATTCACCGTTATTTCATTACTCGCGCAAGCGTCCTGACTGCCACAATCGTGCACGTTGTCAAATTGTGGCAAAATTACCGCTTTGTTATAATTAGTGTACTAACACGTAAATAATATTTTATAATTAATAATTTACAATTGGATTTTAGTCATGCGGAACTCGCTTTGCCGCCATTCTCTACTTTCAGAATTCTAAAATTTGCATGTGCCTGCTTAAATTCGTCTGCTTTAGCTCTAAAAATATTTAATATTCTGTAAACCATTTATATACATACGGTGTGACCAGTAAAGTCCGCACTATATGGGATTTTTTTTTATTAATAGCTTTATTTATTCAAAGTTTGACTTTGACATCAACTTTTGCTTCGATCGAGATGAAAATTAAGCAAAAAAAAATAGTAGTCACATGATTCGCATTATCTGTCAAATTTTATTTTTTTCGGAAAATAATTCAAAAGTGAGGTTATTTCTGAAAGTATCCAAAAAAGTTATTAGAAAAAGTTTTTTTTAAATGTAGTTTCTAGCCCACATGCAAAATTTTAGCTGCTTAAGATAATTTTGATTTCTTACCCATATTTTGTAAATTGCACCACTTTTGCATAATAAGACTCAACGCAACCTACATAAAACTTCTTAGTTTTGAGATGCTTTATTTCAGATACATTTTCTTTAAAGTAGCGCCATATTAAATGTGTGTTTTTCTACAAAATCAAAATTGGGCTATTATCATTTCGTCGCATGTGATGAAAAGTTTATTTGTTTTTAATCCTGTATAAGGTAACTTCAAAAAATAAGTATTTTTGAAAACGTAGTTTATGTCTAAAAGCAATACACCTTAATATTAAGACAAAAAAGAACACAGAATCATCAGTAAAGTGTTAATTAAGTGGGAAATAATTTTTAGTGGTGGGCAAAAAATCAAAATTATCTTATGCAGCTGAAATTTGGCATGAAGGCTAGAAACTGCATTTAAAAAAACTTTTTCTTATAACTTTTTTCGATATTTTCAGAAATAACCCCACTTTTGAATTTTTTTCTGGAAAAAATTAAAATTTGACAGATAATGCGAATCAAGTGACTATAGTCGGCTTCCACTTAACTAGGCGCACGTGACCTCCTAAATCAAATCAGTTGAATCAGAGGTTCAAAAATGTTTCAAAATATAAAAACCAATATGGCGGCATATGGACAGCTGATTTTCCATAAAATTGAATGTTAATAGGTTAACAATTAATTTGAAACTATCAGTCATAATAAAAAAGACATAATAACAGTGACGGGTCTCGTTCCAACATTAATTTCCCAGGGGTGCGTTCGTGTTGTTGCACACGGTTGACAAAATAGTTTTATATTTAAAAAATTTAATAACTAAATTGATGGAAAATTAAGTAGATAAACAATATACCTACAGTAAAACATCTGACTAGCGACCACCCTTAGGAATCAAATGTTGGTCCGTAAATAGGGGTGATTGTTTTATAAATTAGAACATCAGAATTTGTCTGCATTTTACATTGTATATAATTTTGAATATTTTTGTGTACATTTATTTTAACTAAACTGATGTATATATTATTGCGAATAGGTACAAATAACTTATTGGTGCCAATACATATAATATCTATGTTTACACTTTTATAGACAAGTCACAAGATGATTTAGACCCACTTCCAATCGAAAATACCCAAGTTACATCTAAAAAAACTGCTTTTCTAAATTTATAATTTTCAACATATTTTTTCAGAAACTTTACTCGTTCGCTTGCAATTCTTGGTAGTTCGCACAAATATCTTCTGTTGTAGTCCTTTCTATAACGAAATCCTAAGCTTTTAATGAGCGCTGACAATGACCTGAGACCTATTTCCATAACACCTCGTTCCTTCAAAGCATCTTTCAGAGCCGAAAGCGTTATATCGACTTGTGATGCATATAAGTCGTATATAACATTCCTTACATCCATTTTTTTACCTTCCTGTAAAGTTTCAATCTTCGTTTTCCTTGATCGTCGTTGCGTTTTCTTTATTGGTATATTTCTACTACTTTCATGAACAATCCTCTGTATTGATCTTAAACTTAGTTTTAGTGCTTCCGATACTTTCTCTTTAATAGACTTGGGATTTAATAACTCGCCGGTTTCAGAATTGAGAACCATTTCTTTTGCCTGGGGATGCAGAAAACCTGCAAACCGATTTGTACTCGACATTTTATGTCACAATATTTTTAATAATGACACATTTTGTCAAAACTAGGGAGCTTATTCACGACATTATATAATACGGTAGTGTTCTTCGAAACATTTTGATAGTTACTGAAATTTAGATGTGCTTCTCTCTCAGATTCATAAACAACCAATAGGTTTATCGCGTTTATATTACGGATATCTTTATAATGCCGTTTTAACCTTGGTTTGAGCAAGACAACTATAAGTTTCTTTATGATAAGTTCATAACGCGCCTAGTTAAGTGGACGCCGACTATACCATTTTTTTTGCTTAATTTTCATCTCGATCGAAGCGGAACTTGATGCCAAAGTCAAATTTCGAATAAAGTTGTTAATAAAAAAAATTACAGATGATGCGGACTTTACGCTCACACTGTATAAGATACTTTTACTTCAAAATTTATCGCCAATTATTTGTATTACAATCCCAATGAATTAGAGAGCACTCTAAACAATAAGTGAGAATAAAAACATTCCAAGCAACGTTATAAGATCCTGAGTTTGCTGTGGATTGGTTACAATTATTCAACTAATGATTTTGTTCTTAGGTTATACTGGAGTGACTTTCCCGATTCCAGCAGCGTAGATGTACGGTCGCAAAATTTTAAGAATCTTAATTAACACATCATTTAGAACTTAATTTCCTTTGGGTTCATTATGGCAACGTAGAATGCATAACAAAATTGTATCTGTCATGAACCAGACTATAATTATTCCTTTGCGTCTTGGTCGCACGCAAAGGCAAGCCCCCCAAGCAGTAGCCAGACAACATTTTCTTTCATTGTCAATTTATTGCCAATTTTCTGCATATAATTATATATACAGTGTGCCAGTAAAGATTTCAGTGTAATAAGGTTAAAATGCGTATAATTATTTATTATTTACTGATATCTAAATCTTTCTTAACTTTTTAACATGGAATATCGATACCATAAGGTATTTGGCTTCCAAAGTTTAGACATTTCCAAGAAATATGCCAAAAGTACTTCTTCTCTTGTTGCTTTTACTTTTTTCGCTTCACACTAACCAACAAAATGTTCGTATTATTTTTTATACCTGACTAATGATCTTTTTGGTAGCAAATCCAAATTTGCGACAATCGCAGCTTCTAGAATATCTTCTGGAAGCTCATCGTCCGAGAAATAATTATCTATGGAAGACATTTGTATCAGAATCTGAACGAAATCAAAAATCAAAGCCACGCTCCGGTAAACTGTTGTAAGGTGTCACTTTGACAATTAAATTTTATGAGGGTGTCGTGGTTACCATGTTAACATCTATGTACGGGGTTTTTGAAATAAAACGTTTTAAATCAGCTTTTTTAAAAATATTTATAATAAACGGCAAAAATTAGTGTTTCTGTAATATACCTCTTTTACTTTCACTAAAAATGAGTCTAAAAATTCATATTATATTCATTAAAGTTGTATTTTATTATAAAATTACTGAAAAAATATTTTTCCGGTACACCGTGCGGGAAAATGGGTCTTTCAGAACAAAAACGAGTGCGGGAAAACGGCAAATCGCGCACGCTTGTAGGAAAAAACTTTTTTTAATTTTAAAAACTTTGTCTGCACACTGTTTTTAATTAGGTAATTATACACCGTTTGCCATATATGTTATTTTTTCATGTAATCAAGACATTAAAGCTGCATTTAAACTATCTGTTTTTGCGGTATATTGACTTTGAGTAAGGCCGTCTCGTGTCTGTTTCGAACTAGAGTACGTATAGTACAACAAGAAGGCAAGGCCATCTAGATTAAGTGATGCATGGCGCCTCTCGACCTAAATATGGAAAATGTAGGGGGCAACAGACTAGATTTTTTTTTTTTAATTTTTGCTTTCGCTGAAACTTGGTAATTAGTAAATTATTAATTTAATTAATTAATTATGAACTTTTTGTTTACTGGTAATTAAAAAATGCAATGAATAATAATGTGCCGGTGTTACAGTAGGGTAGAGCGGGGCTAGTTGAGCCAGTTTTTGGTAATAACCTGATTGTTCCGCATTTGCTTAACATTTGGTACAAATATATTTATCAAATATTTCTTTGGTTATTTGCTGACCTAATCATATCAATACATTGTTAAAAATACTTTAGTTTCAGGGCAAGAATACACTTACTATAGTAGGGTTCTACTGGCTCCCCACACTCGGGGCAAGTTGTGCCAATATATGGGATAAGTTGTGCCAGTAGACTTACCATACGATATAGTCCAAACATAGTATTGGGAATTTAAAATAACATAAAAACAAAATCACATTCTTTATTAAGTAAACAAGAACGATTAACTATTACTCTAATCACTTTCACAATTTATACAAACATAATAAAAACTACCATTGGGAGTGCATTTTGAATAAGCCCAGTTTTTGCAATAAGAACATTGTACCCACTCTTCACCCGGAATGCTATCTGAGAAGTTTTCTAAACACACGAGACAGAAATATTCATCTTCTTCTGATTCTGAATCAGACTAAGTCTCTGATGTAGAGCGGTTATTACTTTTCTTCCTTTTCTTTAATTGCTAATAATTACTCAACTGACCCCGTAAAGTTTGGCTCAACTAACCCCACCAAGGATTTCAGATGTTCTTATTTAATATCAAAAATGTCTTATAAAGTTCATCTCTCAAACTAGGAAACCACGAGAGCAATTGTGTAATAATTAATAATTAGCTAACCTTTTGTCTGTACCCCCCAAAATGTCGATCTATGACCACAAATGCCTTGAAAAACAATATTTTACTTTTGGCGCGAAATACCAAATAGAACGACCGCCCTCCCGCAGCGAATGCTGAATACCGACTAAAATTTTAATGTACGGCTCCCAAGACGTACTGCATCCTGCGCAATGCTCGTTTTAATCTTACACTGCTCCACTCATGTAGTAGGGCCGGTGGCTCAAATAGCCCCGCGGCTTAACTAACCCCGCTCTACCCTACAGTAAGTTTTATAAAATACAAGTTTTAAGTCAAGGTTAAAAGAAGTAAGTAATATTAAAAAAATGTCACTGTAGTTTGACTCTTCTTAAAGGACTAACTTTTGATGGTTTTTCTATAACTTTTTGTAGGACATTAAATATATGATAAACACAGTTTCGACAGTTTTCTTCCTAGATAACCTTAAATGTTGTTGCGCGACGAACTTAAATACTTATAGACTATAATTGTTCTTATCCTAAGAATATTGGCGTTTATAAGTACGGTAAATTGTCAATTCCGCAACGATACTAAATTATGAAAGTATTTAACAAAATAAGACAGTTGTCTTAATTTAAAAAAAAATGTAGTAAATACTTTGTTTTATATAATATTTAATAATAAGTCATAAATTCGACACTTTAAACATAACAACGTTCAAAAATTGCAACTAATTTTTTAAAATTGAATATTATAAATATTCTCTACACGTGAACGCTATTCGGCTGATTCTGTATGTTGTAAATTTTTAACTCCATTGGAACATGCGTACATAGTACGCTCATTTTGACATTTAGTTTAATTATTTTTTACTGATACTCTTAAATCTTGTTTATTTACCGTGTTACTGAAAGGAACAAAAATGTTGCGGAAATGACAATTTTCTGAAATTAATCAAAAACACAGTACTATATTTAGGTAAAGCGATTTATTGCAACTTACAGTTCATTTGGGGAATCACATCTGTAGCTAGGTTGCAACACATACTGCCAGTCCCACCAGAAAAATGACTATCTATGTACATTTATGTCATTGCTGCAACGTAGTGTCATTTCCGCAACAAAACCCGTGTTGCCGAAATGACCGTTGCGAAAATGACAAAATCCGAATATAAATCACATAACATATTTATTTTAACTTTATCGAGTAATTGACACCACTGGCTTTTATAGTAAAACAGTTTAGCTTACCTAATGTTGCAGAACTGACACACAATAAAAACACACTTCAAATTCACGACTTAAAAATGGAGTTAATAAAAAATTGAAAATTTATAACCAACCGACTAGTCGATACAAGTTTCAGACCGGAAATCAGATTAGATTGCGCCATGGCGTCACATCGTAAATTATTCTTAGGCAACCACATGTTACACTTAGTGATCTGCTGCAAAAATTACTTGTATTCTTAGGACAGACTTTACTCTGCGTTTAATAATTTAATAAAAATAATTGGAAAAGTTAATTTATAATAATATAATAAATGCAGGTTTTTACTTTACCAATTGTCAAGAAAAATTGATATAGGGTCCTAAGTGAAACAAGTTGTAGATTATTAAATATGAATTCTTGATTGGGGACATGTTGCGGAAATGACATTCGTAGTACATAAATAATTCTGAAAGTATATCCTTGTTAAATATAAGCCATTTAACATTTTTTAATAGTAATATAAAACCTTATTTATATCTTCCATTTAAAACCAATGGGATCCGAAGGACACGAATACGGATAAAAAGCCATGGACCTATTTTGGCCAAAATTCTTGTAACTACCCATTTGGTAATTGTGCCTTTTCCTAGGGCTTGGGGTCTCTAAAGTTATTGTAACGTCGGCCATTACAAAATGGTTGATAAGCAAAGAGTTATGGGTAGTGATGCATTTTTAGTTATTTTTTATTTTATCGAAATATTGATCTGTGGACCCTAATTACTATTATTATATTACTAAGGCTTTAATTAAAAATTAATTAAAGCAGAAAAAGAAATACTGTAGACTCGAGCTAGTGTGAACACAACAAAGCCGAACATATTGACACTATCAAGACTGTTGACACCAGCAAAGTTATACTTAAAAATGCAAATATTAGTGTAAATCCAAGAAAGTAGTGCGTAATCTGCTCTTTGATCTTTAATTTTACCTAATTCATAACAAACAAAAGTTTTTGCTGAGAATGGCATATCGTCGCCTTAAGATGCAAATGGCCTAACTCCACTTTTTGTCTTAATTGACATTTAGTTATTGGTTGTGTTCGTAAAAATTAACCACTCTTTACGACTAGAACATCAAACTTCGCGACAAAAACAGTAAGTTGAAATTGGCCGATCTCCGGTCCATTCTATGATAATACGAGATTGGCCTAACTCCCAATATTGTTAAGCAAGTAATGTGTGATAATAGACTGTCGCTATTGATAGTGTAAAATCCATTGTTTCAAGTAAGTAGTTTTTCGTGTCTCCTGAACAATTTGCCTTTTGCGAGTTAGGCCATTTGCATCTTAAGGCGACGATATAAGAAACACATATTTCCATTATCCTTATAACCCTACAATAACGGAGCCTTTATCTGGGTTTAATGTTTAATTGAGTTGAAAAGCATACAAGCATGTTTAGTAAACATCAAAATTCACATTTTGTTATTTAAAATAAGATGAAATTATGTCTGAATCTTTCTACCTGAGCAATGAATGAGTTTTGTCTTTAATATTTCTTAGGCTCTCTATGTCCCTAGCGCCAACATTATTCTGCTCTGACCATTGTGAAACCACTTTAGGTGCTGCTAGAACCTCCATAACGGAGACTTTGATTCACAACTCTCATTATCGTGTCTATCTTTTTAATAATCGAGCAAACAGTTGATTTGACAATTCCGTATTTCTTTAAAAAAATTGTAATGCGCTGATAATCTCCTCTGATTTATGACTTCTCATAAAGAGTAAGTAACTTTTTATTTTTCACCATTTTTACTAAACAGACCAACTACAACAAGTTATGCAAGCTATGTTATTTTACCAGTTACTAATTTAACTCTTTTAACACAATTTGTTGCTACTAAATTAATAAGGAAGGGCAGGTGGATGTGATTTACACGGATTTCTCGAATGCCTTCTATATAATTCTTCTAAGGAAATTGAAAATGTACGGCTTTAGTTAGGTTGCTATTGCCTTACTTAAAAATTACCTACCTATCCTCCTTATATTAGTAAGATAATAATTTATTCATAGGCCAACCAAAGTTAAAGTCTAGTTTCAAGTCAAGAACTCCCTGAATTGCACCAGGTCAACCAATGACAAGAAATATTACTTGCATGAAGTCATACAACAACCAATGAGAGTTGTTCATACTGTCGAGACTCCTAACTGTTCCCACTACTGGATATTAATGTATTCATTTTTATTGTTCAAACTGTCACACCAGCGCGAGTCTACTTTATGTACAACTTTGCTAAAATTTTAAAACAGTGGGAATTAGGCCCATTTTTAATTATAACGGAAACATAACCATAATATTTATTAAAATATGAAATGGCGAGTACCAACGTCACTACTAACAATACTTTCAAATTAATTACCTATTAATATTCTTCAAGTACGGCAACTCGGATTTATAAAACCCGGCATAACTTAACTGTTTGTTTTCTGGAGGTTCCAGTATCATCGCGCATGTCAAATTTCGTTGGTAAAGCGGCTTCTCGAAAAAATGTCTTAAATTACCCGATATTCTCCGACAACATGTTTACTACGTTTTCAGGATACATAAACACGGGATATAATAGTAAACTTGTCGAGATGAAGTTGCGAATTATGCATGTGAATTGTGAAGTTAGGTCTGGGTCTCAAATAACTGTCTATTCAGATTCGGTTGTGGAGTAATGTCTTTCGGGATCCAGCGGTGAAAATTTAATATCTTGTTTGGCTTAGGGTGTCAGAAATACATACATAGGTTTACAGGGTGGAATTTTTAACTGAAATTAATTTATTATTAGAAAGCCTCTTTATTTGCTACAAAATAGAGGTTGGTATACTTTTTTGTGTCTTCATGAAATTTACACCTCTTTTTGGGATAGACATCGCCCCCAACTTTTTTTTCAAATGTAAAGTTATATAGTGTCACCAGTAAAGTCCGCATCATATGGGATTTTTTTATTAATAGCTTTATTCAAAATTTGACATTGGCATCAAGTTCTGCTTCGATCGAGATGAAAATTAAGCAAAAAAATATTAGTGACGTGATTCGCATGCATACCTCATTTTTTAACCAACCCCATAAATTATACTCCAACGATGTGTGGTCTGGCGATCTAGGAGGCCAACTAATAGGACCACCGCGACCAATTCAAACCTCTGGAAACCAAAATAATAAGAAAAAACTCAAATGTTGTCCTATTAGTTGGCCTCCTAGATCGCCAGACCTCACACCGTTGGACTATAATTTATGGGGTTGGTTAAAAAATGAGGTATACAAAGTAAAAGTAGCTACTACGGATGCATTAATTAGACGCATTAGAAATGCTGCACTCAATAATAAAGAAAGGCACGAATCAATTAGAAGAGCCATGCGCGCCCCTCGTAAACGAAGCAGGAAATGTTTGGAAGTCAATGGCGGTATGTTTGAAAATTTACTAAACCAATGATTTATTTTTATTTATTATTTGAAACAATGTTAATGTTACATATTTTGGTTTAACAATATTATTATTTTATTTAACGCTGTAATTTGAAAACAAATAAATATTGGATAACAACATTTGAGTTTTTTCTTATTATTTTGATGCATAGATTATACTCTTAGAGTTTGGCCCATTCCTCCCGACTCACCCTGTAGATTTCGCTTTACTTTGAATTGACATCTTTATCAATGCATATCATACATTATAACTAAGAAAATTGATTCATATTGGGTTGTAGAAAGAAAATTTTGGTTGTAAACATCAATGAATTCTATTAAATGTATAGAAATTATTTTCTTACAATTTAAAGTGGTTCGATTAGCTATATTTTTGCTTTACTGACGAGACAACTTTGTAAATAAATCATTGATAATTATCATAGATGTCACAATCAAAGGTATATGGTTAGTTAATTATTGTTTCGCATATCTGCCTTTTAAAACGTTTTCACTTAGACTAAAATAATTGGTGCAATGAATTTCAGCATTATTTTGTGCGTAAGTAGGTAAGGCCTATCGATAAATGTGTGTAACAGCGTCAAGTTGTAACATTGTATTTTAAATACCAAGCAGGTATGCACAACATAATGTAAGTGCAATGAATGGAATTTGCCCTAAAAATATCTTTTCGTCTAGACAACTTGTTATATAAATATTTAAAAAATGCTTATGCCGCGGCGCCATCGCTATTAAAACCATTGTTTTGCGAACCAGCTCAATGATGATGACATCCCATTTACTTTGACTATGTTATTTCTTCAATGAACATAGTCTACAAAAAATATACAAATTGCTTACAAATGTGGTATTATTTAAATTACTTCATAAGGTTGTTAAAAAAAAATTGCAGAAAAGCGGTGACTGTCTAATTTCAATTAATTTTTGACCTTTATATTGTGTTGGCGAAATATTTTTTTATATTTAAAAATAAATTAATTATTAATATCTATAAAAAGAAAACCTGTCTGTTTAAAGGTGAATACAATGGTCTTTCTTGAATGATAGCAGAATTTTCGACTTGAATTGTCCTTGTTTGTTTCAAGTCACAACGTTTCAACTGGTATGTTCCTCCAGTCGTCTTCAGGTTAATAGTAAATAATCAAAGTAACCACAGCTCTACTTATACAAGCTAGGTGCACCGAAGCATATACTTAACAAAGGTGGCTAAACCAAAGTTAATGTCTGCAACATCAAAAAACACTGAGTATTACTTAAATTAATTAAAATAATTAAGAAGACCAGTCATTTTTAAAGTCACTTGAGAAAATCCTTAATATATTTTCTATATAACATTAACATCACTGAGAAAAAATCCTTCTTTTTGTTCTCAGAATTTACATACTCTTTATAAAACTGTTTAACACTATATGTGACAGCAACGAGCTTTCCTACTGTAAGACAATGAAATCTGCTAGACCGTTATGTAGTGATAATATCACGGTAATTTAGCCAATAGGAAATAGGAGTTAATGCTACCATATTATAATGGTTTATCGCCATTATTGCTCTGAATACTAACAGTATTTATCAACTTCTATTGGGAATGAAATCTGGTTTATATACTGTATTAGTTCCGACTGGTAGTTGCAATGAAACGTGAAATTAATCATAATAATATTTACTTGCCACGGTTAATAAAGCATACCACTAAAAATCAATACTGTAGTTCTCAAAAATTTAAGTAGCCACTAGTGTGACATTGTTCTTGTTTTGAGTCATAGATGTGTTTTGGACTTCCATTGCCTTTAATTTTTCATATCACAACGTTTCAACTGGTAAGTATCTCCAGTCGTCTTCAGGTGAATACAGATTGTTCTTGTTGTTTAACATTGCATATTGTTATATATTATGCAACATGGTATACTGAGATAGTTCTATTTGTCCATATATTATAAAGTCCGATACTGATTATGGGTTGTGAGAAATAAGAAGTGAGAAGTGATCGTACCAATACATGTTTTAATTTATTTATTTTTACTTTGTACTTAAGTTTTTTTAAACTTTGCATGTCAGATAAAGCAATAGAAGATTCTTATTTTGCACAACCCATCATTAGTATTGGACTTTGTAATCTATGGACGAATTTTACCATCTCAGTAAACCATGTTGCATAATAGATAATCATATGCAATGTTAAACGACAAGATCAACATCACACTAGCAGCTATTTAAATTTTTGAGAAGTATAGTACCTACTGATTTTTAGTGGTAAGTATATGCTTTCTTAACCATAACTTGCTGGGTGTCAACCTGGGAGGAAATATGTCTTGGCATAATCACGTTGTGGCAATCGCCAGGGCAGC
Source organism: Polydrusus pterygomalis (assembly GCA_963969555.1). Classification (NCBI taxonomy): domain Eukaryota; kingdom Metazoa; phylum Arthropoda; class Insecta; order Coleoptera; family Curculionidae; genus Polydrusus; species Polydrusus pterygomalis. The sequence goes on from OZ018377.1 coordinate 76,451,300, forward strand.
TTCTCAGAAGCTCGGTACACTTTTCCGTACCAAAAAGTTTTATACACCTCAACAACTTTTGACACTCTATAAAGCCCAGATTCGACCATCACTGGAATACTGCTCACATATCTGGAGTTCTGCACCGAAGCATACCCTTCGGTTGGAGAGCCGTTCGTCTAATCGGCGACCACGAGCTGACTAAGAACCTCGACAGCTTAGAACATCGAAGACAGGTTGGTGATTTGACTCTCTTGTACAGATATTTCCATGGCAAGTGTTTGACAGATATTGTCCGCTCGATTCCACCTAGAGTAATGCATAGCAGAAACACACGACGAACCACTGCCGCCCATCCCTATGTGATTCAACTTAGTACACCCCGAACATCATTGTTTCAGAACTCTTTCATTTGGAGGACGTGATCTTTGTGGAACGGCCTTTCTGAGACAGTGTTTCCAACCGAATATAACCTACAACGATTCAAGGAAAACGTGAATCACTTTCTTCGCACACGCACCGCTCCCAGAGCGCCTTAAAGGATTTTTCCTATAGTGCTTGTGCTCGATCATAAAAAAAAAATAATAACAAGCAAATATTAATACAGTATATAAAACCAGATTACATCTCCAATAGAACCTGTTAATTACTGTGAGTATTCAGAGCAATAATGGCTTTGTAGCATTAACGCTTATTTCCCATTGGCTAAATTACCTTGATATTATCACTACACAACGGTCTAGCAATTTTCGTTGTCTTACAGTAGGGAAACGCGTTTCTGTCACATATAGTAGTATAAACAGTTGTATAAAGAATATGTGAATTTTTATAAAGAATAGTCTTTTTTCTCAGTGTAGGTACCTACCTAATTTCACCTCATAAAGAAATGCTTTTTTTATAGATTCTTCTATAGTTTATACACTTCATATTAATGTCAAACTTCATCAAATATAAAAAATTAAGTTGTATAATATTCTCAGATTTTTTCCTTCTACCTGATGACAATTACTAACTGTACCAACTAACTGATAAGCTTATCAAGATAGTTCGTATTGTTTAAAATTTGAGTTTACCCAGATAATTTTATATTTATATTATATTATTTTGCAATGGTGCTACATAAGACAGTGTCTAATAGCGTAATCTATACAGGGTGACGTATCGAAACCTTTTCACCCAGGTTTATTTGCATGAGTAAATTAAAATACACACGTAAACGTTAGCTCTCCCTACGACGAAGTGGCTTTCACCTATAAAATATTAAATGAAAAGATGGGTCGAATGATACCTTATTTTATTTGCACACCAAGGCAAAAATCTAATACAACAGGTTTGCTAAGAGTTAGTTTGTATTGACAGCTTATTTTTTTATTAACCCATATTAAATATATAGCTAGTATATCAAACCCGCTTTAGTGTTATATCAATTCCAGATTTGCTAGAATAGTGTTTTTATTGGTAGTAATCAGTTCCATTAGCAGCACAGTCTTGTTAAATAATGAACTACTATTAATACAGCAATTTTGTTAAGAAATAAATGATATCTTCTCAATGCGACGTATTCTGTTCCCAGTGAAGCGCTTTCTCTACAATTAAGAATGCAGAACAGCGTCCCCAAAAACAAATTGTATCCGTTAGAACCTATTATTCAGAAGACATTGGTGGGGGTTTATAGCGGTCGGCAATAGCCGCGCGCCCTAGTATTAGTTTTAACGTATTTGTTGCGCAGGTCACATCGTTGTCCGGAGTCTTTTAGCTGTCCTATCTGAATTTAAACTTTATTGATCGTACCTGTTTTAATTATATTATTTTTACTTTGTATTTAAGTTTTTTAAAACTTTGCATGTCAGATAAAGCAATGAAGATTCTTATTTCGCACAACCCATCATTAGTAGTGGACTTTATAATCTATGGACGAATTTTACCATCTCAGTTAACCATGTTGCATAATAGATAATCATAATTATGCAATGTTAATCGACAAGAACGATATCACACTAGAAGCTATTTAAATTTTTGAGAATTACAGTACCTACTGATTTTTAGTGGTACCTAAAAGTATATGCTTTATTAACCGTAGCAAGTAAATATTACTATGATTAATGTCAAGTTTCATTACAAGTGTCAGTCGGAACCAATACAGTATATAAAACCAGATTACACCCCCAATAGAACTTGATAATTGCTGTTAGTAATCAGAGCAATAATAGCTATAAACCATTGTATGGTAGCATTAACTGCTATTTCCTATTGGCTAAATAACCGTGATATTATCACTACACAACGGTCTAGCAATTTTCGTGGTCTTACAGTAGGAAAGCGCGTTGCTGTCACATATAGTATTAAACAGTTGTATCAAGAGTAGGTATATGAATTCTTATAAGGAATAGAAGGCTTTTTTCTCAGTGCCGCTCTGCAATATTTCTAATTAGATTACTTTTCTGGCAGTATATTGCTTCAAAAAGATTAAATTATTAATAACTTTATTCGAAATTTGACTTTGGCATCAAGTTCTGCTTCGATCGAGAGGAAAATTAAGCAAAAAAATAGTAGTCACGTGATTCGCATTATCTGTCAAATTTTAATTTTTTTCAAAAAATAATTCAAAAGTGGGGTTATTTCTAAAAATATCAAAAAAAGCAATTAGAAAAAGTTTTTTTTAAATGGAGTTTCTAGCCCACATGCAAAATTCTAGGTGCATAAAATAATTTTGATTTTTTACCCACCACTAAAATTTATTCTCCACTTAATGAACACTTCACTGATGACGCTGTGGTCTTTTTTGTCTTAATATTAAGGTGCATTACTTTCCGACACAAACTACGTTTTCAAAACTACTTATTTTATGAAGTTACCTTATACAGGGTCAAAAACAAATAAACTTTGCATCACATGCGACGAAATGTTAATAGCCCAATTTTGATTTTGTAGAAAAACACACATTTAATATGGCGCTACTTTAAAGAAAATGTATCTGAAATAAAGCATTGTCAAAACTAAGAAGTTTTATGTAGGTTGCGTTGAGTTTTGTTTTGCAAAAGTGGTGCAATTTACAAAATATGGGTAAAAAATCAAAATTATTTTATGCAGCTGATATTTTGCGTGTGGGCTAAAAACTGCATTTAATAAATCTTTTTCTAATAACTTTTTTCGATATTTTCAGAAATAACCCTACTTTTGAATTATTTTCTGGAAAAAATTAAAATTTGACAGATAATGCGAATCACGTGACTACTATTTTTTGCTTAATTTTCATCTCGATCGAAGCAGAACTTGATTGCCAAAGTCAAATTTTGAATAAAGCTATTAATGAAAAAATCCCATATGATGCGGACTTTACTGGTGACACTGTATGTACATACAAAAATTTCTAAATACTTTGTAGATTAGAATTTTCATACCCCTTCCCCTCCTTGAATACTAGTGGTACGCCGCTGCATAATCCGGTTAAGATAATGTAGATAAATAAATTACTTGTTGACACTCAATATCGTCTTGTTTACGGGATCGTGTAATGCAAGTTTGTGAACATATATTTTCCATTATGCTCTAAGTGCCTTAGGTTTTAACGTCATCCTTTCATTAGAGGTTGGGTAACTGGGGTAACCGATAATAGTGCAAGGTCACACACAAGTGGTTTTAATGATCTTGGAGATAATCCTATCATTAAAATAAGACGTATTTTTTAAAAGTTACAACAGCCCTTTAACGAAATGATTAAAACTGAGCTTATAAGTCTGCAGACTGACTGAGACAGACTGCAGAAAGATTCAGAAAAATAACATATATTTCCAGTAGCCCATACGCCCGTACCTTACATGTCGTTTGAGGCTCTATTATGTTTGCGGGAAATTTGTTTTTATTAGTGATTATCACCTTTTAATGTCCCATTTTTCATGTGTTTACAACATTTCTTTTATGATATGTACGTTCATTTTGCTTCTTTTAAACAGCAAAGTAAAGTAATTTGCTTAGCTAAATTGTTAAAGGAACACTTTGCAAACATCGTATAATCGTACACAGAGAAAAAAATCTTCTATTCCTTATAATAATTCACATACTCTTTATACAACTGTTTAATACTCTATGTGACAGCAACGCGTTTTCCTACTGTAAGACAACGAAAATTGCTAGACCGTTGTATAGTGGTACCTAATATCACGGTAATTTAGACAAAAGGAAATAAGAGTTATTGCTACCATAGAATGGTTTATAGCCCTTATTTCTCTGAATACTCACAGTAATTATCAAGTTCTATTGGGGGTGTAATCGGGTTTTATATACTGTATTAGTTCCGACTGGCAGTTGTAATGGAACTGATAGCTACCAATAAAAACACTGTTCTAGTAAATCTGGAATTGATATAACACTAAAGCGGGTTTGATACTCGAGCAATTTATTTAATATGGGTTAATAAATAATAACCTATCAATATAAAATTTGTCTTAGCAAACGTGCTGTATTATATCATTTTCCTTAGTGTATGAGAAATATAGAGGGTCATACCTAACCGCGTCAAGGGGGTAGAAAACAATATTTGCTAAGCTTCGCTTCGCTATTTAAAGGTAACTAAAAAGGAACTCGGCTATTTGTAGCAGGAATCAGAGCCGGACTAACCATTTTTCCACCTCTAGACTAAAAAAAATGGTCACCTTATTGTAAGTATTACAAGCAAACTTTTGGACATATCAGATAATATAACCAAAGATGTCTGGAGAAATAACTGACGCCAGTCCTTGTTATACTCACTAGCCAAATACTAAAACCTAAAAAGTAACTCAACGACAATAAAAATGTATTTTTCTCCTGAAGTTATTCTTCGCAGAACCCTAAAACTTTTATAAGACTCAATCAAAGACAATTTTTTTGTCAAATTTCCACTTTAATTGAAAAAACCTTTTTTTTACACGACGCGTTTCGCTACATTGTAGCTTCTTCGGGTGTATGGTGCTAACTAATTTTATTTCAGTATAATTACAAAATGGTCTAGATCTTAATTACTCAATACATCAGGTATACACGTTACAAGCTTAATTATTAAATTATATGTTCTTAACACTGTTTAGGTATTGTAAACTTAAATATTGTTGTCCGTATAATATATCTTAATCTTATGGGAAATCCAACGAACCCTATTTAGATTATTGACACAGATTTCGCAAAGGGGAACTATTTACTTCTAATTGGTCGTTTAATAATGCACCGGAATTTTTCAATCGAATTATTTCTAAACTTTCCAAAATATTAAGTTTTTGACCCTTGTTTGTTGATATTCCTTTGATTAAGGTGTTTTTTTAATTTTATCCGATGGGTTTCCAAAAAGTGTAATAAGTATTTACTTTATACTTTATACTTTATACTTTTATAAGAATTGTCTTGACATTATTTAAATAATTGCTCCTAGAATATCTAGATATCTAATCTTCGTTATGCGGACGATACCGTCCTACTAGCAAATACCCAAGAGAAACTTCTGGAAATCCTGCATAAACTGGAAATGGAAAGTAATAACCTTCGCTTGGCCATCAACTACTCAAAGACCAAAGTTATGATCATTGACAGGGCACAGAATAATATGCCAGACGTCCTTCACGTGGGTCAATGCCAAGTCGTGAACCAATACATCTATCTGGGAGCATTGATTTCAAATGAGGGTGGCTGTTCTTAGGAAATCATTCGTAGATGCGAAATCGCTAGGCGGACAGCGAAAAGCCTCCAAAAAACATGGAAAGATAGTGCTATCACACTAAACACAAAAAAACTATCATTAAAACTCTGATATTCCCGGTACTTCTATACGGAGCAGAAACATGGTCGATGAAGGCTGTCGATCGCAGGAAGATTGACGCGTTTGAACTATGGTTCTGGAGAAGAATCCTACGAGTTCCGTGGACAGCAAGAAGAACTAATTCGTCCATTATCCAAGAAGTAAACGAACCCCAAAGATTATCCAAAATAGTGCAAGCTCGAATCCTTAGATACTTCGGGCACATTCAGAGAAGGGACGAGGACAACTTAGAGCGACTAATAGTTCAGGGTCGGGTAGAAGGTACTAGGCCCAGAGATAGGTCCCCAACACGCTGGACTGATCAGATAAGGACATCCACTGACTTAACAGTCAACCAAGCAGCACTCAGCGCCTGCAACCGAAGAAGGTGGCGAGAAATTGTAAAGCGAGCAACAAAGTAATCTGAAGCTTGATCACGACTCTTCTGACAAGAGGAAAGCGAAGATGATGATGAGAATATTTAAAGCTGCACAATTTACATTACTTAGTTCATAAGTTCAGTAGTTCCTATAAGTTTAGTAGTTCAGCAAGTCCTAAGAATCCATGTCCCAAGAAGAGATAGTCCAAGAAGACACCAATGAAGAGAAAGTCTCGCACCATTCTTAATTGTTTTAATATATTTATTTAAACCTGTTAATCAGGAACGCCACCCAGTTTCCTTATTCTTCTTGACAAAAAAGAACAAAGTATTGGTGTTAAAGCCACTATATATATAAATACCCAATATAAATACCCCTGACATTAAACATTAATATTGCAGTCAACTCGGGTGGCGCCTAAACTTGCAAAACAAGCAGAACAATAACCACAACATCAGTTTAGAAATATGCTTGTTGTCAGTTTTAATGAAATAGACCTGTCAACCGAATTAATAAATTATTATGTATATTAACATTATAATTTGTTGTTATTAGAATGTTAAGTGTTTAAGTTGCTATTTTTTTTTTGACTATATAATTTCATCCTAAATTAATAAATAACTAACATAATATGCTGTTCGTGTATGGGGTGTTCCGCTAATGCCGACCAGCGCCTGTATCTCGAAAAGTATTGGTCATACATTTTCGGGAATTTTTTTTATAGATAAACCGGCAAAAAGACAACCATGAATTATTTTTAAAGTTCTCTACGATTGCCGCTAGAGGGATAAAAAACAAAATTTAAGTTATTTTAAAATTAGCCCCATATTTTAATATCGGGAATGAAAAGCTTATCCATTCTTGCAGCAGTTCGGTCCTAAGGATCTTTTTCGTATCTCAAATAATAAGAGTGGGGAAGGCTGGTAAATAATTTATTACTAAAACTACTGTATCTAACACATCTTTCATGCAATTTTATTAAATTTAGGCTCAATAAAAAAATAATTTTATTGATGGTCGCCAATTCGCATTTTGTTTTACAGAGGGCGCTATGTATAAAAGTTTCAGTTTTTCTTAATTTCCTTTAAAAAATAAATAGAACAGTGTACTTTTGTGATATTTTTGAAGAGCAAAAAACATACCATCAGCTTCATTTTGGCAAAAACCGCGTTTTCATATCTTTATTCGTTTTCGAGTTATTTCCAAATACATACTAACTAGGGTTTCCAATTTTCGGGATCGGGATCCCGTTTTGAGATCCCGGGATTAAAAATCAAATCCCAGGATCCCGGTATCCCGGGACCAACCCTAATAATTAACAATATTTAATATTAAAAATTCTAAGACTAGCAAGTAGCAACAGAAATAATAAAAATGCAGACATATGGCAAAAAACTCAAAAATAAAAACCATTTTTACAGATTTACATTTTGTAAAAAAAAAGTTAAGTTATGCGTACGTACGTAAAACAAAGGAAAGAACTTTTTATTAAACAACGCAAACAAAAAATTGTTAAACATTTACGATTTGCTTAGTAAAAATAAAATAAGGAAAGCTTCCACACTTGTAGGTGGTACTGTCAGTAAATATTCGTAGCACTTTTGCAAATATAAACCTCTTAATATTCCATTTTCAAAAAGGGACATTTCTTTTTCAATTATGTTAAGACTTTTAAGATGAACTTTTGGATTTTTCGATATTTGCCGCCAATTAGGTTTAGTTCTAGTGGTAACAGAGCCAATGGCTTGAAGTTTTTGCTTTGAAGTTAAAATCCCAGATGGCTTTTCTCTTATTTCAGGCAGAGGCATATTGTCTTCATCGTCGGATTCCAAATCTGAAGTAATATATTTTTTTAAATGTTCTGATATATTTTTAACAAATTGAGCTATGGCTTCAAAATTTGCGTATTTGAATAAATTGCTTCCATGATGATTGACAATGGAATAAATATCGTGATTTGTTATCATTTGAACTTGGTTCTCTGGTTCTACTTCATATATAATTTTCATGCCATCTGCTTCAATATCTCTGTCCTCATCCTCATCATTTTTAAATAAAACGCCAAGAAAGAACAAATAAATACATGTTTAACGAGAACTATAGAGAGCAGATTGAAATTTGATCGTTTAAAAAAAAATCGGGATTTTCGGGATTGCTATACTTCAATCCCGGAATTTTCGAGGACAAAAATCTTCCGGGATCCCGGTGTTTTCGAGATCCGGGACCCCGGGATGGAAACCCTAATACCAACCTTATTTTTTCACAAATAAATTAATGTTAGCCATTTAAAATAATTTTTATGCCTACAATCTTGATGGAATTGACTTAAGCAAGATAAGAATAGACAGAGAATTCTCCTGAAAATTTGACTGGTTTTGTTGAGTGAGTACGGGTGTTTGTTCTACTCAAAACATGTAATATATTAGTAGATCTGGTAGCCCAACTTATACAAAGCATTCGCCTGTATTGTCACACCTCAATGTCTCTAGCTTCCTGTTTAATTGGCCACGTTTCACAGCCTTTTAGGATTAGGAACCATGCATTATTGCGCTTAAATGTCCTCAACATTACTGTACTAGAGAGACATGTACAGAGTAGGTACGCTATACATTTCCATTTTCGCTATCTTATTAAAAGTACCTACTGAAATAATTACAAAAGTCAAGAAATAAAAGGCATACAATTCAAAATAATTGTTAATTCTACATCTGCAAGGTGGCTGACTAAAAATGTTAGTTTTATTAAACACATCACAGGATAGTTTATCAAGTCAAATTAATCTAGGAACTCGCCGCATCACCTGTCATTAATGGCACCTTGTTGAAGTCTGGTATATTTTACGTTAAGCGGTTGACTACAGAAACAGAACCGAACTAAGTTTCTTTACCCTCGCATTCGCCATCTGTTAAATTTTGTAAGGGAGTCCTTATATTTGGTAAAGATATAGCATACATACTAATTTTATTATTTATAAAATAAAATATTGACAGATCCGTACCCACCAAAATAAGAATGTAAAAAGTACCTACCAAAAGAAGAAAACAAATTTATTTCTTTTAGTATTTAATAATTATAAAAAGCAAAATAGGTATAAGTGTATTTATTATTGAAGGAAAAAGTTAATACATTTTTGCAAAGCTTTGTGGTGCACATCTAATTAAAACACCATATTGGGAACCCTTTGGTATTGTTACTTTTGTGGGAATTTTATATAAAATATGCATATATATATATATAGGATGTCCGGCAACTAAGGGGCTATACAGCAACAGAAGATATTGGGGTGGAGATGCTGTCATTTAATTTAATTTCTTATACAGTTAAAGAGATACAGGGTGCTCCAAGTAAATTTTTACTTTATAAAATTGGCGATGATTTGATGTTAAGTGGATATGAATCAAATTGGGTGTAGTTATGTTTTTAGGGCAAGAAGCGTAACAAGTTTTAAGATATCTTCTAGAGAACGCTTGCTACACAATGAGTTTGATAAATTCTCGCGTATATTTTTTGCCTTTCACATTTCTGACCGCTTTACCTCAAATTATGGAAGATGGATCTTTTATACGTAAAAATGTTGTAGTTCATTAAACTCGATATTTCAATTAGTTTTTGAGATAATTGCGTTTAAATGCTATAGATGGCAAAAACATTTAAATAAACACCTTTCATAACGAAACATATTTATTAAAAATTAACCCTGCATTCTTAAGGTTGAATTCTCAACGTCGTTCAATTTATTGCCAACGTATAACGTATTTCGCTTTGTATTTTCAAGTTTATTATTTTTTAAACTAACATTTAAATAAAATCAGTATCGTCGGCACATTACTTAGGTAATATCTGATATATTACAACCATATCAATTTATTTTATTGCTAATTTTGGGAGAATTGTATAGTGAAAGAACAATGAGTGACAATGACATAATAATGGTAAAAAAAAATCTCACCCGATATTTTTCGCTATACAATTCTCCTAAAATAAGTTATGAAATTCCTTGATATTTATTAAATATGTCAATAATTATTACCTATAGAATATCAAGTCGATACTGATTTTCTTTAAATTTTGTATAAAAGCTAGAAAACATAAATAAATCTACGCAAAATAGGTTATAGGTTGGCAAGCATGTTGATACTCCCACCTTAAGCATAAATAACATATTTTTAAGTCTACTATCTCCTGTTGCTGTATTTGCCCATTAGTTATGAATATGAGACATCTTGTATATAACGATTGATTTCATAACCAAAATGGTGTTTGTACTCACTATTAAACTTAAATAATAAACGCCAAGAAAATTTGTCTCTGAAATTTATATAATCCAAAAGTAAAATGTTTAAAACACACACTACACAAAATACTGCCACAGAAACACTTAAAAAACACCAAAATCGGAAGAAAATAATATGACGCAACCTGACACGTGAGCTTGCTACGGCCCACTGCTGATCTGGGAACTTTAACGACGAAACCAAATCAGCTGTTAATGTCAAATGTCGTTGTTTCCTGTCGAAACGCTTTGTTTTAAGAAAAAGTTAACTCTACTACCCATATGTAGGTACCTTTTTTTAAATTCTGGATATTTAATAAAATGAAGTTCCAATAATGTTTCCTGATACTTAAAGGTAAAAAGAATGACTTTCACACTTTGACCATCTAAAGTTTACAACTTGGAGTAAAAAAACGGATGCAGTTTTAAAATTCTTTATGTATTAAAACACTTTTGTTTATAACACCGACTTTACTTCCACGTAGATTTTAAGTAAAAATTAATGGTATAGAGTATTTTTTTTTAAATAATGCATTTTGACAGTTGTTGACAACCACATGTGACATTAACAGGTGAAACTGATTTCTCCCTAAAAGTTCCAACATGGCATTTTGTTAGCTTTATACTACGTCGCGTAAAATATGGCAACGCAGCATTGAACGCAAAACATGCGCAGGCGCATCGCTTGCCGGTTGATTGGCTCGTAGCTACAATATTTGAGCGACGAAAGTCTTGTATGTTGATTGGGTTGTTCATAGCGTTTTCCATTGGTAAGTTTATTGCATATCAAATGTTTTCTATGTTTCACCAATTAATACCGCCATAACTTTTAATCTATCGCAAGTTAAGTATTTCAATTGTAAATAAAATAACGCTGTATTTTTGCCAGCAATATTATGCTAAGAAACCATTAAGACCCCCGTACAAGTTTAAAATATGGTAAAAGCGATGGTAAAAGGACTTAGCCCTGTCCTGTCTCTGTCGCCAACGTCCTAACGTAAAACAGATCAGACTTCAACTCAACAGGGTGCCATAAATGACAGGTGACGTAGCCGCGATGCGGCGTGTTCTTAAAGAAATCTGACTTATATAATACGATGGTTCTAGTTACCAAACTGTTTAAGATTGTAAATTAAAATTGTATCTACTGCTCTTCCCTCGTAAAAGTCCGTAGGTGGATTGTTAGGTACCAAAGATTTTTATAGACAAAGAAAATAAAATAGTGGCGCCATCTAGGCGGGGGGTGTCTCGTTTTCTTTTCCACCCACATGTGCATTATTTGTCTGATGGATTTTCAATCATATATCTACCTTAAAAAAGAAAAACTTATTAAGGTTCTTTAATTGGTTTATTGTTATATAATTTGTTGTCTGGTTCTTTGAACTATACCGTTGTTTTTAAAATTAGTGTACCTACCTAATAGTATGCCAATTAATTTATGTTAACGGATAAATTATAATATAAAATTTTATTATTTTCATTAAAATTTTCCTTTATCCTTTGAGTTGAAAAAGAGCGGACAACATCTGGCAAAAAGAGACAGCGACACAAAGTGACAAAAACATGGATTGTACAAACCCTTTTTTTATAGAAATTAGTTTCAATTGGCTGATAATAATGTTATAAACAACCGTAATGTTGGCGTTAAAAATAAAATAGCACTATAAGATGAGACTCTTTTAATATATCAGAATCTACACAAGGATTTAATTCATTTATCTGCAATAAAAGTGTATTAACAAAGCATATTTAGCCAATAAAAGAATCTAATCTGCAATTTTAAATGCTGTGATTTTAAGTTGTTGTTTAAACAAATACTTTTTTCATAATAAGAGGCGTACATTTACAGCAATTCTGTTAGAATTTCGATTCTACTGACTTAGTCTTGTTATTCTCATTTTCCCTAAAATTGGAATGTTGTGTTTACGTTCTGCTATTTGAAGTATGCAATTCAATCAGTTGGCGAGATTTCTGGATGCTTTAATTTAGCAATACTAAATGTTAAAATACTTGATGGTTATAAAATAATTTCTGTTACGCGCCAAATATTTATAGCTTTGTTTTGAATTACATGAGGCGCCAGCGAAACTATTTTTAAACCGTATTGTTTTTTTATAGACTGTTAATGTCGGTTAGAAATCTATCTTATATTATAATTATATGGAGTCACTTGGAGTAACCGAACTTACTCCAAGTGATCATAAGTGTGCAACAACCTGTATCTTTGTAGTAAATTTTAGAGGGGGATGCTAGTTCCGACGACAAATTAAAGACATTGGCTTTGCCTGTTCTTTATATACAGGGTGTCCGGTAAGTATATGGCATGGGCGCCCTATACCTGTACATTTTCTTATCCGACGGATGTTTTCTTGTTGTACTCTAAAAAAGGTTCCTAAAATGCCACTGTAACTGGAGTTTGCCAGTGGTTAGGTTAGGTTAGGTTAGGTTAGAGTGACAGATCTCTGGCATTGTCAAAACAGTCACACGTAGTCCTATAAGAACCGTTGTGGTACCATACATTTTCCGCGGAACCTATCCGCATCAGTTTCCTGATGGTTAACGCAACGTAGACCGTAAAAGAATCTTGACAGCTCATTCAAACCAGCCACTGCTGTTAATGAATTTAGTGAATCACTGAATCGACCCAGTTGCAGGCTGCTCACTTCCTCCAGATCATTAAAGAATGGTTCGCCCAAGGCATTGAACCTTCTTCTCGCGAGGCCGGGGCACTCATAAAATAAATGCTGAATAATTTCCTCCTCTTCTTCATCTCTGCAACTTCTGCGGGAGTCGTTAGCTGGTATTTGCATACGTTCGGCATGTCTACCGAAAAAGCAATGTCCGGTGACTACGGCAGTGATATTTCTTAGGTTGTAGTAATGCTGTTGTTTTCCTGCCGTGAAGTAGGGGCTATAATTGCCTGGAGATGCTACAGGTTGTCAACCCTATCCATCTGCTTTGCACAAGTTGTTAAGCTATCCGATCTATCCTCTCTTTGACTGATCAAAGTGGTCTAGCCACAGTATTCTCTGCTATGTCGACAGACATGCTTGCGCCCTTCCTGGCGAGCGCATCAGCAGTTTCGTTGCCATATTCTATTCTGTAGCTAGGAACCCAACACAAGGTGACTCGATGCTGAGCACCAAGTGTACAGTGATTGTTGCGACAGCGCCTGTAGTGGATACAATACTGGCAAATTCCAAGTAGGAGTAGCGATCTTTGGTTTTGAATTACAACATTCACAATTTTACAATTTAATATTTTTATTTCGGTATATGTATGATCAATCAATCGTAATAATATGTTTGGACTTCTCTTTATTCCCAAATTGAAAAGAACCTTTAGAGCACATCATTTTGTTTAGGATAACCCATTAAAAACGATTATTGATGCCTTATTAGATGGCAAAAAGAAATATATTTTTTTTTCTAAGTCAACAACCCCGCATCTATACAGGTGCAGTGCGTTGCAGATAAAGGGCATTATTTAAAAAAATATGCATTATTATCAAAAAATCCTGTTTTGTTTAAGTCTTTCTAGTGCTTAATAATGTGTTAGATTTTGCTTTATGTTGACCTTTACCCAACAAAGTTTATTTTCTAGCGTTTTGTGAGTCTATTTTTCTTCTCTTTCTTCTTCTTTTTCTTCTTCTTCGTTTTCTTTTTTTTTTCTTTTCGAAGTAACGAAGTCGATATTTTCCAAGTGCTTTTACTTGCCCCGCATGACTCTAGTCGAAAGCGAGTTTAATCACCCCGACTAGGTCAATTTCATATAGATAAGACCTATGATATATTTCAGCGCCACGCGTAATCCTGTGTTAAATCTTTACCTAATCCCTAGTGAGAAGTTTATCTTAAATAAATAAAATTAGAGGTGTTCAACTGATGAATGAAAATATAAATGAACGTTATTCTATTGTGTATATTAGGTTTGTTGAATGTATTAGGTAAATAGATGACATGCGTCAATTCAGAGGTGGGTCTAATCCTGCGTGTGTATCACATATATATTAATATATATAAATCACTCCTCTCTTCTTCCTCAAGCACCTTCAGAATATGTGCGTCAACCAAATTCTTTGCATCAGCAGGCTTCAGTTCTTTTCTCTACTAAGAACTGATATGTTAAAAAGTTTCAATTAACTTACACATCTAACTACATTACCATAAAATAAGCTGCTTATTAGGAGTTTAAACTGTGAATTTAATGGACCTTTATATTGGATATGCGCATGTACTTAAAGAAAACGCTTGTTATTGTTTCGTGCAATTTGCAGGTAAAGAAAATTCTAATTAAAATTGTTGATGCTCGTAGAAATATTTATTTTACTAACAAGTATACAATGTCCACGGATATGGTTTGGAAGAGGAAAAACTTTTTTCTTAGTAGGTATAGAGGAAAAAGTAATTCTTTATAAAAACGTCTGCTTGTGCTGAAACTACAATTTCAAATACCAGATTTGCGATTATTATACAGGGTTCGTTACAAACAACGTTTTTAGTTTTGTGGATTTCATTTAAAATAAATTTACTTAAAAACTAACAACTATTGTTGCTTACTTGGGATATGATTTTATATCTGGTCGAGTAACGATTTTGTTGTAAAGAAAAACATTCTTTAATTGCCTACTTTTGAAGTATTTTTATTATTACATATCATATTTCTTCAATTCATTCATAGTCATAGTCATACATTATAAACTTGTTTCAAACGTGGTACCACCAAGTTAGCGCATAGTTCAACTGGACATCTGAGTTCTCGATAATAGTTCCTAACTTGCTGTAGTGAGATATTTGCAATAGCTACTCGTAGTTTTCTTTCAAGAGATCTAAGTTATTATGGAAATTGGTTTTATACACATGTTTCTTCAGATATCCCCATAAAAATGAAAGGCAATAATTGTGAGATCGGTACTCCTACGTGCCAGCTGATTTGAACCATAGGTACCTTCCAATCCATTTGTTCCTAAAATGATGATTTAGCCAGTCATCAAAAGGAATTAAAATTAGAATTGAAAAAAAAATCCAAAAAACACAAACTGTTGTTTCTGACAAACCCTGTATAGTAATCGCAAATCTAATAGTTGAAATTGTAGTTTCAACACTAGAAAAATTCATTTAATAAATCAAGGAATTCAAAAAAAAAGATCCAAAAAACTAAAAATGTTGTTTGTGACGAACTTTGTATAGTAATCGCAAATCTGATATTCAGTGAGTCTGAGTTTCAGCACAAGCAGACGTTTTTATAAAGAATTACTTTTTCTTCTATACCTACTAATAAAAAAAGTTTTTCCTCTTCCAAACTCTATCCGTGTACTTAAAAAAAAAAACAGTATAACAATAAATTTAGAACGTTTATGTTTAAGAAAAAAAGCCGAAAAATATATTAAATTTAAAAAGTTGATTAACAAAACTTTTAAAAAATCATTCTTTTTTCATTGTACCTAAGTGTTTAGTGGCCGTCGTAACTTGCTTATAATTTTACGTTTCAGCATTATCTAGATGTGACGGGAAAACTTTTCAATATCTAATAATAAGTCTCAAGTCGAAATAATAATAAAACATCTATAAAAAGGTGAAAAAAATTCATGACATACAAAAAATTTCATTACAGATAGTTGATCCGATAAAAACCCGATTTAATCCGATAGAATAACACGGTGGTGCCGAGGGAAGAAGTTATCTTAAATCAGGAGACGATATAGAATTCCAACCGGTGAAATTAGTTACTTTTTGTTTCTGAGAACGCGGGGATTTGAGGGACATTTTGAACGAAATTCCGATCGTTGATATAACTTTACGGCTAATATATTATGAATGGTGTCAACGATTGTCGTCACCTTTTATTTTTTACGTCGTCTGTAATGGTAAAGGATTCATGGGCGGTTGACATCAATTTTTTTTTTAAGGACCGAATAAAATTTCTTAGTTCATTGCAACACTCGGGCTTTAAATCGTTAGAAAAGGTTGTTATATCCAGTCGCGTGATTTTTAACAGCACATTTCAGTTAAATATTTCATTAATAAATATATTTTCATACCGTGCGAGCAAAAATTATTTGCATCAAAGAGGGCTTGGATTAAAAATAAAAAACGTAAGGCTTGGTTTAGATCACAATAATATTGGGACGATATATCTAACCAAATCTAGGTTAAAATTTTGTCAAATTCATACTATGACATGGTATGCTTAACTAATGAGTAATAAAATAAGTAGACAAATACAAATTTATTTTTGTTGTTTACATAATTAACAAAGTAAGAATATACAGAAAGAAAAACAAAAATAATTACATAAATTGCTGAAATTGGCAATCGCCATGCCCCAAGCATAAATTCACACCTCTCTTCATATTTTCGAAAGTGTTGACCAGCATCTCTGGAGAAATGTTACCACATTCTTGGATAATCCTAGGGTTGTCAACTTTCGGATATTGGAATAAAGGACACATTGGGAAAATATTTTTGGGCGCTCTAAAAAAAAAAAGGTTGCCAATGGGGAAGACGTTTGGGAAAATACTTTTGGGCGCTCTAAAAAAAAAAAAGGTCGCCGGTTCTATTGACAACAAAGGTGGTCGACGGAGACAAACAATATTTATTTGATGGATTGGATTTCGGATTTTAAAGGACATTTCCAGCTTTCAGAAGGACACATAATTTTAAAATAAAGGACTGTCCTTTCAAATAAAGGACAGTTGGCAACCCTAGATAATTATTTCTTGTAATTGTTCTAAATTTGCAATTGGTGTTTTAAAAATAGTGTTCTTTAAATAAGAAAAAACGTAGTAAAAGTAAAAGTAATCCGAAACCGTAAAGAAATAAATTTAGCTGCTCCTTAAAAATAGTCCTGCATGTTCTATAAGATCTTCCCACTTCTTGGAACAGGCGTCTTATACAATTTGTTTGCTTATTTTGCATTATTTCACGAACGTTTGCAACAAGTTCTTCTGTTCTTACAGATGGTCTTCCTGCTCCTTTTTTGTGTTGTATTGAACATGTTTCCCTAAACACAGCCACGGTTCTTTTCAGGCAATTATAAAAATCCCCAGCAATAAAAGCAACGTTAGAAAAATGTTGTGCACCATTTACTCTAACCCCGTTTCGAAAATACGCCAAACATGAATGTTTTTTGCTGTTCCGTAAAGCCCATTGTGTGAATTGTTCAAGAAATTGGCTGTTTTTTTGCTTGTAACTTTTACTGCGGATTACGTAAATTCTCAAACCTTTTTATCACTCAAGAAGTTGAATATTCTTGCATATCCGGAAATTAAATCAAGAAATTAGATTGCATCACCAGCTGATATCGTCTAACTTCTTGACACCTCACTGTGAGAACGCTTTTCTATGATGTAATAATGTCTTATTTAATAGGTAGTGAATTAATTTTAATTGGCGAGTATATTGATCTGTATTTTCCGCTCACAGCCTTAGTTTCGAATTTGAAATTACATATTTCGTTCATTATTATAATAATTAACTAAATAAGTAACTGTGATATTTAAATATTAAAGAAATAAAAATTAAACATATTAGGAATACTCTCTTTTCTGTTATAGTAAATGAATTATTGTCGATGTATCATACACTCGTATATTATACACTCGTGATGTTTGTATTTTGTTCTACTAAAATATTTGCAGACAGGCATGTATATTGCTCGCAAAAAGACCATGCAATAATGAAATTTAATCTATAAATACGGACGCTAGACCAGACCACACAAGCTTATGTCTAGCATCAAGAACGACCTTTTCTAGCGTTTTTTTTAAAGAAAATCAGGGCGTAATATGAAGATTTAACAGCCTATACAGTGTGACCAATAAAGTCCGCATCATATGGGATTTTTTTTTATTAATGGCTTTATTCGAAATTTGACTTTGGCATCAAGTTCTGCTTCGATCGAGATAAAAATTAAGCAAAATAAAAGTAGTCACGTGATTCGCATTATCTGTCAAATTTTAATTTTTTCCAAAAAATAATTCAAAAGTGGGGTTATTTATGAAAATATCCAAAAAAAAGTTATTAAAAAAAGTCTTTTTAAATGCAGTTTCTAGCCCACGTGCAAAATTTCAGCTATATAAGATCATTTAGATTTTTTACTGATACTTTGTAAATGGCACCACTTTTGCAAAATAAGACCCAACGCAACCTACATAAAAGTTCTTATATTTGACTGAAATTTTGCATGTGGGCTAGAAACTGCATTAAAAAAAACTTTTTCTAATCACGTGACTACTATTTTTGGCTTAATTTTCATCTCGATTGAAGTAGAACTTTATGCCAAAGTCAAATTTCGAATAAACTTATTAATAAAAAAAATCCCATAATATGATGCAGACTTTACTGGTCACACTGTATAATAAAACCAGGAAAATATAAAATATCATGGTATTTTAAATGCAAAATTAAAAATAAATTAAATACACCTAAACGAAAATCAGTATTTTTTTCACTTTCATGATGATGACGATTCGCTAAGGGATTATTCTTATTTCTATAGGGAATAAACTTAAATTCCCTATTAATTTATTATTTAGTTTTGGCATTTTTTTTGCTTCCTTACCATCAGGATCCCTCTAATTTTCAAGGAATGGGTGCCTGTCTTGTATAAAATATTTATCATAGCGCCGCGCCGCTGTCTTATATGCAATCGTCATGTCGTTGTCAGATAAATAATTCCTAATAAAAAGCATACTCAATCGAGAAAAGTGCATTACAATACAATACGTTTATTTTGAACAGGGAACGAAACAATGGTGAAATAATTCCCAATCAGACGTTACTAGATCTGGCATCGATGTTGTCACCCCACGCAAGATGCTACATGTTTTGTTATTCAATTTTGGCATGGTAAAAAGAGTAATGTATTCGGCGTATGCATACCTATTAGGAACAATAGCCGCAACACCAAAAATGTGAATTAAAACCTTTATACCGTTTTTGGATATACAGGGTTGGGTTACCCAGAAGTCCGGAATAAAATTAATATAGCCTTACTGTAACTTTTGGGGAAAACGCTCGTCAATTTAGTATATATGCTCACATTTTGACGTTATTCGTTTGTTTTTTTATGGACATTTATTTTGTCAAAGATATGACGACATCGATCTTTTTTTAAAAGGAAACATACAGCTTGTGATACATCATTTCAAAGCTAATATCTCCTACAGTATGCTCATAAATTTTGGCGCGATTCTGTTAAGCTATTTCAAAATGGCCACCGTTAAAAGTTTTTTTTTTAAATCTCTATTAAAATAAGCGGAATTGATAAATCATTGATGCTTTTTTTACCTTTCAAGGTAAGAAATCTTCATTGTTTTTGTGATTTAACAATAGTTATGGTTTATTTGTTATTTATTTTGTAAAAAAAAATTAAAATGAAACGAAGCAAAACAAAACACAACAAAAACGTGGTTTAACGTGGCATATGCTGGAAATGTCCTCAACCCTCTACTTGGTATGACGATGGTAAAATCCGTCGACGGAATTCCGAATGGCTTCAGCCGGTATGCTATGTGTCTCCAATCTAATTTTGTATTTCAAATCTTCTATTTGGACTATTTTGGTAAACTTTTTCTTTTAAATATCACCAAAGAAAATAGTCTAGAGGCGGTAAGTCTGGGGACCTCGCTGACCATTCAATTGTACCACGTCGTCCAATCCAGCGACCTGAAAATATCTCATCTAAATATCTTCTCACATTGACACCAAAATGCGGGGGAGCACCATCTTGCTGAAACCAAATTGTTTCATTAGGTATATCTGGATCTACTTCGTTGGGAAAAATTACAGCTAGAGCAGGCATCAACTCAAAGGTTAAGAAATAAAAGTACCGTTCAGCTGTGAAGTTTCCTTCAAAAAAAGGATGGCCCAGAATTCGGTTATTAATGATACCTGCCCATACATTTACTTTCTGGAGCCGCTGAGTATGCGCTTCAAATTAGTTCAAATATCCATCGTGGATTTTCTTGACTCCAGAAACGATAATTATGTCTGTTAATCACCCCGTTTAAGGCCCAATACAGACAGAACAACACGACATCAACACGACACCCGAGCAACATGTCGCTCGAATGTCGCCGCCATGTATATGTCGTAGTCTGATAGTGAAATCCGTCATTTCTTGAAAAGCCTAGTCACTTCATGAAGCGTCGGCAGATTGTGTAAAAACATGAAATTACACGATCTGCCGCGTCACTTCATGAAGAGACCTTGACGTTTCGGCGTATTATGTATAACACAATCTGCCTAATTTTAAATATCGTCACTTCATGTAGTACCTAACGATGTCATGTCAGTCGGCAGATTGTGTAATTCCGTCTAAAAGGTATATTGGCAACTGGTTTGTTCGTTGTTCCCCAGAGCATTTTTTTTTAATTAAATTTTTTCAACTAATATTATTTTATAGAAATAAAAAAAATGCTCTGACAAACCCGAACAAACCAGTTGCCAATATACGTTTTAGACGGAATTACACAATATGCCTTGTTTTTGTGGCATTTCATGAAGTGACGATATTTAAAATTAGGCAGATTGTGTTATACATAATACGCCGAAACGTCAAGGTCTCTTCATGAAGTGACGCGGCAGATCGTGTAATTTCATGTTTTTACACAATCTGCCGACGGTTCATGAAGTGACTAGGCTTTTCATGAAATGACGGATTTCACTATCAGCCTACGACATAATATATAAACGCAACTATTCACACGACGCAATACGACATGAAAGGGATACGATAGCTCGGCAACATGTTTCCGATCGACATTTTTATTTAGTCGCCAGTCAACAGTTGCCGAGTGACATAGGTTCGTTTTTTGGAAATGGCCGCCGAACGAGACGCTAATTTAAAAATCGTTCTTCAAGTCGAGAACTTTTCGTGCTTGTATGATTTCAAACAGTCGGACTATTCAAGAAAGGATGTAACTGAGAAAGCATGAAGCGCAATTTTAAAGATAAGGTGTTAAAACTCTTAATAATTCACCGAAACTTTCTTTGGACCTTCTGTAAAAGACCTGAAATTTTCTATCATTCTGTTTTAATTCTTTGGCTGCAACAAACAGTCTTTTCCTTTTATTCCTCGCGATATACGGATGTACCCAATATATTCTCTTTCTTCTTTTTCTTCGATTTCGCAAATATAAATAGATCAGCATGTCTTCCTCTTCACTAGAGCCCTCCTCACTGCTAGACATCTCTCTACAATATGTCAATTTGGCCTTGTGTTCTAGCTGATTACATGTTATCGTGTCGCCTCGTCTGAATATAAACACACGTTGGCAACATTCGAGCGACATGTTGCTCGGGTGTCGTGTTGATGTCGTGTTGTTCCGTCTGTATTGGGCCTAAATAGAAAGTAGTTTCATCCGAACATAATATTATGTTCTGTGGAAACCTATTATTTTCTTCACACCGTCTCATCACTTCTTCGCAAAATTGCAAACGCCTATCAAAGTCATCGTCTAAAAGCTCTTGGACAAAATATACTTTATAAGAGTGGCATTTTTTTGCTTTCAAAAATCTTCCAATAGTCACTCTAGATGTATCATGATTTTGAGCCAATGAAACTGTTGAAACATGCGGATTATCCTGCAGAGCACCGTTCTTTGTGGAATGCCAATTTTATTTTTTTGTTTTTTACTCAAGATGTTATTTAACTTGATCATTTGAGGTCTTTTTGACAAGTAACTTGTAAACAACCGTAAAGCTATCCCTCTTATTCCACATCTTTCAAGTATATTAATAAGTTCTTAGTATCAAAAGACAGTTAAAGAAATTATTTTTTGTTTAGGCCAATGACTCGCCGTATTTTCAAACATAAAAAATAAGGTAATCAAAAAACAATTAAAAAAATAAGCAGTTGGTCCCGTTTAAGTTCTTAAGATAACTTAAAAAAAATATTATCTCATTTAAGTTTTGTATTCTAAATTATTATTTGTATTTCCATTTCCCTACGGCTATTTGTTTCTTCTTCATCCCATAATATTGTTTTTCGGACGAAACGCTCCAAGAATCCGATATTTTTATTCTATATATTATACCATATTGGGACAAAGCTGTTGCAGGAAAACACAACCTTGTAAAACTTATCATAAACTAGTGGTTTGACTATGGAGGACTTGAGGTAGGAGGCCGATCGCAATGCATTGGATTCGGTCCCAAATTAGCATCGGTAATTCAGCTTTACGAGTTGCCATAAGATGGCGCTCGTGTTCGAAGTGGGCTATCAAATAAATGGTTTCTTATGGACGCGATAACTATTTTTATTTAAATTAGTTCTTTAAGGAACAAATAAGTACTTTTATATGAATTTACACTTACTTTGTTATACTTATTAGTAAACTCGGCCTGTATAAACTTCCAACGATGCTTCGTTTTTAAAATACAGGAACATTCTAGCTAGAGGGTTTTACCTTTGGAGCTAGAAAGACACTTATTTGGCTGCGTTTCATCTCTGAAGAAGATCCTGTCTTACCACCCCGATACAAAGCAAACTCTACTTTTATAAATTGTACCATTATTCATTATAAATATGGAAATTAATTACAATACAACGTTATTTGTCTTGTCTTGCCTTCAAACATGATTTGTTATTTCGAAAAATAAAATCTCAATTGTCAAAAGTAAAAGCACAGAAAAATAAAGGGTTTAAGTAAAAGCTAAAAACTATGGAGGATCTAGGTTTTCCACATTAAAAACGAAGAAGAAGAAGACAACATCAGCCCACTTCGGACGCGAGAGCCATCTATCGGCCAGTAGCGAACTAACCAAAAAACCGGGACAGAATTTGAAAATGCTGCCATTGTCGATCGGCCTCCTACCCTATAGTTCTCCTATGGAGGACTTGAGGTAGGAGGCCGATCGCAATGCATTGGATTCGGTCCCAAATTAGCATCGGTAATTCAGCTTTACGAGTCGCTGTAAGATGGCGCGCGTGTTCGAAGTGGGCTATCAAATAATGGTTTCTTATGGACGCAATAACTATTTTTATTTAAATTAGTTCTTTAAGGAACAAATAAGGACTTTTATATGAATTTACACTTACTTTGTTATACTTATTAGTAAACTCGGCCTGTATAAAGTTCCAACGATGCTTGATTTTTAAAATACAGGGTATTAAACATTCTAGCTATACCTTTGGAGCTAGAAAGAGACTTTTTTGGCTGCGTTTTCTCTCTGAAAAAGATCCTGTCTTACACCCCGACACAAAGCAAACTCTACTTTTATAAATTGTACCATTATTTATTATAAATATGGAAATTAATTACAATACAACGTTATTTGTCTGGTCTTGCCTTCAAACATTATTTGTTATTTCGAAAAATAAAATGTCAATTGTCAAAAGTAAAAGCACAGAAAAATAAAGGGTTTAAGTAAAAGTTAAAAACTATGGAGCATCTAGTTTTCCATATTAAAAACGAAGAAGAAGAAGACAACATCAGCCCACTTCGGACACGAGAGCCATCTGTCGGCCAATAGCGAACTAACCAAAAAACCGGGACAGAATTTGAAAATGCTGCCATTGTCGATCGGCCTCCTACCCTATAGTTCTCCATAAGTTCTCCATAGGTTTGACATGGAAAATTAATTTATCTACTAACGAGGAGATGGCACCACCATCCCGGGCATTTATAATAATAGCTGAGATGAATAAAATTACGGTTCGTTATCTTGTCATCTTACCCGCCTCAATTTTTGAATTCACAAGTAACAACATTTAATAAATTTATTGTTTTTCCAATTTTATGTTTATCTAATCTTATATTCTATGTTGCAATGGAACTTTCCTTATATGCATTTTGGTTGGCGATAGACAATCACGTGAACTTTCTAATAATATTAATTGTTTCTATCCGGCCATGCGGATTCACTTTAATTCATTCTCGCCCCCGCTGTATTATTCTATTAATATATTGCTTGTTTTATTTTTCATTGATAATAAAATGCTCGCTCTCTCTAAGTCTACAGTGCCGTCAACCTTGAGAATACACGGGGTCATTCTTAAAAAGAAATACGGTAGAATGCGATCTCTAATTATAAGTCTGATAAGTTTTTCATCAGGGTCTTGAAAAAATGTAATATCTGAATTACCTCTTAAAACTTCTGTTGTTTCATACAAGATAATACGCTTATAATTCCCGTGTTAATAACTCTTGTTTAATCCCTATGATGGGGATTATAAAAGTGTAATTTTTCTTTTATATTTATCAACATCTACCACATTTTTTTTTTAATTGCGTCGGTTGGTACAAGTAACTTCAACTTCGAAGAGAATCGCCCACAGACCATTTGCATTACAAATCTACGTCTGCCTTACCATATTTGATCGGTTATATTGAACGGTTAATTACTATTATCGACGCCTACGTTGATTAAATACTCCCACTAAACTACTATTTTTTCTTTTCAGGTCCCGACACGGTCCAAGATATCGTCCCACAAAATGTCATGGAAGAAGAAGAGAAAAGCAGTAAACGTAAGTCTTTAGATTTTTAAAATTTAGGTAAACACCTGTTTCTATGATGTTGGTGTTAGTAATAATTATGTTTTAATATTGAAAATATTTTAAAACTGCAATGTTTTAAGGATAACGAAACATATTTATTTAGAGTTGAATTATTTAGTCTTTCTTTCACGCCGAATATCTATCCTATATAGTAAAGTTAGAAACATAACCGACATTTCTTATACTCTTTCCATATTAGTTTTAAATCTATACATACATAACCATAACTGATATGGAACGGACAACAAACCGAATTAATGTACAGTCTCAGTACAGTGTCACCAGTAAAGTCCGCATCATATGGGATTTTTTTTATTAATAGCTTTATTCAACATTTGACGTTGGCATCAAGTTCTGCTTCGATCGAGACGAAAATTAAGGAAAAAAATAGTAGTCACGTGATTCGCATTATCTGTCAAATTTAAATTTTTTCCAAAAAATAATTCAAAAATGGGGTTATTTCTGAAAATATCCAAAAAAAAGTTATTAAAATAAGTCTTTTTAAATGCAGTTTGTAGCCCACGTGCAAAATTTCAGCTGCATAAGATAATTTTGATTTTTTACCGATATTTTGTAAATGGCACCACTTTTGCAAAATAAGACCTAACGCAACCTACATAAAACTTCTTAGTTTTGACAATGCTTTAATTTGGATACATTTTCTTTAAAGTAGCGCCATATTAAATGTGTTTTCTACCAAATTAAAATTGGGCTATTCAAATTTGGTCGCATGTGATGAAAAGTATTCGTTTTTGACTCTGTATAAGGTAACTTCATAAAATAAGTATTTTTGAAAACGTAGTTTGTGTCTGAAAGTAATACATGTTAACGTTATTATGACATTACATTACTTTTAGACACAAACTATACGTTTTCAAAAATACTTATTTTATGAAGTTACCTAATACAGGGTCAAAAACAAATAAACTTTGCATCACATGCGACCAAATTTTAATAGCCCAATTTTGATTTTGTAGAAAAACACACTTTTAATATGGCGCTACTTTAAAGAAAATGTATCTGAAATAAAGCATCGTCAAAAGAAGTTTTATGTAGGTTGCGATGAATCTTATTTTGCAAAAGTGGTGCAATTTACAAAATATAGGTAAAAAATCAAAATTATCTTATGCATCTAAAAATTTACATTTGGGCTAGAAACTGCATTTAAAAAAACTTTTTCTCATAACTTTTTTCGATATTTTCAAAAATAACCTCACTTTTGAATTAATTCTGGAAAAAATTAAAATTTGACAGATAATGCGAATCACTTGACTACTATTTTTTTACTTAGTTTTAATCTCGATCGAAGCAGAACTTGATGCCAAAGTCACATCTTGAATAAAGCTATTAATAAAAAAAAATCCCATATGATACGGACTTACTGGTGACACTGTATAATGTTAACTTAGATACTTATCTATGTAAAAACAAATTTGTCTTGAAAATAAACTTTTTCCTTTTCTATTTCAGATTATGCGGCTTTACTAACCGGTCGATCATCGCTGGTGTTAAAGAACGAATTTATAAAACCAATGGGCGAACAAAACAAGAACAACGTAGTCGCAACTGGAAGGTTTACTTTCCATAAAAAGAATCTTTATTATTCCTTTTATATATCTGAAAAAGCTGCTCGTCCTCATTCTTTGCAATTTGTCGACAGCCAAGGCAACATTTTAGAAGAGTTTACTCTATCGCATTCCGGTGGGTTCGTTAATAGTCTTTATCAAAATGCGTCGAGAAAAGTGTGTGGGGTATGGAAGCGTATGGCTCGAGATTACAGGAAGCTTTTAAAACAAGAAAAAATGTACGCCGTCTTAGTGTGGGGAGTAAAGGATCAGGCAGAGTTCACACTAAGCGGGCAGCTGTTAAAATATGTTGCACTAGGAACAGAATTGTTAAGCGCCCTCCTGGAACCCGCACCTGGGTCAGATTCGTTTGCCATGACTGGTGCTGGTGGAACTGCAATAGTGTCGACGTCCACTTCATTCACGCCGTCGATAAATATCGCCATCATATTTAATGGGCTTTTTACTCCAGCTGAGATTTTAAACGTGCCAATTAATGTAACCTTATCAATAGATGAGAAAAAGCAGATAGTCCTTCAAGACACCATCCGAGTATCTAAACCAGCCACGGATATAAATGTAATCGACATCAGTTCGCCTGTGACTCCGTCGCAGTTGCGATATCTGACTAGAGGCCGTTTGTTATTAAGTATATCGTCTGTTTCTAAAGCAGAGGCACTTAAATTAAGTGGTAACGTGATTACCAAGGCGTCTTGCGAACTGTTTCAAACAACTTTAGCATCGACTTCGTCTAGTGCAAACCCAGACGGTGTATCCGGCATGGCTTGGCTATATTTAAATAACGCCGGTTCGTTAATTTATAATATTCAAATCGATAAATTACCACCTAAGGAAAATCCGCCAATTATTACCTTAATTGACATGAGTACCAAGCGGAAGACGGAACTCGAAGACTTGACTCCTTATTTCCATGGTGATGGTTGGGCAAACGGAACATTGGATAAATTGACTCCTAAAGTTTTAGATCCCTTGTATTCCGGAGATTTAGCGATCAATGTCGCAACCACCAGTGATACTAGTTTAATTAAAGGGCGGTTGGTAGCAAAACCTGTCGCTGATGCCAGAGACGCACCTGCTCCTGTACTATTAAAACGAGAAAATTCTAGTCTCCCGGCTTCAGTTGTTGGCTTAGCATGGATTGCTGTTGATAACGACTGTCATCTTCACTACGATGTTCATATAACAGGTAGGCGTATTAGTTGATTGAAAACATAATAGTATACTTATTTGATGAGCATGTAATAGTAGCTATAACTCACGAGGATGAAGTTTGCGACACGAGCCGAAGGCGAGGGTCGTAATCATCTGAGTGAGTTATAGTTATTACATGCGAGTAAAATACTATGACCAATATACAGGATTAAATTTATTTATCTCTTCAGGTGTAAAAACTTTGGCGTTTTTCGGAATATAACCTTCTGATCTTCGCTTTAAAAACACCCGCAATTTGCCATACTTGCTAAAATCAACATTATTGTTAATTACCAGAGTAGTTTTTAGCATAGAATATTGTGTCCATAGTGTTGAAGCCTTTTACTTTTTTGCCAGCTCTCCAAAATAAGCCAGGAAAACGTTTTCGGAGAAAGACTTTACGGTTTTTTCGCTTCGCTATCCCATAAACTCATTATACATTATACTTTTCTCGAGATATTTTTGATAATAACTCTTGAGATGTAGTTTTAGCTGCTTGCAGAATCTTTGGTGGTGTGCAAATAATGTCCTCTTCGTCACTTAAACTCATTTTTTTATAAAAATAAACTGACTAATATGTAATAAATTATTTTAATATAAAAAAATTTAAAAATTTGGCAGAACTTTGGTGTTCCATGGCACCCGCGACCTTTTGTTTAAATACGCTATTCGCTTAAAACTGTTTGGATATGAATCAATTATTATGATTGGTCGAAGACTGACAAGACTGTTGGGTTATGAGCTCATATCATAACTGCTATAACTCACTGATGATTATGACTAACATAACTTTGTCAAAATTGCATATTATACCTGTATTGTTCAATGGTCGTAGAAAAAACATATTAGTCATATTTGCATATTTATTTGACTGGTGGATAAAACCCTAGAAATTTTACCCTTGCTTATGAGAGTTATAAGCAATCAAACAATAATGCAATATATTATGTATTATTGTATTTTTGTTACCAAATGGCAACAGGTGTGACAAAAAATATTTTATTTTATTTAGTTTGTCAATAAGACAAAAGTCAATTGTACTGCTTCTGGTACTTTACGGTTGTGCTACACATTCATTTGGCATGTCATATCTCTGAATATCAAATAAATATGATATTGACTGATGTTTATTAATTTTAAGGTAACATTTTCTCCTCCATGAATATATTATTTTTCCTATACAAGCTTTCTATTTATCATACAGGTTTAGGAGGAGAACGGAAAATGGAACTTTGGATGGAGCTTTATCCGCTTATTGCCCCGGGTGCTCCATTTATCAACAAAGATTTGGAACCGTTTCAAGGCAATTCAATAGAAGGAAGTCCTGTTGAAATATTGACTAAGGAAGAAATCAGTAGGCTTGAGAGCGGAGTTAGTTTTTTAAAAGTTAAGGATGCCGAAAGCAAAGTTGTATTGCTTATGGCCACAGTAACCAAGGTGATTATAAAAGTTTTATTGTTTTTATCAACTCAGAAACCATGTAAGATTACAGTGCCAAAATAAAGTAATTTCACTACGATATTTAGGAAAATTCACTCTCTAAAAAATTCTTATGGATTATTACATACTACTTAGTGGTTTTAATATAAATTAAAATATGTTTATATATTCTATAGGGCCAAACTTCGACTTGGTGCCTCTTTATCACTTTTAGAAATAATGGTACCATTTTAAACATTAATAGTGATGAAACTTAAACCTACCTTTTGGTTTAGGAATTTTTGGAAATTCTATTTTAATGTTTTCCATATATTTTAGGTGCCCATACCACCAACTTGCAGACCTTACACAGCAGCAGATAACAACGTTCCCAACCTTTACGACCATCCACAAATAGTATCAACAGGGGAATGTTTCTTCGAGGAAAAATTCTACCAACCCGAGACTTCCTGGGTATCTTCAAAGAACCCGTGCCAAATGTGCTTCTGTCAAAACGGAGTTACTAAATGCGACTTCATGACTTGTCCTGAGATGAATTGCACTGACGGGAAGAAACTAATCGTTGAAGGCGAATGCTGTCCCGTTTGTGTGAACAATTCTATACCTACCATGGAAAGCAATGATCAGAAATGTTTATTCAGCGGCAGATCATATACTCCTGGAACCAAATTTCACCCATTTCTAATTCCTTTTGGTTTTGATTTGTGCACTGAATGTTACTGCGAACCTATTTACCTAGAGATTAGATGCAGCCGATTAAATGACAATGAAAAAGTCTGCTGCAAGAATTGCAATAAAAAAGTATTTGACATCAATGACCCTTTGTCAGATGATTTTGTGCCGTCCGATGTATCAGACTTTTCGATAAAACACCAAGGAAGTGAATATTCCAAGAAGAAGGAAAACATTGCAGCAAGGATCTTGTCGGAAGGAGGATGCAAGAATCCCGGTAACCCGAAAAAGCCTTTTCCCAATGGAAGTGAATACCATCCGTTTATTGATTCTCTAGGAGAATACAAGTGTGTTACTTGTAAATGTCAGGTAAATCTTTCTTTTAATTTTTTTCCTATTGTAAATTTAATTGAAATTCCAAATTTTCTATTTTTAAATTTAGAACGGAGGTCAAAGGGGAAAAAGGATGTCAATCCGTCAACCATATATTAATGGAACATAAACAACATGACTTTTCTAATGCCATTTATAACAAATAATAAATATCTTTCATAACGAAACACATTTATTGAAAATTAACCGCGCGTTCTTAAGCATAAATGACATATTTTCAAGTATTCTATCTCCTGTTGCTGTATTTGCCCATAATTTACGAGACATCCTGTATATAACTATAAGTAAATGGTTTAACTAGGCACTTTATTGATTTCACAATATATGAGTTAACCAAAATGGTGTTTGTACTCACTATTAAACTTAAATAATAAACACCAAGAAAATCTCTGTCCCTGAAATATATAAAATCCAAAAATAAAATGTTTAAACACTACACAAAAAACAGAAAATAATAGGACGTAACATGACGTGTGAGCTTGTTACGACCCACTGCTGGTCTGGGAACCTTAAACAACGACGAAACCAGATCAGCTGTTAATGTAAAAAATGTCGTGTTGTCTTCTGTCGAAACGCTTTGTTTTTCGAAAAAGTTAACTATATTACCAGGGATACAAGTTATAATTAAATAAAACTTTGCAATAATATGACAATACCGAAAGCACAGGACTAGCCACAAATAATGTAAGGACAGTGGCGTACAGAAAAACCGGTAGTACTAAACCAGTGAAATGAAATTATTTTATTCCCCTTCTGAGAACTTATTCGCACCGGGTTCTATAATTCCCGTCGATAATCGATCCTGACAAGTGATTTGTCTTTGAGCCCTGTTTCCTTCTGCCAAACTGAGCCTCACTGATGAGCCGTAATAACGGCGAAACGCGTCTGGGGATGGGTTTGGCGGAAGGAAACAGGCAACACTTTTTTGAATTTATAATAATACGTTCTACTAAGAGATGATATTATAGTGTCCGCGAAAATAATTAAAAGAAAATATTGTGAAAACGCAAATAGCGTTCCCTATACTGGATTGTGATGCACTTCGTGGTTTATTTAGTTGTCTACCTTTCGATTATTACCAGTGTGACCTTTTATATTGGAGTTAATTCCGCTGGGATGGCGCTATATACGGAGTATTGATGGCCGCTTGGACTTTGCAAAGAGGCTTTTAGTACATTTTATCGTAGTTCTTGGAATTGCTTTGGTTATGGCTGCCCGTAGAGTCCTAACAAGAACGAAACGGCCGTCGTAGTCTACCCGCTCCAGGGTATCCATTCAACTTGGATCCCTGTGTATTCCAATATAAAAAATACTTACACACTTGTCCGATATGCCACAATATTATCTTTTAATAAGTTCTAATATTCTTCACATAACAGTAAATGCACGTTGTTATCACTCGTTCTTTAGATAATGATATACTATTACTTATTAAATAAATTTGAAACATCATAACAAAATAATAAATATATATATATATGAATACGTTAGTGACGGAAAACCAAACAAAATTTTAAAAAAATAATCTAAATAAATTGATCGATATGACCTCCGTTTTTTTTAACGCACATGCAAGCTATCTTTATTAGAAAAAATCTTAACCTTTGCAAAATTTGTGGTTTTAACCTGAACTGCTCTCCACTTGTTACTAATGTATTCATAATTTTATGAAACTTATATGTTTTTAATGTTTATTATCTTAATGATTTTTCAAATTTATTTAATAAGTAATATTAGATTAATAACTTAAGAACGAATGATTACCAATGGGCTTTTACTGTTATTTGAAAAATATTAGCAGTAGTAGGTAAGGTCTTAGAAGGCAATAAAATAATTTCATTTACCTGTTCTAGTACTACAGGTTTTTATCTGTAGGTACGCCATTGTCCTTACATTATTTTTAGTTAGTTTTTTGCTTTTCGTATTGTCACCTATAGCAAAGTTTCACTTAACTATATCTTGGATCCTTGATATTGCTACAACGGCTACCTTGATTTAGCATTTAAAAATTTTGCGTAAGCCGCCTTGGCGTCCCCGTATACCTTTCAAATTATCTCCAAAACGCATCATTTCATCGAAATTTTTTAATAGACCAAAAATAATCAAAAACAAATGGTTCCCTGAAAAAATATGGTTCGGAACTCACTATCGCACGGATTGACCTCCTTTTTCGGGACACCCTGTATATTATATAGAAATTATTAACAAATGTGTTTAAAATATTTCTTGCTTAAAAATTAATTCTTAAGTACTTACTTAATACAGTGGCGGATTTACAAATTTGCCGCTAGTAGGCTATTCAATTTTTGCCGCCTCTCAGTGGGGGCTCGTGACTTGTTAACTTGGGGGTGCACCAAAAGCCCGCTGCAGGCGTAATGCGCCGCAGGCGAAAAATTTTTAAGACTACGCTCAAATTTGGTCAATAATTTTTAGTAAATATTTTAAACATTATGATTACCTACTTATTTTATTGAAAATGAAATAAGATAAAAAAATAAAAAAGGCCAATTTATTTTTGATTAGTGGGTACATTGTTTAAAAGTAAAGTCCAATCTTCTGTTTCTATTTGCATCAAACTTATCAATGACACTAAAGTTCCTAGATCTACACTTTGTGGTCTGTGACAAGTTAATTTCGGGTTTAGATCTTCCCTCAATTTTAATTTCAATTCGTCACTTGTTTCTTCAAGACAATAAACAAAAATAATTGTTTGAATCTTATTTGTTTAAAAGAATGCATGAAAATGTATTGATATATTATTTTGATACTTAATCTACACTCGTACACACTTACAACACTGTCATGATATGATATAACAATAAGTACTTTTATATTGAAATTTAAATGTACCTACTTGTATCTAAATATTATATATATTTTTGTTACAGAATGGTAACCCCCAATGTAAACGGCAACACTGCGATATGAACACATGCAAAAAGATGTTGGATATAAAGAAGAAAAAAGAAAAAATAAACTCCTCAGATTTTTGCTGTTCGTTAAAAGAATGCAGGAAATTACGGCATAAGAAGAAACAGAATATAACGAGTTAGACTTTTAAAGAAATTCGCAGTCGAAAGAAATTCAAAGAAGAAGTTAAACAAATGATGGAAACTACGGGCTGCGGCCCTAGTTACCTATTTACCAAAGAAGACTGAGACAGTTGTAAAATGTATGAAGAGCTGTCATAATTTATTTTTATTTTAGTTGTACCTCCGTATTGCGTAACACTTTGTATATTTCCTAGAGTTATATTATACATATAGGCGCGCGGTCAGCAAGCATGTAATACGAAAACATCATAAAAAGTAAAAAGGTATTAGATGCACAAACAAAACTGTTTGAGTTCTTTTATTTTTGTAATCGCTAAAACTAACGAAAGAAGAAAAAATATTTTAACTCGCTTCATAAAACCGTCTACTATCTTTTGTGGGGTGAAAATTGTGATTTCAAAAGGTTCAGGAGGTATAATGTAAACATGTGAACACAACTTATGGTTGACAATTTCGTACTTTGATATTTTCTGCATTGCCTGGAATTTTTTTTTCTTAAAAACTATTAACTTTCCGTTTCTTCTTTATTGGTGGAAAATTAGGTGTTAAGTTTTCTTTTGCATATAAAGAAATAATATATGTGCAGGACGTCGCGGATTAAATAGTTAATAATATTTAAAAATTATAATAATCCAAAAAGAAAAATAACCAATTTTTTTGTTTTGTGAATACAAACGGCTAGAAATTGTTCATATTTTAATATTAGTATCATTGAATAGAGGGAACAAGTGGGTGTAGGTTGATATAGAGTAAATGGCCTGACATTTTATTTATCAAAAAAAAAAAATTCTGTACCTAAAAACGTAATGACGACTTTAATTTCTATAATATGTTATAATACACATTAATCTGTAACATATTCTTTGTAGAATAATTATTTTTTAACACATTTTATTTGAGGATATACAGTGTCACCAGTAAAGTCCGCATCATATGGGATTTTTTTTTATTAATAGCTTTATTCAAAATTTGACTT
Organism: Polydrusus pterygomalis; assembly: GCA_963969555.1. Lineage (NCBI taxonomy): Eukaryota > Metazoa > Arthropoda > Insecta > Coleoptera > Curculionidae > Polydrusus > Polydrusus pterygomalis. The sequence continues at coordinate 76,485,515 of OZ018377.1, forward strand.
TGGCATCAAGCTCTGCTTCGATCGAGATGAAAATTAAGCAAAAAAATAGTAGTCACGTGATACGCATTATCTGTCAAATTTTAATATTTTCAAAAAAATAATTCAAAAGTGGGGTTATTTCTTAAAATATCGAAAAAAGTTATTAGAAAAAGTTTTTTTAAATGCAGTTTCTAGCCCACATGCAAAATTTCAGCCGCATAAGATAATTTTCAATTTTTACCTATATTTCGTAAATTGCACCACTTTTGCAAAATAAGACTCAACGCAACCTACATAAAACTTCTTAGTTTTGACAATGCTTTATTTCAGATACATTTTCTTTAAAGTAGCGCCATATTAAATGTGTGTAAATCTACAAAATCAAAATTGGCTATTAAAATTTGGTCGCATGTGATGCAAAGTTTATTTGTTTTTGACCCTGTATACGGTAACTTTATAAAATAAGTATTTTTGAAAACGTAGTTTGTGCCTGAAAGTAAAAAAATAAAAATAAAAAATAAAGTAAAGGAGTTTTAAATTAAATCGTTGAAAATAGATAAACTTTACGTTAAGTTAAACTAAAATTTATTTTCCACTTAAAAAACATTTTACTGAAGGCACTGTTTCCTTTTTGTCTTAACCTTAAGGTGTATTACTTTCAGACACAAACAACCTTTTTAAAAATACTTATTTTATGGAGTTACCTTATACAGGGTCAAAAATAAATTAACTTTGCATCACATGCGACCCAATTTTAATAGCCCAATTTTGATTTTGTAGAAAAACACACATTTAAAATGGCGCTACTTTAAAGAAAATGTATCTGAAATAAAGCATTGTCAAAACTAAGAAGTTTTATGTAAGTTGCGTTGAGTCTTATTTTGCAAAAGTGGTTCAATTTACAAAATATAGGTAAAAAATAAAAATTATCTTATGCGGCTGAAATTTTGCATGTGGGCTAAAAACTGCATTTAAAAAAACTTTTTCTAATAACTTTTTTCGATATTTCAAGAAATAACCCCACTTTTGAATTATTTTTTTGAAAAAATTAAAATTTGACAGATAATGCGAATCACGTGACTACTATTTTTTTGCTTAATTTTCATCTCGATCGAAGCAGAGCTTGATGCCAAAGTCAAATTTCGAATAAAGCTATTAATAAAAAAAAATCCCATATGATGCGGACTTTACTGGTGACACTGTATATGTGATCCAGTGACAAGTGTTAAATTATAAAATACTTTTTTTGTAAAATTTTTATCATTGTTCTTGTACATGACGCGTTCAGAAAACCTTAGAATCGTAATAAAATGTTTTTTTTTATAATTTACATATTGTTTTAAAGTGATATAACTGATATACAGTGGGTCCACGGATAGAGATTGGAATAGGAAAAACTGCTTTATTAGTAAGTATAGAAGAAAAAGTAATTCTTTATAAAAACGTCTGCTTGTGCTAAAACTACAATTTCGAATATCCGATTTGCGATTGCTATACAGGGTTCGTCAAAAATAACATTTTTTCTTTTTAGGATTTTGTTTCAATTATTCTAATTTTCAATTCCTTGATTTTTTAAATGAATTTTGCTTGTGCTGAAACTACAATTTCAAATATCACATTTGCGATTACTATACTTACAGGGTTCGTCAGAAACAACATTTTTAGTTTTTTGGATTTCGTTTAAAATAAATTTACTTAAAAACAAACAATTATTACGTCATATTTCTTTAATTCATTGAATCATAAATTATAAAACTTTTATTTAAACGTAGTACCACCGAGTTAGCGCATAGTTCAACTTCTACATTTAAATTCTCGATAACAGTTCCTAATTTGTTGATTGGGATATTGGCAATAACTACTCTTATTTTTTCTTTCAAAAGATGTAATTTATTATTGAAATTGGTTTTATACATAAATAAATAAAAATCGATAATTGTGAGATTGGGACTCTTACGTGCTAACTAATTTAGACCATAGGTACCTTCCAATACATTAATTCCCAAATTGATGATTTAGCCAATCATCAAAAGGAATTGAAAATTAGAATTGAAAAAAAATAGGTAATCCAAAAAATAAAAACTGTTGTTTCTGACAAACCCTGTATAGTACCTAATCGCAAATCTAATAGTTGGAATTGTAGTTTCAACGCTAGCAAAATTCATTAAATAAACCAATGAATTAAAAAAAAAAGATTCCAAAACTAATAATGTTGTTTCTGACGAACCCTGTATAGTAATCGCAGCAGCACAAACAGACGTTTTTATAAAGAAACACTTTTTCTTCTATACCTACAAATAAAAAGTTTTTCCTCTTCCAAACTCTATCCGTGGATACACTGTATGTATTTTTTTGTTTTTTCTTTAGAATCCGTACCTATATAAATTATTATTAAAAAAAAATTTAATATTACTCTAAGGTAGTCTAAATTCGTTTTACATAAGAGCCAAGATACGAAGTTTACAAAAAAATAAATTTAATATTTAACAATAATATTTTGTCATTTGATAAAACACACAACTTTTTTAATTTTCCTCTTTTGAAAAGTTTTTAATTGTGTAAATCATTGCAACTCGATTACCCTGTATATTTTAAATTAGAATGTGTCAAAAAATACTTGGTGTCCAAAAATAAATGTTACAGATTGGATAATAATAATTAAATGTACCTATTAATAATAACATAGAAATTAAATTCGTCATATAGGTACTCTACAATAACCTATACCCTTTATACCTCGATGGGTACTACAAGATATTGAAATATGAATAAAATCTAGCCTTATTTTCGAAACAAAAAAAAACAATTTTTGTTTTGGATTTTCATAACTTTTAAATATTATTAATTATTTGATCCGCCAATAAGTTATTAAACATCCTCTGTATACTATATTTTATTTCTGTAGATGTGAAAGAAAACTAAGACCTAATTTTCTATCAATAAAGAAGAAGAAAAACGTTAATAGTTTTTAAGAAACAAGTGAAAACTACAGACAATGCAGAAAATCTCACAGTAAGTGAAGACATAAAGATCTACAAAACACTAAAAATTTAGGAGAATTAGCTGAAAGCCATTTCTCATAAGCGGTGGTAGGAGTCCTTTAACGGGTCTGTTAAGGAATAACAATTTATTTTTTAATATAAAACTTATTAAATTGAGAAACCTACGATTTTGTTATCCAAAATTTTACTCAATCAGAACCTTCCTACACCAAGTAAATACGTTCCATTTAAATAGTAATTTGGGCCAGTTCTTAAGTCTAAAGTCATTTATAGCAATAAATATTATAACAACGAAGCTTATTATGTTATTGTTTTATGTTTTAGTTACAACTTTAAAAATCATTTGACACTGGTAATGTTTTTATAAGTATATTTTATTTACACATTAGAAATTAATGCTTTCAACTTTCTTGCTTTGTCTAATTACTTACTTAGATAATAAATGTTGCCGTGAAAAGCTGCCAAATTTGGTTACAAAAAAACATTTTCAGTTTTGTTTTAATCTTATTAAAAAATAATTATATATTCCATATTTAAAGATGCTGTAACGTAAAAAGAAATTGTAACGGATTTACTGAATTTATTCCTAGTTACAAACCCACACTATATAAAGGGTAATGTTTTCCCACTTCTAGATGCCTTGAGGGTTAAAATTTCGTATGGGGGTTAAGGTTACAAACTGTACAAAGTAGAAATTCTGAAACGAATTATTGGATAAATAACTAATTCTTTAAAACGTTTCTTGCCACGATGGTGAACGTCCAGTTTAACGGCTGGCGATGGCTTGGGTACTATTACTAATGATTTTTCTCCTTGGGACGAGTTACTGTTATGCAATATATTTGTTGATGGAAAGAGGTTGGTGCTATAGAAAAAAAATACTTTTTCAAATTGAAATATTCACTCCTATCCATAACTGTAAGTTGTGCTAAAGAATAACGGTCATAATTTACTTACATGTAAAAGCTCAAACATTATAGATTAATGGATTTTTCGTATCTGCAATTTTTTTGGTAAGGTTGGTACAACTGTTTGTTTGGTTCTATAAATGCACTAGCTTTTATCTTCCTTTTTACTTTTAATGGGTTTTTATAATTACAAATAGGTATGTAATAAGATATTATTTATTTTTGTTATGTTGGCGGTAAAATCATAGATATTTACCTTTAGATCCGCACAGCTTATCTTCTAGCTCTCCAGTCACACCACAACGTACCCCAAAAAAAAATCGTTGCTGAATAAACATTGCTGACAAATAATGTTGTCAACTTCACGCATATGATTTCTTGTTTTTTTTTTTGCTATTGTTGATTGTGGCATTGTGGGGGTTTAATATTTATAGCTGTCTAGTTTTTGTGTCGTTTAGCGAATTATGTTTGTGCCTTTGGTGACTCGGATACAATGACTAGTAAAGACCATTGTATGATTTTATTATGCCCAAATAGGGGTAAAATGCCGGGTATTTTGTATTTTCAGTAAATATGAAGTAATATTAGTCCTTGATATATAATTATGATCAATTTAAATGCATCTAACTAGGCCTAGGCTACAAAAAGAAGATGTTTAAGCCCGAACCTGTCTATTTATCCTATTCGTTAAAAGATAATTTTGAAGTGCGCATGCCTATTCCTGTGTGGTTTTGTTTACATACGCAAGGCCATAAATTTGCCAGTTTCCTGATTATTGTTTGCTTATCTAAAGGTACATGTCTATGGGTTAAATAAAGATGTGATCGGATGCTTGCTCGACTGAAGTGGGACTTATTTATTTGACACACTGTACATTATTCCATAGTTTGTAACGAGTTTCTACTGGCTAGATACTCAATAGTGAGCTATAGCTTAGCAACAAAAAATTACAAATAAAAATTGAAGCAAATATATCGATGAAACCTTTAATTTTCGGATTTCCCCTTAATGCCTCGATGCGATGCCAAAAAAATACATTTTTAACGATATTTCTGTTTTAAAATAGAAATTTCAAATTCGGTCATCGTCAATCTTTGTGGCAACTAGTTACCTATCTTTGCAGGTGAGACAAACCCTTTTTGGCCAAAGATGGAAAAACTGTTGACTTTCCAAACGTTCCTAAAGGAATTTTTACGTTATGATTTATTTATTATAGGGAAAAGAAAAGCATAAAGTCTTTCTTCACAATTTTAATTCAGTAGCTAGGCTAGAATCGACATGTTTCGAGTGTAGAAACACTCATCATCAGGAAATTGAAGCAAAAATAATTAACAGCTGATGTTGTTAGCAAAAGAGAAAATATAATAAAATTAAAGGTGGAACTAATCCATAATGGAGCTTTCAAAGGCACGCATGGGGAGTGAAAAACTTTTGCAGTCAAAAGGCGGGAAATATATCAGCACGCTGAAAGGTCAGGGACCAGTAAAAAGCCACTGTGGGCGGCAAATGAAGAGAAAAACAGGACATATCAAATGAAGGACTTTGTAGAAAGCAGTTCAAGTTTGTGTGATAAAAACATTTTAGTTTGATTCAGCTATGTCGAAGAGGTGTGAAAGATGTTAGATATGAGGTGGAGAGAAAGAAAAAATGTGTTTTTTATATTGAAGTAGTGTAGATGCTTTCTGTAAAAGATAAAGAAAAAAGGGATGTAATGAATAAAATGTAATAAAATAAGTTAGATTAGCTTACCATTTAGCTTGAAGAAAAATGCTGTTGGGGCACCAAGCTTGTTACGGCCCAGTGACCCCAGCAGGAGTCAAAACTGACACACATGATTTATAATCAAAAATAAAAAAGTTTGCGGCATTTTCAGAGAAAAAATTTTTGATAATTTTTAAAAAATTTTCTAAACAGTTTTTTTAAAATTATCAAAAAAATTTTCTCTGAAAATCCCGTAAACTTTTTTATTTTTGATTTTAAATCATATGTGTCAGTTTTGACTTCTGCTGGGGTCACTGGGCCGTAACAAGCTTGGTGCCCCAACAGCATTTTTCTTCCAGCTAAATGGTAAGCTAATCTAACTTTATTTTATTACATTTCATTCATTACATTCCTTTTTTCTTTATCTTTTACAGAAAGCATCTACACTACTTCAATATAAAAAACACATTTTTTCTTTCTCTCCACCTCATATCTAACATCTTTCACACCTCTTCGACATAGCTGAATCAAACTAAAATGTTTTTATCACACAAACTTGAACTGCTTTCTACAAAGTCCCTCATTTGATATGTCCTGTTTTTCTCTTCATATCCCGCCCACAGTGGCTTTTTACTGGTCCCTGACCTTTCAGCGTGCTGATATATTTCCCGCCTTTTGACTGCAAAAGTTTTTCACTCCCCATGCGTGCCTTTGAAAGCTCCATTATGGATTAGTTCCACCTTTAATTTTATTATATTTTCTCTTTTGCTAACAACATCAGCTGTTAATTATTTTTGCTTCAATTTCCCGATGATGAGTGTTTCTACACTCGAAACATGTCGATTCTAGCCTAGCTACTGAATTAAAATTGTGGAGAAAGACTTTATGCTTTTCTTTTCCCTATATTATTCATCTCCACTTTGAGTATGGACTACTTCTTCAAAATTTATTTATTATTTCTTTGAGATGTGGAATTTTTTTAAATTTTCTAGAAAAAGTTCCTCTCATTTTAGGTCGGGTTTTGAAATATAAATGTAATTTTAGTTTAGCGCTCCAAATGAGGAAAATAATACATCTTTAAAGATAAAATAATAATAAACATTTACAAACGTTTTTCTTATTTACAAACATTAATAACCGAATTATTTTCGAACAGAAATATCATTACACCTGATTTTTTATGCTTTGGGGGCATGAATGGGTTTTTGTATGTAATTTGGTTATTGTTAAGCAGTAACTCCCAAATACTCATTAGAGAAGAAGGCTGATAGAAACAACGGGATGACACCAAAAATATTTGGCATATTGTATAATATTTATACTTCTTATGTTAGTTAAACAAAAAGCTTGAAAATTATTTAGATATTTTGATGTTTTCCCCGCTTTAATATATTGATGTTGTGTTTACTTAATTTTAAGTAAGACATATCAAATTTGGTGCCATCAGTAGGGTGTGAAGAATGACTATCAATCAATAGGTACTTAAAGCTTTTGGCGATATATAGTGCGATTTTGCGCAGAAATCTAGTCCCTGGCATTTTAATTGTAATAAAAGTTATTGGAACTAAATTATTTAATTATTTGTTAAATTAACAGATATATATTTATAGAAGCGCACATATAGATAAAATTATATACTTAAAAGAGCAAAAAAAATTCTACTTTAGGAGCATTAAAATTTATCAATTAACTTATTGAATTGAATCTCCCATGCAATATTTCAGTATTTTGCTAAATTATTTTAGTTTAGGGTAGTGAGTGAATGTGATTTTTGTACGTAAGGATAGTAAGATTTATTTTATTGTAAATAATTTATTAGGTATAACTTTGCATTAGGCAATTTATTATAAATATACGCTTCGTATCTTTTGTACAACTTAAGAAAGTACACATTCTTATTTGTAAGTATTTTCATTATAATATAGAACGTTAAAGAAAATTAGTATAACTTCCCAAATCTTATACCTACAAGCCAGACGATCCTTTGGATGGCCATTGGCATATGTCATTAAACGAAATTACTACCCAGTACCTTATAAAGCAAAACATTGTTATAAAAGTTTTGTATGTTATATGGTTGCTCTCTGCGTACATTTTCAGCATTCGAACATCTGACGGTCACCGGAACAAACCCGAATAAACCGGAAGTGCACACAATTTTTTTTATTTTAAATAGAATACCCTGTATATTTTTTAAAATATGCATTCTACGAAGAATTCTAAGCATGAAATATGTATCATATCATATACCTATTTAAGATAGTTTTCAAGAAAATGGCGTCGAAATTTGTCAAATTATCACACATTTTATTGTTTTTACAAAAACAAATAAATATCATATTTAATACTATTTTTTTTATTTCTTTTAAGGTATTTCGTATGAATAAGTCACAACTATTTCATTTTCGGTCCAACCGGAAGTGTTGCAAAATTTTTCAAAAAAAAATTTCTCCAATAATTTTAAATCTAATTTTCAAAATTATCTTACTCTTGTAAATATTTTTTGCTTATGCTTTCCTAAGTCTATACTTTTTAGTATTTAAGAAATTGAATATTAAGTTACATTATACAACAAGCAACAATTATTGATATTAATTTATTTATAGTTTCATCTAAGGTAGCTATGAATCACCGCAGGTCCGTGTAGTAATTTCAACTGTTTTACGGATTTTCTAGCCTATCAACAGCAGGTTAATTTGATACTCATGCGTAAAATAGGCACATGAATCATTTGAGACGATAAGTCAAAAAAGTAAAATGTTGGGGAATTAAAAAAAAAACTTTCTTAAACTTATGGGGTTTTTCAAGTAAAGCAGATTTTGTCTCTTGAAAATTAAATACAAGGAGTGGTACGACTTATGGGATTTCTCGTTGGAATGTGCGCCGAAGTGTTGGCAATAGGATTCCGCCATTTTTTGAATATGTCAAAATTGTGACTCATGGGCAAATGACCGATTCACATAAGGACTACATTAAAAATAATATGGCGACAACGTCGTAAAACAATTGAATTTAGTAAACAGATCTGCGGAAATCCATAGCTACCTTAGATGATAATATGAATAAATTTAGATCATTTGTCGTCTGTTGGATAATGTAACTAAATTTTTAATTGCTTATATCTTAAAAACGACCAAGTTTTGACATAGGGAAGCATAAATAAAACATATTTAGAAATGTAAGATAATTACCATTAACATTATTAGAGAAATTTGTATTTGAATGCCAATTTGCAGCATTTCCGGTTAAACCGGAAGTGAAATAGTTCTGACTCATTCATACGGAATACCTAAAAAGAATTAAAAAAATACTAATAAATATTTTACTTAGTCATTTGCTTTTTGAAAAACTAATGTGTGGCTAATTGGACAATTTTCAACGCCATTTTCCCGGAAACTATCTTAAATAGGTATAGGCACATGGTTTATGCTTACAATTCTTCGTAAAATGCATATTTTTTAAAATATACAGGGTGTTCTATTTAAAATTACAAATTTGTGTGCACAACCGGAAAAGACAGTCAGACGTTTGAATACTGGATATGTGCGCATAGTGCAGCCATACATAACAAAATTTCATAATAATGTTTTATTTTCTAAGAACGTGACAAGCTGGGTAGTCATTTAGTTATCACCAGGTATATGTCGATAAAAGTAACAGCATTATGCTCTTACAAAAAATATAAAATCAAACTCATACTTAGCTGCAAAGAGAGAACTTGCGCTTCACCACGACGTGCGTAGGCAATCCAATAAGACGCAAGATGTTCTTTACTTCTTGGTCTGTAAAATTCACACCTAAATTTAAATCAATCTATTTTTTTTTAAATTTTTATTAACTTAAAAACAATTATGAGGTACTTACACATTTCGTATTATAATAAATGTGCTTACAATAAATGAATCCGTATAGTTAACTAACTTTATTCTAAGTTTGTAATATAGTGATTATGATTTATGGGCCACAAACTGCATTTGGAACTATTTAGTAAGAATGACATTTTGAATATTCTAGTGATGACGTGTTAGCAAATGCATTATAACAGTACAGCTATGTTTAAATCTTGTACCTGCTTTAGGTCTTAAAATATATGCTTTATTAATTCAACCAAATATGTTTTTATCATTTACTATTCACCAAATCTCCTGCTTCCAATATTACTCCTATCAAGGCCTTATGGGATTTAAAGTGGAAGAAGTAAAACAGAATACAAGCCAGTTCATTAAAAAAAAATATATGACATTTTAACATTTAACACGTGTAGGACAGATACCGTGCGAGCAAAAATTATTTGCATCAAAGAGGGCTTGGATTAAAAAACGTAGGGCTTGATTTAGATCGCAATGATATAGGGACGATAATATCTAACCAAATCAAGGTAAAAGTTTTGTCAAATTCATATTATGACATGATATGCCAAACTAATGAGTAATAAAATAAGTAGACAAATATAAATTTATTTTTGTTGTTTACCAAATTAACAAAGTAAGAATATACAGAAAGAAAAAGAAAAATAATTATATAAATTGCTGAAATTGGCCACCGCCATGCACCAAGCATAAATTCACACGTCTCTTCATATTTTCGAAAGTGTTGACCAGCATCTCTGGAGAAGTGCTACCACATTCTTGGATAAGCCTTTCTTGTTATTATTGTTCTAAATTTGCAACTGCTGTTTTAAAAATAGTGTTCTTTAATTGAGGAAAACGAAGTAATCCATAAACGTTAAACAAAATGATCTAGGTGGGAATTTACTATCTGATCAAAAACTGATCAATCTGTCGTCGAAAAAATTGCGTAAGTAGTTAATAGTTTCGGCGGCTATATGGGCGGTTGCGCCGTCCTGTTGACAAGATTCCAAACGTAGTTCGTCGTCAAGTAATTGCTCCACAAATGGATTTAAAATATTGTCTCTATACCGCTGTGCTGTAACTGTGTCATGGAAAAAAATAGGACCAACAATCCTTCTTCGGGAAACAGCTAACCAGGCACCAATTTTTTGAGGGTGCAATGTGGATTTTCACGACTCCACATGCGGGTATTCTGAGAATTCACATAACCGGAAAGGTGGAACCAGGCTTCATCCAAAAAAAATGTCAGGTCTAATAAATCAATTCTTTCCAATACATTTTGGATAAATCATTAAGAGTAATTCCTGCGTCTTTCAAAATCTGCGGCTTGTATTTCTTGGAATACTTGCACTTTATAAGGAAATAAATTTAGCTGCTTCTTAAGAATAGTCCTGCATGTTCCATAAGATCTTTCCACTTCTTCGGACAGGCGTCTTATACAATTTGTTGGCGTATTTTGCATTATTTCACGAACATTTGCAACAAGTTCTTCTGTTCTTACAGATGGTCTTCCTGCTCCTTTTTTGTGTAGTATAGAACCTGTTTCCCTAAACACAGCCATGGGCCACGGTTCTTTTCAGGCAATGATAAAAATCCCCAGCAATAAAAGCAACGTTAGGAAAATGTTCGTGAAAATCGTCCATGCACAAACCCGGATTGTATTGCCACTCACCATTTACTCTAACCCCATTGCGAAAATACGCTTTAACCATGAATGTTTTGTGCTGTTCCATGAAGCCCATTGTGTGAATTGTTCAAGAAATTGGAAAAATTAGCGATGAATCAAATTACTTGTAACGACTGTCAAAGATGACGGAATAACTGATTGATTTTTAATTTAGGTAGTTACTGACACCCAACAGGTATTAGGCTCTACGGCTAAGCATTACGTCCTTAGATGCAAGGCCCTCTTTGATGCAAATAATTTTTTCTCGCACTGTGCAAATCTAACTGTCTAGTCGAGAAGCAAACCAAGTCAACGTGTTGTCATGATTTGACAAGCAAAACTAACCCGAATGTCAAATTATTTAGTTAAACTCCTTGCCGCTGACTTTAGGACGCCACATTGCCAACATGTACTCTATATTTTTAAAAGGCAGACATTAGATTTTTGATTACGTTCCAGATGACATGTTTCGTGAGAAAACTGATAGTGACAGTGACTGATGATTACCTATTGGTTACTTTGACAAACGGAAACGTGGGTGGGTCTTTCCCCGGGCGTTCTGGCGATTTCAATTGGTAGTTGCCTAATTCAAAAAAATACATCATTTTAAAAAAGTCAGTAGCGCGCAATGTTTTTGTCAAAAATATTAGTTAGACTGTCTTCCGGGACGTCACTGGACTTAATAATTTTAATCTAATTGGGGCTTAATTATCCTCTTGTTATTACAAATAGAATTGCCAAATTTTAACAAAATCAAATAAAAGAGCACTGAAATACCTACGAATATCCGATTTTTTTAAAAGTTTGACACACTGTTTCGTAAAAACTATGCATTTTCGGACCAATGTTTATATGATTTTTTGTTCTTAAAATCACTAAAAGAATCACTCCTTGGAGTTTGGCCAGATACTTAAATAACACCCTGTATTTTTATTTACAACCATACATGTATTAATGAAATTTCATCTATCTTTAAAAGGTGGAAAGTTGACTTTTATGACTCCTACTTTCCACCTGAGTGAAAAGTAAGCCTTTAGGGTCAATTATTATTTTTATTTTTTAGAGAAATAAACCAAATGAGTGCACTAGATAGAAAATACACTGCGTAAACAGTCATCAACGGACGAATGTCGACAGATGTCCACAACAGATTTAAAAAAAAGGATAATTCATGTTCCAGGGCATATAATAAAAAAATACCCGAGATATTAACTTAGGTTTTCAAACTTTAACAACTCCTATCCAAGAGTTTTCTTGTAGTTTGTCACACCTTTTTTATCTATATAAGGCAAGTGATAACTGCTCTTAAGAGCCATGCAGGTATACCGGGTATCCCGGATATACCGTGCGAGCAAAAATTATTTGCATCAAAGTGGGCTTGGATTAAAAAACGTAGAGCTTGGTTTAGATCACAATGATATGGGGACGATATACCTAACCAAATCTAGGTTAAAATTTTGTCAAATTCATATTATGACATGATATGCCAAACTAATGAGTATAAAATAAGATGAAGTCTAAACAAACATCCGAGCAGCACAGGATCGATGACATCATCTGCTGAGTATTAATATTGTTTTGTTTTGGGTTTCGGCATTTATATTTGTTGATATTAAGATAATATGGCCGGGAGAAAGAACAGTTAGTAGATAGTTATTAATGATACTAGTTCGATGAACACTATAATGAAACGTGTGCAACGTTAAACCACGAGGCGTCATTTTAACAAAACCGTCAAACTTACACATTTTTAAGTATAATTTACACATTTCTAAGTATAATAATTTTATTATTATTTCAAACTAAATCGGAGCATCCATGCCGTCATAATAACGCGTGATAGCGGCACGTTACATACTCACAGATAGGAGTAATCTGTGCTGTGACATAATGGTTTCCTTCTCGCCACTGTATGTGGTAGGTATTTTCAATACGCCTATGATACTTGCGTAAGATGCAAGATCTGTGAATTTTTTTTCTAAACATAAGTAGCAACGATATACAATGTCATCCATTACGTTATCTTACATTCTTGGAATTATTCTTCTAATGGCGACTTAAACTTCAGCTTGAAGTTGGTCAGTATATTCATAGGTTTTCCATATACTTCATTTTTAAGATAGCTCGAGAACAAGAAATTCAAAGGTGTAAGTACCGTATGGGGCCTGTAGTGGCAATTAATCTATTGGTAAAGCGTTCCGTTAAATATTCCATATTAACCCGAGAATTATGGGGCTTAAACTACACCTTGAATAATGTTCCATAATTTTTATAAAAAAAAAACTACAATAGACTACTCGTCAAAAACACAAAACGTCACTTCAAAGAAATTAGATAAAAGTTAAGTTGTATTTAACCCAAATGATTACTTTAACCTAATCCGTCATTTAGCAAGTACTATTTATAATTTATTTAAACAAGTGCCTGACACACCCTACTATTAAAGTTGACACAGTTGAGCAAGAGCTTAGGTTACGGACAGTGAAAATAATAATTTTAAATAACATGAATTTGAGGATGAGTTTTTAAGAGTGAAACGTGATAATAATGTTAGATGTGATACGTCTTTGAATTTGGAACAAGGAGGGGAATTTAACAATAATAATAAAATAAAATTTTCCTACTATTTAAAAAAACAAGAAAACGAACCGTCGGATTGAGAAAAAATGCAATAAGAATGCTGGCCAATTATTGCACAGTTTACACCTATTAAACAAGATATGTTCCTTAAATTAATAACTTTTATATTTGAGTCAAGCTATTTTTCTTACCGGGGAAACAAGATTTCGGCACGCCCATGGGGGGCGCGATTTTTTTTTTATTTTTATGATCGAGCACAAGACAAGCACTATAGGAAAAATCCTTTAAGGCGCTCTGGGAGTGGTGCGTGTGCGAAGAAAGCGATTCACGTTTTTCTTGAATCGTTGGAGGTTATATTCGGTTGGAAACACGGTCTCAGAAAGGCCGTTCCACAAAGATGACGTCCTTCAAATGAAAGACTTCTAAAACAATGATGTTCGGGGTGTACTAAGTTGAAACACATGGAGATGGGCGGCAGTGGTTCGTCGTGTGTTTCTGCTATGCATTACTCTAGGTGGAATCGAGCTGGCAATATCTGTCGAACACTGGCCATGGAAATATCTGTAGAAGAGAGTCAAATCACCAACCTGTCTTCGATGTTCTAAGCTGTCGAGGTTCCTAGTCAGCTCGTGGTCGCCGATTAGACGAACGGCTCTCCCTTGGATGGAATCCAACAACCGAAGGGTATGCTTCGGTGCAGAACTCCAGATATGAGAGCAGTATTCCAGTGATGGTCGAATCTGGGCTTTATAGAGTGTCAATAGTTGTTGAGGTGTATACAACTTTTTGGTACGGAAAAGTATACCGAGCTTCTGAGAAGCTGCCCTGGCGATTGCCACAACGTGATTATGCCAAGACATATTTCCTCCCAGGTTGACACCCAGCAAATTAATAGACGAAGTCAGTGGAATTGCGTGTCCTGCCATAACGATATCGGGTTCTGCAATGTTAACCTTCTTAGAGAAAACTGCTGCCTGGGTTTTTTGAGCGTTAAATTCGACTTGGTTACTGTCACCCCAAGACAAAATTTCTTCCAGGTCTTTATTGAGGCGTGATACCTCACGTTGTCTGCGAAGATGTGCGTCAGCAGCCGAGGTTTTAGATTTCAAAGTAAAAGATGAGATAAGTGTTCTGTCGTCAGCAAAGCTATATATTGGATTTTCTGTTTTCGCTAGAAGGTCGTTAATGTACAGTAAACAGAGAGAGTGGGGGATAATATGGACCCTTGAGGAACACCAGCATTGATGATGAAGGTGTCTGAGAGAAACCCGTCAATCGCCACTTGCAGAGAACGGTCCTCGACCGATCATACCATAAGAACGCAGTTTACTTAGGAGCCCCTCGTGCCAGACACGGTCAAAGGCTTTAGAGATGTCCAGTGCAATAGCTCGGGACTCCCCATGATGTTCGATTGCGTTGCTCCAAAGACATAGGCTATAGAAGGTCTTCTGTTGATCTGGACTTACGAAAACCATACTGATGGTCGCTGATAATTTTAAGGCCTTCTAGGTATTTTAGAAGTTGTTGGTTAATAGCTTTCTCCATCACCTTTGATATAACTGAAAGCAATGCGACTGGTCGATACTTGTTTAGCAGGGTTTTCTTGCCTTTCTTTGGTATAGGCTGGACTCGCGCCTTTTTCCAGCAAGATGGAAGTATTCCTTTTTTGTAGGATAGGTTAAAAAGTCTACAAAATACTGGTGTGAGTTCATCAGCGCATTTCTTGAGCACTATAATAGGAATTTCATCTGGACCAGAAGCTTTTTTGACATCGAGCCCCTTCAGAATTCGTTTGACAGGACGCTGACGGAATACGATATCAGTAATTTCCGATCGAACTGCTGGAATGTTCGGGGGTGTTTTTCCCTGAAAGTCCACCGTGAAGTGTGAAGCAAATAGTTCTGCGAGTAAGTTCGCTTTATCTTCAGCCGTGGTTGCTATTGTGCCGTCAGAACGTGTTAGCGGTAGAATATTTGATTTGGTAAAATTTTGACTGACGGCCTTAGCGACGGACCAAAAGGGCCTAGATCCGTTAGGACTGGCAAGAAGTTTATTTTTGATCCTCATGTTATGAGCCTCTTTGTTTTGATCTATCGTTTGCTTACACTGGTTTCGAGCAGTAACAAAGATGGTGCGATTCACATCGGTAGGATTTTTACGTCATTGTCGGTAAGCTAGATTTTTAGCTCTGACAGCACGCTCGCAGTTCTTGCTAAACCAGGGCTTGCCATTAGAAGAACGCTTCTTGGAGAAAGGAATAAAGGCTTCCATGCCAGTAAGAATAACATCGGAGACCTCTTGAGCACAAGCGGATGGATCATCTGAAGAGAAGCATACTTCCAGCCAAGGAAAAGTGCGAAAATGGTCCCTTAGGTCTTCCCAACTAGCTGATGTGTAGTGCCAAATTTTACGAGGTTTAGGAGGTTGTTCAGAACAAATTGGCAGCTCGCTTAGAGTTGAATTAAGTTTGTGATCGGAAGATCCTAATGGAGGATGAACGGTGACTGTGTATAGGTCAGGGTTGGATGTCTAAAAGAGATCTAAAAGACTAGCAAAATCTCCATCTCGGTCTGGAATTCGCGTTGGTTCTTCCACGAATTGAGTTAGACCAGAACTGATCGCAAAAGATTCCGCCTCATGACCCTGTTCATCGTTGGTATTTGAGTATTTGAGCCAGTTGATATTATGGACGTTAAAGTCACCAAAGATAGCGACTTCGGCATTAGGATGGTTGGTTTGCAAGAAGTCAATTATGTTTGTTAGTGACGAGAAGAGTGCTCTGTAATGGGTGTCACTTGGAGGACGGTAAAGGCAGCAGATAAACTTGGTGATTTTCTGCGTTGATATTTTAAACCACATTACATCAAACTCTGCTGGTTCAAGTGTGTTCTCTCGTTGGCACCAAAGTTCATCTCGGATAAAGAAACAGACCCCAAAGTTGCATCTAAATCGGAAATGAAAATCGTATCCAGGATATAAATAGCTGACGGTGTTCGTTGACGATCTGACCCTTGTCTCGGTCAGTGCGAGTGCGATTAGTCCTATTTTGGCTCATATGGTTATGGATCATATTGCCAGACAATTAATACAAAAAATAAATTTTCAATTGCTTTTTTTGTTTATTTACGTAGACGACACAATAATAGCGATACCAAGGGATAAAATAGACGTCATCCTCAACATAGTCAATAATATAAATCCAACGCTCAAATTTTCCATAGAGACAGAAACAAATAATTCTATACCCTTTTTAGACTTGTTAATCATTAATAATAACAATAAAATTACATTAGATCTTTACAAAAAACCAACTAGTTCAAATAGAACTCTAAATTTCAGGTCAGCACATCCACTACATAATAAAATAAATATAATTAACCAGGCCAAACTCAAAATTTACAAACTTTCAGATAAACAATTTTGGCAAAAGAACTTACAAACACTTAAGAACACTTTACTACGGAATAACTATCCAAAAACTCTGATACATAAATTATTGAACTTACCCCCACCTCAGTATGAAATCACTATTGCTCCAGCACAAAATAACAACCAAAAATACTTCAAAATGCCTTACATGAAAAATTTCTCCGAATCTTTATCAAAAAAACTTAAGTCGCCAGGTGGGTAAATTGCATTTTGCACAAAGAGGGTTGGTAATATATTTTCAAAAGTATCTAAAAGATAAGACAGACTACAATATGCTAAGCGAAATAATTTATAAAGTACGGTACAATAATAATAATAATTGTGAACGTTGCTACATCGGCCAAACCAAACAATATCTGAAAAAACGAATGGCAGACCACAAAAGAGACTGTTACGTTACAAACGCAGACAATCCAGAAACTGCCCTATCCACACATCGTTTTGCTGAGGGCCACAATTTTAATTTTGAGAAAACCGAAATTCTGGATAGAGAATCGAATTTTAAAAAACGATTGTTTCTCGAGATGGCCCACATACACAGAACTGAGAATACTGTAAATTTTAATATGGATGTACAAAATTTAAGCAAATTTTACCACAATATACTAAATTAAAAATAAAAAAAAAAATTTTTTTTTAAGTTTGTGCCTCGGGATGTTTTCGTTCTGGGTGAGTGTGGTACGTCCCGTAGAGTGGTTGGAGAATACAAGAAATGTTATTAAAATACACATATTATGTAATAGTATATCTGTCTGTATGGGTTTGTAGAAATTGGTTGTTTTGCGTGGTATTGGAATTTGTATATCGGCAACACCCATTTCAGACCGTGACGTCGGTCGCCTCGCCAAATTATTTTTATCAAAAATAGGAAAAAACACATCAATAAGTAAATAATCATCTAGTGAATGCTGGTGGTGTTTAAAACCCATTAGCTCCTAGCGTTACTTATATGTAACGACAGGACAGTCAAATGTTTACCATTTTTTTCTTAACCAGATTAAATATCGATTTGAAAACACTGTTAAATATTGACAGGAGGCTTTAACCAACGTATGTTTTAACTCGTGCCGGTCTGTTATCAAAAAGTATAGCTTTGTACTGGTTTGAATATTTGTATTTTGCAAAAGGCAAGATTTCCACGGATTTTATTGACAAAGAGTAAATACTAAATTTATTTTTTACTAGAGAGAAGTCAAGTTTCTACCAACGTGTAGAAAATAGGTGTATGTATTGTTATTATAAGTAGGATTTGTTATGTACTTTTTTTTTTGAGAGGTTATGTGGTCGCTAGTCCTGGTGTTACATATATGTAACGCTAGGAGCTACCGTAAGCTTTTATTTTCTGTAGTAAAATTGAATATTTATGCCTAATATATGGTAGTATTTTTATTATTATTTTGCCCTTTAGCAGAAATGTGTTAACATTTACTAATTAATTATTTCTTGCATTCATGCTTAAACCAGGATTAACAGTCCAAGAAGAATTGGATATAGTCTTTGGAGAAAAGGACCAAAGTTCCAATCCCGTCGATACTATAATCATAGCCCCTCCAGATCCAGCAATTCTTACCAATGAGGATCCGAGGGTAATATGAAAATATTATCAGTAAAACTGACGGTATTTTGGTAACTAAGTGGGTGGACAATTTTAGTTTGTACAGATACGAATAAGCATGGTGTAAATCCTGTAACCAGTGTGAGATGTTCTTTTCAGAAAGAGAAGAAACCTGTAATGGTAAATCGACCAGCATTATTGGCAGAATACAGCAAAAATATGGGCGGTACAGACCGTATGGACCAGAATGTTGGCCAGTACAGAGTTCAGATTCGTAACAGAAAATGGTTCTGGTCACCTAACGCACAGCGAGTAGCTAGTGAAATACGATTCGACCACATGGACCACCTCGTAGAAAAAAATACAAATAATAAGAGAAGCAGTGGCGTAGCGTGGTTGAAGGGGCGGAAGCTTCAAAGGTAAGGGCGCACAAACTTTTTTATGGGGAGGGGGGGGCGTAAATAGCGCCGCAGGCGAAAAATATTGGGTGCCACGCCCTTTTTTTTGATGATGTTGCCTGATTTTCAAGTAGGAAAAATATAAAATAAACAAGATCCTTAAGAAAATCACAAAAAAATTGATCAATTATTAAAAAAAAGTGCTTCGTTTTCATAGCTCATTATGGGTCCTGGGGGGGGGGAGTAATCACCCCCTCATCTACGCCCTTGTACAGAGGGCGCCTCACTGCTAATGTATAATTTCGTTTATTAGTAAATTTTGGCCTGAGAAATAAAGTTTTTGTTTCGTCATGTCTAAAATGGTCACATGAAAACAGAATATGTTTACGATAAGGGGAATTTTGTTAAAACTCTATAAAATATTTTATGCATATTACATAATAATATGAGCATATTATTCTCATTGGCGACAATAACACACTAGGTACTTTTAAAAAGATAAAATTTAGTCTCTAGTAAATTAGAGATTTTAAGCAATTTTTAATTGTTAAAGCAAAATAACTGAAAGAATACAAATTATTGATCGTGGCAAATAATATTTTAATTATAAATTAAATCAAGTAGCGAAAATAAAATAATAATAAGATGAGGGTTTTGGTATATAAATATTATTTATATTTATAAACATAGTAAATTTTTTCTTGCTGCGATAGGTAAACAATATTATCAATTATTATCATGTGAAGTGAAATTGAACTGGGAGAGTGGGAAGGGGCGCCGTTTGGGAAAGAGTTCAAAGGGCGGGAGAGGGGCGGTCGCCCCCCCCTGGCCCCCTGCACGCTACGCCACTGAAGAGAAGACGTTGTTCCGGAGGAATATGTAAAACTTCAACGCGTACTCGGTGTCGTAAATGTGATGTTGGAGTTTGTATCGATTGTTTTGTTAGTTATCACACTAAATCAAACTAGTGTTTTAATAAATATATTTTAAAGTACATAACAGCGTTTTTTCAATATTGCATAATAATTTATAATATATAATTTTTGATTTCATATTGCGTGCCATATATGTAACACCTTATACTGAGTATTACAAAAATCCGTCATGTATATTTTCACATTTATAAGTTAGTTCTCTATTTTATCCTATAAAATATATCAAAATGGGACAAAATTTAAGGAAAAAATTAATGTGGGCACTAAAGGGTTAATCACTTGATTTGTTTTCATTAAATGTTTATATCCTGTATGGATATAAATTTAAAAAATATAAATCGAGGTGAGTGGAAACACTGTTTTGTATAATTAAAATCATTTTAAGATGTATGCAGAGTTCAGGAGTGGTTCTGGCAATTGTCGGGGCATGTATGTGTTGCGACATTGTGTTTTTTCCTCCTAGCTATTACTGATCATCAGTCACATGCTGTAAGATGCCCCTCTTTTTTTGGGGGAAATTTTTGTTAATGTATAGTTACTTTGAATGTGATTATACAATCAATTTTGTGCCTTATTTTATTTAAATTAGTCCTTTGTTTCTTTGTGCATTAACCCTGATGATGGTGCGGACTGCACTGAAACGTTGGCAGTGATTTAAACAATAAAAAATTGTCCAAATAGCTGAAATCTGACCTTTAATTTAACAAAAATCTAACGTTTATTTTGACATATCTCTTTAAATAAAGTCAAAAGAAATAAAAACCAAATCGCGAATATTCGGTTTTTGCAAATATCTTCGGAAGGATAAGGAATTTTCTAAATTTGAAAACGCAACGTTGCAGAATTTAGTAGGGTGAAACTTTTTTCTAATTTAACCATCTCTGTAGAGTGCATTCTTTTCGAGGACACCTAATTATTATCTTTTAATAAATAATAAATTTGGACAATTATTTAAATTTGCAACATAAGTATTTCCATCTTATATACGAGCGCTAAATATATATAAATCAATACAACTATTCCTTCTGAGCTTTATGCTTTAAGTCGAACACTTGTAACGTGATGGCGCTGCAAATATTAAAGTTATACAGGGTGTCCCGAAATTAGCTGACAATATTTTAAGGAGATAAAGTACATCCAAAAATAAGACTAATATCCTCTATTAAAATACCTTCAAAAACGCTTCGTTATGGGGCTAGAGCCCCCCGAATTGGAACCATGATAAGCAGTTTTTTCACTATATCTCAAAAACCGATTAGGGTATCGAAACAAAATTTGATACATGTTTTACCCATGACAAGACGCAATAAACGATTCGATTAGCTTAACTTTATTAATTCCAGTGGCGTCCCACTGGGTAGGTAGTTGGGAGAATATTGCCCTAAGTTTTTTATTTTTAGGATTTTTTAACTTCAGGTGCAATTTCTAGAAGCCTTGCAGTCTTTTGTTGAAAAAAGTTACTCTTGTTTCAGTGCGGTAGGATTCACCATTTTTCAGTAAAATCGATTTTAAATTTTCGGTTTTTTGAAATCCGGTGAAAAGGCTAAGATTTTTTTTGCATATCTCAGCAAACACTTAATATTAAAACATGAAATTTATTAGAACTTCTACTAGCGACAAGGCATATGTATTAAGGGATGTTACTTTAAAATATTTTTCCAGTGACGTCGCACGGGGTGGAGCCTTAAGTAAATATTACTATTATTTTTTTTTAATTTTATAGTTTTAATGTATTTTTTTTTATTTTAAATTTTTTGTTAATAAAACCTTCCATTATTGTAATTTGACACAATGTAACGTTTTTAAATTAAATATATTTTTAGATTCCTTCGTTTTTTAAATATTTATTTTCATAAAGATTTTAAGAGAGTTTTAAAATAAAACAAAAAATAATAACAAATTGCAAATCAAATTTGATTGTGAACCACACGGGAAACTAATTCTTAAGCAAGTACCAGTCACGTGCCCCAAAAATAATAATCAAGGGGATTTTAATCAAGTGATCTTGGTGGCCAGGCTATGACTTTCAATCCACCTGGTAATTTTCTTCAAGCCAATTCCTCACTTGACGTCCGTAGTGAGCTGGTGCCCCATCATGTTGAAAGAAGTGCCCTAAACGTAAATCCAGTGGCACATTCTCTAATAAATCCCCAAGTTGATCATGTATTATTATTATTTGTCGCTAGTAGAACTTCTAACAAATTTCATGTTTTAATATTAAGTGTTTGCTGAGATATGCAAAAAAAAACCTTAGCCTTTTCACCGGATTTCAAAAAACAGAAAATTTTAAAATCGATTTTACTGGAAAAGGGTGAATCCTAGCGCAATGAAATAAGAGTACCTTTTTTCAACAAAAGACTTCAAGGCTTCTAAAAATTTCACCTAAAGTTAAAAAATCCTACAAATAAAAAACTTAGGGCAATATTCTGCCAACTACCTACCCAGTGGGACGCCACTGCAAGAAATACAGTTAAGCTAATTAAACGATTTATTGCGTCTAGGCTATGGGTAAAACATGTATCAAAATTTGTTTTGATACCCTAATCGGTTTCTGAGATATTGTAAAAAAAAATGCTTGTCATAGCTCCAATTCGGGGGGCTCTAGCCCCATAACGAAGCGTTTTTGAAGGTATATTAATAGAGGATTTTAGTCTTATTTTTAAATGTACTTTATCCCCTTAAAATATTGTCAGCCAATTTCGGGACACCCTGTATACAGATTTAATTCGGTCCCAAGTATTTTAACACTAAATTTGTACATGGCATTTAATTTTCTGTTAAAATTAAATGCCATTTTATTCGTAGCTACACATAAAAAAGTTCAACAATTACCACTCAAACAACAGATTTAATTCAGTCCCAAGTTTCCACTAATAAAAATATTTTGCAAAACTAATTTCCCGATGAAAAATTTTTCCAAAACTAAATCAATTTTTGCTACTACAACTGGAGGTGAGTCGAGAAAACTATTCGGCAATATCCTTTTTAACACGCTTTTATTAGCTTCACCTGTATGTTTGTATGTATGTTTGTATGTATGTTTGTATGTATATTTGTATGTATGTTTGTATGTATGTTTGTATGTATGTTTGTATGTATGTTTGTATGTATGTTTGTAACCGACTTCTTTGAACCCGATTATGACTCACTTTAAACGGTCAGATTTAATTTGAATTTCGTAGGCTTATCTCATTATCCTGATCAGGATCGCCGGAATTAAATCATTTCCTTACAGATCCTCTGTATGAGAATGAGAGAGAGATAGAGCTCACCGTATGCGCATGCGTATTATCTACCTACTTTCCGGCTCGAGCACTCGGCTTAATAGTGTTGATACATTATTTCGCTATCAGTTGGTCCGTTGCCCAGGTAGCAGAGTCACGTGAATTCACCTGATTTTGACGTCGATATGTGGTGATATTTGGTAGAAAATTATCACGGGTCTTAAGTTACGTCATTTACACGTCGAATTTGATACCTATTTTAGAGATGTTGAAATAGTTCGTGTATATCACGTCATTATAACGTCCCTAATTTATTTCTATAAAAGCTTAATTTAATGACTTAATAATATAGGTACGTAAATTTAACTGAAATAAGTATACATACAGGTATATAGAAAAAAAATATCAGATTGATCATCGTAAATATTGTAAATAGGTACCTATATATATTGAACGATAAATAATATGGAGATGTCAAACAAGCAATACATAAGTATTTTAGAATATTTTTATAAGATAACTTTAAGACATATTTTTGTAATTAGTCGAATGCTATAAAATTTAATTTACTTGTCGTCCTAAAAAGGACAATCACAAAAAAGGTATACGTATCATATATATGCACAAGCACAAATGTTCAGATACTATTAGCGATGCAGGTATACAAATAACAGTAGGTACCATGACAAATAACTAATTTCTAAATATTTGAATTTCCCGCTAAAAATTGACAATTGACATTGCCCTCGCCCACGCTTGTCACCCACGTAGACGTTTGTCTCATTTACCGCTTTAGTTTGGTGGAATGCGCGACATTTTGTTTACGTTTCTTTTAGTAGAGGGAGATGGGGGTTTCTACGCCAGATTCCTGAGGTCCCTTCTGCGCATGCCCAGGCAGTGCGCAGGCCCGCGTCATATATCAAACGTCAATTAGCAGATGACGTGCGTCATCTGTCAACTGTCAGACGTCAAATTGGTGGGCGCTAGCTACATTGGGCCTTAGCTACTTGAGCGTTAGCCACTTTGGGCAATAATATTATATATATGGAATGTGTTCAGGATGACGTCATATTACGAATAGGAAAAGATAGAGGATGCCACCTGTCAATTAAGACAGCTCAAGGTCACCGATCATTTATCAATTGTTTAATGAAAAATTTGATATATGGGTAATATATAGGATGACCTAGTAAGTTATTATGAAAAAATCCCGAGACCCTCAGGTCGAGGTGTACTAAAGATATATGTTCGCCTACGGCTCGTTAAGGTTGTTTGGGATAATGTAACATGTAAGCCGTATTTAGGATGACGTAACAAGTTATTATAAAATATCCCGAGACCGCAGGTCGAGGTGTATTAAAGACATATATTCGCCTACGGCTCGCTAAGGCTGTTAGAAATAATGTAACATGTGAGTCGTATTTAGGGTGATGTAACAAGTTATTTAGAAAAAATCCCGAGACCCGCAGGTCGAGGTGTACTAGAGATACATGCTCGCCTACGGCTCGCTAAGGTTGTTTGGGATAATATAGCATGTGGTTCGTATTTAGGGTGAATAGCAAGTTATTATGAAAAAATTCCGAGACCCTCAGGTCGAGGGGTACTAAAAATATATGCTCACCTACGGCTCGTTAAGGTTGTTAGGGATAGCGTAACATGTGGCTCGTATTAAGGTTGACGTAACAAGTTATTATGAAAAATCCCGAGACCCTCAGGTCGAGGTGTACTAAAGATATATGCTCGCCTACGGCTCGTTAAGATTGTTAGGGCTAATATAGCATTGTTATTATACTGTACTCTTACATCATCGCATTAGCATACTTGCTATAACAAAAGAATAATTATTACTCATAGATGGGTAATGCAATATTAATGAATGAAATTAAATAAGGTAGGCATACATTAGCAAGCTGCTATTTGTTGGATGTTTAGAAAATATAATCTACCACAGGGGGTATAGAATACGTATAAGAACATCTAAAAGCACTTAGAAGTGTCCCTTAAACATATGAAAACGGCTATTTAGCAGTCCATGAACGGGTAAAAATGTCTAATAAACTACTACAGGAGCTCAAAACTATCGGGTGGTACGATAAAGACACCTTAATTGAGCTATTTTATGGTTTTACACAAAAAACTGATATAAATGGCCCCCATTTAGCACCTTTTTACCATATCCCTAGCCCGTATTGTCAACAAATTATTTAATCCTATAACGACCAGGAAGTAGTACAACGATATAAGATAGACAAGGATAGCACTAACAACTATTTTGAATCGGCACACTGCCGAAAACGTACGAGAATAGTGAAAACGAAAGGTCAGTCACTTTATTTTGCATGTATTAACAATAAAATCGAAGATATTATGTAATATCTGACATAAATGTACGTTTTCCTATATGAACTATTAAGGTACATAGACCCTAATATTACTGAAAATTGGCATAATATAAGAAAAATCAGTAATTTAAGGTCCAAATGCATTAAATTAAGCACGATTTATGCCTTAGTAGCACCTATACGAATTATTAAGGTAGACAGAAAATAGATGCTGTTTAGAGCCTGATATTACTGAAAAATTGGCATAATATAAGAAAACTAGTAATTTAAGGCCCGAATGCCTTAAATAAAGCACGGTTTTTGCCTTAGTAACCCCTTATATAGAAGGCTATAGTCTCTTAAATCTTGCAATTTTAACACAAATGTTATACAGTTCAAAACCTTATAATTGTAACAAATATTGGCTTAATGTAGGTTGGTTAACCCTAAAAATGATCATATTACTGTTAAGTTATGCTGCGATATGAAGCAATTTGGCGTCATTACACCTTAGAAGACGCTGCGAAACTTTCATAGGTTATAGTATTAGAACCTTGTAACTTGGCTGCAGGTATTCACGCATCTAAAAGGTAGGTAAAAAAATAGACCACAGGGTTAATTTTAATAAATATATATTAAACACCCACGCAC
The DNA here is from genome assembly GCA_963969555.1 of Polydrusus pterygomalis. Taxonomy (NCBI): domain Eukaryota; kingdom Metazoa; phylum Arthropoda; class Insecta; order Coleoptera; family Curculionidae; genus Polydrusus; species Polydrusus pterygomalis. Next base: position 76,511,715 of record OZ018377.1, read on the forward strand.
CTAATGTAATTGGAACATTACTAAACGCCGCTAATAATATAGGAGGTAGTGACAGATATACAGGGTATAGATGTACAGGTCTTAAAAATAGAGAATTAAAACAAGACTTTGTTGGTGTAATACTAATAATTTGTGTTACGTGTCGAATAAACAATTGAAAAGACGCACTGAAAAAATAGTCGGTGGTGTTACGGTCCAAGAATTACGAGTGAAGAACAATTCTAAATAGAAAATAACAACAAAACAGAGCCTAGTTACCCAAATTAAGTCTGTCACTTGTCAAAATGATAGCAAATAATTGAAAAACGAGGGTATGTGTATAGGTTAACGTAACAAGTTAATATGAAAATCCCGAGACCCGCAGGGGCGAGGTGTACTAAAGACATGCGGTTCGCTAAAGTTCTTAAGGATAATGTAACATGCGAAACGTATTTAGGATGAATAAGTTATTAGGAAAAATTCCGAGCCCTGCAGGGCGAGGTGCACTAAGGATATATGTTCACATACATAATACCAACAAAATTGGGGCATATTGTAGGATAGGTAACCATATTAGGCCTGTTATATGGCATCAATTACGTACGATTGTACATAAAAACCTTGTTTTTCACCAAAATATCTAATCCCATATACAGGGTAAGCTCGGAGTATCACTCGCCATAATAGCATAATATATATATATATAGGACCAAGACTGATTTCGCACTAATTAGCATAGTAAACAAGGCGTTATACTAGATTGGTAGCATTGCCAAAGAGTTAGACAACATTAATCATATTACCACTAGGATGTATGGGTTCTTTATAGTCTAGATAACAAATTCTCAATATTACTAATATATATATCTTACTTAAAGCAACTACCACCGTGCTAAGGTGAGATTACCGATGCCAAACAGCTGATACTCACGCACAAAGGCAAGCACCGGCGTACTAACTATCTTATAATATCATACGTCACCTGAGGCTTATATCAGGTCGGTAAAACTATAAATGACTTAAAAAATCATAGGTGTTTCGTTTAAATTATGGTAGAGTTCGTTTCAGTCATGAAACGAGAGAAAAATAGATAAAAATTAGCCCAAATATCACCTATAATTAAATTACTCAAAGTTGTTAATACCCATATAGTCATATGTATAGTAGGCAGGGCTTAAACACTTAATAAATTACTAAAGTATGGTCTCTGAAGCCGTAAAAGCATATTTAACAGCACCTACACACACTATGCAACAAAAAAACCTCTCCAATAGGGTAAAACACCTAATAATCCACCAAGTATGGCCGTTTTTCTAAAAAAAACTATTTAACAGTGTGTATACGTGTCTAGTATCCAAAAAATAGCCAAAAGTAATACAAAAACAGTCTGTATGACAAGATTCTGCTAACACATATTTAAGGTAGGTAAGACTGTCACCTATTATAGTGTTAATCCGACAAATAAACGTTGCAAACATTCACCACCTTAAACATTGAGGTTATGTTAAGTAAATAAATTAATAAATGTTTGGCTTATAGGCAGCATTTTTATACATAAAAAGTAGCACAACAAGCAGAGGTGCAATTAAATAGACTTAAATAAAAAATATAATGAATTACCGAGGATATACACATCTAATAGTCGGTGTCTAACCCTATCAGCTACGAAATATCAGCGAAATACCTAAAAAACATGAATAAATAGGAAAAATACCTATTTTAGGCCCTATTGCTTCAAAGACCCGATAAGGTACATGTATTTATGTACCGCTAAACACCCACTTAAACTTTCGCCTGGATATAATTGTTTCGTAAAAACCACATACCTAATACGTTGTGTTTAAAATCTCGCTAAAATTACAAAGAAATGCTCGCACCGAAACGGGTAGAACGATACTTCATACGTTTTTTTGCAGCGGTTTTGTTCTCGGTCATACCGAGACAGTAAATATTGCAGCTTGGAGGAACCGTACATTCAACATTTTGTAGTGTTGCAACATTGTCAATTAGAAAATAATAAATGGAACTACAATATCACCTAATATTTAGAATCTAACATAGGCGTGTACTGCGGTAGTTTAATACTACAGGTTGGGCCAGTGGAGTAGGTTACTAAGTCCCATCAAAAATATCTAACACAATATTGGTTAACGTGTCTAGTTGATAAGTCGTTATAATATATAATCATAGTGTTAATCTGACAGCCGAAATATTGAGGTTATGCTAACTAATAAATTAAATCAATAAAATTACGGCCCGTTGGTTGCACACACATAGTACAGCAAGTAGAAGTGCAATTAAATAGACTTAAATAGAAATATAATGAATTACCGAGGTAAACATACAGAACAGCTGATGCCTAAACGAAAACCTAGCCTTTTATGTATATCATACAGTACCGTTTAAATATATATAATTAGCCGCTAAAAACTTCTCTGAAAAGGGGAAAAACATACAATAATCCATTAAAGTGCCTAAAAATGTTCTTTGAACCTATAAAGCCCTATTTACACAAAACACTCAACCAATAACAGTTCTTGATAGGGTAAAAACATCAAAGAAAACATTAAAGTACTTAAAAAAAGGACTTTGAACCTATAACACCCCAGTATGCCTATGCAAGTTCTGACAGGCCTATATGCGCATGCTTATTAGTGTCCTATGATTGTCCTATATTATGCTTTTCTGTTGGCTATTAGGGCCTATGATTGACCATGCCTTATACCGTTTGAGCATATAAACATACCAATGTATGATAACCTATTTAACAGCCCCTTATACAAAATGTACAATCAACAGCCTTTCTGATGGAAATAAAAACATCAAACAAGCCATTAAAGTACCTAAAAAATAACATTTGAACATATAAACCCCAGTATACCTATACAAGTTCTGACAGGTCTATATTGACATATGTGCGTGATTATTAGTGCCCTATAACCATCCGCTGATTGGGTAAAAATATTCAATAATCCATTAAAGGACCTAAAAATGGTCTTTGAACCTATAAACCCCTATTTTAACAGCAGCTATACAAAATAAACGACCAATAAACACTCCGATAAAAACAGCCATTTATGGTGGATGCGCTGGAATTTTGTACATGACTTAATACAATTAAAGGTACATCATACGTTACACCGTCTTAAAGAAAGTTTTGCCCGTGGTATATTGCTGGCCTTGTTTTATGTATGTAAATGTATATCTTTCTATTTAGGTGCAAGATGTGAAACGTAGGTAGCAAGGTTAGTTCAGAGGGTTAATAAACTTATTTATTATTGATGTGTCTATCGCACGAATAAAATTCAATTATAACAAAGAACGACAACATAGAATGTGGGGTGATGGCCGCAGCATCGTAAGGGTGGTTCGATATATAATACAGGATGTGTCGACAGTATCCATCACAGTGGTAGAAAAAAGAGGTTGGCAGACGTCGTGTGCTATTACAGTTATACCAATGAGAAATCAAGAAATAACATCCGAACCAGGTACATACAACCACCTATGATAGCCCGCCTAGCATGAAAATACTGAAATTTTCCGCTTCAACAGTAAAAAACAACTTAGGATCTGAAAAATTAATAGCTAAAGAACTCAATGAATACCCAGCTAAACACGACAAAAATAGCTAACACCAAAAAAGGGGTATGTACGTTCAAAAAAGTATATAGGTATAATACGATCATCCTCTAATATTAGGTATACCGAAGGAGAATACTATACAACTACTTACAGGAATCGAATTAAAGTTAAAAAAATAGGGGGCATGTAACGTATTTAAATTATCGAATAATCATCCAAATAAATAAAATTTCCGTTTAAAATGTTGTGATAACTACATGAGATGAGGTTGAATTTATAAATTTGAAGACTTCAGGGCGATCATACTCATCTAATCGATCTTACAACATATGAAAAAATAAATCAATTAATTAGATAAATGTCTTCTTAACGGAGCTTCCAATAGACAAGTGGCTAGACATCATCTAAACTATCAAAAATAAAGCACAAGAGTTGTAAAAATTATTTATCGAATCACAAAATTTGGCACATAACACACATGAGGAGAATACCTTCTAATTTCAATTATTCGTGAATGTTCGAATACAATCCTATAACTATCAAAAACAGATATTGGTCTACGACTCGGTAAGGCTATTTGGTAATACTTGCTGATAGAAGCATGTACAGCGTAACATCACAAGGCACCTAGAAAAACCCAAAAACCTCATCAGGCAACCAGGTCGCGAGTTACGATTAGAGCTGCTATATCGAGAGAGGTGGGAAGGGGTGGGGGGTATAGTAAACGGATAGAGGTTAAAACCCTCTAACAACTTGTAAAAAATTATTTCAAAACCTTAAGTCATAAATGTATTAGATTGTATAAAATCATTAATGCCTTAATGGTAGTGATAGTGAATATTTTTGCAATAGGTAGATATTGAAAAAATACCTATGGAAACGATTAACGCCATTAAAATAATACAAGCAACATCAATGTGAGACACATAAAATACAGTTTTAAACGGGGAAAAAATTCGATTATATACATATAGAAACTAGCGTGTTAGGCATCCAAAACGACATTCAACTAAGCTGTTTAAATAATATAAAAGTGCCACTATGAGGACGTTAAGATGTTCAAGAGAGGGACAGGATGTAAATTTGCAGGAAAAAAATACGAGGAAATAGAGCAAATAATGTAACAAAATAATAAAGTGGTAATCTAGCAGGACAGTAAACATATTAGTAAAAAAGCGCTGCAGAAAATAAAAAATAGAGCAATTCTTATCAAGTATTGAAAAATCTATCCTAAATAATATTTGTTTATACAGATAAGTAGAAAACTATCGAAACATTGAGAAAGAAGGAGTGGCGACTGCAGATATAAAATTTAACAACTATTGGTAAAATATACGAAAAAATATCAAAAATACCATCAATTTCACCAGAATGCTTATTGTCATAACCTTAGAACTCAAATATACATTAAAAAAATTAAGCCAGCATTAAATGACTTATTTGGCTATATAATTATTGAATGAGGGTCGGGTGTAGAATAAACTATTCATGCAAATTATCTATAACGCTAAAACCATCCAAGTCTGCTACAGACAGTACCCCCATAAGAGCAAAAAAATTAGTATTCAATGTTAAAATAGCGGCTTCACTTCATATAAAGCACACCAGCCAAAAATATGCGTATGAATTGTGTGAGGTGAAGCGCTATTATAAATGTTGTCTATATCAAGTTCAATACCGTTACCATATATAAACTCAACTTGCAAGAGTAATAAAAGTAATAATTAAGTACAACTCATGAGGCCACATAATATAAAAAAATTGATGGTTGGGAAACATAGGATTCTAAGTCGCTGTCAGAACCCTGTTAAGGCAATCTCAACAATATTTCAAATGGTCGAGGGGGTGAGAGTCATGTATATTACTATGATCCTCAAGAAAAAGAAGGAGTGTATATCGAATGGTTATAAAAATTCAATTTCTAGTACAAACGATCTTTAAATAGAATGTAATTGAACAAGAAGCAGTAGCAGACGTTGGTTCTTCTGCTTGCCATCCTACTCCTTTAACGTATGAGGTTCTGATGGAGTATTCTAAGGCATCTGGTTCTTCAAAGTAGCGTTCACATATATCCAAAGCTCTAACTATATTTTTCATAGTCACCGGACGAATTCCCCATTCTTCTTTAAGTTTTTGAAGTGTATTATATAGATATCCCGAATTACATGATGTGCATCATTATTTACTATATTCTGTGCGTTATCCATGATATATAATTGAAAGTAATTAGGACAGCGTTCTGACTTGAAATAAGACTCGGTGCTTCTGCTGATAGTAAATATATCACCAGGCCTAATTACTCGGTGAAACCTGAATCTATAGAGAAGTATTCGGGGTTTCGGGGGGTACTCGGGGTCATTAGGGTTTTTTTGGGCTTATTCGGGGTTTCGGGGTTATTCGGGTTCATTAGGATTTTGGGCCCAAAATCCTAATGAAGAATAACCCAAAAATAAGCCCAAAAAAACCCTAATGACCCCGAGTACCCCCCGAAACCCCGAATACTTCTCTATAGATTCAGGTTTCACCGAGTAATTAGGCCTGGTGATATATTTACTATCAGCAGAAGCACCGAGTCTTATTTCAAGTCAGAACGCTGTCCTAATTACTTTCAATTATATATCATGGATAACGCACAGAATATAGTAAATAATGATGCACATCATGTAATTCGGGATATCTATATAATACACTTCAAAAACTTAAAGAAGAATGGGGAATTCGTCCGGTGACTATGAAAAATATAGTTAGAGCTTTGGATATATGTGAACGCTACTTTGAAGAACCAGATGCCTTAGAATACTCCATCAGAACCTCATACGTTAAAGGAGTAGGATGGCAAGCAGAAGAACCAACGTCTGCTACTGCTTCTTGTTCAATTACATTCTATTTAAAGATCGTTTGTACTAGAAATTGAATTTTTATAACCATTCGATATACACTCCTTCTTTTTCTTGAGGATCATAGTAATATACATGACTCTCACCCCCTCGACCATTTGAAATATTGTTGAGATTGCCTTAACAGGGTTCTGACAGCGACTTAGAATCCTATGTTTCCCAACCATCAATTTTTTTATATTATGTGGCCTCATGAGTTGTACTTAATTATTACTTTTATTACTCTTGCAAGTTGAGTTTATATATGGTAACGGTATTGAACTTGATATAGACAACATTTATAATAGCGCTTCACCTCACACAATTCATACGCATATTTTTGGCTGGTGTGCTTTATATGAAGTGAAGCCGCTATTTTAACATTGAATACTAATTTTTTTGCTCTTATGGGGGTACTGTCTGTAGCAGACTTGGATGGTTTTAGCGTTATAGATAATTTGCATGAATAGTTTATTCTACACCCGACCCTCATTCAATAATTATATAGCCAAATAAGTCATTTAATGCTGGCTTAATTTTTTTAATGTATATTTGAGTTCTAAGGTTATGACAATAAGCATTCTGGTGAAATTGATGGTATTTTTGATATTTTTTCGTATATTTTACCAATAGTTGTTAAATTTTATATCTGCAGTCGCCACTCCTTCTTTCTCAATGTTTCGATAGTTTTCTACTTATCTGTATAAACAAATATTATTTAGGATAGATTTTTCAATACTTGATAAGAATTGCTCTATTTTTTATTTTCTGCAGCGCTTTTTTACTAATATGTTTACTGTCCTGCTAGATTACCACTTTATTATTTTGTTACATTATTTGCTCTATTTCCTCGTATTTTTTTCCTGCAAATTTACATCCTGTCCCTCTCTTGAACATCTTAACGTCCTCATAGTGGCACTTTTATATTATTTAAACAGCTTAGTTGAATGTCGTTTTGGATGCCTAACACGCTAGTTTCTATATGTATATAATCGAATTTTTTCCCCGTTTAAAACTGTATTTTATGTGTCTCACATTGATGTTGCTTGTATTATTTTAATGGCGTTAATCGTTTCCATAGGTATTTTTTCAATATCTACCTATTGCAAAAATATTCACTATCACTACCATTAAGGCATTAATGATTTTATACAATCTAATACATTTATGACTTAAGGTTTTGAAATAATTTTTTACAAGTTGTTAGAGGGTTTTAACCTCTATCCGTTTACTATACCCCCCACCCCTTCCCACCTCTCTCGATATAGCAGCTCTAATCGTAACTCGCGACCTGGTTGCCTGATGAGGTTTTTGGGTTTTTCTAGGTGCCTTGTGATGTTACGCTGTACATGCTTCTATCAGCAAGTATTACCAAATAGCCTTACCGAGTCGTAGACCAATATCTGTTTTTGATAGTTATAGGATTGTATTCGAACATTCACGAATAATTGAAATTAGAAGGTATTCTCCTCATGTGTGTTATGTGCCAAATTTTGTGATTCGATAAATAATTTTTACAACTCTTGTGCTTTATTTTTGATAGTTTAGATGATGTCTAGCCACTTGTCTATTGGAAGCTCCGTTAAGAAGACATTTATCTAATTAATTGATTTATTTTTTCATATGTTGTAAGATCGATTAGATGAGTATGATCGCCCTGAAGTCTTCAAATTTATAAATTCAACCTCATCTCATGTAGTTATCACAACATTTTAAACGGAAATTTTATTTATTTGGATGATTATTCGATAATTTAAATACGTTACATGCCCCCTATTTTTTTAACTTTAATTCGATTCCTGTAAGTAGTTGTATAGTATTCTCCTTCGGTATACCTAATATTAGAGGATGATCGTATTATACCTATATACTTTTTTGAACGTACATACCCCTTTTTTGGTGTTAGCTATTTTTGTCGTGTTTAGCTGGGTATTCATTGAGTTCTTTAGCTATTAATTTTTCAGATCCTAAGTTGTTTTTTACTGTTGAAGCGGAAAATTTCAGTATTTTCATGCTAGGCGGGCTATCATAGGTGGTTGTATGTACCTGGTTCGGATGTTATTTCTTGATTTCTCATTGGTATAACTGTAATAGCACACGACGTCTGCCAACCTCTTTTTTCTACCACTGTGATGGATACTGTCGACACATCCTGTATTATATATCGAACCACCCTTACGATGCTGCGGCCATCACCCCACATTCTATGTTGTCGTTCTTTGTTATAATTGAATTTTATTCGTGCGATAGACACATCAATAATAAATAAGTTTATTAACCCTCTGAACTAACCTTGCTACCTACGTTTCACATCTTGCACCTAAATAGAAAGATATACATTTACATACATAAAACAAGGCCAGCAATATACCACGGGCAAAACTTTCTTTAAGACGGTGTAACGTATGATGTACCTTTAATTGTATTAAGTCATGTACAAAATTCCAGCGCATCCACCATAAATGGCTGTTTTTATCGGAGTGTTTATTGGTCGTTTATTTTGTATAGCTGCTGTTAAAATAGGGGTTTATAGGTTCAAAGACCATTTTTAGGTCCTTTAATGGATTATTGAATATTTTTACCCAATCAGCGGATGGTTATAGGGCACTAATAATCACGCACATATGTCAATATAGACCTGTCAGAACTTGTATAGGTATACTGGGGTTTATATGTTCAAATGTTATTTTTTAGGTACTTTAATGGCTTGTTTGATGTTTTTATTTCCATCAGAAAGGCTGTTGATTGTACATTTTGTATAAGGGGCTGTTAAATAGGTTATCATACATTGGTATGTTTATATGCTCAAACGGTATAAGGCATGGTCAATCATAGGCCCTAATAGCCAACAGAAAAGCATAATATAGGACAATCATAGGACACTAATAAGCATGCGCATATAGGCCTGTCAGAACTTGCATAGGCATACTGGGGTGTTATAGGTTCAAAGTCCTTTTTTTAAGTACTTTAATGTTTTCTTTGATGTTTTTACCCTATCAAGAACTGTTATTGGTTGAGTGTTTTGTGTAAATAGGGCTTTATAGGTTCAAAGAACATTTTTAGGCACTTTAATGGATTATTGTATGTTTTTCCCCTTTTCAGAGAAGTTTTTAGCGGCTAATTATATATATTTAAACGGTACTGTATGATATACATAAAAGGCTAGGTTTTCGTTTAGGCATCAGCTGTTCTGTATGTTTACCTCGGTAATTCATTATATTTCTATTTAAGTCTATTTAATTGCACTTCTACTTGCTGTACTATGTGTGTGCAACCAACGGGCCGTAATTTTATTGATTTAATTTATTAGTTAGCATAACCTCAATATTTCGGCTGTCAGATTAACACTATGATTATATATTATAACGACTTATCAACTAGACACGTTAACCAATATTGTGTTAGATATTTTTGATGGGACTTAGTAACCTACTCCACTGGCCCAACCTGTAGTATTAAACTACCGCAGTACACGCCTATGTTAGATTCTAAATATTAGGTGATATTGTAGTTCCATTTATTATTTTCTAATTGACAATGTTGCAACACTACAAAATGTTGAATGTACGGTTCCTCCAAGCTGCAATATTTACTGTCTCGGTATGACCGAGAACAAAACCGCTGCAAAAAAACGTATGAAGTATCGTTCTACCCGTTTCGGTGCGAGCATTTCTTTGTAATTTTAGCGAGATTTTAAACACAACGTATTAGGTATGTGGTTTTTACGAAACAATTATATCCAGGCGAAAGTTTAAGTGGGTGTTTAGCGGTACATAAATACATGTACCTTATCGGGTCTTTGAAGCAATAGGGCCTAAAATAGGTATTTTTCCTATTTATTCATGTTTTTTAGGTATTTCGCTGATATTTCGTAGCTGATAGGGTTAGACACCGACTATTAGATGTGTATATCCTCGGTAATTCATTATATTTTTTATTTAAGTCTATTTAATTGCACCTCTGCTTGTTGTGCTACTTTTTATGTATAAAAATGCTGCCTATAAGCCAAACATTTATTAATTTATTTACTTAACATAACCTCAATGTTTAAGGTGGTGAATGTTTGCAACGTTTATTTGTCGGATTAACACTATAATAGGTGACAGTCTTACCTACCTTAAATATGTGTTAGCAGAATCTTGTCATACAGACTGTTTTTGTATTACTTTTGGCTATTTTTTGGATACTAGACACGTATACACACTGTTAAATAGTTTTTTTTAGAAAAACGGCCATACTTGGTGGATTATTAGGTGTTTTACCCTATTGGAGAGGTTTTTTTGTTGCATAGTGTGTGTAGGTGCTGTTAAATATGCTTTTACGGCTTCAGAGACCATACTTTAGTAATTTATTAAGTGTTTAAGCCCTGCCTACTATACATATGACTATATGGGTATTAACAACTTTGAGTAATTTAATTATAGGTGATATTTGGGCTAATTTTTATCTATTTTTCTCTCGTTTCATGACTGAAACGAACTCTACCATAATTTAAACGAAACACCTATGATTTTTTAAGTCATTTATAGTTTTACCGACCTGATATAAGCCTCAGGTGACGTATGATATTATAAGATAGTTAGTACGCCGGTGCTTGCCTTTGTGCGTGAGTATCAGCTGTTTGGCATCGGTAATCTCACCTTAGCACGGTGGTAGTTGCTTTAAGTAAGATATATATATTAGTAATATTGAGAATTTGTTATCTAGACTATAAAGAACCCATACATCCTAGTGGTAATATGATTAATGTTGTCTAACTCTTTGGCAATGCTACCAATCTAGTATAACTCCTTGTTTACTATGCTAATTAGTGCGAAATCAGTCTTGGTCCTATATATATATATATTATGCTATTATGGCGAGTGATACTCCGAGCTTACCCTGTATATGGGATTAGATATTTTGGTGAAAAACAAGGTTTTTATGTACAATCGTACGTAATTGATGCCATATAACAGGCCTAATATGGTTACCTATCCTACAATATGCCCCAATTTTGTTGGTATTATGTATGTGAACATATATCCTTAGTGCACCTCGCCCTGCAGGGCTCGGAATTTTTCCTAATAACTTATTCATCCTAAATACGTTTCGCATGTTACATTATCCTTAAGAACTTTAGCGAACCGCATGTCTTTAGTACACCTCGCCCCTGCGGGTCTCGGGATTTTCATATTAACTTGTTACGTTAACCTATACACATACCCTCGTTTTTCAATTATTTGCTATCATTTTGACAAGTGACAGACTTAATTTGGGTAACTAGGCTCTGATTTGTTGTTATTTTCTATTTAGAATTGTTCTTCACTCGTAATTCTTGGACCGTAACACCACCGACTATTTTTTCAGTGCGTCTTTTCAATTGTTTATTCGACACGTAACACAAATTATTAGTATTACACCAACAAAGCCTTGTTTTAATTCTCTATTTTTAAGACCTGTACATCTATACCCTGTATATCTGTCACTACCTCCTATATTATTAGCGGCGTTTAGTAATGTTCCAATTACATTAGGTGCGTGGGTGTTTAATATATATTTATTAAAATTAACCCTGTGGTCTATTTTTTTACCTACCTTTTAGATGCGTGAATACCTGCAGCCAAGTTACAAGGATTACTATGAAAGTTTCGCAGCGTCTTCTAAGGTGTAATGACGCCAAATTGCTTCATATCGCAGCATAACTTAACAGTAATATGATCATTTTTAGGGTTAACCAACCTACATTAAGCCAATATTTGTTACAATTATAAGGTTTTGAACTGTATAACATTTGTGTTAAAATTGCAAGATTTAAGAGACTATAGCCTTCTATATAAGGGGTTACTAAGGCAAAAACCGTGCTTTATTTAAGGCATTCGGGCCTTAAATTACTAGTTTTCTTATATTATGCCAATTTTTCAGTAATATCAGGCTCTAAACAGCATCTATTTTCTGTCTACCTTAATAATTCGTATAGGTGCTACTAAGGCATAAATCGTGCTTAATTTAATGCATTTGGACCTTAAATTACTGATTTTTCTTATATTATGCCAATTTTCAGTAATATTAGGGTCTATGTACCTTAATAGTTCATATAGGAAAACGTACATTTATGTCAGATATTACATAATATCTTCGATTTTATTGTTAATACATGCAAAATAAAGTGACTGACCTTTCGTTTTCACTATTCTCGTACGTTTTCGGCAGTGTGCCGATTCAAAATAGTTGTTAGTGCTATCCTTGTCTATCTTATATCGTTGTACTACTTCCTGGTCGTTATAGGATTAAATAATTTGTTGACAATACGGGCTAGGGATATGGTAAAAAGTTGCTAAATGGGGGCCATTTATATCAGTTTTTTGTTTAAAACCATAAAATAGCTCAATTAAGGTGTCTTTATCGTACCACCCGATAGTTTTGAGCTCCTGTAGTAGTTTATTAGACATTTTTACCCGTTCATGGACTGCTAAATAGCCGTTTTCATATGTTTAAGGGACACTTCTAAGTGCTTTTAGATGTTCTTATACGTATTCTATACCCCCTGTGGTAGATTATATTTTCTAAACATCCAACAAATAGCAGCTTGCTAATGTATGCCTACCTTATTTAATTTCATTCATTAATATTGCATTACCCATCTATGAGTAATAATTATTCTTTTGTTATAGCAAGTATGCTAATGCGATGATGTAAGAGTACAGTATAATAACAATGCTATATTAGCCCTAACAATCTTAACGAGCCGTAGGCGAGCATATATCTTTAGTACACCTCGACCTGAGGGTCTCGGGATTTTTCATAATAACTTGTTACGTCAACCTTAATACGAGCCACATGTTACGCTATCCCTAACAACCTTAACGAGCCGTAGGTGAGCATATATTTTTAGTACCCCTCGACCTGAGGGTCTCGGAATTTTTTCATAATAACTTGCTATTCACCCTAAATACGAACCACATGCTATATTATCCCAAACAACCTTAGCGAGCCGTAGGCGAGCATGTATCTCTAGTACACCTCGACCTGCGGGTCTCGGGATTTTTTCTAAATAACTTGTTACATCACCCTAAATACGACTCACATGTTACATTATTTCTAACAGCCTTAGCGAGCCGTAGGCGAATATATGTCTTTAATACACCTCGACCTGCGGTCTCGGGATATTTTATAATAACTTGTTACGTCATCCTAAATACGGCTTACATGTTACATTATCCCAAACAACCTTAACGAGCCGTAGGCGAACATATATCTTTAGTACACCTCGACCTGAGGGTCTCGGGATTTTTTCATAATAACTTACTAGGTCATCCTATATATTACCCATATATCAAATTTTTCATTAAACAATTGATAAATGATCGGTGACCTTGAGCTGTCTTAATTGACAGGTGGCATCCTCTATCTTTTCCTATTCGTAATATGACGTCATCCTGAACACATTCCATATATATAATATTATTGCCCAAAGTGGCTAACGCTCAAGTAGCTAAGGCCCAATGTAGCTAGCGCCCACCAATTTGACGTCTGACAGTTGACAGATGACGCACGTCATCTGCTAATTGACGTTTGATATATGACGCGGGCCTGCGCACTGCCTGGGCATGCGCAGAAGGGACCTCAGGAATCTGGCGTAGAAACCCCCATCTCCCTCTACTTCTTTTGTGTTTTAATAATTATTGGTGTTTTCGGTTTTATAAGTGCAATTCCTTTGTATCATAACCGTAATGATGGCATAGTTATGTAATCTGATTTTGAGGTCATTAGTGTAGTAAAAATAAAAAAAATATCGTTTTTACAGATTATTTATGTGTTTAATTTATCAAACATTCTAGAATGGAAGCTCGAGTTTCAACCATGTCAAAATTTGAATAGCTTGCCTTCGATTCAGGTATCATTATTTTTGAATTCAATGAAGTAAAGAACGCTGAAGACCCTGCAATCGGAGCGAAAATGTCAGCATTTATTACTTTGACACGGTTAAAACCAATAATTCACCATGCTATCCCTACTCGGGAATAGGTCTTTTTGAGGTGAACAATATACGTCTTATTAACGTGTCCGGAATGACGTCAATTCGCTGTGACATATTGCCGTCATATAAACGTTGATTGCCCGTCACTTTTTTGGTCACTTCGACGAGAATGAGTACGTCTTTTCTGCGTGTAAATGACGTGTATTTGCTACCTGGGTGCTCGAGCGGGTTTGTTCGGGTTATGGATCCAAAGCTTTGAATCTAGCCATTTGATTAAAAAAATGGATCCACTGCTTTAAATCTAGCCATTTCAAAAAGTCATTGTTAAATTAGTGACAGTATTCCATCTCTACTCCGGACCTCTCTATGACTCTATCTTTATTAAAAAAAATTTTTTTTTTCTTAACAATAACGCATACTAAAAAATTAAAAATAAATATAGTTTAAAAAAACTAAAAAACACGCTTTAATAATTAATCAAACTAAAAAGCGAAAATAAATATAGTGTAAAATAATTTTTGAATTTCTTAATATAGGCAGAAAATAATAATAAACTATAAACATTAGTATTATTGTAAAAAAAGCGTGGGGTGCTCAATATACGAAAAATATAGCACAAAGCGCCTCACGCTTTTTTTATAATAATACTAATGTTTATCGTTCATTATTATTTTTTTCCTATATTAAGAATTTCAAGAATTATTTTAAACTGTAATAGTTATACAATGTTGCGAGTTTGTAACATTGAATAAATTCATTACATCCAGTACAGTTTTTTTTGGAAAAATGCTTGGACACGGATATTAACGCTTTAAGTTGTATAAAAAAATATTGATATAGTGTTACAAATTAGAGATATGACGATATCGATCATTTTTAAATGGCAAGCCTAGTTGACTATTTCTAAAGTGTATATTAAGTTACCTATACATAAGTACCAAATTTCAAATTCGTATTCGTATTTTTATAAGATATTAATCAAACAAAATTCACTAGTAAAACTCCTTTTGAACATTTCTTCTTGTTGAAACCAGATGTTTCTATTCGGGACATTAAATTCGAAAGGATAAGGAAACAAAATACCCCCTAGTAAGCATTCCTTCGAAGGAAATTAATCCTATTACTCAGCACCAACGATACCTGGAAATAAAATTCATTTTTGTTTAATCCCAGGTAGCACATGACGTCAAAATGATGTCTGGAAGACGTAGTCAGTTTCGGCTAAAAGACGTCTGACAAAATTTATTTCGATTTGTAGTGCTTATTCTAATTATAACAAGAACATATTTAATATTCATCATTTGATTTTTTATCAAAAGCAACAATAAATCGAATTTGTGGGAGTTTTGACACCAGTTAACTATTGAAAATATAGAACATTAATCGTAAAAACTGTCGTTTAAAACACTCTAAACCAAAGTTGTTTTTACTACAGAGTAAAGCACTCGGCCAACACCATATAATTTCCACCGCTCATCTGCATCGTCAGTTTGGCCTCTTGGATGATGGCCAAAGTACTTCTATTTCATAGGTCTCATGTATTACGTACTACATACTGTTCAATTGTCGTTTTATCATCAGTTGTTCTTGTCATTCAACCTCAATAAACGCATATTCCATCTATTTTTACTAAAATTTAAAGCGTGCCATGTTTTATTAATTTTTTTGGCTTTAAAAAACGCAAATAATAGATTTGTGTTAATCTTTTTTGTCATCGTTTACTTGTGGGTGTGAATAAAATTTTTAAAAATATTTCCAAAGTTGATTGATCTTGTTGATTTATATAAAAATTTCTAAGACTTTAAAAAGACGTTCATATGACCTCTTACCACGAACATCAAAATTCACGTCTGAAATACTACGTCAAAACAACATGATGTTATGGCCAAAAAACGTATATGACCAAAACTGACCAAAAAACGACATCATTTAGACATCATTTTCGTCATTCTGGCTACCTGGGTAAATGTTTCTTATTTGTAAATTTACAAAATGTTTCTGTAAACAAGGGGGCTCTAGTTTTAATATTTTGTTATCCTAATTTAAACTCGTAGCTTATCATTTAAATACATAAACCATTGTAACTAAAATATAAATTTTTTTATTTTTCATGGGATTACAGTTTAGAAATGGCACTCTTCCTACTATAATCCAAGGCTGCCTTTAGTATATTTAGAGTAAATTTAATTTTTCTTGGCATTGCGTTATATCCCATCACACCAATTCTGAACACTTTTCCTGCTGTTGGTCCCAGTCCACCTGAGATTTCTAAGTTATGACTAAAAAAATCATTAACAATTCTTATATAAAAATAATTACAGTTTTTCATGGTATTTTTGTCAATTTCTACTATATACTACAATGCAATAATTTTGTTAAGAAATATTTAAAAAAATAGGGGTTGAATTTATTTGTATAAAAATAGATTTAATGGGATTGATGTAATTTTATTAGATTTACGCCTCTTTGTTCTGTTATTAAGAATATTTTCAACTACAGGTCTTTATAATATCTTTCACAATAAACAGTGGCGTAACTACAGGGGGGCAGAGGGGGCCATGGCCCCGGGCCCAGAGGCTCTTGGGGCCCATCCAAAAGTAATTTCAAAGTCGAAAAATATATTGGTACGGTTCTTAAAATATTGTCTTACAAAATCTAATTGTAATCAAGAAAATACGAAAAACAGGAAAAATTTTGGTTACCTATATTCCTATCTATTTACTACCCATATTTATTTGGAAAATGTAGGTACTCCGCAAAAATTGTAATCGCGATCTGTTAGCTGTTGAAGAAAGATGGTGGGCGGTTTTCGCAAAATAATTCTTTCCTGGTTGGATGCTTTGTACAAAAAAAGTTCGAAAAGTAAAAGGACCTGTGTGGAACTATATAAAATAATGTAACCGACAACTGCGCTTGTCCAAAGTTCCCAAATTTGCTGACGAATTAAGTTCTGAAGAAAGATTATCAGATGTAAAATCCTATTTTAAAACGCAAATATTTTATGGAACATTGGATATAGTCAACCGTCAGTTGGAAGTGCAATTTACGAGACATTGCAAGACTTTTTACACCGATTTTTCCTAAAAATATTCGGAACCTGTCGGAAAGTGAACTTGAACAGTTCGTTTTAAACTTGGTACAAAAATATAATGATGATTTGTCAGTTGACTTTGCGAGCCAAATTGTGGAACTGAAGCTATCATTTGGCAATAAGCTAATTTAATTGAAAACTGTTCAGGATTTTGCAAAATTCATAATAGTGGACAATTATTATTTGCTAGCACCAAATTTTCAGAAGTTTGTACAGCCTGTATGTTGTTTTTAACTCTGCCGGTGTCAGTTGCACCAGTAGAACGTTCATTTTCTAAGTTGAATATTATTAAAAACCATTTGCGAAGCTCAATGCGTCAACATCGCTTATCCAGTCTTAGTATAATATCTATTAAAATACGAAAAGCTAAGGCTTTGAACATCGACGACGTAATTGAATCATTCGCTAGCGCTAAATCAAGGAGAAAGATGTGAAACATAAACGTCAATTAACTGCAAACTATTTATGTTAATTTGAACAATCTTTTATATATTTTAGTTGTTCGTTTTTTAACCAAAACTCAAACTTATAAATTTTTCTCGCCGTGGCATTTACCCCTCTACTGCCACAAGTGGCACATAATATTTGCATCTCAGGTCTAGGCAAGTGTACGAGTATGGTGTATCGTAATTGGGCCTCGCCAAACCACTCTGCCCCCAGGTCTAAAATCGAAAGTTACGCCACTGACAATAAACCATTTTCTTTAAATATTTTAATGTTTAGATAGGTACCTATTGTATTTGTTATTTGAAACATCTTTTTATGAAGTTCCAGTTTTTCCTGATGAATTGAGGTAATTCGTAAAGCGAACGTGGAAGGACACGCGTTGATTCATTTAGGTAATATTTTTTTTTAGGCTTGGTTGTATAGGTTGCGGTTAATCGTCATTTCGTTTTTATAGGTTGTGATTGTAATGTATTGTACTTAAGGATTTGCTTAAGTTAGACATGACAACACGGCAGTACGAAAACACGGTATACGACGTTACAACACGCTGTATTCAATCGGGCTTAAACCAATGTATTCCCGTCGTTATTAAACCTATTTCATAAACTACATAATAGTGTCTTATTAATATATATAAAATACCTAGTATTTTACATGGTGGCAGCGGTAAAGCGATGAAATTGGTTATCGGCGAATCCTCTCGTGACTTCCATAAAAGTTCAGTACTGTTTTTTGTGCCGGTGTAGTAGTCAGCAGGAACTTTTTTCTGCCCGATACGAATTTTCAGGCGGCGAGCGGGTTTTACGCTGTTGTCGGCTTGTCGTGAGTGTACCTAACGCGGAAGAGAAAAGCTGTAAAGAGCTGATTTAAGCTAAGCGGAAAGTGAAGTGATTTTTTTTTGTTTGGGTAAAGCTATAAGTGCTTATAAAGACAAATAAATTACCTTACACAATGTCAGACCAAGCTAGAACTCCGGAACCATTTAGCTTTGAAGGTAATAATGTGGCTAACAACTGGAAGTTTTGGAAACAAAAATTCGAGCTATATCTTACAGCTACTGGGAAAAGCAGTAAAGACGATAGAATGAAGATTGCAGTCCTTTTAAATTTGCTGGGCGATGAAGGAATTCAGATATTTAATACGTTTGAGTATGAATCTGAAGGGGACGAGAAAAAATACTTACAAGTTATGAGTAAATTTGATGAATATTGTGCCCCCTTGAAAAATTTAGTATATGAACACTTCAAGTTTTTTAAAAGAGACCAATTGCCAACAGAAAGCATAGATCAATTTGTGACGGCATTGAAACAGCTAGCAGCCTCGTGCGAATTCAAGGATATGAGAGATATGCTAATATTAGTAAGAATTGTCTTAGGAGTACGTGACCTTAGAATTCAAGAAAAATTGCTCCAGACGCAAAATTTAACCCTCAAAAATGCACTAGAAATATGTAGATCCATGGAAAGCGGGGCTTTAACTCAAAAAGAAATTTCGAAGGAAGTGAATGCTGTAAAACGGGGTGGTTTTGGTCACAGCAGTAGGCAGCAAAATGTATTTCAATCAAATCGAGGCAAAGGCCGGCCAAAGGTAAACTGGGGTGCCGCAGAGAATCAAGATTCTTTTCAACCTACTGAAAAAAATAGAAGTATGGTATGTGGTAAGTGTGGAATGCAACACGAAAAGGGTAAGTGTCCAGCCCTTTATAGAGTTTGTTCTTTATGTCAAAACCGGGGGCACTACCGTAGATTTTGCCCTAAAAAACATAACTTTGTCAACGAGGTCAATTATGATGAGCAGGATACTGAAAGCAATAGTGACTCTGATGCCAGTGACTATGATAGTAGAGATAATTGTACTAAAAATTTAAATTTACCGGTGGTGTGGACTGTGCAACATTCACATGAATCGCATATCGACTCTGTAGATTGGTTTGAAAAAATAAAAATTAACTTATGCGACATTAATCTAAAAATAGACACAGGTAGCCAGGTAAACATATTGAACTATAGTGATTTCTTAAAAATAAAGTCTGATTCTAGTGAGCTTCAGTCAGCATCTAGTACGCTGTCTAGCTATTCAGGCCACAAAATTGAAATTTTGGGGCAAATAATTTTGCAGTGCCAATATAAAAGTATGTCAGTCCCCCTACTTTTCTATATCTTAAACTCTGATATTTCAAGGTCAATCTTAGGGCTTCGGGCTGCTCAGAAATTAAACATTATACGTGAAAATGTAAACCTTTGTGTTAATGTCGTGAACTCTGAAATAAACACGATTTTGAGTGACTATAAAAAAGTATTTTCCGGCATTGGCAAAGTTAATAAACTATTTAAAATTGTATTGAGAGACGACGCGGTACCGTTTATCAGCGGAACTCGAAAAATCCCTTTAGCAATTCGCGATAAAGTTCAAGAAAAAATTAATGATATGGTGCGAGACAATTTAATCGTGCCCGTAAGTGAACCAACGGACTGGCAAAATCCAATAGTAGTGGTACCAAAAAATCAGGGCGCTGATATTCGCATATGTATGGACCCTTTATTTTTGAATAGGGCAATAAGACGTCCTAGGCACCCTATTCCGACTCAGGACTCTTTGTTTTCGGGGTTAATTGGTGCGAAATATTTTTCAAAGCTGGATGCATCCTCCGCTTTCTTGCAACTGCCCTTAGATCATGAAAGTTCACTTTTATGCACTTTTACTACACCTTTTGGGCGATTTCGGTATTTGCGACTGCCCTATGGTATTTGTAGTGCACCAGAAATGTTTCAGAAATTCATGAGCGAACTATTGGAAAACGTACCTGGACAAATTACATATTTTGATGACATACTGGTTTTTGGGGATACTATCGAGTCCCACAACAATAATTTACGTGCAGTTTTGGAGAAAATACAAAAAAGTGGCCTCACGCTAAATTTACAAAAGTCAAAATTTTGTGTCTCAGAAATTAAATTTTTAGGACATTACATAAGTGATTTCGGTATTTCGCCTGACCCTGAAAAAACTAAAGCGGTGACGGATATGAATTCACCGAAATGCAAGAAAGAACTGCAAAGATTTTTGGGCATGGTGGTATATCTGGCGAAATTTGTACCTAATTTGTCAAATGAAACAGCAAGCTTAAGGCAACTTTTAAGTGACAAAAATGAATGGCTGTGGACCCCTACACATCAAGAGTGTTTTGATAAGATAAAACGACTCATTTCGTCAGCAACTACTTTACGCTATTTTGATCCGAAAAAGAAGACCGTGTTATCAGTGGATGCCAGCCCTTACGGCCTTGGGGCCACAATTTCTCAAGATGGCTGTCCCATCGAATTTGCCTCTGTATCGCTTACAGATACACAATGCCGCTACAATCATATAGAAAAAGAACTATTGGTTTTAGTATTCGGCTGCGAACGTTTTTCGTTTTATTTATATGGCAACAGTTTTGAAGCAGAAACAGACCACCGCCCGCTTCTGGGACTACTGAAAAAACCATTGGATATAATGTCTCCTAGAATTCAACGTTTAGCAATGAGACTTCTGAGATTTCAATTTACTTTAACATACGTACCTGGGAAAAAATTACAAATACCGGATACATTGAGCAGGGATCCACTTAATCTAACCTTGAATACAGAGTACTTGGAAAATGATCTAAAAGTATATTGCATGGTGACCACGAGCAAATCAAATGATGAAAAACTACAAAAAGAAATTGATCTTGATCCTGTTCTTCAAAAAGTCAAATACTATGTACTCAATGGATGGCCTAAACACAAAGCCTCGGTACCGGGTTCTGTTAAAATCTATTGGCAGTACAAAAATGATATTTATTTGCACAAAAATGTATTGTTTTTCAACAATAGACTTATAATTCCAGAAAAACTAAGAAACGAATTTTTGGATATTATACACCAATCACATCAAGGTGTAGTTTCATGCAAAAAACGAGCGGGAGAATCGATTTTTTATCCTGGTCTTATGCGTGATGTTGAGAAAATAGTTCTTAATTGTCTAACGTGCCAAATGAACTCTAAAAGTAATATCCGCGAACCGTTAATGTCTCACAAAGTGCCGGAGTTGCCATGGCAAAAACTTGGTATTGACTTCCTACATGTGCAATCACAGGACTTTTTGGTGATAGTGGACTATTTCTCTAAATTTACTATAGTCAACAAATTGACCAGCAAAACCGCGTCGAGTCTAATTTCATGCTTAAAAAATGTGTTCTCCACTCATGGACTTCCATTCGAAATAGTGTCAGATAATGGACCACCGTTTGGTTCCTTTGAATACAAAAATTTTGCAAAAAGCTACGATATTTTAATAACCACTTCAAGCCCAATATACCCCAAGAGTAATGGTATGATTGAAAGACATATACAAACTATAAAAAATTTGTTTGTAAAGACCCATATGGATAATAAAGACCCCTTTTTGGCTTTGTTGGACTATAACATCACACCAAAGGCGAACTTACCAGCCCCATGTTACATGTTAATGGGCAGAAGAATCAGAACCAACTTACCAATAAAAAGTGACTTTTTGAACCCTAAATATCTAACGGAACATATAAAAAAACAACTTAAGCAAAATCAAAACCTTCAAAAATTTTATTACGACAAAACCTCACAAGCGTCACCAGAATTTGGAGTGGGTGAAGAAATCCTGCTGCAAGTGGGAACTAGAAAATGGAATCCCGGTGTAGTCACCAAAATAAATGGGCCAAGAGACTACACTGTAGATGTTAATGGTAGAACTTTCAGACGCAATAAACATTATCTAAAACCATTGCGTGCTTCAAGATCGCCTGTGGAAGAATCTTTGTCTACTGATCCCTCATTAAAGACGCCAGATAATGTGCATATTAAAATCGAAAAGACGAAGAATATACCTGGAGAATGTGATCCACCACGAAGTCCTAATCCAGTGAGAAGTATAGACTGTCAAACCACCAGGAGTGGAAGATTAGTGCGACCACCGAACAGATTAAATTACAGTTAAATAATAGTAATAATAAAGAAAAAAAAATATTTTTTTTTTGGGTGCAATAAGAGTTAATCAATCATTATTTTCTTTATCGTTCTTAATCGTTTGTTCTTTATATCAGTAATTAGAATATGTTCTTACTTTTATTTTTTTATAAAGATAGGGCGTGTAATGTATTGTACTTAAGGATTTGCTTAAGTTAGACATGACAACACGGCAGTACGAAAACACGGTATACGACGTTACAACACGCTGTATTCAATCGGGCTTAAACCAATGTATTCCCGTCGTTATTAAACCTATTTCATAAACTACATAATAGTGTCTTATTAATATATATAAAATACCTAGTATTTTACAGTGATAATCAACAGTTCCTTTGATTAACCGGTAAAAATTGTGAAATGCGAAATTATAGGTTATGATTAGGTCCAAACCAGCACTTTAACCAAGAATTAACTTAACCGCCCAAAGAGCACTGGTTAACATCCACCGGTCATGATTAAAATGTTAAAAAATAGTTTTTTTTAAGAAATAGCATTAATAATAGTACAATATTATAACCTTATGATAACTTTCCCTTTAAAATGATTAATGAAATTGAAGAATTATTATTGTATGATGACGATGAAGACATTAAATATTGTGGAAGCCGAGACCAAATCACAGAATACCCGTATTCTGTGGGCCAAATCATCTAGAAATCTGGAACGATCAGGAGTTTGTAGTGTAGATCGGTTTAGGGTTAGGCGTTAGGCTTTTAAAAAGCATATTTTTACTTTAATAGTATTATTGAAACTCATTGCATTATGTGTATCAAAATAAGGTATTTAGCTACATAGACTTATTTACGGTTTGTTATGCGACTTATTTTTGCTGTTTTAGTTTGAAAATAAATATATAGGTATTACTTTAAAATTAAAACAATACATTAATTATTTATTGACCATGAACATGAACGCCTTTTAAAAACCAAAAAAATAGGTTAGAAAATCTCTTAATTGAAGATAGGCGCAAAATGAGGTCGAAGGCGTTTTGGATTGGTTTAATTGCATAACCTGCATGTATAAAACTGAGAATCAAAAATAATCCCAACATTAAAAGTGTGATTAATCTCTTGTTTAATGTTCTGATTAATCGACACCTATACAACTGGGCCTTAGTATCTAATATTTTTTGTTGATTTTAGAGTTGGGTAGTTCAGTCAAGTAATTTGTCATGGGACGGGTTTCAACCCCCTACACTCCCCCTCCCCCTACCTACGGCCCTGGGAGATAGATCGTATAGTTAAATAACTAGCGCAAAGCAGATGGACAAGACTTGTGCCATCTCCAGGCAATTGTGGCCCCTACTTGACGGCAGGAAAACCGCAGCGTTATTACAGTACAGTCGGAAAGACCTAAGAAATCTCACTGCCGTAAGTGCCGTAATCACAGGACATTGCTTTTTCGGTAGACACGCCGAACGTATGCAAATATACCAGCTAAGGACTTCTGGAGAAGTTGCATAGATGAAGAAAAGGAGGAAAGTATTCCTCATTTCTTGAGTGAATGCCCTGGCCTCGCGAGAAGAAGGTTCAATGCCCTGAACGAACCATTCTTTAATAATCTGAAGGAAGTAAGTGAGCAGTTTGCAACTGGGTCACTAAGTTTATTAACATCAGTGACTAGTTTAAATGAGCTGTCAAGATTCTTCTACGGTCTACGTCGCGTTAACCATCAGTAAGCTGATGCGGATAGGTTGCGCGGAACATGTGGTACCACAACGGTCCTTATAGGACTACGTGTGATTGTTTGGACAATGCCAGAGGTCTGCCACTCTAACCTAACCTATTATCAAATTGTTCTCTTTAGATTGTTTTACACTATTCTTTTTATCAATGGGAATTAATTTTTGAGGAAAATGTATCAAAACAGCGGACTATGTCAACTAGTTTACACCACTTTTTGGATTGGCTACTTTAATAAAGGATCTGATCTCATTAATGGTAGTTGGGGAAATTGGGGGAAAGTTGTCATCTGCCATATTATATCAAATAAAGTTTTTTTTTTCAATATTAATTATTTAATTTTTGCATGATAATAGTATATTTGCAGATATACACAAAGCTTGATCGCACAATCCCCCATTGTTATATTATAATATGAATCTTAACTGGCCGAGTAATACCGTGCGAGCAAAAATTATTTGCATCAAAGAGGGCCTTGCATCTAAGGACGTAATGCTTAGCCGCAGAGCTTAATACCTGCTGGGTGTCAGTAACTATCTGAATTAACAATCAATCAGTTATTCCGTCATCTTTGACAGTCGTTAAAAGTAATTTGATTCATCGCTAATTTTTCCAATTTCTTGAACAATAATTTACACAATGGGTTTTACGGAATAGCACAAAACATTTATGGTTGAAGGGTATTTTCGAAACGGGGTTAGAGTACATGGTGAGTATCAATACAATCCGGGTTTGTGCATGGACGATTTTCATGAACATTTTCCTAACGTTGCTGGGGATTTTTATCATCGCCTATAAAGAATCGTGGCTGTGTTTAGGGAAACAGGTTCTATACAACACAAAAAAGGAGCAGGAAGACCATCTGTAAGAACAGAATAACTTGTTGCAAACGTTCGTGAAATAATGCAAAATACGCCAACAAATTATATAAGACGCCTGCCCCAAGAAGATCTTATGGAACATACAGGACTATTCTTAAGAATCAGCTAAATTTATTTCCTTATAAAGTGCAAGTATTCCAAGAAATACAAGCCGCAGATTTTGAAAGGCGCAAGAATTACTCGAAAATATAAAGAGGCGTGTGAATTTATGCTTGGAGCATGGCGGTGGCCAATTTCAGCAATATATTATGTAATTATTTTTCTTTTTCTTTCTGTATATTCTTACTTTGTTAATTTTGTAAACAACAAAAATAAATTTGTATTTGTCTACTTATTTTATTACTCATTAGTTTGGCATATCATGTCATAATAAGAATTTGACAAACTTTTAACCTAAATTTGGTTAGATATATCGTCCCCATATCATTGTGATCTAAAGCAAGCCTCACGTTTTTTAATCCAAGCCCTCTTTGATGCAAATAATTTTTGCTCGCACGGTATATTCGCAAATATACACAAAGCTTGATCGCACCATCCCCCATTGTTTAAAAATATGAATCTTAACTGGAAGAGTAATATAATAATGCATAGTTTAAGACTACACACGTATTTATATTCTTAATTAACTTACTTTCTCATAGCATAGCCAACTACTTTTTTCCAATCGATATTGTCAGGAACTTTTATTGTAGTAACAGACGGTAATCTCTTATGCTCTTCTTCAACAAAAAATTCTAATCCTAGGTTATCAATGCCTTTGTATAGCAAGGAAGCGCACTCTTGATGTCTTTTTATTACGTTCTCTAATCCCTCTTCTGATATGATTGCCAGGCCTTCTCTCAAAGCGTATAATAAGTTGGCCGAAGTTGTATGATGGTAACTAGAAAAATAAGTAATTCTAGTCAATAAGATTTATGGAATATTTTTTTTTTAAATGTGCAATAACGGGTGTTTCAGGAAGAACGCTTACCTTTATTAACTTTATTGTTGAAATTACAGAAATAAATTTTGGTGGGTTTCTATGTGATATTATTCTATGACATGACTGATAACATTTGTCACTTCCGGTTTAAGCGGAAATGAGCGCAACTTTAGATTTTTAAATGTACACTATATATATTTGGCTACATCGATTCAGAACACCATTCCAAATTCAACGATAGCATAAACGTCACTTTTTGACACTTTAAATAATTTTTTTCTTTGTTTTTATTTTTTCATCCATTGTTATGAATTATTTGTTACCTATATCCATAGATATAACAGGTTTCATTGACAACCGACAAACATTAAAAGCGACAAATTACCGTGCAAGATGAAATGTATTGGTTTACTTTATTTTTACATCATTTTATAATCGGAACAAAACCACAATCGGATAAAAAATATCGTATGCCATACGGACGAAAAATTTATTTCGAACTATGCGGGTTACCGGCCTCGGCTTTGCCTCGACCAGTCATCTCCCGCATTACATCCGAAATACTACATTTTCGTCCTTGTAACATAATATACTAGTATTACTTACAGCCTGGGCAAATCTTTTTCAAAACAGTTCCATTGCTGTCCTAAGAGTTTCATGTCAAGGTAATAAATTCCAATTTTTGATTTCCTATTAAGTATGACTTGTCTAAAATAAAAAATAAATAGTCTTTATTTTATTAAGCCAGTGGATATAGACATACATGATATATCAAAAATGTGATCATAATTACAAGCGTTTTATAAATCCAGTATTTTTTGAGATACAGGGTGTCCAAGTTGTAAAATATGAATTCTCAATACATTATATTTTCCTAGTTTATAATATGAATTCGTTTTGTTTTTCTAAATTTTTGATGGCCCTGTCGTAAATAGGATGGAATACTATAAAAATAGTTTAAATTTTTTTATTATATACCGGGGAGTGACGAAAATTATTTAATATTTTTTGTTAAATCATTGTATT
This sequence comes from Polydrusus pterygomalis, assembly GCA_963969555.1. NCBI lineage: Eukaryota > Metazoa > Arthropoda > Insecta > Coleoptera > Curculionidae > Polydrusus > Polydrusus pterygomalis. The sequence goes on from OZ018377.1 coordinate 76,539,191, forward strand.
TTCGGCATTAAATTAAATGTTTACAAAGTAATACTGTAGATGACATTAGCATGGAGCAAGCTATCAGAATTTATATTATTTATATTTATACAGGGTAACTCAAAAAAGTTAATATTTTTTTTATTAGTTTTAAAAGAAATTTTGTAGATATTTCTTTATGTACTACTTGTTGCTTATCGTATGCTTCCAAATATATATAATTATCAAGGTTATACAGAAATATGAAGAGTGCGTTTAAATGATACTGAGTCTGAATTTGCAACCCTGTTTTCTGAACGGAATGAATCAGAATTTTATGAAATTTGCAAAAGTCCCGCAAACTTTCAAAGTTTTAAAATATAGCACGATTACGATGAAAATTTCACACCTGTACTTTTTAACCAATAAGATACCTTCATTATGACTAGTTACCATGGCAACTAAAAGAATTTCCGGAAATTTTTTCGAGGCGCCACGATATTTAAGTGGAAATTTTTTGACAGTTGAAAAGGTAAACATATGATCTACAACCATTAAATAATGTACATATACCTGTGAATAATGCAAAATATCTGAATTATGTAACATTTCACATCACTTTGACCACACTTTCCTCATAATCTTCAAAATTTTGCTTTTTCATATTAAATGCGTAGTCCTCCAGTATAGTAGCCACCTGTACTACACTTATACACTCATGAATATTATACAACGCAACTTTTCGTCACAAAATTCAACAAACTGTTTCCATACACTTGATTTTGATTTTCGGGTGTTATCTGGTGTTATATTTTGAATTTATTGTCTAATTACTTGTTGATTTTCTTTACCAAATCGCGACATTTCGCTGTACACTTATTAAACTCAACACTCAACGTACAGACGTTTTAAACTATATACCTAGTAATTACTATTAAGCTTTGTGACAGAACCGGTTAAATAAAAATGACAATTCAACATATTATGTCAAAATACCCTGGCCAACTTGACAAGCAGTGAAATTAGTTTAAAATGTCATGTTTGATTAATAATTTTTTTCCAAATTATGGTGTGAAATTTTCTTACCGAATCCCAAGCGAGCTCAAATTATTCCTGGAAATTTTCTTTTAGGCACGAATATTTCAAGAAAATTATCCCTCGTCGCTTCGCGACTCTTCATAATTTTCAAAATATTCGTGCCCTCAAGAAAATTTCCGGAAATAATTTAAGCTCTTGTGATATTATAAGTGAAAATTTCCCTCATTTATAAAAAATGCCATAAGAGGTGTGCAATTTCCACTGAATTACAGTGGAAATTGCATCACTGGAAATTGCACTGTAGCAACCATAGCAACAAGTAATAAATAAGTTAACATTGACGTTTCTATTTTAATAATTATTTGTATGTTTAAATAAAAACGCCCCAAAACCATAGCAACAAATAATAAAGAAGTCAAGTTTGAAGTTTCTTCTTTATTAATAATTATTTGAAAGCCGATCGTTTGAAAAATGGATCGTTTTGGTGAATTTAGTGAAGATGCGATTGATGTAAATATAGAAAAAACTATCCCACCCAATACAAAGAAAAGCCGATCGTTCGTATGGAGACAATTCATGGAGCTTTGTGTTGTTAGAAACTATAAACTAGAGCGGGAAACATCAGTGCATGAGATTGCTAAAGTACTTAAAGATTGGGACTAGAACATGCGAAAAAATAATGGCGATGAATATAAAGAAAGCACAATAAAAGTAATGTGGAATTTAACTGCAAAAATGGTGATGGAGGAATACTTTGAAAAATATGTTATTAAAATAGACCCACTTGAAGATCAAGAGTTTAAAGCTGCCAGTGATGCAAAAAATGCTAAAAGAAAGGAATTGCAAAAGCACGAGGATAAAAGAAAGGTCAGTTCAATTGCCCTAAAACATAATGAAATGAAAATGTTAATTGACAATTGCAACGAATGTACCCCAGAAGGTCTGCAAAACAAGTTTGTTTTTATATTCTCCTAAGAATTGGCATGGAGAGGGGGAGAAGGAATCAAAACCTTATTGGAATTTTTAAAAGAAAATTTGACAATGGGGGCAAACAACAGGTAGAATAGAATACAATCCCATATTCAGCAAAACGACACAAGGTGGCTCCAAACCGTGCGCTCCATCTAAATGGCTAGTCGCTATAAGAAAAATCCCGATCTTTGTCCAATGAGATTGTTTAACTTGCTAAAATCAAAATGAGAAGGTATTAAAAATGATCGTTTATTTTTAACGGTCAATCTATTTTGGAAAACTGGAAGTCGATGGTATAAAAACAGTCCTGTTGGGCGAAATGAAATAGCAAAATGGACTACTACTCAAGCAAAAACAGTGGGACTAGACGTTAAAAAAATAAAAATTACTAATCACTCACTTAGGGCTACAGCCGTGTCAAAACTTGCAAAAAGCGGTATTGCAGAACAGGAAGTTATAAAAATGACTGGCCATGCTAGTTCGAAATCAATTGCCAGCTACCTTCAAATGGATAAAGAACATCATGAAGCCATTGTAGAAAAAATGAGAACAGATAGCACCCCAAAATCCAGTGAAAAAACATCAAGCACTCAAGAGAACCTATGTACTATGGTCTCAAATAAGACCACACAATATATAATAAATTACAATAATTGTAATATTACTTTTAACAAATAAAAAACTAAGATAAAATGTTAACGTGTTAGCTATTTATTCCATAAATTTTCTACCGAATACCATTCGTGCATAAAAATTTTCAGAAAATTCTGAAAAATAAAATGTTTTTTGGAAACCGCGGCATTCGTTTATTTTCATCGTTGTTTCCAAAAATAGCCCTCCTCCTTCGGAGTCGGGCAATTTATAGTTTGAAACAACGATGAAAATAAACTCATGCAGTTATCAAAAAACATTTAATTTTCCAAAATTTTCGGAAATTTTTATGCACTTCAAAAAATTCAAAAAGTTCTGCAAACTGGAAAAAATATCAAAAATAATGTTCTCGTGATAATATTTTAATTTGCAAACGGAAAATATATTTTTTTATAAAAATGTTTTTTTTTATAAACATAAGTGTTGGAGTAATTCCAAAAGTTTTAAATTATGGTTGGAAATTAAGAAAAAAATTCGTATTTGTAATCTACCAAAAAAAGCAAAAGTTCTGCACATCGGACAGACAACTCATTTTACCAATTCATGGCAGTATGAATAAATGTTTTAACTATTTTAGAATGAGGAACATTATGAATTTGACAAATAAAGTTTTTTATTATTTAGATTTGCTACACCTTTGTTATATAAAAAATAACGATTTCTATATTATAAATAACATTCATTGAGTTGATAGAAAAAAGAAAAGCACAAAGTTTTTCTCCACAAATTTATTACAATGGCTAGGCGAACCTGAAATAATTTATAATAATTCGACATGTTTCGAGTGTAGAAACACTCATTATCAGGAAAATAAAGTGAATAGTATAATGCCGATGTTGTTAGCAATAGAGAAAATAATAAGCGGGATTGAGCCGTAATGGAGCTTTCAATGATGAATACGAGGTGTAAAAAATGAATAGTCAGAAGATCGACAAGAGTTTAGCATACTGGAAAGTCAAGGGCTAGTGCAAAGGCCCTGCCTTGGTCAGAAAAATGAAGAGAGCGAAAGAAAAATTAGGGAGTTTTAACAGACTTTGTGAATATCATTTATGTATAAAAGTACTTAGTGAAAAATCGTAAGTTTCATTAAACTTTGTCGGAGACATGTAAAAGTAGTGAAATGAGAGGGAAAGAAAAAAAAAATTGGTTTTTGTAAAAGTCGAAGCATCTGTAAAAGATAAAAAAAGGTAAAGTAGCAAATGAAATTTAATAAAATAAGGTAGATTGGCTTACCATTTAGCTTGAAGTAAAATGCTGTTGGGATACCAGGCTTGTTACGGTCCAGTTACCCCGGCAGAAGTCAAAGCATACACATCGTGTGCAAAATTGAAATGCTTAAAAGATTTACTGACACGTGCTGCTTGCAGTTGAACTTCTTTAACAAAGAAAAGGTTACTTTTCTAAGATGTTCTAGTAAAACCAAAAATTTTTAAAAATCTTTTAAATCTGTTAATTTTGCACACATTTTCTCTATTGCTAACAACATCGGAATTGTACTACTTGCTTTGTTTTCCTGATGATGAGTGTTTCTACACTCGAAATATGTCGAATTATTATGAATTATTCTAGATTCGGTTAGCTATTCTAATAAATTTGTGGAAAAAGACTTTGTGCTTTTCTTTTTTCTATGCATTTAACTCCACTTTGTGTATGGACTACTTCTTCAAAATTCATCGAGTTGCCAAGGGAACTATCGATTAAGAAGAAGCTCGTCAACGATAGGTGAAATTAGCTTACGTTGTTGATATGAATTCATAATTCATATTACAGTCAGGACTTTTTATAAAAAAATCCATTGAATAGGGTAAAGTCGCTAAAATCGTACCATTGCCTAAATCGTCGCACGCGATTTTTCAAATAAGGCCACATCCAACGGACGTATTGTCAGTTGCATGGTATAAGCGCTTTGCGGAGGTTGTGTTTTGCTAATCAGGAAAAGCAAGTTAAAAGAATTCCACTATTTTCATGTTAATTTTGTTGATTTTTGTAAGGCTTTATCTCATTGGTAAGTGGTATTAATATAAAGATTATTTTGTTTAGTATTATGGAATGGAAAGTTCTTGTAATTTTGCAAAAATTGAATTTAACTTTCAAAATGCATTTATTCCAAATTAACTTTTACAATTCAATATATGGAGTATGATATAGAAAATAATAACCATTTAAAAAAATAACAATAAAAAATGGAAGTTGATCCAATTTAATACATTAATAAAATCAAATAATAAATAATAGTATAATAAGTTATTTAATTTAGTAAATACCTCTTTAGCTGTTTTTTAAAAGTTGCCAATTCTTTAATTTTTTTGATACTTTTTGGAAAATTGTTATATTTTGTTATTCTCTCATATAAAAGCGATTTTTTTCCGAAATTACTTTTTACTGGTATAGTTTGGTAATTTATACGATGTCTGCTGTTATGATCATGAAATGTCTTATTCTACTAAAGTGGAATGTTTGATTTTTTTCTTTTAAAATAATAGAGTGAATTAGAATACAAATTTTTAAATTATATAAATGTTTTAAAAGTGTAAATATCCCTTCGGTCTACAAAGATTAACAGTTGGTTCTAAACGTGGTAATTTGGTGTATGCATTTAATAACTTTATTTTAAAGAAATGTAATATCTAGCTCTGTACAAAACAGGTAGGTACCAAAGGAGATATCGAGTTTATAGTATACTGCCTTTTCAATTTAAATTTTCGCCTAAAAGTAATCCTAAAAAATTTTTCGTTTTTGGATAGTGAATATTTTCATTATTAAATGTTAAGGTTGAATTCTCAACGTCATTCAATCTATTGCCAACCTATAACCTATTTCGCGTTGATTTTTTGAGTTTATTATTTTAATAACTAACATTTAAAGAAAATCAATATCGTCGGTAGGTACATTATTTAGGTAGTATCTGATATATTACAAAAATATCAATTTATTTTATTGCTAATTTTGGGAGAATTGTATAGTGAAAGAACAATGAGTGACAATGACATAATAATGTTAAAAAAAATCTTACCCGATATTTTTCGCTATACAATTCTCCTAAAATATGTTATGAAATTCCTTGATATTTATTAAATCTGTCAATTATTACCTATAGAATATCAAGTCGATACTGATTTTCTTTAAATTTTGTATAAAAGCTAGAAAACATACATAAATCTACGCGAAATAGGTTATAGGTTGGCAAGCATGTTGATACTCCCACCTTAAGGGGTTAATGATAGAATTTATTTTATTTTTAGTTTTAAACATAAAAGAAAATTTTGTAAAATTTAACGTAAGTTTATTTGATTAAAGCCAAGAAAGAAGCATTTTTAAATCATTATTAATAATATCAAACTACATTTCTGCGAAAATTTAGCAAAATAAGTAATTGTTGTATCCTCTGCAAATAGCTTTATATTGCCCTTTAAGTTTAATTTGGTAAGTTGGGTAAATTAAGAATAATAATGGACCTAATATTGATCCTTGCAATCCTTAAATAAACACAACATATTTCTTCTGTCGAAGAGTTTAATATAGGGTACTTACTTTGCTATTGGGCTAAATGATATTGGGGTCACTCCAGGCGGCACACCAATAACCTTCTGCGATCCGGTATATACAGCGTCCACTTTCCACTTATCCATTAAAAATGGGACAGCGCCCAAAGATGCAACTGTGTCCACGACAAGTAAGGTATTGTACCTTAGGAAAAATAACTTGTTAAATATTGAACACTTATTTTCTAAATAATGTAATTGAAATAGTGGACATGTCTGTACTGGGAATGAGAATTGATCTATTGTTAATTATATCTCAAAAAGCATGAGGCGTTTTCTTTCATTTCATTCGCCATCCCTAACGCTTTTCTAGTCTCTGTTGATTTGGGTTCCAAATTCCAATAACCAACGAGCTTACTGAATTAGTTCTATCTACTTAACTTCCAACAGTATGCAGCCAACAAAAATACCCCTTAAGAGCAGTAACCCCTTTTACCACAATGAAAATTGCCGAACGTTCGGCAATTTTCATTGTGGAAAAGGGGTTACTTCCTCTTAATGACATTGTCTTTATTTATTTTAAATCACAACGTTTTAACTGGTATACATGGTGTTCCTAAATATCATGTAAATACGAAAAGGGTTAATTCTTTGGCTTATTTAATGACTAAACATTTATATAAACATAGGTCCGCAAACGCTTCGTTGCCGATCTACAGGGTGTTGAAATTTCAAGATTTTTTTAGTTTTTTCGTTATAGCTCTTGTAGTTTTTGAGATATCTAGCTCTAATTTGGAATATAGGTTACGCTGTAGGACTTACATCATTTAACATACCAAATGGTTTTAAGAATCTACAGGGAGATATTTTTTCAGAGGTCATGCCCCCTTTTCTCCCCATGAACTTTTTTTCGGTGCGCCGCTGGTAGATTCTAAAATACAAAATGCATTTTTTGTTTTGTTCTAAAGCATTTTAATCTCTTGTAGTTTTTTCGTATTTACCACCGTTATCGAGAAAAAAAAATAAAGGTTTTCTGTGTTTCACTAGATGAAATTAAAAGTTTTTTAATAATACTTGTCTTAATTATTATGCCTGTGAATATTTGAGAATATTCGATGATACAGACCGTCTGGCTTTTGTTGCATTTCCATTCGCAAGGCCATAGATGAAATGCATCTCAGCCATTTCAGAATTGGTATAGTTTGGCATTCTTAAGTGAATATATCGAATATTTAAACAAACACTTTTACACCCTACAGTTTAAAATTTAAACCTTTAATTTACAAACACTTGTGGACAAAAATCAATATTTTAAAAGCGAACTGTCAAAATTAATAAAAATAAGAGATTACCCAAATAAAGCCAAGGCATACTAGACCAATTATTTAAAAAAATTTAATTTCATCTAGCGAAACACAAAAAACCTTTTATTTTTTTTCTCGATAACGGTGATAAATACAAAAAAACTACAAGAGATTAAAATGCTTTAGAACAAAACAAAAAATGCATTTTGTATTTTAGAATCCACCAGCGGCGCACCGAAAAAAGTTCATGGCGAGAAAAGGGGACATGAACCCTGAAAAAATATCTTCCTGTAGATTCTAAAAATCATTTGGTATGCCCAATGATACAAGTCCTACAGCGTAACCTATATTCCAAGTTAGAGCTAAATATCTCAAAAACTACAAGAGCTATAAAGAAAAAACTAAAAAAATCTTAAAAATTTAACACCCTGTAGATCGCCAACGAAGCGTTTGCGGACCTAAATGAATTTTTAGTCATTAAATAAGACAAAAAATTACCCCTTTTCGTATTTACATGATATTTAGGAACACTCTGTATATCTCCAGTCTGACAGTAGACTCATATCACATAATCACATAAACACCATTAGCTGTATGTGGTTACATCTTACTAAATTACATCTGATAAATGTAAACGCCTGTCGCTTTTTCTCCTACTTACTGACAATGCTATCTAAAAATTTTATTCCTAATTTCATTTAATAATGATACGATTTATCCATTAAACAGGAAGTACACGTACAAGTACTACTTGTTATATTTCACAAATTTGCGGGTCATTTTCAAAGGAGTACAAAATTCGGAATCGACTAGTTAACATTCCTCTCTCAGACATCCAATACAAACAAGGATTAGATATCATAAAAACAATAGCCACAAACAACGGTTACCCAACAAAAATCATGCACAAAATAATAAAGAAAAAACAAAGAAATAACACACAAAAACTTCTTTACAAAGAGCATCCCACTGCAATTAAGGACAAATACTGCTCAATAAGATATACAGGGAACACAAATCAAAAAATCTTCAAAAATCTTAAAAACCTACAAGTCAATAAAAACAACTTACACAAACATATCCAATGCCAAAATAGAAACTAAAAACAAACTTTTACAAAGTGGTATCTACCGAATAGAATGCGACAACTGCGATGCTATCTACATTGGACAAGCAGGTAGAAAGTTTGACAACAGGCTTAAAGAACACAAAACATCTATTTAAAAAAATAAATAAAATAAAACATTTTAGCCGATCACTACATAAAAGACAATCACTCAGTCTCTAACAACGTAAAACCCATATACATACACAATAAAAGCAGAAAACTAAATCTCCTAGAAACAATAGCTATCAAAAAAGCCATAAAAAACAAATGTAATGTTCTTAAATCAAACCGAAATACCTTCAGGTGCTTCCCTAATTCTCAATAGCATACTTATTTATAGGACTAAATATGTATCTGTAAATTAAAAAAATTAGGAAAACCGACAGTTGATCATTCAATCTTCTAATACTAATTTTAAATTTTATGACATGTTTATAGTTATCATAATATGATATAAATACCTTTGTAATGTCACGTAGAATTTAGTATCTTCCTGTACTCCTTTGACAATGGCCCGCAAGGGCCGAAACACGTGTCAGGAAACTGATTAAAATTGTGAAACATAACAAGTAGTCATTATATTTTCTTAATGTGCAATGGAACAACAGTTTCACCAAGCATGTAGCCCAACATAAATTAATTATTTATATGTAAGGTATTTTTATTGACTTGTATAGGAATGATATTAAGGTTTTTGAATTCTTCTTTTATTGGAGTAGGGGAGAGCCACCAACAGTGGCCATGGCAGGTACAGTGGCCGCCAGTGACTATTCTCTTACAAAACGTACACCGCTAGCGCCCTCTCTTGAATCCGTGCCTAAGTATGTTTCTAGCACGTGGCGCGCCGAATACTTTCAGTTAAATGGCCGGCTTCGTCGTAATAAGTGCGACATTGAAATTCGGTGTGGAAAGTTTTTTATTAGAGTGACTTTTCGTTTTAATCATTCAAAGCTGGTAAGTGTTTCAGTCACTTTATTGCGTTCTTCTTAAGGATGTGCTATTGCAGTACGAAGTTCAGTGGTAAAAGGCTAAAGAATCTGCATTGTTTTTCTGTTAGGTTAGGTTTTATTTTTTATGTTCCCTTTCTTACAGTGGCCACCTTAACGGAGGGTACATTGGCCACTACTCTCATATATTATAAAGGGGTGGCCACTGTTTCTTAAATTATTTGAATAAAAAAATTTGCATTTATATGATACATGTTATGAACAGGGTCGTGAGGCGGAATCTTTTGCGATCAGTTCTGGTCTAACTCAACTCGTGGAAGAACCAACGCGAATTCCAGACCGAGATGGAGATTTTGCTAGTCTTTTAGATCTCTTTTTGACATCCAACCCTGACCTATACACAGTCACCGTTCATCCTCCATTAGGATCTTCCGATCACAGACTTGTTTCAACTCTAAGCGAGCTGCCAATTTGTTCTGAACAACCTCCTAAACCTCGTAAAATTTGGCACTACACATCAGCTAGTTGGGAAGACCTAAGGGACCATTTTCGCACTTTTCCTTGGCTGGAAGTATGCTTCTCTTCAGATGATCCATCCGCTTGTGCTCTAGAGGTCTCCGATGTCATTATTACTGGCATGGAAGCCTTTATTCCTTTCTCCAAGAAGCGCCCTTCAAATGGCAAGCCCTGGTTTAGCAAGAACTGCGAGCGTGCTGTCAGAGCTAAAAATCTAGCTTACCGACAATGGCGTAAAAATCCTACCGATGTGAATCGCACCATCTTTGTTACCGCTCGAAACCAGTGCAAGCAAACGATAGATCAAAACAAAGAGGCTCACAACATGAGGATCAAAAATAAACTTCTCGCCAGTGCTAACGGATCTAGGTCCTTTTGGTCAGTCGCTAAGGCCGTCAGTCAAAATTTTACCAAATCAAATATTCCACCGCACAATAGCAACCACGGCTGAAGATAAAGCGAACTTACTCGCAGAACTCTTTGCTTCACACTCCACGGTAGACTTTCAGGGAAAAACACCCCCGAACATTCCAGCAGTTCGATCGGAAATGACTGATATCGTATTCCGTCAGCGTCCTGTCAAACGAATTCTGAAGGGGCTCGATGCCAAAAAAGCTTCTGGTCCAGATGAAATTCCTATTATAGTGCTCAAGAAATGCGCCGATGAACTCACACCAGTATTTTGTAGACTTTTTAACTTATCCTACAAAAAAGGAATATTTCCATCTTGCTGGAAAAAGGCGCGAGTCCAGCCTATACCAAAGAAAGGCAAGAAAACCCTGCCAAACAACTATCGACCAGTCGCATTGCTTTCAGTTATATCAAAGGTGATGGAGAAAGCTATTAACCAACAACTTATAAAATACCTGGAAGGCCTTAAAATTATCAGCGACCATCAGTATGGTTTTCGTAAGTCCAGATCAACAGGAGACCTGCTAGCCTATGTCACTCATCTTTGGAGCAACGCAATCGAACATCATGGGGAGTCCCGGGCTATTGCACTGGACATCTCTAAAGCCTTTGACCGTGTCTGGCACGAGGGGCTCCTAAGCAAACTGCGTTCTTATGGTATGCCCGGTCGATTTTGTTCATGGTTGTCTAGCTTCCTCAAGGACCGCTCTCTGCAAGTGGCGATTGACGGGTTTCTCTCAGACACCTTCACCATCAATGCTGGTGTTCCTCAAGGGTCCATATTATCTCCCACTCTCTTCTTACTGTACATTAACGACCTTCTAGCGAAAACAGAAAATCCATTATATTGCTTTGCTGACGACAGCACACTTATCTCATCTTTTACTTTGAAACCTCAAACATCGGCTACTGACGCACATCTTCGCAGACAACATGAGGTATCACGCCTCAATAAAGACCTGGAAGAAATTTTGTCTTGGGGTGACAGTAACCAAGTCGAATTTAATGCTCAAAAAACCCAGGCTGCAGTTTTCTCTAAGAAGGTCAACATTGCAGAACCCGATATCGTTATGGCAGGACACGCAATTCCACTGACTTCGTCTATTAATTTGCTGGGTGTCAACCTGGGAGGAAATATGTCTTGGCATAATCACGTAGTGGCAATCGCCAGGGCAGCTTCTCAGAAGCTCGGTATACTTTTCCGTACCAAAAAGTTGTATACACCTCAACAACTTTTGACACTTTATAATGCCCAGATTCGACCATCACTGGAATACTGCTCTCATATCTGGAGTTCTGCACCGAAGCATACCCTTCGGTTGTTGGATTCCATCCAAAGGAGAGCCGTTCGTCTAATCGGCGACCACGAGCTGACTAAGAACCTCGACAGCTTAGAACATCGAAGACAGGTTGGTGATTTGACTCTCTTCTATAGATATTTTCATGGCAAGTGTTCGACAGATATTGCCCGCTCGATTCCACCTAGAGTAATGCATAGCAGAAACACACGACGAACCACTGCCGCCCATCCCTATGTGGTTCAACTTAGTACACCCCGAACATCATTGTTTCAGAACTCTTTCATTTGGAGGACGTCATCTTTGTGGAACGGCCTTTCTGAGACCGTGTTTCCAACCGAATATAACCTCCAACGATTCAAGAAAAACGTAAATCGCTTTCTTTGCACACGCACCGCTCCCAGAGCGCCTTAAAGGATTTTCCTATAGTGCTTGTGCTCGATCATAAAAAAAAAAAAAAAAAAAAAAAAAAATGTTTCTTTTGTTTTTCGATGTGTATACTTATAAATTTCCTAATTAAAGGATTTTGTATAAAGTCTTATTACTTATTACAAACTTAAAAACAGTCTTTACTATGCTTTTTCAATATGGCCACTGTACCACTATGTGGTTCGGTACAGTGGCCATAGTGGTATGTTTTTAAAAACATATTGAGGAGAAGATCCTATACTTTTTAAAATTAAATAGAGTCATATTTGTATAGCCTTATTGTATATGCAGTCAAAAATAATGGAAAAAGCATAAATTTCTTAAACGTTTTTGAAATACGTGGAAATAAAAAAAAGGATGGCCACTGTTGGTGGCTCTCCCCTAGGATGTTCTTTGTAGAAAAGTTTTGTGTATTTTGTCTTTGTTTTCTCCTTATTATTTGGTCTGTGATTTTTGTTGGGTAACCGTTGTGTCTGGCAATTGTGGCTATTGTTTTTATGATATCTAATAATTTTTTATATTCGATGTCTGAGAGAGGAATGTTAACTAGTCGATGTACCATACTATTGAACGCAGCTAGTTTTGTTTTTCGGGTGTGTTTTCCTGGATCCGATTTATCATTTAGTTATGTCATGTATACTGTATACCAAATAGCTGATACATTCTGTTTTTTATTTGGAATCGGTTAAATTATGAACGGGTTGTATAAATTTACCTTCTTGTGATTTCTCCAATACCTTCTAACGGTTGGTAAATACCAGTTGAACTTTCACCTTGGACAATAAACAACACCTTTGGAAGCGTCTTTTTCACTGCGTTTTCAATTTCGATTATCGAGAAGTTATCGTTGATATTAGTTGCTTGATGTTCAATAACCACTGCACCTAGAATTCAATGTCACTCATAAAGACATATAGATAGCAATGAAAATAACAAGATAAAATTAATAGAATTTATTTACATAAAATGGCAAAAACCCAAAAATAGAAATAACTATCAGCCTGGGAACTATGACAACCATATTTCAAGCAGAGGTTCATGCAATTGAAATGTGTGCAAGACTGCTGATAGATCGACGGTATGCACATAGGTCAATCAAGATATTCTCCGACAGTCAAGCTGCATTAAAAGCTCTTGAATCGAGATGGTGTATGGGCACATGGGCCTGGAGGGTAATGAAGCTGCCGACAAGCTTGCTAAGAGAGATGCAGCACAAAAATTCACAGGACCCGAGCCGGTAATAAGTATATCTCATGCTACGGACAGGAAAGCAATACTAGTTGAAGCGAAAAGCAAATGGGGAAGACACTGGTTAAATTTACCAGGTCTAACACACTCAAAAACATTTATATATAGCCATATAAACCAACACTAACTGACAAACTACTAGTGCTCAACAGATTATGCCTTAAAGCACTAGTGGGATTGTACACCGGCCACTGCAGATTGAGAAACCATATGTACAAAATTGGAATAGCCCCAACTGATGAATGCCGGCTCTGCATGGAAGATGCAGAAACAGCAGAACACGTAATGTGCGCCTGTCCCGCAGCAGGAAGAATCAGATTCGCCTTATTCGGCGAGGTGACTCTGCTGCCGGATGACATGAAAAATGTCGCTCCTAATACCATCATTAACTTCATTAAAAAGTTAGACCTATTGGGGGAAATATAAACAAGGTGTGAGCCACAATAGATCGCATGGTCGCAGTGGAGGGTTAGCTGTAACCCACTCACTTTTAACCTAACCTAACCTACATAAAATTAGAATAAGTCTTATTGATGGACTTAAATACGTCAGTGTTAGAAACAACATGCAAAATAGTTATCAGTCTTGAAGAAATAGAAATGCACACAACAACTGAATAGATTATGGCTGCCATTTTTTGGGATCAACAGGAGTTATTATTGTTGCCTATAGAGTACTATAATTAATAGCAGCAGTTATTTAAGGTAATAATAAAATTGGGTAATGCTATTGACCAAAAACATGGCGGATTGCTTAAATAAAATGGCATCCCTTGTAGATCATGATTGCCTTACCACATCTTCTAGCCATATCTGCTGCTCTTCCACCCCAAATGCTGTTGACCAGAATTAGCGCTTTATCTCCAGGTTCTAGGAGATTGCACAACACTGCCTCCATTCCACCGTGACCAGAGGCGCTCAAAGCTAATGTCAGATCATTTTTCGTTTGAAACACGTATCGAATGCCTTCCTTAATTTCATCCATAATCTATAGGATAAAAAGGATAAAAGATGCTATATTATTATCAGTTTTAATAATTAAAGTTGAATAACGATTGGTTACAATTAATAGATTTATAAAGTTTTAATTACAATAATGGGCTTATATTACTGATTTGCTTATATTATATTGATGCACTTAATACTGTATTCGTTTGTTAAATTTCGTTATAATTGGGGGAGCGTTGGGTAAAATAATCAAAACATCTTTCTCTTTGTTCGGGTAATGTCTATTGAAGATATTTGTAAGGAACGATTACGTTTGAGGGTTTTAATGATTTAATATGTTAGTTGGAAACCTAAAGGTAATAAAATCACAAAGGGCTACTAAATTCAGGGATGCGTTTTTGAGAGCCGACCGAAAATGCCCCTTTTTTAGGGTTTTCAAAATAACTCGGAAACAAAGCAATATTTGATATTGTACCAGGTGTACAACCAAAAAGTTATATCTTAAAAACCGTTTACCGTATGGTTTGTGGAAAAACTATTTACTACAAAAGCGGGATTTCTCAAAGATTCTTATAGTAAACATAGTAAATATATCAAAGGTAGCAGTTTCACAATCTAATGAAAATTCTCGATAACTTTTGTATTTGAGTTTTTGCTCTACCTTTATGATTACGGGCGGTAGGAGGGGACAAATATTGTTATGTAAAAATATTCACATCTTTGGTTTGGGTTGTCGGAATTTGATAAAATTAAACTCATTAAATAAGGATTCCTGTGTTTAAATAACTTTTTGTAAAAAACAAAGTCGTTCTGAATTCCGTTGCGACAGCTATAGGGCGCTTTTTAGAATCAACAATTTTATTACTTTGCTCAAAGATTTTAAATATCTTTCTTTAAACCGGAGATATGGAAAATATAATATAAAAATGAGCTTCGTAAGAACAAATTGACGTTTTAATACGGTATGTGTAAAAGTTTAAAAAAGTTAAATTTTGATTTCTTTCTAAAAAATAAGGGCAGAAATAAATCAAAATTTAACCCATTAAAATTTGACACGTATTATTTCATAGTTTAAATCGAAGCTTTCATTTGCTTCACAGCCCATTTACCATTTTACTGCAATTTGTTTTATTAATGCACTCATCCTCTATTATTTTTGTTGGAAATTATTGAAATTACATAACCATTAGCTTAAAGAAGTATTGTATTAATTTTAGCTTTGTAGAAGACACAATGATATGGTATTTGTAATTTCTTGCCCACAAAATAAATATGGTATTAAAACGTCAGTTTGTTTTTATAAAGCTTATTTTTATATTATATTTTCCATGTTTCCGGTTTAAAAAAGATATTAGCCTCCCATACACCAGCGGATAACTTAACGAATTTGATATGGCACGAGCCAAATACGCCGATAAAACTTTACGTGTATGTGGCGAGCCGAGTTTCATCGGACCGTGTAATATCTGCCACGGATGAAATCAGCCGGCTTTAACCATAGACAATTTACCTTTAGATACGTACAACTAATCTCCTGCGCAAACAAAAGTTACGTTTTAAGGGTGAAAAAATACGTCCGAGCGCATGACTTGCCGGTCAGCTGCCTTCCTTCTGGACACCTTCGTGCATGCGCACAAACCTCGTGTTGTCGGCCTATCCTACTTTACCGACAATAATCGGCATGCTCAAGATACTTTCCAGAACCGGCTCGGCCGCCATTTTTGTTGTTGTGTTTTAAGGTTTCTCTGTGGATTCCTTGAAGTTTTCTTAGCTATCGTGGATTGTGGGTGTTTAATATTTACGGATTTATAGTTTTTGTGTAGTTTAGTGAATTGTGTCTGATTGTGAGAAAATTAATTCTAAGTTGCTGGTTGGTTAACTTTTGGTTAAAATCTGTGTACCCTGACATTAGGCTTTTATTAAAGGCAATATTCCATGGGTCAAGTTCTCGGGCAAACACTTTTTCAAATTCTTGAACAAAACAAGTTTTTGCCAAATTGTAAAAATCAATACAGTTATATAGGTACCAACTAATATTTAACTTGAGGTTAGGTACGCGATAACACCGTAGATTGGTTATTTTACTGGTTTTGTTTGTTTTTATATTCGATTTTATAAGACTAGTTTAATTTACCTGTTCTTGTTCTCTTTCTTGTCGAATAAAAAACACGACGATGAATCATTTTTAAACAAATTTGTAAAATAATTTTCTATCCTCAAAATCTGATAGGTTTGCTACTACTAAAAATGCCAGAAATCACTACCTTTTTTCCCAGCTTGATCAAAAATTGACAAGAAATTTCAATTTTTTGGCAAGAATTTAAATTTTAAAGGCCGGACCTTTCTATTTTCCCATTCGTCAAACGATAATGTTGCAGTGCGCATGGCTAATAGTGTCTAGCTTTGTTTATATGCGCGCGGCGAGGCCATAAAACTGCCACTTTCGTGATTATTGGTTGCTTATCTAAGGGTAAATATCTATGGTTTTAACCCGTCAATAGATTAGCTAGGTTAATTTGTCATCATCATAAAAAGTCATCCAACTTGGTTTGAGGTTAAATTAAAATAATAATTAATAATAATAACAAATAATGTCTGCCGATTCACGTTACTTATCAAAAGAGTTTATAACGGAGTTTATTAACATTTACCAAAGTTATCCATGTTTGTGGCAAGTAAAATGCAAAGCTTACATGAACAAAAATTTGAAAAATAAGGCATATATATATATAACCATACTTAACAAATAATGTCTGAAAGTCAAAGTCATTTTTTAAAGTCGACGAGCCAAATTCGGCTGCCCAACCAAACCGAACGGATCAAATCGGTCCAACTTATATGTTGGTGTATGGGGGGCTATGGTTTGCGGTTTCTACCATCCTTCTTTTTGCCTAAGTTAAAAAATAAATATCATTAAATTTAAATTTTTCAATAAAAATGAAGAAATTATTGATTCTGCTAGATAGCGGCCTCTATAGCTGTCGCAACAGAAGTCAGAGAACAACTTTGTTTTTTGTGAAATTGATAAAACAACGAATCCCTATTTAGCGGGTTCAAATTTGTCTCCGATAAGCCAAACCAATGTGAATATTTTTACACTCTTACCCCCCTTAGGAAAAGGTAGAGCCAAAATTCAAATATAAAATTTATCCAGAATTTTACTTAGATAAAGAAAATGCTACCTTTGATACATGAGGATTTTTATGCCCCCCTATAGCGGCCAATCTAGAAACTTAATAATTTCCAGCAATTTCTCTTGGCCTCTATTGTAATAAATATTATTTACCGCAAGCTGTACGGTAAACGGTTTCCAAGATACAATCCGTTTTTAGTTATGCACCCGGTACAGGAATACTTTTTTGTTGATAATCAAATTTTCCATCAAAATAAGCGAAAACATCGCGAAAAATCCCATTCTTTTATTTCAGTATTTCGTCCAAAATTATTTTTTTTAATTACCTTAAAATTGTTGTTTTATTCTACAAAAAAAATTTACTTGCTGAAAATTAAAAAAAAGAAATAATGTATGAGAATTTTTTTTCGAGGAGAATCCTCTAAAGACTGGCACCCAGTGAAGCAGAGTAGTGTCGGATTCAACCCTAATGGGACTGCTTTCCGACTAAACTCCCCGCGTTCCAGCGGTTTCCGCGCCTTAGGCGTATAAACCTTCAGACCACTCGATTAGTTGTTCCGCTCTGCACGGCCAGTGTATGCTTTGTTTCGTACTTCACCTAGAGCTAGGTACCGGTGTACCTAGGATTCGGTTTTGTCTTATTACTTTATTGTTTGTTTACAGCTTACTGTGAAGGTGTTAGTGTAGGTGTAAGGCTTTTGGTGCAGTGTATGTGTTTGTGCTTCAGAAGAGATAACACGTGCTCATGCATGCTTTACGGCTATAAGGACTATTTCAGGGAGGGTACTTGCAGGGCTGATCTGTAGTAGTAGTAAGTGTTAGTTGTGTGTTTTGTTAGCGACTTACTGTTTGTTTAGGTATCTGGTTTGGTGTTGAGTTATGTGTAGTATTTAGTTCGACGATAATAACAGGTCAGAGTCGGACTACTCATATTTTTTTTTTATTTTTCATACACTTCTACACTCATAACTAACCATACATTTATATACGCCAAGTGCTTACTTTGATATAAATAATAATAGAACAAGGTGCATTACTTTTTAACACGTCTGAGATGTTTTATACGACTGTATATTATCTTCATGTTCGGGGGATTTAAAATGTAGTTGACGACTTGAAAATCATCCTCAAGGATACGTATCTTCGGCAGAATAAAGAGAGATAAAGGCGAATTTGCAACAAAATTAACATAAAAAACAAAAGGTAATTTAAAAGTAGTTTAAAAACTATAAACTTTTACAATAAAGAACTTATTTAGAGACGTAAGCTACGCCCCAAAACATATAATTCTTGGAATATTAATTTATTTTGAGCTAACGTTTTGTGTAATAGATAATTGTTAAAAAATTAACACTTGACAGAGATACAATATTCATCAAAATATATCATAATTTCAAAATAATGGGAAAACACTTTCTGGAAACGCTAAGAGTGCGCAAAAATATTCCTAAAAAACAAACTTCAAAAATCAAAATCAAAATAAGACGGCTCTGCATGCAAGTTTCCGAGGTTACCTAATGAGTAATGACAGAATAATCGACAAACTGGTCGGAAAAAGATATGCCGGTATAACGGCGTAAACAAAGATGCCTATACAGGGTGTTCCCAAATATGATGTAAATACGAAAAGGGGTAATTCTTTGGCTTATTTAATGACTAAAAATTCATATAAACATAGGTCCGCAAACGCTTCGTTGCCGATCTACAGGGTGTTGAAATTTCTAAATTTTTTTAGTTTTTTCTTTATAGCTCTTGTAGTTTTTAAGATATTTAGCTCTAATTTGTAATATAGGTTACGCTGTAGAACTTATATCATTAGGCATACCAAATGGTTTTAAGAATTTACAGGGAAATATTTTTTCTGGGGTCATGCCCTTTTTCTCCCCATGAACTTTTTTTTGGTGCGCCGCTGGTGGATTCTACAATACAAAATGCATTTTTTGTTTTGTCCTAAAGCATTTTAATTTCTTGTAGTTTTTTCGTATTTACCACCGTTATTAAGAAAAGAATTAAAAGGTTTTCTGTGTTTCGCTAGATGAAATTAAAATTTTTTAAATAGCCTAATAAGCTCTGGCTTGATTTAGATAACCTTTTGTTTGCATTTATTTGGACATTTTACAATAACAATAACAAGGAAACTACGTTATAAAAATTGTTGAAAGTGACCTCCGCCTACTCTTAAGCATGCGCCCGCTCTTCTTCTTTAAATACCCCCGAAGTATTTCTTATGGTTTCAAATCCATCTAATATTCGATTGCGTAAATCATTAATGGTATTCACTGGTGTTGTATACACTAGAGTTTTGAGGTGCCCCCATAGAAAAAAATCTAGACTATTTAAGTCAGGGGACCTAGGGGGCCATGCCTGAGGCCCACCCCGACCTATCCACTTGTTCTCATACACTTCATTTAAATACTCCCGAGCCAAAATTGAAAAATGTGCTGGGGCGCCATCGTGCATATACCACATTTCATTTCTCAGCAAAAGAGGTAACCCAACTAGCAATTTTAGTCGCCGCTACGTAACCTCGACTACATAAAGAACTTTAAAGTTAGTGTTACTAGTATCGGGAACCGTTTAGGCACCGTTTCTTCACCACGTTGTTACCAAAATGGGGAAAGATTTTGCAGTAACGTTTACGTGCCTGTATCGTTACCGGAACTGTAAAATTTACGTTGCGAGACCGTTTCAGGAACGTCGCGAACCCGTAAATGTATGGTAATTTCAACCAAAATGGGACTTTTACCCATCATGCCTTTTAAACCTTGAGATATTTATTTTGTCTCTCTTTCTTTCAACTAAAATAATGTATCTTGTGTTTGCGTCTCTAAATAATATATTTTATCAACTTCACAATATGTCAATTTATATTTTTTTGTTTACCTAATCATTTAAAATAATATATCAATATTTAGGCTTTAATTTTTCGTAAAACAAAAACGCATAAAATTTTTCTGTGAAAATTAATTATGATAAATCTGAAAATAACAACGCCCACTCAAAATAAAGCCGCATGAAGAAAAAAATACTTAAAATAGAAGAAATGCTAAAATATAAAAATATTTATTTTAAAAAGTTCGCAGTTTTAAAAGGTCTCTAATGATTAGAAACCATAAAAAATAAAGGTTTTTGTTATTAAACAGATAATATAGGACGTATATTGTGTACTTTTACGCAAATTAAAATGTTTCCACAAATGGCGTCCCAATTTTTCAATAAAACATGGCGGAATATTACCTCTAATTCGTTAAAGTAGAATTTACTTATGCATAAGTAGCGAGTTCACAAAAAATTCTACTTCAAAGTTTATTTTACTGTATAGTGGAATTTGTTACCTAAAAATTCAAATTTTTGTTACTCTGTGGTAACAAACACGGAGGCGCTACCTAGAAATTATCCTTTGAAGTTATCGTAAAGTAATAATTCGTCAGTTTTGGAACTTCGTAGTTATTTCCGTTACTTCTTTAAATTATGCCGAACCCGTGTACGTGCCCTGTCGGTTTTTTAGCCGCGCCTCTTTAAAGGTCCGCTCGTAACTAACCTTAAAATTAATTGTGTGTTGTCTGTATGAGTCAACATGGCTTGTTTTAAAATTGTGGCAACGAAGGAAAAGCGGGGGGTATATTTTACCGCTGTCCCACACCACTCACACCAATGGGAAAAAAACAAAACTATTTTCTGGCAAGAACATCTCGCCCAATCTCAGAGGGAACTCTTAAGGCAAGATGCCAGCAGTGTTATTTATTAAGTTCTCACTTTTCTATAAAATATAGAAGAATGACGATATTTTCGTTCTCCAATTATTTTTCGTCTAGCTTCCATTATCGTGCACTTTTTTACTGCTTCAGTATACTACACGCGTACTGCTAAGAACTAAATTTATATTGAAAAGGAAATGTGTCCTGTATAAGATTTACGGTAAAAGTTACTTTAAAGTAATTTGGTCTTGTAGCCACTACTATAAGGTAAATTTTTAATAGTTTTAAAGGTCAATATTACTTTATAGTAAGAAAACACAGAAACGCTTACGAATCGGTTACTTTACAATGTTACATAGAAGTGGCTAACTGTATGGTATTTTTATTGTCCCTATGTGGTTGTGGGTACCTTTAAAAACACTTTGTAGTCACGCCGACTTTAAAGTCACATTTTTGTCGTTATGGCGACAATTATATTTTACTTTAAAGTTTTGGTGTTATACAAGTAGCTAAACCTTGACGCGACACGGTTCTAGCGACCCTGAAACTTACCACAAAGTAATGGCCCTATATGGTCACAAAATCAGGTAGGTGTTACCCAAATTCCACTAATTTTTCTGACTTACTAGAGGCTTAAACTTCATAGTAAGTTATTTGGTATCAATTACTATTTTTTTACCTAAACATAGTAACAGTGTCAATCAGTGAGGGTTTCTATAACTTTGATGCTAGTTGGGAAGTGTTCCTGTAGTATAGGCAATTCTTGTTGCAAAAAATGCCTGAATAAGTGACCATTAAGTCGACCAGGCAAAAAGAAAGGACCCATCAAATGGTCCCCAGTTATACCACCCCATACATTTAACGAGAACTGCTCTTGGAAATGGGTTTCTATACGATTCCATGTGGATTTTCTTCAGCCCATAGGTGGTTTTTGTGAAAATTTAAAATTGAATTCCTTGAAAAATTGGCTTCGTCGGTAAACAGTCGAACAATCGAAATTTGGGTTAACTGCTAGCATATTAAGGTACCACTGGCAGAAATTAATCCTTAAAAAAAAATCTCGAGGAAGGAGCGCCTGCACCCTTAGAATGTGATAAGGGTATAGCAGAGAATCACGCAGGATACGCCAAACAACTTGATTACTAATATTTAAATGTTCACCGATTTTCCTGGTGGTAGTAACTGCATTTTCTTCTATTTCATTTAGAATAGCTTCTTCGATCTGTGGTGTTCTGACAGTACGTGGTCTACCTGCATCATTGCTATTTTTATTTAAAGTTCCAGTTTCCACAAGACGCCTGTGAATATTTGAGAATATTCGATGATCAGGTATCATCCTATCGGAATAGCGTTCCATATACAGGCAAGGCCATAGATAAAATGCATCTCAGTCATTTCAGAATTGGTATAATTTGGCATTCTTAAGTGAATATATCGAATATTTAAACAAACACTTTTACACCCTACAGTTTAAAATTTAAACCTTTAATTTACAAACAGTTGTGGACGAAAATCAATATTTCAAATGCGAACTGTCAAAATTAATAAAAATAAGAGATTACCCAAATAAAGCCAAGGCATACTAGACCAATTATTTAAAAAATTTTAATTTCATCTAGCGAAACACAAAAAACTTTTTTTTCTCGATAACGGTGGTAAATACAAAAAAACTACAAGAAATTAAAATGCTTTAGAACAAAACAAAAAATGCATTTTGTATTTTAGAATCCACCAGCGGCGCACCGAAAAAAAGTTCATTGGGAGAAAAGGGGGCATGACCCCTGAAAAAATATCTCCCTGTAGATTCTTGAAACTATTTGGTATGCCCAATGATGTAAGTCTTACAGCGTAACCTATATTCCAATTTAAAGCTAAATATCTTTAAAACTACAAGAGCTATAAAGAAAAAACTAA
The DNA here is from genome assembly GCA_963969555.1 of Polydrusus pterygomalis. Taxonomy (NCBI): domain Eukaryota; kingdom Metazoa; phylum Arthropoda; class Insecta; order Coleoptera; family Curculionidae; genus Polydrusus; species Polydrusus pterygomalis. The sequence continues at coordinate 76,562,245 of OZ018377.1, forward strand.
AAAAATCTTAAAATTTCAACACGCTGTAGATCGGCAACGAAGCGTTTGCGGACCTATGTGTATATGAATTTTTAGTCATTAAATAAGCCAAAAAATTACCCCTTTTTGTATTTACATCATATTTAGGAACACCCTGTATATACACGGCATTTGAGGTAAAGCACATGTTTCACCTGTTGACGCCTTTTTAGCTAAAAGGGTTAGATGAGAAATATGTATCTTCATCATTTACATGTAAAAATGTCCATTTATACATCCATCTGTTCTCAACAGACCCTGAATGAGGGATTTTTAAATGAAAGGTTGGGAAATATGTTTTTCCTTTGACAACGGCAGCCATTACGGAGTAAGGTAATATTCACTATAGCTACTTTAAGACGAAACATTTAAAAAAAGCGCTCCCGTTGAAAATCGTTGCTGGATTGGTAATCTACGCCGCAAAGTTCATCAGTCCTAAATAAATCATAAAGTTTGGCGTGGATACAGAAAACTAAGGGAGCGTAGAAAGGCCACCAACTAATTTTTTTATATTTTTTCGACTTCTAAGTCGATTTTATTGAGTCACAAGTAGAAATTATAGTTTTCTGACTTACAAGTCGGTTTTATCGACTTATAAGTCGATTTTATGGTGCCTTCTTAGTTAGGGACTTCTTACTTAAAGACTATCTACTAAACTTTAAACTATTCTTATTTTGTCCCGCAATTATTTTCATACCTTTCTATGAACCCTTCGATTTCTTACTTGACCCCTTTTTACCTATATTACTTATAATTCCTAATAATTATTTTAATCCGTTTCCTTAGAGTGTATAGGGTGTATTAAAACCTCATTATGCCCACAAAAAGACTTTAATTACTATACATTTCAGGGAAACGGTTAATTAGGGAACCAAACTTATAGTATAAAATGCATGCCGAAATTTTTGGGTAACAATAGTTCCAGTTCATTTTACTAGTGATTGGTTTTACTATTTTCGCTTTTGCCATGGAGTATCAAATCATTGAAAGTACAAAAGGTGGTAATATTTTATTGGAATCTGGCTACCAATACTACTTTAAAAGGGAGAACAAAAATTCGACGGTTTTTTGGATCTGTAAGGATAAAAAATCCTGTACTGGTAGTGTAACTACTTCACCAAAAAACGAAATTGTGCGACCAACTATTCATTAGTGTGTCCCTAATGTTGCCGATAATGATATAAAGTGTCTGTTTAGATAAAGCTAAAAATAGATCAAGAGAAAAAGTAGCGCCAGTTACACAAATTTTCGAGCGATGCTGGATTGGAGTTTGTTAGTAGTTAGTAGTGTTAAATCTTTGCCATACATATACTGCAAGAAATAAAGCACTGGGTGCTATGACATTCAAAAAACGGGAGGATGTTTCTATTCCTGAACAGCTATCGAAAGCATTTTTGGTTATAGACGACGGCCGCATGGTTTTTGGTATTCGCCTCCCCCACTGCCCAACAAACTAAAATGAACTATTAAGATTTCTTTGGAGATGGTACTTTTAAAAGCTGCAGCCCACAATTCCACCAACTTTACACCATTCATTCGGATATCGGCAGCACATCCCTGGAAAGAAATATCATTCCTGTTGCTTTCGCATTGCTTCCAGATAAAAGTCAGAAAACCTACCAACGGTTATTTCAGTTAATCCAACAAAATATTCCAAAGTGGGTACCGAAAAATTTCAAAATCGACTATGAATTAGCAAAAATAATTCAGGCACTCCGATCATGCTTTCCCAATACGAAAATTACAGGCTGTAACTTTCACTTCAACCAGTGTTTATGGCGAAAAGTGCAAGAAATAGGGCTTACCAATGACTACAAGGAAAATGAAGAAATTCACTTACATATCGTCGTTGCCGTGACGAAAGCTTCTACTTGCATTCGACAAAAGTTTTAAGTAGGCATAAAAAACAAAATCTAATTTTGCTCTAGATCAGCTCAACTCTGCATTTGCAATACTTTTAAAATGCTGCCGAAAGCTACTATGTGAAATATTCGCGGGCGACCGCGCAATATCTCCTAAGTCAAATTCGAATAACTTTTCAGGAGGAACATAAAACTGTTTATTTTGTTTATTTTAAGAAACCAAATTAATTTTTTTAGGTATTTATTGCGTGAACTCATTATCTCGTTGAATATGTAAAATTATTGTATTTTTATTTTTTTTTGTTTAAAATTAGATAGGAGATATTGTTTTTGGTTTAAAATTAGATAGGAGATATTGTTTCTTTATTTTATTTAGATAGGAGTAAATAATGATGCATTTTTTTTTTAGAATTGGGAGAAATTGCTACAAACACACGTAACGAGATAGGATTTGTTGCAGCATGTGTTCACAGCATCGTTCTGGCGGGAGATATTTCAACTACATTTTAAAATTATTTAGGATTTTTTCCGACTTATGAGCATTTGCAGACACATTCGATATGACGGGAAGAATGCATATAGATGAAGAGCTCGTGAACCCGCCGAGTAACGGTCGTCCTGTAAGGCTAGTATTTTTTTTAGTAGCTAGTCGTAGCTTACTAAGTATATACGATAACCACGACCTGGAAGGCATCAGCCCTGCACGTCATCAGCCCTTATATTTTTGAAAGTGTGAATAAAATTAGAAAAAAAAACTTGTCGCCGTAAACTTCAAATTTTAATATGATTTAGTTCATTTACTGTAAAGTATAAAAAAAAATTGACAGGCGATTTCGGCCAGCACAAGTACCTGACAGGTAAATCGAAAGGTGTGCAGTATACCTATGATTGAAAATAAACTTTGTTCTTGAATTTAGCAGTGAAGAATCGGATGGTTATGAAGATATTAGTACTGATATGTCAGATAATGATGATCACAATTAATTTGAAAACTTATGTAGATTTAATTACCTATAATGAATAAAATATTGAGTGATAGATGTGTTTTCGACTTCCATTGTCGTTTAGTTTTTCATAGCACAACGTTTCAACTGGTAAGCATCTCCAGTCGTCTTCAGGTGAATACTAAACAAGTTACAAAGCTACGAGCCTATTTCTACTACCTAGGGGGGGATATGAAAAATTAAACGACAATGGAAGTCCAAAACACATCCATTACTCAAGATACATCATTGTCTACAACCTTCAAACAAATAGGTACTATGAATAAAATATGTTTTACTCATGATTTTTATCTCCACGTAATGTCATTTCCATTAATAAGTTTACGTCACGTCTCTTACTCGCGCGTTCAAAGTATCTTTCTTCTCGCCTGTTATTGACTTATGCTAACTAGAATCGCCTGTCTTTGTACTCACATATTTAAAATCGCTTATTTAAACATATATGTAAATTTCAACTTTACAGAAAGAAGTTTATTTTCAATCATATACCTTACTGCACACCTTTCGATTCACCTGTCAGGTACTTGTGCTGGCCGAAATCGCCTGTCATTTTTTTTTTATACTTTATAGTAAATGAACTAAATCATATTAAAATTTGAAGTTTACAGCGACAAGTTTTTTTTTTAATTTTATTCACACTTTCAAAAATATAAGGGCTGATGACGTGCAGGGCTGATGCCTGCCAGGTCGTGGTTATCGTACTTGGTATGCTATGACTCGCTACTGAAAAAATTACTAGCCTTACAGGACGACCGTTACTCGTAGGGTTCACGAGCTCTTGGACTAATAGCAACAATAATCTGTTTTAGCTAAAAATTGGAGATAGGAGATATTGCGCGGTCGCCCGCAAATATTACACACATAGGAGATTTCGTCGTTTTAGTTTTATGGTATAACTACACTATTTTTTGATATATAGGTGATTTCCTTAAGTCGTAAATATGATGATTCTTGACAGAATGGCGCAAAAGAGTCAAAATATGAAAAGTTGTCACATAGAAGCTTTCGTCGCGGCAACGACGATATAAGAATACAAGTCGATAAAACCTACTTCTAAGTCGGAAAAATATAATATCGACTTGTAACTCGATCAAATCGACTTATAAGTCGATAGAACCGACTTGTGACTCGATAAAATCGAGTTAGAAGTCGAAAAAATATAAAAATTATACCTTCTACGCTTCCGTAGAAAACTATTCCCAAAATCGAATATTTATTTTGATTTTGCAAATCGGTTAATATTATTCAATATTTATGTTCATTTCATACGTAAATAGTGGCTTGACTTTTATATAATTTTCCCTAATTGAGAGCCACCCTAGATATGGTATTGCGTTTTGGGGATTTTGCAGCCAATTACTTTTTAATTCAACATTTATACTTCAAAAAAGGGCAATAAGATATATCTGTGGGGCAAATGCGCGTGATCATTGTAGGCCACAATTTATACAGCTGGGAAATATTAACGTTACCTTGTTTATTTATTCTTGAAACTGTTTAGTTTATAAAAAATTTAAAGGTCGTGATAATCCTATCAGAAATACTTACAATACCAGGTACACTAATAATATATCAGTGCCCATACCAAAAAGCACTCTTACCAAGATCTCCCTAATTTATGAAAGTATAAAAATTTTTAACCATCTTCCAGAGGAAATTAAAGGCTTGACTACAATTATTGTAAAGTTTAAAAGGTCTGTCGCAGCATTTCTTAAACAGGAGGCCTATTATACCTTGGCAGATTACTATAACAATATTGACGATTAGAGCAAGAGGGTCTGTAGTCTATTATAATACTGATAGGTAGTTAGTAGTTATAGCAGTTTAATTGGTGGATTTCCAGTTCCAAATTGATTTGTATATTGTTGTAACTTTATAGCCATATGATTATTTTGTTGTTTTTATGTTTATTATGTTATGTGAACTGCTTACAAGTGGTATTATTCGATATAGACCAGGGCAAATGGTAAAAATTTAAAAAAAAAATAATAGTAGAATGAAACCCATTGGAAAAGGAAGAGAATATAACAAAAATAAAAGGAAAAATTAATTACGGGCGATCCGAGGTCGGGAGGTGAGTTTTTAAGGTTAAAAAACGATTTATCTCGATTTTCGGCAAAACTACAAGTCCTATGGAAAAACGTTAAATTGCAAAGTTGTAGGTAATAAAAAGATCTAAAAATTTAGTATTGGCACTTTTTTCACATAACCTCAAAATTTATGTGAAAAATTCAAATAACCAAGTTTTGGGTTTTTTATTTTTATATTTTACAAGAAAAAAATTTTTTTCACGAAATTTGGTGAAAACTTACATTTTTATGTCCTAAAGACACTGTAATTTTTTGATTTAAAATATTTATTTTTCCACCTTATTTTGACTTAATATCGAAAAAGCACCCTAATTTTAAATCGAAAATTCTCACGTCAAAATATCTGCTTTTTTAAAAAAGTTGGTGGGCTTTTTGTTCGTTGAAATCTCTACTTTCTGATGGTGTAAAAAAATATACATTACTATGGTAAATGTGATGAAATCCCCTTTAAATCCTACCTTTAATTATATTTAGAACAACTATTTTCGCATATTTTTTGCGATCTTTATGTTTTATGGATTTGTATTTTTTTTTGTTTATCAATGTAACATGGAATCTTACGTTTTTCGAGTAATTAAAGTATAAATTCTAATAAATAGCTCAAAATTGTACATAATGATTAAAAAAAAAATTTCTGATTCGATTTTTTTTCGTTTCTTTGCATTTTTTGAGAATATTTACCATAGTAATGTATATATTTTTTTACACCATCAGAAAGTAGAGATTTCAACGAACAAAATGCCCACCGACTTTTTTAAAAAAGCAGATATTTTGACGTGAGAATTTTGGATTGAAAATTAGTGTGCTTTTTCGATATTAAGTCAAAATAAGGTTAAAAAATAAATGTTTTAAATCAAAAAAATTACAGTGCGTTTGGGATATAAAAAAGTAAGTTTTCACCAAATTTCGTGTATAAAAATTTTTTTTTGTAAAAGATAAAAATAAAAAACCAAAAACTTGGTTATTAGAACTTTTCACATAAATTTTGAGGTTATGAAAAAAAAGTGCAAATACAAAAGTTGTAGATCTTTTTATTTCCTACAACTTTGCCATTTACCGTTTTTCCATAGGACTTGTAGTTTTGCCGAAAATCGAGATAAATCGTTTTCTAACCTTAAAAACTCGGCACTTCCCGACCTCGGATCGCCCGTAATTTATTTTTCCTTTTATTTCTGTTATATTCTTTCTTTTCCAATGGGTTTCATCCTACTATTATTTTTTTTAGTTTCAAAAATTATCGACCCTGGTCTAATATACATTGTTTACATTTATATTTTTCTTTTATACAGGGTGCCCCAAGGTGGATGGCGTATTAGACGTTCATGGAGAACTAACTAACGGATCATTATGAAAATGGCTGTCGGGATAAACGACGATGATCTACACTTTTAAAATATTTTTGACCATGCGGTGTTGCCGCTTCTACTCTAAACCGGTAGCAACATTGCTATTTTAAATAAAACACCCTATATATTTTAAAATTTTTATATTTAGCATAAAATTATAGTTATCTTTTAATAAATGCATTATTAGTCTAGGCTTAATAGTTTCCGAGATATTGACTTATGAAAAATTACATTTTTGAACTTTGACAGCTTCTAGTTCTCCGACTGTACGTCTTAGAGCAAAACGGCTCACATGTCGCTATCTTCAATTTTTATTATCTTCCCAAAAGTGTCAACTTCCGGTCGAACCGGAAGTACTATAATTACTACATCCGGTTTAACCGGAAGTTCTCATTTTTGGAAAAATAATGAAAATTAAAGATAGGGACATGTAAGCCGTTTTGCTCTAAGAAGTACAGTTAGATTGCTAGAAGCTGTCAAAGTTCAAATATGTCATTTTTCAAAAGTCAATATCTCGGAAACTGTTAAGCCTAGACCAATAATACATTTATTAAAAGATAATTATAATTTTATGCTAAATCTAAAATTTTTAAAATATATAGTGTACCATTTAAAATACCAATGTTGCTACCGGTTTAGAGTAGAAGCGGCAACACCGCATGGTCAAAAATATTTTAAAAGTGTAGATCATCGTCGTTAATCTCAGGCGCCAAATTTTTAAAATGATCAGTTAGTAAGTTCTCCATAAACGTCTAATACGCCATCCACCTTTGGGCACCCTGTATATACAGGGTGATTCAAAAGTACTTTGACAAACTTTGGGAGGTAATTGCCGGCAATATTTTAAGATGAAAAGTTCTTATAAACAGTGGTCCTTGGTGACTTCGTTACGGAGATACAGGGTGTTGAAATGTTAAAAGGAATAGTAATAATTTTTAAATAACTCCTTAACGAGTTATTTTTTTTTAATTAAATTTAGTGAATTAAATAAGCATCTAAGGACACTTGTTTTCAAAGTACAACACGTTCGTAAATTTAACCAGTGGCGTCGGTACAAAATGTTACTACCATATTTTTTGTGAAAACTATGCTACGCCACTGACTTATTTTATTTTAACTTTCTTCTTATGAATCCCCCCTTCATTTACAACAAAAAAGATCACGTATGTTTTTTTGATACAAGGGACGGTTTAAGGGTAAATGATTATTTTATTTGACTATACACAAATATTTAAAAATGTATGCGTTTTAAACTAATCAACAACTCAAATATTTATTAATGTATTTTAACGAATACCTACATACATACTTACTAATAAACAAATATGTATATGCCTAAGGAAGGTATCTGAGGATGCCTATTGTCTAAGTACCTGTAACACGCATTGCTTTCAGTTATATCAAAGGTGATGGAGAAAGCTATTAACCAACAACTTCTAAAATACCTGGAAGGCCTTAAAATTATCAGCGACCATCAGTATGGATTTTGTAAGTCCAGATCAACAGGAGACCTGCTAGCCTATGTCACTCATCTTTGGAGCAACGCAATCGAACATCATGGGGAGTCCCGGGCTATTGCACTGGACATCTCTAAAGCTTTTGACCGTGTCTGGCACGAGGGGCTCCTAAGCAAACTGCGTTCTTATGGTATGCCCGGCCGATTTTGTTCATGGTTGTCTAGCTTCCTCAAGGACCGCTCTCTGCAAGTGGCGATTGACGGGTTTCTCTCAGACACCTTCACCATCAATGCTGGTGTTCCTCAAGGGTCTATATTATCCCCCACTCTCTTCTTACTGTACATTAACGACCTTCTAGCGAAAACAGAAAATCCATTATATTGCTTTGCTGACGACAGCACACTTATCTCATCTTTTACTTTGAAATCTCAAACATCGGCTGCTGACGCACATCTTCGCAGACAACATGAGGTATCACGCCTCAATAAAGACCTGGAAAAAATTTTGTCTTGGGGTGACAGTAACCAAGTCGAATTTAACGCTCAAAAAACCCAGGCTGCAGTTTTCTCTAAGAAGGTCAACATTGCAGAACCCGATATCGTTATGGCAGGACACGCAATTCCACTGACTTCGCCTATTAATTTGCTGGGTGTCAACCTGGGAGGAAATATGTCTTGGCATAATCACGTTGTGGCAATCGCCAGAGCAGCTTCTCAGAAGCTCGGTATACTTTTCCGTACCAAAAAGTTGTATACACCTCAACAACTTTTGACACTCTATAAAGCCCAGATTCGACCATCACTGGAATACTGCTCTCATATCTGGAGTTCGGCACCGAAGCATACCCTTCGGTTGTTGGATTCCATCCAAAGGAGAGCCGTTCGTCTAATCGGCGACCACGAGCTGACTAAGAACCTCGACAGCTTAAAACATCGAAGACAGGTTGGTGATTTGACTCTCTTCTACAGATATTTTCATGGCAAGTGCTCGACAGATATTGCCCGCTCGATGCCACCTAGAGTAATGCATAGCAGAAACACACGACGAACCACTGCCGCCCATCCCTATGTGGTTCAAATTAGTACACCCCGAACATCATTGTTTCAGAACTCTTTCATTTGGAGGACGTCATCTTTGTGGAACGGCCTTTCTGAGACCGTGTTTCCAACCGAATATAACCTCCAACGATTCAAGAAAAACGTGAATCGCTTTCTTCGCACACGCACCGCTCCCAGAGCGCCTTAAAGGATTTTTCCTATAGTGCTTGTGCTCGATCATAAAAAAAAAAAAAAAAAAAAAAAAAAAAACACGTTCTCAGTGGTATACATATTTATATATTAGTATGTTATTTTTAATATTTTGTATTTTGACAAGGCGGCTTTGGAAATGCATTTGTCGATAAATTAAAACATATTTGACAGTTAGTTACCATTGAGTTTTATTTCTTCAGTTTTGTTATTTTCAATGGTAACTAACTGTCAAATATGTTTTAATTTATCGACAAAAAATGCATTTCCAAAGCCGCCTTGTCAAAACACAAAATATTAAAAAATAACATACTAATAAATAAATATGTATGCCACTGAAAACGTGTTATACTTAGAAAATAGGCATTCTCAGATACCTTCCTTAGGCATATACATATTTGTTTATTAGTAAGTATGTATGTAGGTATTCGTTAAACTACTTTAATAAATATTTGAGTGGTTGATCAGTTTAAAACACATTTTTTAATATTTGTGTATATTCAAATAAAATAATCATTTACGCTTAAACCGTCCCTCGTATCAAAAGAACACTCGTGATCTTTTTTGTTGTAAATAAAGGGGGGATTTATAAGAAAAAAGTTAAAATAATATAAGTCAGTGGCGTAGCATAGTTTTCACAAAAAATATGGTAGTAACATTTTGTACCGACGCCACTGGTTAAATTTACGAACGTGTTGTACTTTGAAGACAAGTGTCCTTAGATGCTTATTTAATTCACTAAATTTCATAAAAAAAAATAACTCGTTAAGGAGTTATTTAAAAATTATTACTATTTCTTTTAACATTTTAACACCCTGTATCTCCGTAACGAAGTCGCCAAGGACCACTGTTTATAAGAACTTTTAATGTTAAAATATTGCCAGCAATTACCTCCCGAAGTCTGTCAAAGTACTTTTGAATCACCCTGTATAGAGCTTTGTCAGCAAATACAATGTATTTTAAAGACAATAAAGCATGTTTTCTTAACTAAAATGAAATAATTATTCAGCAGTCAACCACAAAATTCAAGAACCGCCGAAAGGCAATACTTTATATAAATATAAATTATCTGTGACTAATTTAATAAACGAATATGATCCAAAAAAAACCATGTTTTGACTTAGATATTAAAAAGTTGATGGGGGGGGGGGGATCGCCCCCCATTTCCTGGGACCGCCACTGATTTAGAGCGGTTTTAATGGATTTTCTCAACCACCGTATCTATGAAAACACCTTATCTTTTTCTAAGAAAATAATTTTACTATTGAAATTGGCTTGTTTGCTCCTATAACAACCCCGAAAATTGTATGACATTAGTTAACCCCCCCTCCCAGTTTATTTTGAATTTTTTACAAAGAAACCATACCTATAGCGACAAGCAAAAAGAATTAATTATAATTGCCCCAGCCAAAAATTGTTCGAACAAACATAAACAACGCAGGTCAAATTGATAACCTTATTTTTGAAGGCGATTAAATGTGGGCAAAATATCAATTCATTAGGATTAGGTAATCTAACTTTGTATCTTCAAATTATAACATATAATAATAATAAGTAATATGCAGTGACCGGCAGAATTCTCATTCCATATGGAAAACTTTTTTATTATTGAATTCTTAGAAAATTTTATTTTTTATAACAGATTGTGCGTCCACTTAAACTAAAAAACCGCTCATTAAAATAGAATAAAACTATAGAGCCGTCGAGGGAGATTTATGACCGTATGCACCATTTTACCCATTAGGCATGATTAGGTGATCGTGATTAACCAGGTAACCGTGATTAAATAAAACAGCCTATGCACCAACTAAAAGGATATGTGGGTTTTGTAATCAGGGTAAAGTTAAAACCTCGATTTGGCAACATAGCTCAGATGCAAAAATTCGTGCCATCAGCCAGAAAAATAAACCCTTTATTTTTCTGTGACCAGAAACACCAAGCAGATTGACAGTTGTGGTTATGTTTTCTTTTAGTTGTTTTTTCAACTTTTCCGAGAACTTTTTCCAGTTTGGCTGTTTTGCGCATTAAACCTAGTGATGGGAAAAATCGAGTTATTTCAAGAATCGATTACCGAGAATTCGAGTGATTTAAAAAACCGAATGATAATCGATTGTTCACTCAAATACTATATGAAAAAAAAAAAAAGGTCGCCAGTTCCATAAACTAACTACTTTCTAAAGCCCCACAATGAGTGATCGGTTATTTTTTAACTCGAGTGATTCCATCACTATCAAAAACCATTATGTTCATCACTCATTTCGTCACTCGAATGATTTCCGAAGATAATCGAATAATTCGAGTGATTGAAAAAACCGAGTGATCGGTCATTTTTCACTCGAGTTATCCCATCACTAATTAAACCCCCAATTTCACACTTCGGCATCTAGAGTCATGGAGTTTGACTCACAGAAAAAAAAGGGTTTGACTGGTGAGGAAGAAAATAATATATTAGATGCGAAAAAGAAAAGAACTGTTAGCTGAACAAACCCTATTTATCTATCAAATCAAAATAATTTTGTCTCCGAGGTCTTTCTAGCTCTCGGAAAGCCATCATTAAAAATGTCCATTACATGAAAATCATCATCGAAGATAATTTCGTCTCCCATTTTAATTTTATTATTGAAAATTCGAGACAAATTTCAAAACAAAACAGGAAAATAACCTTTTAATCATGATTAAATATATAACCCATCAAGATTGGCTGGTTAACTTTAATCTTGATTAAGTTCCTGAGCAGTGCTGGCGCATTGGAAATTTTCTTAATTGGGATATTTAATCATGATTATAAGCTAATCATGATTAACTGGCCTTGGTGCATACGGTCATTAATGTTTTAAAAGTTGCTCAAGAGAAGCGTACTCTTATTTATCGTATCAGACAAAATCTTCATTTGTAAAAGTTGGTTAGAATTAAAAGTTATATCCGAATACCAGTCAGTCAGTCAGTTCTATTCAAAAAACGAAAAAATACTTATCTTTTGTAATACATAAAGCCCAGATTAATACATATAATCAAATTATTTTTAAAAGTTCTTTTAATGCTTTCTTTTAGAATATTGGTCAAACTTTCAATTTCTCGTTATTTCTTTTTTTTTAAACCATTCAAAAAAAATTATGCCAAAATTCGTTTATTTTTTAAAGCAATTAGGTTTAGACAAAAGTTATTGTTAGACAATATATTCAGGATCTTCTTAAATCAATAATTAGAAATAGCGGTTCAGATAAACCATTTGAGCCCAATAAATAAAATAAATTTAATTTTTTTACTTTTAACTTATAATTTACGTACCTTAAACAATTCAGGATGCATATGCCCCAGAACAGGTAGGGCTAATGCATGTAAGATCCTTGGAGATGCATTCGATGGTCCCGGTCCCATAAGTATTTTATGAGGTATTATAAGAGGATTTTTCAAATCTTCAGGCGGACTTATTTCCAACTGGTCCATTTTGTATAAAAATTGTACGTACTTAAATTATCGTATGGTTCGGCAGTATCGACTGCAATAAATGATTGTTTACTAGTGGACGTGGACTACACTAGTTATGCCGTTAAATATTTATAAATTTTTTATCACATTTACTGGCTATCAATGTTAGTATAATTTTATTGTTAAAAGTGAGTTTTTGCAATCCATCTCTATCACTTGTTGTTGTGTTTTGGTTTCTCTGTGGATTCCTTGTAGTTTTCTTAGCTATCGTGAATTGTGGGTATTTAATATTTACGGATTTCTAGTTTTTGTGTAGTTTAGTGAATTGTGTCTGATTGTGAGAAAAATAATTTTGTCAAAGTTGCTGGTTGGTTAATTTTTTGATTAAAATCTGTACACCCCGACATAAAGCCTGTATTCCACGGGTCAAGTTCTCGGGCAAACTCTTGTGAAATTCTTCAACAAGAAATGTTGCTTGAAAATGTTTTACACGTATGTTTTACACTTACCCAAGTTTTTACCAATATACCAACTAATATTTGACTTGAGGTGAGGTACGCGATAACATCGAAGATTGGTTATTTTGCTGGTTTTGTTTGTTTTTATATTCGATTTTATAGTTTAATTCACTTGTTCTTGTTCTCTTCCTTTTCGAAGTAAAAACACGACGACGAATCATTTTTAAACAAATTTTAAAAACAAAACCTTAACATTTTTTCTATCCTTAAAATCTGATAGGTTTGGTTCTACTAAAAATACCAGAAATCACTACCTTATTTCCCAACTTGATCAAAAAGTGAGAAGAAATTTTAATTTTTTGACAACAATTTAAATTTTAAAGCACGGACCTGTCTCTTTTTCCATTCGTCAAACGATAATGTTGCAGTGCGCATGTCTAATAGTGTCTAGCTTTGTTTACATGCGCGAGGCCATAATTCTGCCACTTTCGTGATTATTGTTTGCTTATCTAAAGGTAAATTGTCTATGGTTATACCGTAAGGAATAGAAACCCATGGCGGTTTTTACAGCCCTCTTGGTTCTTACTAATGGGGCAATCATAGATATTTACCTTTAGATAAGCAAACAATAATCACGAAAGTGGTAAATTTATGGCCTGGCGCATGTAAACAAATCTACACACGATTAGACCAGCGCACTGGAACATTATCATTTGACAAATGGAAAAATAGACAGGTCGGGGCTTTAAAATTTAAGTTCTTGCTTAAACCCTTAATTTATTTTTACGTGTAAACAGCTAAAATTAGCTCCAAATTCTTGCCAAGAAATTGGAATTTTTTCTCAATTTTTGATCAAGTTGGGAAATAAAAATAAAAATTTCTGGCATTTTTAGTAGTTGCAAACCTATCAGGTTAAGAGGATAGATAGAAAATTGTGTTTAAGGGTTTGTTTCTAAAATCTGTTAAAAAATGATTCGTCGTTGTGTTTTTAGTTTAAAAACGAAGAGAACAAGTCAATTAAAATATAAAAATTATAAAATCGAATATAAAAAACAAACATAACCAATAATAATGAAAACAAAAACAATGCAAGGGCAGTGGCGTATCGATAACAACCTGTAAGACTAAACCATTTAAATGAAATTATTTATTGCCCTGCTAAGAACTTACTATTGCTAATCTTCACAAAATAGTAAAAAGTCACTATTATCACTCGCTCTTAAGATAATAATCTACTTTTACTTCTTAACATAGTATAATCTTAACATAGTATAAAACAAAGTCGCGGTCGGTGTCTGTCCGTCCCTACCTATATATGCTTAAATCTTTAAAACTACGCAACGGATTTTGAAGCGGTTTTTTTTAATAGATAGAGTGGGTGTTTATGTATAACTAGCGACTCGCCCCAGCTTCGCACGGGTGCAATTTCAGAAAGTGGCATGCCGGGTACTAATATATCGGGTTTGTTCGGGTTTGTATTTATACCAGCGGGTTGCAACGCATGCCGGATACACGCTAGTATTAAATAAATTTGAAACATCTTAACAAGACAATAAATATTTAAAACAATCATAAAATTAGTAAGTAACAAAAAAAATAGTCTGAAAAAATTGCTCAATGGTCTCCGTTTTTTTCAACGCACGTGCAAGCTCTACTTAATTAAAAAATCTTAACCTTTGAAAAATATGTGGTTGCAACCTGAACTGCTCTCCAGCTTAAAGGATTTTTTCTAATAAATGATTCTCGCTCAAAATCAGAATCATATATAGACAAAATCTTTCATACACCCCCAGACGGAATTGAATAGTCCAAGGGGGTAAGTTATAGGGAACGAAGTAACTATTTAACAGGATCATCTGGACCCCGATCAATTCAGCGATTAGGAAAGATTTGGTGTAAATAGTTCCTATATAACTTATTTTAAGCAAAATGCGAGGGAGCACCGTCTAGATGAAAACAAATATTTTGTCTTACCACTAAAGTCAAATCATCCAGTAAATCGGGCAGTGTGTTTTAAAGAAATAGTAAAAATAAACGACCAGTCAAATTTCCTGAAAAAATTAATGTGTGTACTGTGAAGATTATCGATAGTAAGTTCTTAGTTGGGGAATAAAATAATGTCATTTAACTGATTTGGTACTTCAGGTTTTTATCTATACGTGGGTGTAGAGTTAGTTCGCCTCCACGTGGTGCACCCTGGGTAACGCTAAATGAACTAACACAAAGAGGCGCCAGACAATCTTCAGAGTATCTTTGGATCTCCTGGCAAGAGAATCACAGGCGCAACAACAACAACAAAAGATGACACCATGTAATCTTAGTGTTATTTTTATTATATACTTACCTGTGATACGCTAAATAAATAAATTATCTATACGCCACGGTCCTTTCATTATTTTTGGCTGATCAATTGCTTTCGGTATTATCACCTATTGCAAATTTCGGGTTGGGGTTCAAACCCCCTGCCTCTCCTTCTTTCCAAAATAAAATCCTCAAAAATGAAATTAAAAAAATAACGACTGCGATTATTGCGATTCTTAAAATCTGTCCTTTTCCTATCTAACCCTCTTGCCTTAATTCGTTGTATAATTTTACCAGCCAAAAAAGGTTTTTTGGAATTTTTAACAGTGACATTTTTGAAACGATTGTGATTAAAAATATAATTTTCAAAAATGACAATAAAACTTTTTTCTAATTTTGTATCATAACAAATCTATTACGATACGCATTTGCGTATCGTAATGAAGCTATTTCGATACGCGTTTTTTCATTATTTGATGTTGGTAACATTTAAATGTTTTATTTCATTGACTTGCGCGGCCTTTGTGATTTACGAAGAACCCCATTTTTCGCAGAGGAAAAATAGCTTGACAACCTACTTTTTTATTCTGTGTCGATAACAGTCATGTATGTTCGTTGTATAAATCAATCTTTTGTAGATGCTTCAAGCTATCATTTTCTGCCAAATCGTATCCAAGATTCAATCTACTAACATTCCAATGTCGATTTTAACTTCAACTTTATTTGAATTTTCCATCTTCCCTATACTAAATTGCAATGCCGTGACGTAAAATCACGCCTTTTGAAATTTGAAAAAAATAAGCAAAATCGCCCGAATTTCCGAACGCTCTGTATATGTACCGAATGTACAAGGATCACACAATGTATTCCGTCCAATTTCAAATCTCATATCGCTAAAATAACTTTAGAATCTCGTGGTGAAAATGGGTCAATAAATCAAAAAATGACAGTTCGCAAAATAATTTTTGTTGTCCAGAGGCTACTATGATAAAAAATAGTATTACCAACATAACATTTAGACATAAAAATTTACAAAATTTGAAAGATTTATTTTCTTTTTAAATATGTGTTTTTTATTGAAAAAACTACAAATTGGAAAAAATAGTATAACGTACGTGTTATATAAAGCAGTTTTAAGCACTTGTCCCGTTATAAAACTCCCCGCAAGTGGCTCGTTTTTTAACATGGACGCGTGCTATAAAATGATGCTTTATAAAACGTGTACGTTATAATATACCATTTTGACTAGTAAAATTATACAATATTCATTATTGGCGCAAATTTACTATACAAATCTACCTAGTTCACGAAAGATGAGCATTAGTCGTAACGTAACGGACAGCGGTTATAGAACAGACTTTATACATATGAGACTTTTAAATAGGAAGTTTGTTTCTTTACCCGTTACTAAAATAAAGCATTGGGTGTTCAATTTGTAAACATTAACTATGTCCAACTATTGAAACTTAAACAATAAACTGTATAAAAGGTGTTAAATATTAGCTGGGGAATCCAAAGACCTCTGCTTAAGTCAAAAGCTAATATTATACAATAAAATTTCAAATGTTTTTCTTTATTGGTTTTAATGTTTTTTATTTTTGTTAGGCACGTTTTTTCATAAAAAATCTACAGAATGTTCCATTTAAATATTAAATTTGACACTTTTTGACACACAAGTAGTGATGTAATAATACAAACATTAAAATATTCTATTTTATAAGTTGAAAGACAAGTTTGTTTACTTGTTCCCAAAAATAGCTTTTTATTTAAGTACTTTTAACCAGAATCAAGAGGTAAAATGTAGTTATGCTCATATTTGATTTTTCCTGACAAATCGGTGAGTGTTAAAGTAATTAGATTTTGTCCAAGTGCCGATCGACTCGCAATGTCAAAGATTGTTGTTTATATTTTGAAATGAATACAATGTGATCGTCGCTTGAACAATAAAAATAAATAATTAAATAAAAAACAATTTAAATAAAGCTAAATTTTATTTTTAATAAAATAAGTTTCAATACTTAATATAATATTATTAGATACTATAGATATGGTACATAATTATACATATAACAAGTAAATAAAAATTGACCTAATACGTAATTTATGCTGTAAGACTTTATTTATTTTCAGAAAATTCCAAGTTTATTGGTTAATAACAAGAATCTTAAAATGTAAAAAATGTTGTGTAGGTACTGCAACACCTCAAATAAAATTTTAAAAATATAGGTGCATGTATTTTGCTAAAATTTATCTAAAGAGAAGACAAGCAGAACGGTCTCTTTTTAATTATGCTTTAAAAAAACATTAAAATAATAAAAAACACTTTTTATTAATATAAATATTCGTTAAAATTGTGATTAAAAAACAAATCCCTAGTTATAGTAAAAAAATAATAGTGGGTTAGTGGGTACATATTTTTCTAATATTTTATATGGTTGGATTTTTAAAGACTATAACTACGGGTCCAATAAAAATATCATGCTCGCTTATACACTCCCGTGCAAAAAAAATTGGCATCATAACATTTGGATTAAGTTTAGGGCATTATAATCTTTCTTATTTTTACTTTGATTTAGGTGATTTTAGAGAGCTCTAGATACATTTATGTGTTTTAACATGTCTATGAAAATCTTAAGGGATAATTGTTTTTTGACATATTATACAAGGATAATCAAAAATTTTTTTTTGCTTAGTGTCAAAAATTACATCAAAATATCCGTTTTCCTTGGGCTTGCATTTTGTTTTTTGGTTTATATCAATACGTGCATTATTTGTTCTCACCCAAATGCAAAATTAACTTGATGATGTGATGTCAATAAATTACATTTTTTCATAATTTTCTCATTACCATTGCATTGAAAATAAAATAGATTATTAAAATGCAAGAAGACAAATGTTATTGTAATAATCAAGATGTAATTTACGGAAAAAGGTGCGTATACCTAAGATTAAATAACATTTTCGCAAAACAAACTTTACAGGTATAGTATTTGCAGAATTATACCGTTGACTCTTACTGCCAAAAATAAACTACCTGATTAAACCCTATTGTATACGCCTCAACCTCTTCAAAGGGGATTAAATGTGATCAGGGTCGGCTTGAAAATGTACCTACACCACATGATTTATTTTTATAATTTAAAATAAATAGATAGGTATTTTTAGTTTTAGGTGGGTGCCTAGAATAAATGTACCTACTATAATAAATGTAAAATAATGATAACAATTAATGAAAATTAAAAATAATATAATTTAAAAGTATAACTATTGGGATAACAAGTACAATAAAAATTAATTAAATTCAAAAAAAACTATTGATAATTTATTCAAAATTTAACTCTGTATTACTATCACTATCTTCATCTAAGCCTAAACTTATAATTAAGGGATGAACATTTGTAATCATACAATTGTACGAATTTTCCACCTTAAGTACATGCTGTACACAGTTTTTCAGCTGTCTGCAGAAAGTTTTCTTACTTCGTTTTTAATTAATTCTACTACAGATGCATTTAATATAGGAGAAATATTATTTCTCCTAATATTGTATTTTAATTGGAGCCATATTAGCTCAATAGGATTGAATATACAATAGTATGGAGGAGGACGCAACACTGTATGTCCATTTTCTGCTGCAAGTTTGTCACACTCGTATTCCTTATTTATTTTAAAAGCTTTCAATACTTCTAGCAGTTCTCGTTTTTTGTATTTTTCTTCAAAATAGAAATAATTTTCAATCATAAAATTTTTATTTTCTGATTTTGTATTATTAGAATTGGGAATGATTTGCGCTTGCCGACTATGATAGTTAGCATTGTCCATTACAATGACACTATTTTCAGGTATATTTTTAAGGAGTTTATGTTTAAACCAATCTTCAAAAAGTTGTGCGTCGGTATCCTGATGGTCATCTAAAGAAGAATCTGCTATGTTTTTAGCTGAAAGCAACAGACAATTTGGAACAAACCCGTTCTCTGAACCAGCAAGTAATATTGTGATTCTTTTGCCTTTATTTGATGGTTCCTTGGTTTGACATATTTTGGAAGAATCATCTCAACCTTTTTTTGGAGTGTCATGGGTATCGAACCATGTTTCGTCAAGGTAAATAATTGGACAATTTTGTTCTCTAAATAATTGTTTAACAGCTGTTAAATATTTAAGTCTCCATTCCCGTAAACGTTGAGATTCCATTAATGTTTGTCTTTTATTAATGCCCATATTACGCAATATTTTCCTAAGGCTTGAAAGGCAACAGGAGATATTTGTTTCGTCTTTAATCAGCCGCTCTTTGAGGGAAATCAAAGTGGAAAGTGGGTACAGTTTGTGCCTCATACATTTGGTAAATCTTTCTTCTTAATAAATCCATGTAATTTTCGTCAATGCCTAAATGTGCCAGAATCACTCCGAGTTTTTTTAGGATTAACAGGTTTAAGTACTACGTCTCTTACCGAAGGTAAAGGAGTTTTAGTCAAAGTAGACGTCTCTGCTAAAGCATCCACCGAATTAAAATTTCTACTCAACAAAGATTGATACACATTTTTAATTATTAGTTTGGCATCGGTAGATAAATTTTGGCTCTTTTAAAAATGACATTTGAAGATGCCCCCCTATCAGCACAATTCCAAGGACGCCACATTCGACCACTAATAAGACTAAAATTATTAAAAATCAGTTTGTATTTATATATAAATCAGGCATAGGTATAAATTGAATTAGTACAATTGCCTGGTCCGGCTCTGCTCAAAAAGGTTTTAAAATTTGGGATTTCATTATTTATTTTATGGTCAAAGGGATAATGAGGGTTTATTGCAGTCAAAAGATCAACGGTATAATTCTACAAATACTATACCAACAACAACTTTTTCACTTAAACACATCTCTATTATTTCTATTGTCTCTAGGGGGAACGTTCGGAGTTGGAACAAAACTTAGGGGAAGGTTGCCCATATTGGACCAATTTCCAGATTTCTTATCATTGATCCTAATAATAACGCAAAATCGATCGTAAAGCTATAGCTTAGTATACTTTAGTATGTTGTTCAACTGCAGGATTATTTTGCAGAATTTTATTTCAAAGTATCTATGATATACCAGGCTTTAAAAAAACCTCTGCAAGTAGTTCAATATAGGAAACCGGTTGCCTAAATTGCACCTGGGGGTTCCAAAATTGGACCACATGATTTAAATCGGAAGCTTAGGTGTTAAATAAATAAATAAAAAAAAATTGTTGGTATAGGAAGTTTTATACTTATATTTCAAAAAAACATGAAATTTACAATCAAAATTTCGGTAGAAGACATCCTAATGCAAAAAAGTACTTATACGTTTTCTATATTGGACCAGTCATAGTTCCATTTTTTAACTTAAAGAAAAAATATTTTAGCAATATTGAAATGGTGTTAGTTCATGACATTAACTTATTTAGAGAAAAATTGTTTTTGCACAATTTGGAAAAATTTCCTAAATTGGACCGGTTCAATTTTGGGAATCACCCAATGGTCCAATTTAAGCAACTACCACGTGTTTTACAAAACCACCCAAAAAAGAAACAAGAAACAACAAATATGGTATGGTAATAGGAGAAATAGGAAGAGAAAAACTAACTTGAAAACTTTCCTAAAAAAGATTTTGCTTAGAGTTTTATGGTTCTAAGGTAAATTCTTAGGAAAATCCTAAAAATATTACCGTAAAATTGTGTAAATTACGTTTTGCTCTGTACACGCCATCACGCCAAGCACTAACGGCCAACTAGTTGAGTTTGTTGCCGATCAAAGGTTCTAGGTGAAAGTATGTTACAGAGTTGCCAGATGATATGGCACTTGTTTAGTTTCGGAGAAATGTACTGTGGTCCAATTTAGGTAGCGGATCGATATAGGCAACTTTCCCCTACATAATGCATTCTACAACAGACATGTAAGGTTGGTAACATTATAACATATGTAACTTATACAAAAATATTATCCAAATACCATACATTTTCACCTGTAAAGGGCATCTTACGCTTCACTATTTAAATTATTGTTACCAATGACAAATAAACTGGTCTGTCGCACGTATCAACGTATCAACCTAACATATTTTTCCATATTGTATGATATTATAATATCATTTCGGATTTATCTTGGATGCATTAAGCATATCAAATCGAATGATGTGTTATTTTATTTTATTTTTTTTTTTGATTATAATAATATGTTTATTATTTAATAGATTTATAGTTTCAAATTGGCTGTTATCGAGGCTGTTGTGTTATGGCTTCAGTATATTTTATTTATAGTATTATAGGTACCTACCTTCGTTTGATGTTTATATTATATTTAGTGTGCGACCGAAACAAGATTTTCAGCCTAAACCGAAACCGAATCTTCGGCCTTGGTCTCGGTTTCGGCCGAAACCGAAACCGAAACTTAAAAATTTTATTGTATTCCTGAAATTTAATTTGTTTTATATAGGACGAGATCGATCTTGGGAACGGATTGAACTCTTCCCACTAAAAAAAAAAAAATCGACAGAAAAAAATCTATTAACTATTACACCTTCCTACGAACCCACCCAAAGTTAGCCGAACGGTGCGCGACAATTCACGAACATTGAGATTCGGCTTCGGTTTTGGCCATAAACTAGATTTTTTGGCCGAATCTAGCCGAAACGGAAACCGAACCGTCGGTCTCTAATTATATTACATTAACATAACCAAAACATGAATAATTTTATTTCTTTTTCATTTAAATAATCCTAATCTATATTACGCCTATACGCCCGCATAGTAAATGGGCGGATTGTAACGTATTTTACGTCCTTGCTGCCTCAGACGTCGCTGTGCAAGAACGGTACTTCGGACTATTATAGTAGCCATAGTAATTGATATTGCGGAAATAGTTCATTTCTCCGTAGTATCCAATGAAATAAGAGGTTATCATAGTGGGTATTTACACCACTGATTCGTTTAATCCATTAAAGGAGACATATTTCGACGATAGAAATCTTCATCTTCAGCCCTAAATCTATTATTCGGACATGGTTCGGTTCTCAAAAACTCAATTTTGGTGCTTAAATTGTAACTTTGATTGTCCAATTAATAATTCACATTAAAAATAAGGAATTGGCCAATTCCTCTACCAATTTTAACCATTTTCAATGATCTAAAGATACAATTTTTGCACCAAAAATGATTATAAAGTCGAGTTATGCTTTTGAGAACTGAACCATCTCCAAATATTAGATTTAGGGCTAAAGATGACGATTTCTAACGTCGAAAAATGTCCCATTTAATGAAATAAAAAAATCAGTGGTGCAAAGACAAAATATTATTACCTCTTATAGAGATTAATGGTGGCCAAATAAAAATATCTTTAAAAATTGAAATTTTACATCTGGAAGTTGTGGGTAAAAATATTAAAGGTTTGCAACTTTCGAAAACAACATTTGACCTTAGAGTGTAAGGGGAGCGATACATTTTTAGTTTTAAAATATCGGATAACCCTCGTTATCACGGTACCTACCCAATATAACGACATTATAAAATTATGTTTTTATTTAACTTGCAGAATTGCCTATCTATAATTGTTATCGATATTTTATATTTATATATATATATCTATTATAAATTTTAACATTACGTTAGTTATATTAAATAATTCGTTTAAAAGTTGTAGAGCGATTAAAGGTTTCCTTATATAATAGAAAATTTTATAGATTAACTACCTACTTAATTTAATTTGTGTATTAAACATTTTTACCTCCAGATTCGCCAACATTTAAACCTAGTTAGTTAGACCAGGGTCGATAATTTTTAAAACAAAAAAAAATAATTGTAGGATGAAACCCATTGGAAAAGAAAGAGAATATAACAAAAATGAAAGGAAAAATAATTTTCGGGCGATCCGAGGTCGGGAAGTGGAAGGGGGTGAGTTTTTAAGCGTAGAAAACGATTTATCTTGATTTCCGGCAAAACTACGAGTCCTATGAAAAAACGTTAAATGACAAAGTTGTAGGTAATACAAAGATCTACAACTTTTGTATTTACACTTTTTTCACCTAACCTCAAAATTTATGTGAAAAATTCAAATAACCAAGTTTTTAGTTTTTTATTTTTATCTTTTAAAAATTTTTTTTTTCACGAAATTTGGTGAAAACTTACCTTCTTATGTCCCAAACACACTGTAATTTTTTTGATTTAAAATTTTTTTTTTCACCCTCTTTTGACTTAATATTGAAAAAGCACCCTCTCACGTCAAAATATCTGCTTTTTTTAAAAAAAAGTCGGTGGGCTTTTGTTCGTTGTAATCTCTACTTTCTGATAGTATAAAAAAAATATACATTACCATGGTAAATGTTCTCAAAAAATGCAAAGAAACGAAAAAAATTCGAATCCGAATTTTTTTTTTTAATCATTATGTACAATTTTGAGGTATTTATTAAAATTTATTCTTTAATTACTCGAAAAACGTAAGATTCCATGTTACATTGATAAACAAAAAAATTACAAATCCATAAAACATAAAGATCGCAAAAAACATGCGAAAATAGTTGTTCTAAATATTATTAAAGGTAGGATTTAAAGGGGATTTCATGTAAAAAATGTGACTGCTGCTATTTCTTTTTACACCATCAGAAAGTAGAGATTTCAACGAACAAAAAGCCCACCGACTTTTTTAAAAAAGCAGAAGTTTTCACCAAATTTCGTGAAAAAAAAATTTTTTTGTAAAAGATACAAATAAAAACCAAAATAACTTGGTTATTTGACTTTTTCACATAAATTTTGAGGTTATGTAAAAAGGGTAAATACAAAAGTTGTAGATCTTTTTATTACCTACAACTTTGCCATTTAACATTTTTCCATAGGACTTGTAGTTTTGCCGGAAATCGAGATAAATCGTTTTCTACCATTAAAAACTCACCCGAACAAACCCCCTTCCACTTTCCGACCTCGGATCGCCCGTAAATTATTTTTTTTTGATTTTTGTTATATTCTCTTCCTTTTCCAATGGGTTTCATCCTAATATTATTTTTTTTTCACTTTTTAACATTTTCAAAGGCTTCAGCCCTGGTCTAAGTTGCATTCTAAATTTATTGTACCAGGTGGCCAAATAAGACTGGATGCCGGCTGCAAACTATTTTATTCAAATTTAAAAGACTCTTATTGTTTTATATAAGTTATAAAATTAGGGAGTTGTAGACTTTTATGAAATCTTATGAAGGTACGTTGAAAATAATTGCCAAAATCACAAAAGTTATCGAGAAAATAATACAATCGACGCTAATTCCAGTATCTTTTCAAGTGACTGAAATATTATCATCATTTTTATCAAAGCACTGCCGTCCGTCCCGTCTCGTCTCCATGAATTCTGTGGCGCACGACCTTACGAAATCAGATGGATTTATTCGATGCTGGTTTTACATTTGCACGGACGTTCTTTTATGCATATTATTCATATCGAGCCTCCGGACCTTCGCCGCTCCCGAGCACTACTTCGAGAATACAATAAAATAATTAGCAATCCGGATCTTCCCATAAACGAAGACTTCCCAGCCGGGAGACAACGTCTGAAATCAAGGCACTTGCCTATTGCTACGGCTATCGCACTTGCTAACTCCCATTTCAATGCTAAGAACAGCTGGCGACTAAGGTGGCTCCAGACTGCACCTCCTGAATGGCATCAAGTCCTAAATGTAAACGCAACACCAAATGGCTTCGATCTACCCCGTAACACTTGGTCGAAACTAAATAGAGTCCGCACAGGTCACGGGCGTTGCGGTGACTCGTTTTTCAAATGGGGAATAACCCAATCTCCCCAATGTGACTGTCAAAATGGTAACCAGACGATCCGCCATATCACGACCGAATGCTCCACTCGCGCATATCCTGGACCCCTCTCAGATTTTGTTGGACTCCCCCAAGAAGCTATACATTGGCTAAATAGACTGGACGTCGCGCTCTAAAACTATTTGTATTATTAACAGAATTTACCTGTCGTGTTCTTGACTATATACTATATCTATGTTCTATGTTGTATATTCTAACTTTTCGTTAGTTTAGTTTTTATATATATTGTATTATGTGTGTAAAGCGCCATACGCTAAATAAATAAATAAATAAATAATAAGTGCATTTCTTGTCTATTTTATTGAATAATAAACTCCTGGTTTAGCTTTTCAAGTTTTATAGTAAAAATTCCATATTATTGTTGCGTTCCTGGATGCAAGTCCAACTATAGAAAGGCCGGTCAAAATATTTCTGTTTTAACTTTAAAAAAACAAGTAGTATAATACTACAAAATAAAGCTATTTGCTAATTGCTATTACTGAAACTTTCGCAGAAATGTATTTCGATATTAATAATGATTTAAAAATACTTCTTTCTTGGCTTCAATTAAATAAACTTACGTTAAATTTTACAAAATCTTCTTTGATGTTTATAACTTAAAATACAATAAATTTTATTATTAACCCGTTAACATTTAATAATGAAAATATTCAATATTCAAAAACGACAAAATTTGTAGGATTTGTTTTAGACGAAAATTTAAATTGGAAAGGCCATATCCAATATATTATAAACTCGATCACTCCTTTGGTATCTTGTTTTGTACAGAGCTAGATATTACATTTCTTTGAAATATTTCAAAAATATATATTTTTATTTACATATTCAAAATTAAAATACTTAGCTTCTGTATGGGGATCTGCTTGTTTATCAAACTTTTAAACCATTACAAAAATTGCAAAATAAAGTTATTTAATGCATACACAAATTGCCACATTTAGAACCAACTGTTAATCTATATAGACCGAAGGGGTATTCACACGTTCAAAACATTTATAATTTATAATTTTTTATTCTAATTCACTCTATTATTTTAAAAGAAAAAAAATCAAACATAACACTCCTGGAGAATAAGACATTACGTGATCATAACACCAGACATTGTATAAATTATCAAACTAAAAGGTAATTGCTTAATTTTTATTCATTAGGCTCATTAGCTTATTCCCGGGCCGCTGAACAAAAAACATCAACTAAATAATTCGGTTATGAGCCCCATTTCTTCAAAGAGGTATCGACAACAATTAAAAAAACTTGCCCATGAAGAGGTACAATGGTTTGAATCTTTGCTCCACCTGGTAAAAGTCAATATTTCATTTTTTTTTAATGAACAGGTCTGTATTCTGTTTCCCTTACTCTTCCTTAAATCTCAGAAGGCCTTGATTATTATGATCATTGTCTGTATTATTTAGGTTCTATGGAAGTATAGAAATAATTGTTGGTGGTATACCATTAGCGAATCGGGAAGTAAATTTCTTAAGGTTATATATTAAGGCCTTAATAACAAGAAAAATCGTGGACTGATTTGCGCCAAATCATTGGCACATGATTAAATTGCGTGTGGTATAACTTATAATGTTGACATTACACTTAATCTAAAGTTAAGTTTAAAGATATACAAGTTAAAATTAAATTTATCGCCAAGTCGTTGGAACGAGAACAAGCTAAACTACGTGAAGATAAACTCTGGAGGGGAAAAAGTCCGATTAGAAACTTGCAACCTCATACGTCTTTGTTAAAACAATATTTATGTACACAAAGACCAATCAATCGACAAACAATTTCGCGTAAGTAAAGTCTCTACTGATAATTTTTTTTTACTTATCATTTAAAGTTGATTACTAAATAACATAAAAAATACAAAAAATTAGCAGCTTGAATTTTTTTGAAATTACTTTTTTAATCACTCTGTAGAACTTCAAAGGGCTTTAGTTACTTCAAAAAGGCTGTTATTATTCTTCGAAGGACCACCTTTTAACATCTGCAAGCCGTTTTTAAATTAGCTCTATAGCCCCCCATACACCAACACCAACGAAGACCACAGGGGAAAAACGTGTTAAGTCAAGAAATTTGTGAAATCGAACTAATCAGAAAAAGTTATAGGTTATAGGGTATATTATCTATATACACGGTCATACAGGGGAAAAACGTGATAAGTCGTCCGTTATAACAAAAATAAATATTGGTGTACTAGGAAAGAACGTGTTAAGTCCACGCGATACAATGAAAAAAACGTGTTAAGTCACTTTTGTCGCCCTCTTGTGCGTACATAAATTAATCGTTTGGCAGTCGTTGTTTATGTCTTCGGCAAGTAAGGTTAACGGTACCCGCGTAAAAAAAGGTTTGGTTTGTTATTGCTGTTGGTGAAAAACAATACAATGAATAACAATAATTTGAGTGATTGTAATGATCAGAAACAGACAAAGCCAGTAAGCACAAAAAAGAAAAAAATCTACGGGTCGGGTAAGAGATGCTACCAAGTTAATGATAAATACATATAAATAAAATAATACATTATACATTATGTTTGGTAAATAAATAACAAAGTATAAATAATTATTTATTAAATTTTAATATAAATCAATCGCCACTGACTAAGCACGTTCCTTCATTGTATAAGTATATACAATGGAAGGACGTGCTAAGTCCAGTGACATAACACCTTTTCCCCCTGTATTCTGAGTGTTTTGAAACTTCGACACATCGTGGTGTAGTACCAGATAGATATTTTGTTACAAGGGTCATTAGGGACTTAGAGAAAGGTCAAAACTTCAATATGATGGCAAATAAATAACCATTTTGCAACTTGTGTAATTATCGTAGCGTTTTTAACCTTAAAATTCGTTTCCTGTAAAAAAATTTAAAAAATGACTTGACACGTTTTTCCCCTGTGGTCTTCATATAGTTGGACCGATTTGATCCGTTCGGATTTGGTCTGCGAGCTAGGCTCGGCACGTACCAAAACTCTCGTCATTTTTGGGCAGCCGAATTTGTCTCTTCGACTTAATAACCCGATTAGATTCGCCTAATTAAATCTTCTTGTTAATGGGACAAAACTTCACACGTTTTATAACAGTTTTAGCTTGGCTCGCGATCTTTTGGAATTCCTGAAAGATTTAACTAGTGGTTTTAGATCGACTAGGATTTATTTGTACTCGGTGAGTGTTAAAAATGAATACCAATCGTAGAAGACGCGCTATAGCATGTGCCTTAGCGTATGTATTTATTGCCATTAAACAAAAATAAAAAAAACGGAGCAAGTGGGTAAAAAAATGGATTTCGTAATATGTTACTCTTGAAAGAACTTCAACAAGACGAGCCAAATGATTTCCGTAACAATTTAAGGATGGATAATGATACTTTTAGACATTTGTTAAATATTACATTTGAAAATAAATTCTTTTAACGGGAATCGGCAGACATTATTATTATTATTTTAATTTAACCTCAAACCAAGTTGGACGACTTGATACGCGTCCCAAATTAACCTTGCGAATCTACTGACGGGTTAAAACCGGCTGATTTCATCCGTGGCAGATATTACAGGGTCCGATGAAGCTCGGCTCGCCACATACACGTAAAGTTTTATCGGCGTATTTTGCTCGTGCCATATCAAATTCGTTAAGTTATCCGCTGCTGTATGGGGGGCTATTGGTTTACGAGATATTAAAATTTTTTTCTAACATATGGTCAAAAAATGCAAGAAGTAGTGAATGTTTAACAGCAATTAAGAAAAAACCATGCAAATTTATAATTATAGACTTAAATGGTTTTTAATATTATAGCTCCAAAAATACTGAACCATTATTTATTTTTGTGAATCATTATATTAATTCTAAAACCTTGATAATTGTATCATAAGTTTTTAACAAAAACTTATGAAGTGCGCACAAATATTTTAAAATAAATGTATATTACTGTTAGGAGTAAATGAGAATAATGACGAAAAAGATAAAAATTCCTAATATTAATTAATAGATAATTGTTAAATTTTAAAAGGACCTTATTTTTAAAAGGGGTTTATTTTCTAGTTGTTAGGGTTCTGATGCCATTCGTATTCTTGCGGATTCTCTTGATTTGTTGTGAATTTCGGCACATCTTAACGTTATTCCAAAGATATCTTCATGATACCTGTTCTGATCCTAAAAATTCCATTTTTAAGTTTAATTAATGATAAATATATATAATAATATATATTTAGTTGTTACAATTAATGGTTTGAGTAGAGCACGAGTTGTTTAGAAATTGATATTTTATTTCTTATTCTTAATGTGAATCGTATTTTGTATTTACTGTTTCTATATTTTTAAATTAGAAAATAAGGAAACGTACCCTTAATGATAGTAGGTAAGATTGTACTTTATCGTCAGACATTCCGCCATATTTTTGAATAATTTTCTTTAAGGTTTGATAGACATGCTCTGCCATAGTACAGTCACCACATACATAAAAATGTCCTTCTTGAAGTACTATCAGTTTATATATTTCCACTGCTTCCTCTAAAGCAAGATCTTGCACATAAGTCTAAAAGAGTAATAAAAAATACTTTACCATACACAGAAGTAGTTCGTTGTGGTGTTGGTGATAATTTAATAAAATATACTATATATGCGCAGTTTCGTGGTCTGTGGAGTTTGGCTTTCCGAAAAGTCCTAATAAGGAACCTCCGTCAGTATCTACCCGTCCCAGGGAGTCCATTGTTCTGACTTCTTTGTGTAACAGGTGGTCAAATAAGTAAGAACTTCGGCTTTGGTCGCCAATACCAATAGTCGTACAATTTTTGGAATATTTTTTTTAATGAAAAAAGGCCAGATAAATTATTAAAAATTATTTTTAAGTTTCTCCGGTTTCTGCTAGAAGGCGTAATACTAACGCTGAACTAAGAAAACTAAGGGTTATCTTTATTATGCTTATAGTTCAGCCATATTAAAAATTTATGTTTTATAATCTTGACATTGATACTTAAGCAAGTTTGGTTCAGCACTTATTGCTCCTTAAATGAAGGAGTGGGAGAAAGACAAACATTTTATTCGAAAAAATTAAGCAGCTTTGGTTAGGGACAACGAAAACTTCCATACTTGATCTTGTTTAAAAGAGAGTGAATGGCTTGATCATTTGCATTATAATAACATATGTGTTTTTGGTCAAAAGGTCAACTAAAATTGGAAGAAGTCAGTGAAAACCCCAACCATAGGTAATTGTCTGTTTTACAATTTTTGTTTCAAACCCTTCCATTATTATAGACCATTGTAGTAGATCAATAATTATAATAATTTAACAACTTTGTCATACTATTAATTAAGTCAAGTTTTATGAGTCACAAATATTTCAGCAATTATTATTATTTTTGAGAATTTTCTAGAAAAGCGAATTAACTTGTGGTTTTACCGACTTTTTCTAATTTTAGTTGTACCGTTGACTATGTAAAATCTGATATATTATGATTTTAGTTAAAATCTTTAAGAAAAAACTAATAATTTCCTTGATGTTTCATACAGTGCCTTCTACCGATCACCGTAGAACCCAAAACAGTTTATATGATAAAGTAAATGATAAAACCATTCAATCTCTTTTAAACGAGATCCATTTTAAGAATTTTCATTGTCCCTAACAAAGTTGCTTAATTTTTTCCAAAAAAAATGTTTGTCTTTTCCCAACCCTCTTTATTTGAGGAGCTGGAGCAATAAGTGCTAAACCAGAGTTGCTGATTAACATGTCAAGATTACATCATATAAACCTTTAATATGGCATATTAAAGATAAACATTATTTATCGTTAAGCCATCTAGCGGCCACCTGAGAAATTTCCTTTAATATGTTTTGCCCCCTTTACTTATTAAGTTTTTTTTTAAATGCTGTACGACTATTGACTTCCAAGATAAAGCCGACGTCCTCGCTTATTTGACCACCTGGTACTTTAATACAAAAGGCAAATTTACACTATTAGTTGACTTATTTCTCCGCCAGCCAGCCGTCATATTTTCCCCTTTTTATATTATGGACACTAAATATCTATCATATTTTTTTAAAAGTTTTTTGTTCATACCTTTTTTAAATGTGGTTCCCTAGACAATGCTAAAAATACCCTATCTAACACTTTTAATTTAAGCATTTCTTCTTTTTCTTCTTTGAACAGGTCCATTTCGTTTGTTCGACAACCAAAGAATAACCATATTTTACCTAAATGGTGTTTTGCCTTAAGTTGAGCACACCTAAAACGTTCATTATTTAAATTATGATTTTAGTAATTATTGTTGTCGATAAGACGTATATGTTATGGGTGTAAGAGTAGTTTAAAAACAATCAATAATACGTGAAATCCAGGATAGAAAGCTGTTCATTGCTTAATGAAAAATAGCTTTCCTGTAAGCTATTGATGATTTTGAAATTTATGACTATAATATTTTCTTAATTATTATTACTAACCTGTGTTGCCAAAAGGCTCTAAATGGCGCAATTCCTGTACCAGGCCCGACCAAAATAATTGGCTTCGAAAGATCATTTGGTAGGTAGAAGTTAGGCGCACTACAAAAGATTTTTATTAACTATTATTGTACGGTTTAAAATAAAAATGTTCTCAAAATAATTATCGAAGAGTTTATCTTATTACCTTCTTACAAATAAGCACACGTCTTGACCAACCTCCATATCTTGTAAATAATTAGAACAAACTCCATAATGTGCTGGTCCTTCTCCACCTAAAAGAGTAGAAATCTAAATTTATTCTCAAAAGATGCTTCAATTTAGGAAAGTTCCAAGTTAACTTTTTAAAGTTTTTTAATGGCAGCTTTTCTAAAACCTAATAGTGTGTGGTATCAAAATAATCGTAATAAAATCCTCTTTTTTCTTAACCCGGCGAGCCACCATGCCGTTTAAAAAAAATGAGTTATACAACTTTAAAATTAAATTTTACACAGCACATAGCACTGGACCAAAAATAGTAAAATTGTATTTTTCCCAAGATTAAAGAACTAAAATAAGTGATTTTAAGGTGTTCATAGCCCTCTAGATAAAACAATAAATTTGAAAAAAAAATATTTTCTTGGTGACAAAAAGTGACAAGTGACTGGCGCATGTACTAAAAGATAGGGGGGGTCAGCGAGTACTGGACCCATCCCTATTTTGAATATTTGATAATTGATTTTCATTTTGTTTTGTTTTTAAGATTTAAATCGTTATGCTGAAGCAATGTACCAGATTTGAAATTAATATCTTAATAAATACTCGAATTATTAAAAAAAAATCAGTTTTTAATTATAAATTTTGACACCCTGTATATCGAACATGAGGGTCACAAATGAAAAAGGCATTATAAAAGTCATTTTATTTTTACTGAAGTAACATAACACCCTGTATAATAAAACAGTTAAATTATCTTGTACCTTGAGTGTTATAAACAACTACAGCCACCGTTAAGTGAACTTCATTTGGATGCAATAAAGGACTGGAAGAGATGGAATAAAACCTTGGTTGCAGAATAGTTAATTGGGCTACTAAAAGGGGTGCGTAGGGGTGTACGGATGGAAATTCTTCTAATACCTCAGCTAGATTTGGGGATCTCCAGTGTCTCCAATCTTCGTATGCTGATTGATCCTACGGGAGAGTTGTAATAAAATATTGTTAACTTGAAGGAGTAGTATGAATGTAAATGGAACCAAATGAATCCTCCTGAATAATATATTAATTTTGTAATGTGTTTGTGTAAGGGGTTCTCTACATGTTTAAAATGCATCAGCATCCTTGATTAAGACAAACAAATGAGTTGTAAAAATGAGGAAAAAATAAACATTACTTTAATAGAGCTTTTAAGGTTACCTACCTATTATACAATATGACCAGTAAAGTCCGCATCATTTTTTTTATTAATAACTTTATTCGAAATTTGACTTTGGCATCAAGTTTTGCTTCGATCGAGATGAAAATAAGGCGAAAAAATAGTAGTCACGTGATTCGCATTATCTGTCCAATTTTAATTTTTTTCAAAAAATAATTCAAAAGTATGGTTATTTCTGAAAGTATCGAAAAAAGTTATTAGAACAAGTTTTTTTAAATGCAGTTTCTAGTCCACATGCAAAATTTTAGCTGCATAAGATAATTTTGATTTTTTACCCATATTTTGTAAATTGCACCACTTTTGCAAAATAAGACTCAACGCAACCTACATAAAACTTCTTAGTTTTGACAATGCTTTATTTCAGACACATTTTCTTTAAAGTAGCGCCATATTAAATGTGTGTTTTTCTACAAAATCAAAATTGGGCTATTAAAATTTGGTCGCATGTGATGCAAAGTTTATTTGTTTTTGACCCTGTATAAGGTAACTTCATAAAATAAGTATTTTTGAAAACGTAGTTTGTGTTTGAAAGTAATACACCTTAATATTAAGACAAAAAAGAACACAGTGTCATCAGTAAAGTGTTCATTAAGTGAAAAATAAATTTTAGTGGTAGGTAAAAATCAAACTTATCTTATGCCGCTGAAATTTTGCATGTGGACTAGAAACTGCATTTAAAAAAACTTTTTCTATTAACTTTTTTTCGATATTTTCAGAAATAACCCCATTTTTGAATAATTTTTTGGAAAAAATTAAAATTTGACAGTTTATGCGAATTACGTGACTACATAGAACTTGATGTCAAAGTCAAATTTGGAATAAAGCTATTAATAAAAAAAAATTCCATATGATGCGGACTTTACTGGTCACACTGCATATTGTGTTTATTCACGAATATAATTAATTTTAAACATTTCTTGATACCTATTATAGGTTCCATTAAAGTTATATTAATATTATGTTAACCTCTTTCCTCTCTTTGTTGCACTTGCTATACTCCAAACCCAAAAATATAGGCAGTGACGTAGCTATCATAACCATGGAAACCAATGCAAACCACCAATGACAATACAGTATTTTGGCCGTTTTCATGGTTATGACAGCCACGTCACTGCCTATATGTTTGGGTTTGGGGTATAGCACTTATAATAAAAATAATTATCTTAGGAAACATTTTTAAAATTAACTTAAATATTTTTTAGTTTTTTATTATTTTCATATTTCCGAGTAAAATATTATTTATCCATTATGGAGGGTGTCTCTAAAACGTGCAGAAAAAATGCAGCCACTAATTCCTGAGGCTTTAATATGGCGATCTAACCCAACTTACCTCAGCCCAAAAGTGGATCATTTCAGAGATACAGAGTGTCAAAAGATCAATTTGGTTTTAGTTTTTCATAAATAATTTTTTTAAATAATTGGTTTATTGTCACAATATTGGACTAGGGGAGAGGGGGAAGGGGGGTTATGGGGTGAAAAATTAAAATCTGTTTTAGTTTTTAATTGGAAATTTTAGACTAATTACTTTGCACACATTTAAAGCGAAAAGTGATGATAGGATTTGATTTGAGAAGCCGTTTTTAAGATATCTGGATTTAAAAAACTTACATTGTGTATGGCCAGGTCTAAATTATTGTAACAATTTATTTTATTTATTTATTTATTTATTTATTTTCAACAAAACAGCATCTATAAGAATGTACATATAAATCTAAAAGAAAATACACGAATTAACTTACGGTTCCTTGAAAAAAGAGGACTATATTTAAGCAAAGGTGTATTTGCATACATACAGAGCTCACTCTTTCATATAGCCCTAGAATCTATATCTTAAACAATAATATGGAACCTAAGATCTAAGTTACTATTTTAACAATATATAATTAACTAATTAACCTACCCATTTCCATTAATCTATGGATTCATTTCATATTACATTTGAGCTAAATATTAAAATTAACTATAATTCTATTATCGATCATAACTTTCAATTAGACGCAGCGCACCTTCACTAAAATTGATATAACTTACGCGGCGTCCTACGTGAGCGGCACCGCGCGGACGGCGCTACCGGCGCGGTCGACGCGATGAAAGCGGCGATGCGGCGATTGCGTCCTAGGTGAGCGGCATCACGACCGATATATTCGCGCGCAAAACTTTAAAACATGGCGTGGTCAAAGAAGAAGCAGGTGTTATTAAGTGAAAATATTTACTTAAAAATTCTAAAAATACTAGCAAAAAGGAGACGAAGACGTGGAACAAGCATTGTATTCCTGCAGAGAGAGAAGTATATAGAATTTCGCCATTATCACCATCTTATGGGACATATCCCACAAGACCCGACTATTTTGCACGGTACTTATAAGAATTTCATAAAAAGTTTCAGTCATTGTCATGTGTGCGCGCTCTTTATACAAACAACACTGCAACAGAACAGGCGGCACACGCGGATTTATCAAAATTTTTGACCGCCCAGGCCGCTTCAAAGTCGCGTCTACCGCGGTTGCCGCGTTGAAGTTGTTACGTAGGACATCTCCTACATAGAGATTGTTTTGTTCTTGCCGCGACGGACGCGCCGGTCGCGCCGTCCGCGCGGTGCCGCTCACGTAGGACGCCGCGTTAGAGTAGCCAACAGTAGCCGATGATTTATCCTATTAAACGCTTTCGTGTAATCGTGTAATACTAGCAGAGTGAGTTCGTTATTATCTGTTGCTGTCAGGATATCATCGGTCACTGACAACAAAGCCGTGGCACAGCTATACATAGGTCGAAAACCCGACTGCTTTTCAGGTAATACGTTGTACAAATCCATGTTTTTTTTTAATTGAGAAGAAATTATTTTTTCAAATATTTTTGAGAGTTGGGAGACTTACATCTTTAAAATCAGTCGCATTTTTTTTCTTAAACACAAAAACAATTGAACACAATTTGAAGCAAAGGTGTTAAATTAAAATTACTGTCACTAAATACTAAAAAAAAAAAAACAATTACATAAATGTGTGGTTAATTTTTTTTATTCTCTAGTAAGAGATTTAACAAAAACAAAAATTTAATTTAACATAATTTAATTAAAAAAAAAACTTTTAACAAATTAATATTCAAAATAATCTTCATTTTCGTGTGTACAAACAAAGATTTATACGTTTTAAAAAATTAAAATGAACTCTTTGGAACATTTCATCATCATTTCTCAAAGCGTCAATTCCAGTTCGAATATGTCTCCTTAATTCATTTTCTGTATCTACTGGCCTAGAATACACAAGGGGCTTTAAGGTTCCCCATAAAAAGTAATTCATCGGAATAATATCAGGGAATCAAGCTGGCCACTTTACGGGTGCATCATTGCCTCTACCTGTTCATCTATTTGGATACCGTTTGTTCAAATAATTGCGTACGTTTAACGAAAACTGTGAAGGAGCACCGTCATGCATAAACCAAGTTCCAAGGGCAGAGGATCTAATAAGTTTGGTAATTCGTTTCGCAGATGTTCCAAATTATTTTCGCCATTTAGTCGAAGGTGTAAAATGACAGGACCAAGTATGAAAGTGTCTATGATTTGATTTCTGTCCACCCATTGATCTTAAACTCGTGCTGATAATGGGTTACTTTAGTCGCATGAGGATTTTTCTTCAGCGTAGACATTTTCTAGGTGCAAATTAGTTATGCCACTCTGCGTAAAGCAGGATTCATCTGTGAATAAAATTCGTCGTGCAAAATTCCTATCTTAATTTCTGTGTTCTTGGATAAACCGGCAGAAAGTTAGGCGTGGTTCAAAATCATGGGGTAAAAGGCTACTTGTTGAACATGAAATGGATGTAGTAGTTATTCTCTACTACTGTTGTTTTCTTGTTTTTCTTGTGTTAGTGTCTTTCGACACTTTTACACACTTATTGTATCTGAAATGAATAAGACAAATGTGCCCTGGGATGGACGTTAGTGGTGTTTACTGATTTGTATTTTGGAGATTAAAAAATAATTTTTTCTAAGAAAAACTAGATTTCAATTTTTCCAAAATTTTTTGGTTTTGAAAAATTGACCAAGTTTTTTACGTTTGGCCAATTTTAGTTGTTGATTTAGAAATCAAACAACTTGTCGTACATTCAAGCTAGGCTTGAAGTTTTTTGATGTTTTTTTGTGTCATTATTAGGTAATAGGAGCATTTATGCTCCTGTGACGTATTTTGAGCAAGTTTGGGGCGGGATTTATGGGGAATGAATTTTGGATTAGCTGATTTGGGTGAAACTGCTTTTTCCTAAAGAACTCAGTATGTCTTTTGTTTAAAAATTCTCTGATGGTTTCTACTTTAAGGTCGCGGTGTATCGCCGCTCCCCTGATGTAGTGGGGGGCATTGGTGATTGCCCTGAGAATTTTATTTTGAAAAACTTGAAGACGATGCCTGCGAGTTTTAGGAGCTTGACCCCATGCTATACTTGCATATAGCACGGCGGGGCGCACTACTTGTTTGTATAGTAGTGTCTTGTTTTTTAGTGACAGTTTGCTTTTTCTAGACAGGAGTGGGTATAGGTGGCCGAAAGCTTGCTTTCCAAGGTTGATTTTTTTGTCAAAATGGGGGGCCCATGTGAGCTTTCTGTCAAGGGTGACGCCAAGGTATTTTAGGGTGTCACTCCACGGTATTATTGTATTGTCAAGTTCGAGGTTTTCGATGTTTATATTGTCAATTCTCTTGTTGGAAATGAGAATGGCTTGTGTTTTATCAGCGTTTACTTTTATTTTCCATTTTTGAAAATAGTCAACAAGAGTGTTAAGCTGATTTTGTAAACATCTTTGGATGAGTGGTAAATTTTTATGAGTGCACGTCATCGCTGTATCGTCAGCGAATATGTACGGCTGTATGAACGGTGTTGTTGGCATGTCCGCAGTATACAGGATGTATGTAACTGGGGCCATTGGGGAACCTTGGGGAACGCCTGCTTCGATAGCACGTACGTCTGACAAAATACCGTTTACACGGGTTTGAAATTTTCTATCTTGGAGATAGGATATTATGAATTTTATGAAATTTGTGTTTATGTGATAAACATGATGAAGTTTGTATGCTAGGCCGTCGTGCCAAACTTTGTCGAAAGCTTTCGATATGTCTAGAGCGACCATGCCTGTGGAGGCCTGGCGCTGGAGACCATCGGTGGCTGTGTCAACAAGTCTAGCAAGCTGGTCTTCAGTGGAATGATTTTGGCGGAAGCCATACTGTTCGTCTTGAATAATGTGGAGTTCGTTTAGAATATCCCATAGTCTGATTAGAAAATTTTTTTCTGCGATTTTTGCTATGGATGATATGAGACTAATCGGTCTCCAATTTTGGGGAAAAGTGCGGTTTTGGTTAGGTTTTGGAATCAGTATCACGATCGCTGTTTTCCACGTGTCAGGATAAACGTGGTTTTTAAACATGAAGTTTATGATTTTTGTGATATTTTGAATGACATTATCAGGCAGGTTTTTCAGCGCCGTGTTACTGATTGCATCCTTACCCGGGGCTTTTTTGGGTTTTGTCATGTGGATTTGTGCTTTTACTTCCTCAGAATTGGTGGGTGGTATTTCAGGGGAAAAATTCTGGGAATTTCTGAGGCAAGTCTCTCTACACGGTTTTCCCAGTCGATGTCGTCATCAACTGAAGTGTTTAGGCGAAATTGGTCTTCAAGAGACTCGGCGAAGGCGTGAGCCTTATCGTCGTCCGAGTAAACCATTCCGCCTGCGCCGTGTCAGGCGTGACGCTTCTCTATTGAATTCAGGGTTCAGGGTGTTTTTTGCTCGGCGGCGCAGACGATTGCGCTCTCTGATCATTCTTTTTAGGAATGGCGGAAGTGTGAATGGATTATAATGTTCGTTTTGTATTGTTGAGTTTGCATCTTGAACAGATGTCTGTATGTCTGTTGTCAGTTTGTTAATTTCTGAATTTAATTGAACTATGTCGTCAATTGTTTGTATTTCTGTCGTTTTGTCGGTCAGATGGTTTTTAAATTTTTTCCAATCTGTTTTTGTGTGAAAATTGTGTATAATCTCATTCTCCGCTATGTCTATGGTGAATGAAACAGGAGTATGATCCGAGCTAAGCTCATGAAGAACTGTTGTCACTACGTCATAGTGAAAGTTCTTCGTTAGAGCGTAGTCGAGAACGTCTGGCATACCGGTTGTGGCAAAATGAGTAGGTTCTTGGGTGAGTAGGGATAATTGGGAAAATAAGATTCTGTGAGACGTAACTGTACAGTCTGTTGCCTGCAACATTTGTTGTTCTCATGCCCCAGTTTCTGTGCTTGGCGTTGTAATCGCCAGCACTGAACTGAGCCAAAGGAGAATTTGTTACGATATTTTCTAGGTCGAGATCTGTTAGATTTCTCGACGGTGGTTTGTAGATTGACTTTAAAATGAGCGGGCCTTCCTGCATATCGACTTGAATCGATGTGCATTCTAGCGCGTCAAGATCAGGGGTGACTAGCAAATGATGGCTTATTGCTGTTTTTATTATGATGGCTGTGCCTCCGCCAGCTCTGTCGGCTCTATCATCTCTGTAAACGGTGTAATTTTTGAACCTAAAGTTTGTGCCATTTCTAAGAAAAGTTTCCTGAATGAGTGCTACATTCACGTTATTTTCGTACCGAAAATTGGCAAATTCAAACTTTTTTGGGAATATTGAGTTGGCATTCCACGAGATGATGAACAGGGCTTTTGGCCGCGTCTTGTTATTCATTGAGAGAATAGTTGGAGCAAGACGGGGTTATTTTGGATTGCAGAGGTTAGAGTATTAATTCTAGCTTGCAATTCGACGGGGGTCAGCGTTAGAAGGTCTAATAACTTGTTATTAGCCGGGTTTGTCAAATTTATTTTGGGGGGGGCTGATTTTCCGGGGGGGGGCGGTCGCTCGCTTTTGGGGGTTTTTTGGGGGTCACGGTATTATTTGCTTGCTGTTGACCAGCAGAAGCAAATGTAGTCCCATTATTTACCTTCTGGTAATTAATGAGATTTTTCGGGGGGGGGGGGGGGGGTTGCCGCTCTTTTTTGGTTAGGGCGGTTTTTTGGGTTGGCAATGCATCTGCTGTGGTTTGCGGGGTAATCACCGCCACAGTTGATACATTTTGCCGGAGTATCCAAAGATTTGGTACACTCGGAGTAGTGATGCGGTTCTGCACACTTGTGGCAGGCCGATTTGGCGAAGCATCGTACTGCCGAGTGCCCATATTTTTGGCATTTGTGGCACTGATTGATGTGCGTTTTATTTGTGGGATTTTGTGTCTCAATAGTCACGGTCATATCGGCTATGTACCGGATATTGAAAAAATCTTTTTGATCTTTGGGAAGTAAGATTTTTATTAGGGGGCACTCGCGCCTAGAGGAGCCTAGACGGAGACGATATATTTGTGTGGGCGTGAAACCCTGGCTTTTGATATCGGCTTCTATCTCGTTGATAGGAATGCCGATGTCTAGGCCTCGCACAATTATATTTAATTGTTTCTCCTCAGGGAGAAAATATGTATGGTACTGGATTTTGTCTTGATCCAGTACTTTGGTGATGCCACGATGGTCATCAGATGACATAGGAGTGATTTGAATGCCAAGGCGAGTGGATATCGCCTTGTGGAAGTTCAAACCCAGAGTTTTGAATTTTTGAGACAACGGAATCCAAGTAGTTGTCGATCTGATCACGATCGGCACTGTGTCCTTGGGTGTCTTTTGGGGGGATTTTGTTCTGGTGGGGTCACCTGGGGGGGAAAATTTTTGGATTGACCGACTGATGCCGGATCAAGTCTGTCCAAGTGCTTTTTCAGCACTGAGTTGCTCGTTTTAGGAGCATTCAAGCTGAGCTCTGGGAGCGCACTTGATAGAGGGCTGGTGGTTATTGGGGGGAGCAGGGGGAACAGATTGTCGTCGACACCATTGGTGTCCATGTTAGAGTCTTCATCTTCAGATAAAGATAAATTTTTAATTTCGGGGGGGAAATTTTTTGGGAAAAAATTTTCTTGGGGGGGCTTTTGTTGGGGAAATTTTTTTAAAGAATTTTCCGGGGGGGCGGGGTCAGGGAAGCCCTTAATTCTGCCGTTAGAGCAAGCAGATTGGTATTAAGGGCCGAGTTTTGTGAAGAGAGTTCCTGTATGCTCCTGTTTAGGGCGGCATTTTGTTCCAGTAATTCGTTAATTTTGATAGATTGAGAATGCAGCTGGCCTGCTTGGTTTTCCAGTTGGGATTTCAAGGTCTGATTTTCTTTAAGAATATGCGACGCTTGGAAGTCATGCGACGTCTTAGATTTCTTAATTTTGTGAGTTTTTTGGGGGGCCTGAGGGGGGGAATGGGTTTTTAAAAATTGCCTGACGGGCGAGGGTGTCATATTTGGGCTTTATATGAACTTTTAGCGCACAGGGTGGCGTGAACAACTTAGTTATTCTCTGGTCATCCTATTAACGGTATCCTTGCATAGCCGTAGCTCTAGGCCCAATAATCGTCTGCTGCTGAGTTTAAGATTTTCTTTAATCCGATTTAGAATATCTTTTTCAACCTCAGGAGTTCTTACCGTACGTGCACGACCATAATTAATAGAAACAGGTGCAAACCCACCCGTTTCACAAAGACATCTTTCAGTGTATACTCTGCAAGAATCTAACCATTTCCTTGGCAATATCAAAAAACCCATAATATAACAGTTATTTCTTTGTTGGTATACTGTACGGACATGATGAAAAGAAATGGAAAAATGTTTAACCATTCAAATGTTTGTTTGCAATGTTTTTTAGATTCGATTTGACATCAGTCCACCAGTTTTTAGTGACTAACTTTCACTTACATAATTATTATAATAATTTAAACCTGGCCATATAGGTGATAGGTAAGAGGTGCAGCACTAAAATTCACAGGACCCGAGCCGGTAATAAGTATGCTACGGTCAGAAAAACAATACTAGCTGAAGCAAAAAGCAAATGGGAAAGACACTGGTCAAATTTACCAGGTCTAACACACTCGAAAGCATTTTATAAACAGCCATATAAACCAACAGCTAACTGACAAACTACTATAGTGCTCAACAGGTCATGCCTTAAAGCACTAGTGCGATTGTACACCGGCCACTGCAGACTGCGACATCATATGCAGAAAATTGGAATAGCCCCAACTGATGAGTGCCGCCTTTGCATGGAAGATGCAGAAACAGCATGTAAGAGCATGTAATGTGCGCTTGCCCCGCAGCAGGAGGAATCAGATTCGCCCTATTTGGCGAGGTGACTCTGCTGCCGGAACATGAAAAATGTCTCTCCCAATACCATCATTAACTTCATCAAAAAGTTAGACCTATTGGGGGAAATATAAACAAGGTGTGAGCCATAATAGACCGCATGGTCGCAGTGGAGGGTTAGCTGTAACCCACTCACTTTTAACCTATCACCAACCATATAGGAAGTGAATTTTTTAAATCCAGATGTCTCATAAACGGCTGCTTAATCAACTCTTACCACGTTAATTTTTTTTAGGTAAAAGACGTTGGAAATAAGAATGTTTGAGAGTTTAATTCAAAGTGGCTCAAAAAAGTTATTTTACCTTAATTGTGTGCAAGGTACCGCAGGTAGAGCCTCCTAAACACATTTACAAAAAAAGAGAGCAGATTTAAATTTTTCACTCCACAAAATTCCCCCTAGCCAATTATTTTGACAATACACCAATTATTAAAAAAATTGTTTATGAAAAACTAAAACCAAATTAATTTTTTGACACTCTGTATCTTTGATATTATCCAGTTTTAAACAAAGGTAAGTTGGATTAGATCGTCGTATTTAAGCCACAGGAACTTGTGGCAGCATTCTTTCGCACCTTTTAGAGACACCGTATAACAATGACCGATTTGCAAAATTACTGCCGAAATCTCATTTAATGCAACTCGAACTAACTAAGATTTTAAAGTTTTCAATTAGAAATTGAACATTCATTTGGTAAACACTGTCAGAACCCCCGATATCTTACACTGGCTAAAATATTGAGTCTTCTTTGATCTTCTTCATCCACGGCAATACTGCTAAATTGCTGTAATAAATTCGGAGAGGGTGGAGTTGTTATGTCCAGGAATCGAGTAAATAGATCTCTTAAAGAGCAAGGTGGTATCCGTTCATGTGGCTTCCAAGCCTTTACCACTCCTAAAAATAAAAATTATATTTTTTGTAGTAGAGCGTAGGATAATGGGAGTCCGCGGAAACTAATGGCCACTGCACACGAAAAATACATAATACCCTGCGAGCAAAAATTATTTGCATCAAAGAGGGCCTAGCATCTAAGGACGTAATGCTTAGCCGTAGAACTTAATACCTGTTGGGTGTCAGTAACTACCTGAATTAACAATCAATCAGTTATTCCATCATCTTTGACAGTCGTTACAAGTAATTTGATTCATCGCTAATTTTTCCAATTTCTTGAACAATTCACACAATGGGATTTACGGAACAGCACAAAACATTCATGGATAAAGCGTATTTTTGAAACGGGGTTAGAGTAAATGGTGAGTGGCAATACAATCCGGGTTTGTGCATGGACGATTTTCACGAACATTTCAAAGAAGCAGGAAGACCATCTGTAAGAACAGAAGAACTTGTTGCAAACGTTCGTGAAATAATGCAAAATACAGGGCCGCCGCTACCATGTGTGCAAAGTGTGCACCGCACACGGGCGGCCAAAAATAGGGGCGGCCAAAGCAGACCCCACTGATAATACTATTTAACGAAAAAAAATAATTTAAATTAAATAATAATGATTCGGTAAACTCTATAATATTCCTAACAATAATTATTTTATAACCAAAGATAGCAACAAAAGCTAGCATGGAAGAAGCATTTCCTAGCTTACCTACCCACCGAATTAGAAGAAAAATTGATGAACCTATATATTGCTATGAAGAAACTGATGAACCTATATTATCTCCTGAATTTAACGTAAATTTTTACTTTAAGATTTGGATGCTGACATAACGGCAATTAAAGAAGGTCCCAATTACTTCAACAACAAACAGTAATTTTTAATATAATATATGGTATAACCAAAATTAAAAACGACGACGGACTTAAAATCAATTGTGAGAAAATGCATAAGCTCTTACAGACATAAACAGCTTAGAGAGTGATATTAGTGCACCCGATTTTTATGAAGAAATTAAAGCTATTGAACCATATTTTACCACAAAAAAAGTCGAATATTGCGTTGCACACAGGCGGCCAACACCTTAGCGGCGGCCCTGGCAAAATACACCAACAAATTGTATAAGATGCCTGAACCAAGAAGTGGGAAGATCTTATGGAACATTCAGGACTATTCTTAAGAAGCAGCTAAATTTATTTCCTTATAAAGTGCAAGTATTCCAAGAAACACAAGCCGCAGATTTTGAAAATGTGTGAATTTATGCTTGGAGCATAGCGG
The DNA here is from genome assembly GCA_963969555.1 of Polydrusus pterygomalis. Taxonomy (NCBI): domain Eukaryota; kingdom Metazoa; phylum Arthropoda; class Insecta; order Coleoptera; family Curculionidae; genus Polydrusus; species Polydrusus pterygomalis. The sequence goes on from OZ018377.1 coordinate 76,606,510, forward strand.
TGGCCAATTTCAAAAATTTATGTAATTATTCTTCTTTTTCTTTCTGTATATTCTTACTTTGTTAATTTTGTAAAGAACAAAAATAAATTTGTATTTGTCTAAACTTAAATCAAAAGAATTTCCGTTGCACGTCATTAATCAGCTGATAATTGAAAATCGGTCAGGAAACATAAGAAAATTAAATTTGGGCAAAAAATATATAAATTTCATGCGATATTGAATTTAAAAGAAACTTAATGTATTCTTCTTTGATACTAAGCCGCTTAAACGGGATGTTTTTTAAATTTAACCTTTTAAAAATTAATATCATTTGAATTTTTTGGGCTGACAGTTGGCAACAGAAGTGTCAACGCATCGGTGATGCCAGTTTATTTCTTGGCGAATTTTGATTGACGTTTATTGTTTTCATTTCGTGTTTATTTAAGTCGTTTTTAACTAAAACTGCAAATCCTTTTATAAATAGGATTAAAAACTGATCTTTTAAGAACAACAAAGGGATTCATACACATTTCTCTTGATTACGTTGTTTACCTTTATTGAAAAATGCCGAAGCATTTCCTTACTGGGGTATTTAGATTATAAACTGGCAACACTGCTGATACTCGAAGGTATGACGTGCAACGGAAATTCTTTTGATTTAACTATACTTATTTTATTACTCATTAGTTTGGCATATCATGTCATAATATGAATTTGACAAAATTTTAACCTAGATTTGGTTAAATAATATATCGTCTCCATATCATTGTGATCTAAACCAAGCCCTACGTTTTTTAATCCTAGCCCTCTTTGATGCAAATAATTTTGGCTCGCACAGTATTAACGCGGGTAGAAGAAATGCGAGATCAGAAAGTGGCATTTAATTCACAATAATTGTCATTTAAAAGTCATAATATTTGAAATATAATAAACATGGCATCCTGCATGCGCGGAATTATTAATAGAAATTGTAGACATTTTACAAACTTGAATTGTATAAGACAACTGTAATTGTAGCTTAGGTTAGAAGTATTTGAGAGTATAGTATGCTGGTATGGAGTCCACATTAAGAAGTACACAAATACAGGGTGTCCCAAAAGTAATGGGACACAGAGCAACAGCAGACACCTTAAGGCGAAATAATGCGATTTATTTAAACTTGCCTTATCCCAAAATTGATAACAACCAAGATACAGGGTCCCAAAGTTTTAATTTTGTTTTCGTTTTTTTGCGACTGTTTCTTAACTAAACGACATAGCAGCACAAAATTAAGGATTTTGGGGTTTTTTGAGGTGAGGAATTCAAAATTATCCAGAGTTTTTGTGTAGCCAGTAAAGGGCGCTGCCTACAGCATGGCCCGCTCCTTTTAGCTGGTATAACTTTGTTTAGGCTTCTTACATCGATCCGACTATTAAAAAAATAAGTTACTTTACTTCTTTAACATCAAAAACGTATAACTCATTGAAGTCGCTAGGAGCAACCATTTTCGAGATAATCGCATTTCATATGTCCAATGCAACTAAGTACGTGGGCCAAACCAACGGAAAATTGAGCAATGGTAAATTTCTCACTTAAAATTATTGTAAATCAGCTACATTTGCTAAGTGTCAAAGTTAATATAGATACTTAAGGTTGACAATTTTTTTCTAATAAAAAGGTTTTTTCGTATACGGAATTACTCATTTTATTCTTATCAAAAATTTTATTTATTACTTAGTTTAATAACATTTAAAAGTAAAAAAATAGTTAGAAATAAAAATGGTAACGTCGTGATAGCAATTGTTCAAAATGGCCACCATTGACCTCAATACATTTTGCTATTCATTTTACAAAAGACTGTCGGACTTTAAACAAGAGATCTTTATCATTTCTGAGCAGATTAAGAGAATTTATAATTTCTTGATTTAACTTATTATAACTCGTTATAAACATTGGTTTTCAAATAACCCTAAATGCAGAAGTTCATTGGATTCAAAACCGGACTTCACGCCGGCCAAGGCAACGTTCAGGAAACTGTTCTTTTTGTGGCAGCTTGGCAGAAACCCATATATTTTCTTCCCTCGTTCCTGCTTCAGACAGCCATTGGCCCCTTCAGTGGACTGTATCTTCTTGTTTTCTTTCTACTACTTCAATTTAAACACCAGTGTATCAATTTTAGTAGTTTTATTGAGAAAAAGCTTCCTTAAGAAAAAGTACAATTCTTTTCTCTCTGACTTTTGTTGACTTCACAGACAAACCATTTCTGTTACTGTGGTAACCATAAAAAATAAACTTATCGTGGCGTGCCGCGGCGAAGAGGTTGTCGCGGGAGCCAATTTGGTTAAAATCGACGGCGACTGATGACGCGCGGGTAGGTTCGGCGCTGATTGTGTAACGGAAAGATGCGTCGAGAACAAGTGGCGTCGTGAATATATTGAATATTCAACATCCTCCCCCCAGCTGATAAGTTAACAAAATGGCAAAGGACATAATTTGGTGATTGGCCTTGTAAATGTACCCTGCTGATTACGGATTTTGGCTACTCTTACATTACCGTCTTTACCAGGAAAGGTTTCAATTATTCGGGCTAATCGCCACTCTAATGGAGGAGTATTGTCCTCACGCAACAAAACTAAATCATTTACTTTAATATTATCGTGAGTTATTGTCCATTTAGGACGATGTTGTAACCTGTTTAAATATTCTGTCGACCATCGTTTCCAGAATATTTGTCGCATTTTTTCGCAATGGTTCCAGAAATCAAGTCGGTTATCTGGTATGGTACTATAATCCTTTTCAGGAAACGAAGTTAACATTTCACCTATTAGGAAATGACTCGGAGAAAGGCACGTGTAGTCTGAAGGATCGGACGACAACGCTGTTAAAGGCCTTGAATTTAGAAGTGCTTCAATTTGACAAAGCACTGTTGAAAGTTGTTCGTAAGTCAAAAGATGATTGCCAATGACCCTTTTCAAATGAAATTTCGTTGATTTGATACCGGCTTCCCATAAGCCGCCCCAATGAGGACTATTGGGTGGAATAAACTGCCACCGTATCTCTTTTGAAGATAAAAAGTCTTCTACCTAAGTATTAGATTCCTTAAAAAACATATAAATATCCTTTAAAATATTATTGGCACCTTGAAAATTGGTTCCGTTGTCACTGAAAATTGTTTGAGGATGACCTCGTCTAGAAATAAATCGTTTCAGTGTTGACAGAAACGCGTCTGATGATAAACTTGTGACCAATTCTAGATGAACAGCTTTCGTCACCATACAAATAAATAAAGCGATGTATGATTTAAAAGTTCTCGCCTTGCGAAGCTTTGATTCTTTAATAAGTATGGGACCACCAAAATCTATTCCCACTTTAAGGAAGGGTCGAACTATTGAAGTACGATCTGCTGGTAATGGAGCCATGATTTGCTTGGCATTAACAGCACGAAATCTATAACAAACTAAACAATTTTTTATTTCCTTTTTTATTGGTCGTAGGCCGTTAATTGGCCAAAATCTCATTCGAAGATGAGCCAATACCGTTTGTGGACCTGCATGTTGTAAATCAGCATGTTCTTGCATGTAAAGTAATTTAACAACATGATCTTTTGGAGGTAAAATTATAGGAAACCTCTGTGAAAATGATAACTCTGAATGAGATAAACGACCTCTTACTCTAAGAATATTATTTTCATCGATAAATGGCGCTAACTGTGCCAAAGGTCCTGACGTAATTAAAACACCAGACTTAATATTTTCGATTTCCTTTGCATAATAATGACCTTGAATACATTTAACAATAACATTTGATGATGACAACAGTTCGTCAACTGACAAAGGACCTTTAAATTTTTCTTTATTTTTTGAACAGTTATTGACAAATCGAAGACAATAAGCAATTGTTCTTTGAAGACGACGAAATCTCGAAAATCTTGCAAAAATGTCCATTGCAGCTGAAAACGTTTCTGCAGAAATATGAGTGACAATTTTTTGCTCTGGTAAAGCAATTTCATCTGAGCATGACTTATTTTTACTAAAGTCTAACTCTGAATTATACAAGAACTGAGGACCATTCCACCATTGTTCACAGCGTGCTAAGGAAACTGGATCTAAACCACGTGAGATATGGTCTGCTGGATTATCAGCAGATGATACATGATTCCATTGAAAATTAGTGGTTAGTTCTTGAATTTCTGAAACACGATTGGACACAAATGTTGTCCACCTATCTGGATTACTGTTTAACCAACACAAAACTATACTGGAATCAGTCCAAAGAACAATTCTCGAAAATGTAGGATCGAATACCGAAACTAACTTATGACATAATCGGGAAAGTAATAGGAATCCACATAATTCCAACCTTGGCAATGTGACCACTTTAAGCGGCGCTACTCTGGATTTTGAACATATAAGTCTACATGTAACTTGATTATTAGTATAAATAGTTCGTAAATAAACACAAGCTCCGTATGCTTTCATTGAAGCATCCGAAAAGCCATGCATCTCAAATGATTTTACCTCATTAGTTGACTCATATAGCAATCTTGGCACTTGCAAATCTTTAAGGTTAGAAATGTTTGTAGCAAAATTATTCCATTCATTAACAAGATTTTCAGTTATTCTAGTATCCCAGTCCAGTTTTTCAGCCCATATTTTTTGCATTAATATTTTTCCTAGAATAACTACCGGCCCTATAAAACCTAACGGATCGAACAACCTGGCTATATGAGAGAGAACATTCCTTTTTGTAGGAATAACATTTTCTTCATGGAGAAAACCTTGAATACAAAAATTGTCAGATCGAGACTTCCATGAAATGCCTAATACCTTATTTAATTTTTCATCTACATGAATATCAAATTCTTGATTATCCATGCACTGGACTTCATCAGTCCCAATACCTGGTATATTAAATACCCATTTATGAAGTGAAAACCCAGCTGAACCTAATAATTTAATCAGTTCATTTTGAAGATCACGAAATTCTAAAAGGTTATTTGAACCGCCCAGAATATCGTCTACATATGTTTGTTTAACTAAACATTGCGATGCTAACGGATGTGAAGAAATATTTTTATTCGCCAATTCAATTAAGCACCTAGTCGCTAAAAATGGGGCACAATTTGTCCCATATGTAATCGTATTTAACTGAATACATTGAAGTTCTTGATTTGGATTATTTCTCCATAAAATATTTTGGAGATGTCTTTGATCAGGGTTTATAAAAATCTGACGATACATTTTAATAATGTCGGTTGTAAAGACGAACTTAAAAGTTCTAAATCTACATACGATGTCAAATAAATCAGCCTGGACAGTAGGCCCTTTAAACATGACGTCGTTAAGTGAGTTACCCGAAGAAGTTTTCATGCTAGCATCGAATACAACTCGTAATTTCGTACTTACTGCTTCCTCTCTGATTACGCAGTGGTGTGGCAGAAAATATTTTTTCAAAGAATCTTTTGTTTCTAACGATAATTCTGTAAAAGAAGCATGCTTTAAATAAACATATTCATCAATAAAAGCCTTATACTCATTAAATAAACTTTTATCCTTATGTAGTATTTTTTCTAAAGATAGAAATGTACGTTTTGCTTGCTCAAATGACTCGCCTAAAGATAAACTGTTAACATCTTTTTTAAAAGGGAGATTTACTATAAATTTTCCTTCAAGATCACGTTTAGTGGTAGTTGAATAAATATTTTCAACAATTTTATCTTCAGGTGATGGTATACGTTTATTAGAAATTTCTTCCAATTGCCAAAACTTGGGTATTAACTGATTAATATTATTATCAACCTGTGTGAAAAGAACTACATTCAGATTAGAAACTGCATTTATGGGTTCAGAATTCAATGAACCCCCTAAAACCCACCCTAATTTACTATTTTGTAAAACTGGTAAGTTTAAACCTAGCCTTATTAAACCTGGATCTATTAAGTCAAAATACTAATCAGCTCCAATGAGCATGTCTATTTTTTCCGGCACGTAATAATCATTGTCAGCCAAATCAATGTTTGGAGGAATGACAAATTGAGAGATATCAATTTTTTGTTGTGGGAGATTGCACGTAATTTTTTGCAAAATTCCACAAGTAACTTTGAATCTTTCTTTACTGGCGCGCTTTGATTCAATTTGCAAATCTATCATTTTCGAAATGGTACTATTTGTCTGAGCAATTCCTGTAATTTGTAAATTTGCTGCAAAGGGTTTTGCGTTTAACTTATTTACTGTCGCATTTGTAACAAAGGAAGTTTGTGACGCGGAGTCTAGCAAACCTCGAACTTCTAACCTGTTTCCATTTTCGGATATTAAAATAAATTTGGCCGTAGCCAATAGTACTTGCCTTTTGGCACATGATGTTAGTGCATTGCTTTCTATTACGTCTGAATTTTCTGTTTTCGGTTCAGATAATGTACACGTTATTGCTTGAGAAACATCACTATCTTTATTATTGATAGCAAGATTGGTATTTTCCGACCGACCAATATTTTGATTTGGTGATTTTATCCTCTGATTGTCATGAAGTAAATAATGATGTTTACCTAAACATAATTTGCATTTTTCTTTATAACACTGATATACCCCATGACCTTTACCAAAACAATTAAAACACAGGTTATTTTTTGATATAAAATCCCTTTTTTGCATAATATCCAATGATTTAAATTTTGTGCACCTAAATATGTTATGCTCTTTGATTTTACAAAAAATACATTCAACCGATTTATTAATAGCTGAATAACTTGACAAATTACCGCTCGACCTACCACCCGAATAACCACCTGAGTATCCACCCGAGCTACCTGAGTGTCCACTTGAGTTACCACCTGAGTTAAAAAATCTTACTTTGGGGTCATTCTTTAAAGTCATGTTTTGAGATGAAGAAGAAGACTCCCAAGCAATTATCCTTTTATCCAAAAACTTAAAAAATTCTGTTAAATTTGGCAACTCTGTTTGGTCTCTAGATAATTCAAACTCGTTTCTTAAGTTTCTATCAATTTTACTGGAGAAAATATTAATCAACAGTAAATCCCAGTTTCCCATTACCTGCACATTAAGTGCTTCAAGCGCGTTTATATGTTGTTTTATTTGACTTAAAAAGTCCCTTAACCCGTTAGTGCCCTTTACAACGTTTGCTTGCATAAGCCCATTGATGTGATGACTAACAACTGGCATTTTTTTATCATACCTTGCCTTTAAAATATCTAACGCTTTTTCATAGTTACTATCTGAAATATTTAATTCGTTAATTAATGCCAAAGGTTCATTTTTTAAAAACGATTTCAAATAAAGAAACTTTTGTGAATTGGCTAAACCTGTATCATTATGAACGGATGCATTAAATAAATCAATAAATGTGCGCCAATCACCATAATTTCCTGTAAAAATTGGAATTTTCATACTAGGTAGATTAACTTTGACAGCTGGGGTGTGAGGTTGCTGAATATGTCTATTAGTATTACCAGATATTGCGCCAACAACGGCAGGTGAAGATACCGCTTGACGATTTAGCTGTGCTTGAATAAGTGTTCTTATTTTACTGTGACAACCAATGTATCTATTTTCAGCATCTTCCCGCTCCACAGCCTGCGCCTCTACCTCTGCATCATTCTCTAACAGATCTTCAATATCATCCTGAACCTTTCCAAACTCATTATAAGTTTTTATTAACAAACTCTCCCTGATTACTAAGTCATTGACTTCAATTACTGAATCTGCATTGAAATTTTTTAAGTAATTTTGAATTCGCGTTAACTCGCCCTTAACACGCGCACGTTTTCGCTTAAGCGCGTCCATGTTTTGTCTGTTCAGTAAGGTAATACAATTTTACAATAAAGTATCTGTAACAAACACTTATTAGGATAACCTAACCTAATCTATAAACCTTATTATTTCTTTTTGTTATACAAAACGCCTTGTTTATTTTTTATACGGCACAACTTTTATACGAATACTTCGTTTGCCTAAAAGCCCGTCTAATATTTAAATGTCACTGCACTTTTATCATAAAAAGTATTTTTTCTTATGTTCGTCGCAAAAGTCACTTTTAAATAAGTAAATACTGCAAAATAGTTTTTTCACAAAATTCATACAAGAGACCTAAAGCTTTTATTTTCTCATGCAAGAGACCTTCAGTCATTAATTTGGTATTTAAAACCAATAACCTAATTGCTAAAACATTGTTAAGCCTGTTGAAACTTTTAAAACTTTACTCAATAGTCAATAATGAAAACATAAAACCTTATTTATCCGGTTCGATGACGACCATGATGTGGCAGCTTGGCAGAAACCCATATATTTTCTTCCCTCGTTCCTGCTTCAGACAGCCATTGGCCCCTTCAGTGGACTGTATCTTCTTGTTTTCTTTCTACTACTTCAATTTAAACACCAGTGTATCAATTTTAGTAGTTTTATTGAGAAAAAGCTTCCTTAAGAAAAAGTACAATTCTTTTCTCTCTGACTTTTGTTGACTTCACAGACAAACCATTTCTGTTACTGTGGTAACCATAAAAAATAAACTTATCGTGGCGTGCCGCGGCGAAGAGGTTGTCGCGGGAGCCAATTTGGTTAAAATCGACGGCGACTGATGACGCGCGGGTAGGTTCGGCGCTGATTGTGTAACGGAAAGATGCGTCGAGAACAAGTGGCGTCGTGAATATATTGAATATTCAACACTTTTAGATAATTTCGCACATTCCCGCATTGGAAAATAAATTATGTCGAGGCAGTACTAAAAAATTTATAATATCTACGTATTGTACCTAGAAAATTAATAACTTTGACAGATGATACTTTGTGTAACATGTTGTTGCCTTAGAAACGTCTTTGTTTTTAATCAAGGCCAGCTGTGATAAATAATACTAATACAAATACACAATTATTTTAAATATTTTAGCATTATTGCAATAAAAATATCGAATGCGATTATCTCGAAAATGGTTGCTCCTAGCTACTTCAATAAGTTATACGTTTTTGATGTAAAAGAAGTAAAGTAACTTATTTTTTTAATAGTCGGATCGATATAAGAACCCTAAACAAAGTTATGCCAGCTAAAAAAGTGGGCCATGTCGTAGGCAGCGCCCGGTACCGGCTACACAAAAACTCTGGATAATTCTGAATTCCTCGCCTCAAAAAACCCCAAAATCCTTAATGTTGAGCTGCTATGTCGTTTCGTTAAGAAATAATCGCACAAAAACGAAAACAAAATTAAAACTTTGACACCCTGTATCTTGGTTGTTATCAATTTTGGGCAAGGTAAGTTTAAATAAATCGCATTATTTCGCCTTAAGGAGTCTGCTGTTGCTCTGTGTCCCATTACTTTTGGGACACCCTGTATAATATTAAAAGGTTACAAACTAAATGTTCAAGGTAACCTTTTTATAGGAAGCCTGGTGCCTATGAAGTAAATATACCAAAAAATGGAATTAATGTCTAGATATAAACTGGAGTCTAGAATAACGAAGAAATGTTACATCTGTTGTTTATCTCTATAATACATCAATACACAATAAAGACAATGACATAAGCCTTCTCTCGCAAATAAACGTTAAATATGCCGTCATAAAGGACTAGAAATCCATTAACATTTTACAAAAAATTAAATAATATTTCCACCAACAATGCTCCAATTAATGTAATGTGTACATTCAACTAGGATTTGATATTTTTAATTGTGATCTTAATCAAGCGCCAGTGATGGTTTTTTTTTACCGCATTTATGACAGAATAATGAGATTTTTTAAAAATAATTATTAAACTTTATTTGAACTTACCATTAGATGTATGGGACTCTTTTAAGATCTGCAATTCCAATGCCTGATCTGGATCATTAACACCTTTCACTCTATTTAAAATAACATCGACCAATTCTTTTCTATTCATTGGAAATACACCCACGTGATCGCCCGGTTTATAAATCAACGAATTTTTGATTTGAAGTAGCAGAGTTGCTTTCGGTGAGTTATCGTTCAGAATGTTCATTCGTTTGAGTAAAGGTGTAGCCGTAACCTAAAATGTTTTAAATAAATACATGTATACACGATTTTATGAAAATTACATATTACATTCAATGGATGAAGGAAATTTGTGTATCAGGTGTAAGGTTTATATAATAATAGCAGATAACTTTCGGCCTATCGGCCTTCCTCAGTGCCTCCTGCAAAGCAATAAATGAAACTTATGAAAATAAAAACTTTTATAAAAAATTTTGAAAATTCTTTTTGAAAGTAAGTAAAACAGTTCATTACTTACTGTGTCAGGAGTTGTAGTACATAAGGTCTTTCAACATAAAGTAGAAAGGTAAAATTACAAACAACGGTGCCAAACAATTAATACAAACTCACATATTAAAATGTTTAACAATTTTTAAAAACATCTTGGAAAATAAATATTTAATAAACATCCTAAATGGACAGGTTGTTACCATGTGTCGAAGTGTTTGGAGAATGCAGGTCCAAATGTAGAGAAGCAAAAAGAGTTTACGCACAGCATTATCCACATAGAAGACCTTTCCAGGTCTATGTAAAAACTTAAGAGAATATGGCAGTTTCGTCAAACCTAAGCAAAATGATGAAAATACTGCTGCTGTTATTCAGCAGGTTGATATTAACCCCAAAATATCCCTATCCAAATTAAAAGAAAATACCGGTGTTTCCATAAGTTCATCGTCGAGAATTCTAAATAAAAACTCTTTTCGCCCTTATAAAACTAAACTAGTGCATAAATTAGAACCAGGTGATCCCGCTAGAAGAATGGATTTCTGAGCAAGATTTGCCGATTTGTATAGCCAAGATGCAAATTTTCTCTTGAAAATTCTATGGAGCGACGAAAGTTGATTGTCGTTGTATTAGAGAAAGGGGTAATCAGCGAATTTTGGCATCAATGTTTGGTGCGGCATATTAAACGGATTCCTTATTGAAGCTCACTTTTACGAAGGCACTTTAAATGCAGATCGCTATTTTAAGATTTCTTCAAACTACATTTCCGGAACTGTTAGAAGAAGTGCCCTTTGAGACTAGAATGAATATGTGGCTACAGCAGGATGGAGCGCCTGCACATAATGCCGTAATTGATACCCCAATAGATGGTTTGTTACTAATGGACCGATAAGATGGCAGGCGAGGTCCCCGGACCACCAGATTATTTTCTTTGGGGTCACCTAAAGGACGTTGTCTACCGAAGATATTGCTGATCTTAATATATAACAAAATTAGTGCAGCGTGTGCCGCTATTACAAGAAGGACACTTCTACAAGTGACCCAAGCTCATTTGTTGAAAGTTTTTGACATGTATATTCGAGCAGATGGACATAATCTTGAACACAATTTTTAATTTGTTTTATCATGTTAATTGCAATAATAATTTTTGTTTAATACTTTAACTCAGAAATGAGTAAAATAAATAAGTTTGAGTAAATATAAAAAAAACGTTTATAAATAACATGTACTTTCGCATGCGCGTAATTTCAAAGTCAATGAAATCAATTTATATTTTCGACACGTCGCGACGCCTAGCTCTTAGTAGGCGTCGAATTTTTTAGACTTTGAAAAATATCTACTTGACCCCATACATTGACTACTTTTTACAGAAATTAAATACTTCTATTCGTTTTCGAGATATTGGCGTGCGGAGTTTTAAGTGAAACACCCTGTATAGGAAAACATCTTAATTATTATTTATTATTATAATTATAGTAATCTTCAGAAAGCACGTCAAATTTAAGTTAAAGTTTGTCCCCCCTTTTTACATTTTTGACACATGGCAACAAACAGTCCATCTAGGATGTTAAATATTTATTTTTAAAAATTGTTAAAAATTTTAATATGTTATTTTTTATTAATTGGTTTGCACCGTTATTTGTAATTTAACCTTTTTACCTAATGTTAAAAGACCTCCTGTTAGAGTAAGTTTTACTGATGAATTTTTAAAATGTTTTATAAAAGTTTTAATTTTCATACTATTCTAGGTTCATTTATTGCTTTGTAGGAGTATTAATATATAAACTTTACATCTAATACATAAGTTACCTTCATCCATTACTTGAAAGGTGTACACAGCCTTTACTACGCTTTCATATTACATTTAAACCAACAAACTGCATAACAACAATATTTAATTTTACTGCTCCAATAAGCCAGAACATTTGCAATTTGCCTTATGAAATTTGTGGCAAGAGCGCTATTGGTGGCCTTATAAACTAGCAGTATTTTTCATCGCCATACCATTCACCTTCTCTATTAATAAGTATACCCACCTTTTTGTTATGACATTTTGCTAAGGCACTTGCAGTGTCATCTTTTTTTGAATCTAAAAATCTTACATTTTGAGTAGTCAGAGACTCTGTTTGCAAACTTATGGTGGCCTCCAGGAAAGTATCATCGTCATCTAAACAGAATGCTTCACAAGCAAGCTAAAAAAGAATCACTAATTTAAAATTCTCGTATACCAAGCTTAAGAAATAATGTTTTAAAACAAGGCATAACGAAAAACATCTAAAAAATAAGTAGGATGTGTGATTATACACTAAGGAAAATGATCTAATACAACAGGTTTGCTAAGACAGAGTTTATATTGATAGCTTATTTTTTATTAACCCAAATTAAATAAATTGCTAGTGTATCAAACAGTGGCGTAGCGCTACTACCGCGAACCCCCGTAATTGCGGGGGGCCCGAAGGCTCCGAGGCCCGAAAGAGCCTATTGCTATGGCCCTGAAGGGGCCGAAGTCTTGGCCTAAAAAGGCCAACGCCCAGGGGCTTAGACTCGATGTGTGTCCGTACTCTTTCAAATTAAAAATCATTAAAAAATATTTACGAAATAGTTCCTCTCAGACAAGGACATAGAGGCACAAGGGGCGGCCAAAATGGATAATATCCATTTAATAAAACATTTTGCGGAGGCAAAAGCTAGGAAAAAATAATTTACCTAATTTACCACCGTAAAGCAACAATGAGATAATGGCTATAATAATTGTACTAAAATAATTTTACAGTATAATTATAAGGATAGGCAATTACCTCGCCTTTCAAGTATTTATAGTATCGCTACTTTAGCTACCTAAAGAATATTTTAGTTTTTGTCCCTTTTAGTTTTAAAGAATATTTTTTATTTTGTTCTTGTTCCTTGTTCAATAGTTATATTTATTGTATTATTGTAACGTTCTTTACATATCGTGTAGGTATTGTATTTTCCTGAGTGTTTTTATAGGCATTTAAGGTTGAATTCTGAACGTCCTTCAATTCATTGCCAACCTATAACCTATTTCGCTTTGTTTTTTCAAGTTTATTATTTTTTAAACTAACATTTAAATAAAATCAGTATCGTCGGCACATTACTTAGGTAATATCTGATATACTACAAAAATATCAATTTATTTCATTGCTAATTTTGGGAGGTATGTATAATGAAAGAACATGTCATTGCAATGACATAATAATGTTAAAAAAACTCTTACCCGATATTTTTCGTTATACAATTCTCCTAAAATAAGTTATGAAATTCCTTGATATTTATTAAATATGTCAATTATTACCTATAGAATATCAAGTCGATACTGATTTTCTTCAAATTTTGTATTAAAGCTAGAAAACATAAATAAATCTACGCGAAATAGGTTATAGGTTGGCAAGCATGTTGATACTCCTACCTTAAGTTAAATTTTATATAAGATTAGTAGTTTATAAATAATAAACAGTAATCTGTGGTCCGGCACTTGTACCGGTTTTGAGAGCACTCTTGCAGAATTTTCTGTTTTTACAAAATAACCCCTTTACGACTGACCTTTTCTAATTTTGTTTGGTAACACAAACTTTATATATTATATTCTTAATATAGGCGAGGGGGCCCTAACACAATTTTAGCGGGGGGGCCCATAATTTGTCGCTACGCCACTGGTATCAAACCCGCTTTAGTGTTATATCAATTCCAGATTTGCTAGAACAGTGTTTTTATTGGTAGTAACCAGTTCCATTAGCAGCACAGTCTTGATGAATAATAAACTACTTTTAATACAAAAATTTTGTTAAGAAATAAATTGTATCTTGTCAATGCGACGCATTTTGTTTCCAGTAAAGCGCTTTCTCTACAACTAAAAAAACAAGAACAGCGTCCCCAAAAACGAGTTGTGTCCGTTAGAACCTATAATCCACAAGACGTTGGTGATGGGGGTTCGTAGTGATCGCAATCGCCGCGCGCCTTAGTATTAGTTTCAACGTATTTGTTGAGAAGATCACAATGTTGTTCGGAGTCTTCTAGCTATTCTGTCTGAATTTGAATTTTATTGATCGTGCCAATATCTGTTTAATTTATTTATTTTTACTTTGTATTTAAGTATTTTTAAACTTTGCATGTCAGATAAAGCAATAGAACATGCCTATTTCGCACAACTCATAATTACTATTGGACTTTTTTTTATTTGATAAGCTAAGTTTACTTGACTTGTTATCTTGCTTTTTAAACTAGAAACACGACGACGAATCATGTTTAACCAAATTTTAGAAAGAAAACATTAAAAACGATTTTCTAATCTCAAAATCTGATATGTTAGCTGCCACTAAAAGTACCAGAAAACGCTACGTTTGCATCCATCCAACCAACCAAGTTAGAAAATTTGAACAAGTTTCAGTTTTTTGACAATAACTTGTGCCAAGAACTTGGGGCAAATTCTTGCTATTTACACGTGAAAATAAATTAAAGGTCAACTTTCACAATTTTGTACTAAGAACTTAAATTCTAAAGTCCGGACTTGTCTAACTTTCCATTCGTTAAACGAGAATTTTGCAATGCGCATGCCTATGTATGTTAGGCTTTGTTTACTTGCACTAGGCCATAAATTTGCCACTTTCGTGATTATCTTTTGCTGATCTAAAGGTACATGTCTATGGTACTTACTATTAATATTAGTACCCGATGCCTTATACCCGTTACTGTTACTTTCGGGTCGGGTATTTTTAAGTATCATTTTACATGTGAGTGAAAAGGTAATAGTAATTATACTGGCATTGGCGGCAATATTTTTAAACATGAATATATACGGGTAGGTAGAAGAACTACAGTAACGGGTATTCTTATTAACAGGGAGCGAAAACATTGGGCATTGGGCAAATACCCAATATTTAGCAACGGGAAGATATTTATTTTACGTCACTAGTTATCAGTGGAGTTGCTTCGTGTTGTGGCTTTCTGATAAGTCCTAATAAGGACGAAATAGCTATCACCCGGCCCCAGGGAAGTCTTTGTTTTTGACCTCCCTGTGTACACACACAATAGACAGGTTTTTTACAACTTTTAAGTCCGCTAGAAAAAAGCATTTTTCATTTTGTGATAATACGGACGCGATTCCTATATAGGATGTCCGAAAAAAGGTGGCCAATTCATTAGGTAACCATATTATATTCCTTGAGCAAAAATAATTTTTACAGGGCGTCAAAGTATGAAATTGAAACTGATCTTCTTAAATAATTCGTATATTTAAATGTCAAATTTGGTACATTGTTTCCCCATAAAGAGTTACATCTTCTGCAAAAACAAAACAATTGTCAAATAACTAAAATAGGAGTTAGATCGAGTAAAAGTTTTAAATTTACGTTTTTTCTTGTTGTCTACCATCCAACACATCATTATTTTGCCCTAAGCAGAAAAGTGTATATTATATCTATCTTTCTTTAATGTCATCATATAATGTATCAAAAAATTATGGAACTCGTCTGTGATTTGTTTGTTGCTTGTTTTATTGATTTTGATATGAAGGAAAAAAACACCTTTCTAGCATAATATTTAAAAGCATATATATAGGATTTATAAATCCTGGAAGTTTTTACGACCATCGTATGAAGTCTGCTCCGTCTTTAGTAATAAAGTCACCTCAACCTTTCAAAATTTTTTACGATTGTAAGCTGATACTTATTTTTTAAATGTATGTACAGTTACGGCCAATAAATCTTGGGCAGCAAATCTGTCAGATTTTGACTTTTTACTAATTTTTGGTAAATTGATCTTTTACCTTAATTTATATTTAATCATTAGTAATTACCAAGAGGTATCAGAACTTTTTTTTATTATTTCGAAAAATTAACAAACTATAAAACAAATTCAATCGGTACCTATTTACAATACATCATATTATTATAATTGAATCGCGATATGCAGAAACCTCACATGTCCATTTTTAGCCAAAACCAGATTATTCAAGAATATGAGTCTATGAAGGTTATTACATCGTACTATACATAAATAGCACATGTCCATATCATAACTACGCTTAGAATGATGAGTAGTTTAGTGCATACTCAGCAGAAACGGCACAAGTCCCGGACATGTGCGGTTTCTGCTGTAAAACAGAATCTTAACATAACCTGCGTGCGATTTGCCGTCATTCGACCAATCGGGAATTAATGGGGTGATGTATGACAATGTGGTGGGAGAGTGTTGTTATTTGAGACAGGTAAACGTTCACATTTGTTCTGAACTAGTTTATTGTTTTTGATTTAGTAAAGTGTTAAATAGTGTAAGATTGAGCAAATTAAAAATGAAAATAATTCCCAGGGCAAGAGAAAGGCAGATCCTAAGGGATACCAACGAAACATTATTAAAAAATCTCGTGTAAAAGGAGAACCTTACAGAAACTATAAGGGATGTGATATTCCTAGCAAAGGATTGGGCTTTCGTTGCAGGTAATTTTATGGTTTTTGGAATATTGCCTACAAAATTATAGCCTCAACGAAATATTATTTTAAAAATAGGGTGTAAAAGTTAAGTGTTACAAAAACTAAGAGAGATAATATTTCTAGTAAGGTATTGGGTCTCCTTTATAGACAATTTCATATAGTTTTTGGTATTTTGTGAATAAAATAAGCTTTTTGTTCTAGTTGTAAGGGAAAATGCTTTGATAAATTCTCCAATGAGGAGTTGCAAGAAAATTTAAAGCGATTTTATTCTATGGATACTAAGGACCAACAGGACGTATTTCTACAAGGGCAAATAGAACCTTTCAATGTGCAGAGGCGTCGCGCAAGGGTTCAAGTAGGAAATAAATCAAAATCCAATAGCTTTAAATACTATGCATTGAAAGGGTCAGCAAAAATTCAAGTTTGTTTGAATGCGTTTACCTCAGTTTATAATACAACTTTAAGTCGAGTTAGAAGACTCAAAGATCTGGCTATACTAGGAAAATCTCCAAGAGATTTGAGTGGTCAAAATCAAAGTGGTAATAAGTTTGGGAACCATGTTCAACTTTCTATTCGACAACACATTGAGTCGTTTCCAGTTAAGTTGAGCCATTATGCCAATCGAGAAGGTAAATATTTGGACAGTCAGCTAAATCTAAAAATTATGTATGACTTATTTCAACAAAAATACCCTGCAATAAAAGTCAGTTATCCCTATTATACAAGGTATTTTCGAGAAAACTTTTCATTAAGATTTGGACGTCCGCAAGTGGATGTTTGTTCAACGTGTGAGACTTTAAACAACAAAAGTAGTATAGAAGAGGGTTTTCACGCCCTCCATTTCCTCCATTTCCTCCATTCCCTTCTGCGCATGCCCGGGCAGTTCGCAGACGTGGGCGAGTGTATTTTTTATGGTATGCAGATGTTCTATTACAAACCCAAACAAATCCACAGGGCGAGGTGTGCTAAAGGTATATGCATTTTGATAATGTTGCCTTGGTCACACACACACGTGGGCGAGTGTATTTTTTATGGTATGCAGATGTTCTATTACAAACCCGAACAAACCCGCTGATAATAATATAGGACCCAACATGTTACTTTCTGAAATTGCACGCTTGCGAAGCCGGGGCGGGTCGCTGGTTATACAATAAAACATAAAACCTTTCCCTTTATCTATTAAAAAAACGCTTTAAAATCCGTTACATAGTTTTAAAGATTTACACACACACACATAAGGAGGCAGATGGGTGGCAGCGACTTTGTTTCCATGTTAAGATTGTTGAGAAAAGATTATGATTATTGTTTTCGATTAAAGATGCAGCTGGCTATACAATAAAAAACTTTTCCTTTATCTACTAAACAAACCGTTTCAAAATCTATTGTATAGTTTTAAAAGATTTAGGCGCATAAGGGGACAAGAGTCCTTAAGTAGCCCATTAATGTGCAAACGACCAACGACCAACAGCAGCAGCAGCTGTATAAAATAAGCAATAAAATTTAATGTTGTCTGGCGTAGGGGAGCGAAAGGCTTTGTTATATATATACATAAGAGACTAGCGTCTTCATCAGTCGACAGTTAGAAGCTGAAGGGGGAAGTGTGTGTGTGTGTGTGTGAATTGTAGTGAAGGATTAAAAATTAATAAAATGTAAGTACCTTATAATATATCAGTGTTAATTTAATATAGCAAACAAACATTATTTTATTTGATTAAAAGTAATTTAAATATAGGTTCTAACGTGTTGTTGTGTAAACCAATACAGAATGCCTATTTTCGTGTGTGTGTGTTTATTTAGAGAATCCTGAGTATATCTATAATAACCGATATATTGCATTAACAGTAGTAGTATTATAAGGGTGTTAAAAAACTGTATTACATTTACAGAAAATGTTTGTTTGCGTGCATTGTGATCGCTCCTACACCAGAAAGGACAACCTCAAACGCCATGGGGATTGCAGACTTACAGCTAGAGTCTGTCAAACTTGTGGAGGCAGTTTTACGTCAGAAGGAGCTCTTCGTCAACACCAACAAGAAAAACAACATAGAGCCCCCAAAAGACAAGCGACGCCTTCACAAGAACCCATGGTCAAGAGAGCTAGACTCGTTTCGTCAGATGGTAAGTTATTGCATCATACTGTGTAAGATTAGATATTGCATCATACTGTGAAATATTAAAACTAAATATACATAAGTGTTAATTATTGCTAATTTATTTCAGTACCATCAACTTCAACCGCACAACACTGCAATGCATGTAGCATGGATGTGCCCATCTCCCGGTGGTCCAGCCATCTAAGGACCTTACGTCATCGGGAGAACTGCTGTGTTGTACGAGAGGAAGGAGTGGAGCTAATAAAAACATCGTTCCGAAGCCGAATTGCTACATATCGACTTTCTACAAGCCAAGATCGCACCAACGTAACCGAGTTCCTGAACCATCTAAAAAGCAAATTTTTAAGGTTGGTGGGAGACATCGTCATAAAATACGAACAACTAAAAGTCGGTGTAGAGCTTTTCGGCCGCTTCCTCCTTCAGACGAACGAGTCGTCAGAGGACAAGTCCTTCAACACGAAATACGTGATGGTGAATGGAGCGACGGACCTAGATGAGCTGTTCCAGCAGTTTGCAGCCATCCTAGACCGGAAATATTCAGAGTTTTCGGAAAAGGAGAGTGGTAAGTAATATTGCAAACGTTTAAAAAAAATTTAACAACAATATTTTTAAAATCATAATTCTATGTACTATTTCTATTGTTACAGGATGGAGTCTGCAACAGCTTCTACATTTAGAATTAGGCATAAACAAAATCAACCCTCTAAAGGCATCATCCTACATCCAGCTACCTAAGGAGATTGAAAGAAAATTAGCTGTTCTTAATATTCAAAACTCAGATCAAAAGTGTTTCATGTGGTCAGTCTTGGCAGCCCTGCATCCAATTCATTGGTCTCAACATGCAAACAGAGTCGCGAACTATCTGTCTTTTGAGAACGAACTGGACTTTACAGGTATGGAATTTCCAATTAAACTTAGTGATATAACTAAATTTGAACGACTCAATAATATTTCTATCAATGTCTATAGCATTGAAAAAGTCTATGATAATGGTAAAAATAGTATTGAAGTCGTTGGTCCCTTGTATTTTACTACATCTCGCAAGGAGAGACATGTAAATTTATTATTAATTAGCGATGATTATGGAAATAGTCATTACTGCTTAATATGAAACATGTCTCGACTAATCTCAAGTCAATTATCTAAACGAAAAGAGCCAAAGTATTTATGTGATGGATGTTTAACATATTTTTATTCAGAAAAAAAATTAAAAGCTCATCAAGAACACGATTGCGGACATGTAACAGCTAAAGTACCAACAACTGATTTAAAAAAAAAATAAATACGGAGAAGAGATTCCTGAGAATATTTTCAAATTCACAAATATTGAAAAGAAATTAAAGATACCTTTCGTTGTTTACGCTGACTTCGAGACAATCCTTGAACCTTTAGATACAGATCAAAATGAGTTAGACCGCGATACATCATATACTGTCAGAACGCATAAACATGTACCCTACTCATTTGCATACTACATTAAATGTGACTTTAACGATGCACATTCAAAGTACCAAAGTTATAGAGGACAGGATGCACACAAAGAATTTATAAAACGATTAGAGGCTGACTGCATGTCAATCTATCATTGTTTTATGAAGGAAGTGGTACCCATGTTACCTATGACAGCGGAACAAGAGAATGTGCATCGGCAAGCACCAAACTGCCACATTTGCGAAAAACCATTTGATGTAGAGGCAAGCGATAGAGTACATGATCATGATCATTTAACTGGGTTATATAGGGGTCCGGCTCACTCTGTATGCAACCTAAATTATAAAATCCCTCTATTTATACCAATATTTTTCCACAACATGTCGAATTTTGATTCCCACCTTTTTGTCAAGGAGTTAGCTTGCGATGAGGAAAAGCTTGATGTTATCCCCCAAAATAAGGAAAAATATATTTCCTTTACGAAACACGTCTTGGTGGATACCATCAAAATGAAAAAAGGTAAACAACAACAGATATTTTTAAAATTACGCTTCCTAGACAGTGTAAGATTCATGGCCACTAGGCTAGATGAACTTAGCCAAAATTTAAAACCGGAGCAATGCAGGGAAGTTCGAAAATATTTTGCGGATGATGCTGAATTTGAACTTATTCGACAGAAGGGTGTCTTCCCGTATAATTACGTGGATAGTTTTTCAAAATTGGACGATACAAAGCTACCATCACATAAAGACTTTTACAACCAACTTAAAAAGGAAGACATCAGCGCAGATGATTACAAGCGTGCTTGGAAGGTGTGGAATCTATTTGAATGCAAAAGTTTAGGCGAATATTCTGACATTTATTTAAAATCCGACGTATTAATTTTAACAGATGTATTTGAAAGTTTTAGAGACGTGTGTCTGGCTACTTATGGTCTCGATCCTGCGCAATATTTTACTGCGCCGGGTCTTTCGATGGATGCGGCACTTAAAGCCACCTCTATCCAATTAGAACTATTGACCGATCTAGACATGATACATTTCTTTAAACACGGGATTCGCGGAGGGGTCACTCAATGCAGTGTTAGAAAAGCTTTAGCGAACAATAAATTTGCACCTAATTATGACGCTTCTAAACCCAACTCTTACATCATGTACCTGGATGCCACCAATTTATATGGTGCAGCCATGTCTCAATATTTACCAACGGGAAACTTTAAGTGGTTAGATGAAATCGAAATTCAAAATTTAGATTACTTAAATATCGCAATAGATTCAAACACGGGTTATACAGGGTGTTAAAAATTCGATGTTCACCATTGGGATCTCATAAATGGTAAGAGATACAGCAAAGGTTAAATTGGGGCAAAGTCGCGCAATTCATAGCCGACCAATATGCCAAGAGGAAATTAGGAAAATTCCGAGTACTTCCGAAGATATACGTAAAAAACCGAAAATCGCCATTTTGGTTTTTAATTTTTCCTGGCTTTATTTAAAGAGATAATGGAAAATAAATTTCACACTTTCATTGCCACTTTTCATCTTCTATAAAGCAGTGTTCTTAGATTTCATGTCCAACGTTTTGTCTTTCGGATGCCATCGTCAGGTTTGTTTTTTTAAATACGGACCTATATTTTTTATTGCATTTATCTAAACTTTATATGCGATGTAATCTGAATACAAAATTATTTTAATTAAATATCAACGTTTCTACCCTACAAAAACATTTTCAGGAATATTTTATTTAAAAAACTTGTTGATTAGGTATTGAAGATAATTTTTTTTAACAGTATTTTCGGAAACACAAGAAAATTTATAACTAAAACAATAACAAATATCACAATACGATAATTACAGTACGTTTAGGTACTAAAATATTCAAAATTATCTATTATTTACATTTTTTATAAATTAAAATTATTTAAACCCAGAAGAGGTAGAAACTAATGACAAATGTTTATCTCAGATGCTCAAAAAGATTTCCATTTTGATTTATACATTTTTCAATTTTGACGCGAACTTTTTGAGTAGCTCTGTGTACTGACCTTCTTCGAATTGATACAAACGCATTTATGCAACGAACTCTAAGCTCTTCTATTACGTTAATGGGCTGCTTATACACTTTGTTTTTTATGGCTCCCCAAAAAAATAAATCTAGTGGTGTAAGGTCTGGGGACCTTGCCGGCCACTCAATGAAACCACGATTTCCAATCCATCTGCCTGGAAATTCAGCATGTAAGAAGGTTGTAACATCTCTCGTGGGGTGCTCCATCTTGCTGAAACCAAATTTGTTGCAGCCGTGCAAGCGGGATTTCAGATAAAAAATCTTGGAATGTATTATTTAAAAATACTAGATAATTCTCCCCTGTTAGCCGCTGCATGTGGTAAAAAAACAGGACCAAAAATTCTATCTCCTAATATCCCTGCCCAAACATTCAGAGAAAAGCGTACTTGCTTGCGTACTTCTCTATTACCTCTGGGATTTTCTCTTGCCCAAATATGTTCATTGTTTCTATTAAAAACACCACAATTTGTAAATGTAGCCTCATCACTCCAAAGAATATTGCTTAAAAAATAGCGATTTTGGTTATCTTGATCTAGTAGCCAATTACAAAAAGTTAGCCTTCTCTCAGCGTCTCCTTCTCGCAATACATGTGATATATGAATTTTGTAGGGTCTTAAACCGGCATTTTTTAGAACTTTCCATGCCTTAACATGGTTTAAGGATGGCAAATTGGATTCCGCTTCGATTTGCCTACTGGATATAGTTGCATCATTGTCCACCTACAATAACGTGAAACATCATAAGATTTCAGGATATTGTATGTATACAATGTTAACTTATTTTGTAAAAAAACTATTTTTGTGAAGTTTCATGTTACATACCTGGCCTAAAACGTTCTGAATTTCGTCTTCTGTAATACGGTTACCATATTTTTGTCGAGGCTTTCCAAGCTGGCCATAATCGCTTAAATTTCTATCAAGTCTTTGAAAAATGTTTTGTGCTGGCTGCTCCCTTTCCGGATACTCCTCAAAATTCTTTGTAAAGCTGTCATAGAATTTCTATTGCTACTGTAATAAATTCTTAACATATCCCTTTTTTCTTCAGAAGAAAATTTCATTTTTAGATAAGACCGAATTTATCACCGCGTAATTGAAATTTAGATTACTTATGTCAAACTTTTTATTGTTTCTACATTCCATGGCAAACTATGATACTTTAAACAATGAATCCTCTAATTGTAACAAACTCAAAAGCTTTTTCAAAATTATCTGCAATAGCCTTCTTGATCAGGGTTTTTAGAAAGAGAAAAATCGTTCTGCCTCTGTTATACATTATCAGATACGGCTTTGATCTTCAATACCTAATCAACAAGTTTTTTAAATAAAATATTCCTGAAAATGTTTTTATAGGGTAGAAACGTTGATATTCAATCAAAGTAATTTTGTATTAAGATTTCATCGCATATAAAGTTTAGATAAATGCAATAAAAAATATAGGTCCGTATTTAAAAAAACAAACCTGACGATGGCATCCGAAAGACAAAACGTCGGACATGAAATCTAAGAACACTGCTTTATAGAAGATAAAAAGTGGCAATAAAAGTATGAAATTTATTTTCCATTATCTCTTTAAATAAAGCCAGGAAAAATTAAAAACCAAAACGGCGATTTTCGGTTTTTTACGTATATCTTCGGAAGTACTCGGAAATTTCCTAATTTCTTCTTGGCATATTGGTCGGCTATCAATTGCGCGACTTTGCCCCAATTTAACCTTTGCTGTATCTCTTACCGTTTATAAGATCCCAATGGTGAACATCGAATTTTTAACACCCTGTATATTAGAAGTTGATTTGGAATATCCGGAAAACTTGCATTATTTACACAACGAACTACCCTTTTGCCCACAATCCATTGCGCCACCCGGATCAAAATTTCCAAAAATTACAAAATTAATTCCAAATTTCATAAAAAAAGAAAAATATATTATTCACTATCAAAATTTGCGTCAAGCTTTAGACTATGGGCTCAAGTTAGCCAAAATTCATCGCGTTATATCTTTCGAGCAATCTCCGTGGCTAAAAAAATACATCGACCTAAACACAGTGTTGCGAAATCAGGCTAAAAATAAGTTCGAAAAGGACTTTTTTAAATTGATGAACAACGCAGTGTTTGGCAAAACAATGGAAAACGTGGAGAAACGGATAGACGTCAGACTTGTTTCCCACTGGGAAAATATTGGTAGAAGGTTGGGCGCAGGAGCGTTAATCGCGAAACCACATTTTAAAAATCGAACCATTTATAGCGAGAACCTGGTAGCAGTCCAGATGAAAAAACAAAAAGTCGTATATAATAAACCTATTTACGTAGGTTTTTCAATCTTGGAGATATCCAAAACTATTATGTACGACTTTTTGTACGGGTACATTAAGCCAAAATATGGCAACAACGCGGTTCTGTTATACACTGACACCGACTCCTTAATTCTAAAAGTAACAACACCAAATTTTTATGATGACATGACGGCAAATTTAGATAGATTCGATACGTCCAATTACTCCCACGATAACCCACATAATGTTCCTGTAAACAAATCCATACTAGGAAAAATGAAGGATGAGTATGCAGGAAAAATTATTTGGGAATTCGTTGGCACCGGGGCGAAGGCATATTGTGTCGATGTTGAAGGGAAATGTACGAAAAAAGCAAAGGGGGTTCCTGACTATGTCACTAAAAAAGAACTTAGTATAGATGATTATCGACAAGCAGTCAACGTAGAAGGAACCCTTATTCATCGTCAGATGAATACATTTCGCTCACATCAGCATGATATGTTTGTCGAGCTTAAAAATAAGGTAGCGCTGTCATACGCGGACGACAAGCGTTACCTTATACCCGGTGATTTAGAGAACACGCTTGCTTGGGGTCATAGAGATATAGAAAAGTATGAGGAATCATTGGAAATTCCATGCGCCAAGACTGACTAGGGCAGCTATCTTTGCGCTAATTCCCTTTTAATAACTGTTGCCTTTAGAGGGCTGTGAATTAGGTTAGGTATTTATTATATTATTATATTATATTATTATTATTATTATTATTATTATTATTACTATTATTATTATTATTATTACTGCATTACCTCATTAATATTATTACTGCATTACCTCATTAATATTATTACACATATATCGCTGTTTAATAAAAAAAAAAGATTGTTTGTATTTAAATAAATTTTTTTTTTACCCATCCTTTTCCCTAAAATAAAGAAAACCAGTAAATATCAATAATAATAAATTTTATTAGGTAATTGTATAATATTCAGTGTTTAGCTTATACAAATGGTGCACATGTCTTGCAAATAATCGTATCAGCTTGTCAGTCCATCGAAACAGATACTTGTCTGTCATGGCATCTTCAAACTTGAGACCTCGCTTCTCGTCATTACGATGAAACACTAAAGTGTACTGACCAATAATTATAAAGATGTCTACCCAGTAAGTGTTGAAACAATCAAACGTACTTAGAAATTCTTCAAATTCATTACTAGAGAAATAAATCTTGTCATAGCCAATAGTATCCACTATAACTTGTTTACGTTCTTCTTCTATAGTGCTAAATATAACGGTGATGTAATCATCGATCTCGTATACTGTGTTAGGCTTAACCTTAGATAGCGGCTGTGGAGCATCTGAACACGTTGAGGGGGATTCAAAAACCCTATCCCAGGCAGAGGATGCCATTGTTTAGCTGTTAAAGAGTAAGTTTTGATAGTTTGCTAACTATAAACTTTCT
Organism: Polydrusus pterygomalis; assembly: GCA_963969555.1. Classification (NCBI taxonomy): domain Eukaryota; kingdom Metazoa; phylum Arthropoda; class Insecta; order Coleoptera; family Curculionidae; genus Polydrusus; species Polydrusus pterygomalis. Next base: position 76,632,470 of record OZ018377.1, read on the forward strand.
ATCCTCGTAGAGCTTTATATCTTTTTTTAGTTTACGTATTTTTTGCAAATGCTCTTCGAGCCTAACTCGGAGTTTAGCTCTTAAATCGACTGTCTTTGTCATTACTTCGAGACTAAATTACTAAATTCTACTAGGGGTGTACTTATTATATAACGAAATGACACACAAGATGTATTTTTTAAATCTTTATTTAGGTAAAAACTATAAATATAATCATACAAGATATAAACATTCCTAATACTACATAAAATAAAACATGAAATATCAGCTATTTAATGGGCTTAGTTCTACATTACATGAATAATAATAATATTAGCTTAAAATTAATACATTGATTTATTAGTAACAGAACCGTTTAATATATTGTAGCTAAAGAATGCATCGTGAATTATTAGTGCGTATACTTTAGTGTCTCTTGGAAATTTGCCCTTGCGTGTTTCAAACTCTAATTTTACGTCCACAGTAGATGATTTAATCGCTTCTGGCTGATGACTGCAATCGATTACGAATATGGGGTTATCCAAATACTCGGCAAAACCCATCATGGGATCGTTCATTTCTCGTTGATAGTAGCTTACTTGAAAATTCTCATAGTTGTAATATGCTGGTGCATACAGTTTCTTCGCAAAATTCAAATTCCATTTTTCATAAGGAAATACCGTAGAGTTAAGATAAAGCCTAATATCGCTGATATCGGCTGCTATAAATTGAGTAGCATCCTTTTCTCTATTGTCCGAAGCGGAGATTGGCTGGAACCCAATAATCAAATATCTTGGTTTCTCGAGATTCGTACTTGTTCTTAAAGCCCACACATCTGATGATGTTTGTCGCAAAGTGGGTAGTTCGTAAAGATCCCATTTACGATATGCCATTGGAATGGTTGCATTATTTCCACCTTTATTAATGCGAGACAAAATTTTTAATTTTTGTTGATCGTCGGGAATAATGTGACGAATTTTCCATTCTATTTTTTCGATTGTAATGTCCGCATCTACTTCACCGATGTAACAATTGGTAAAAGTACGGGCGATAATAAAAATTAGCTCTTGTTTAATGTTAAATATTCCCTTTGTATAATCCTCAGCAAAGCCCATCAGATATTTTAGAGGCAACTTTCCCGAAAACACATTGCTTGTGGAATCAAAAATACACTGTTTTTCATCGTTCAAACCCCATCCGCATGCCGTAAGAGCTCTTTTTTGGGATGCACCCAACGACGTCAAAGTTTTCAATGTTGAAGTAATGCCGGGTTTGCGAACGACGGCAACTTGTTCACCACCCATTTCATAGCGGATTTCATCGAACAGAAAAGCGATTGCATTATTTGATAGATAACATTTTTTAGTAGCATCTTTACTTTTGAATTTTCCTTCGATGTAAATGTAACTGTCTGATATATCCAAAATAATATCCTGAAAGTGTACTGGAATGCGAATTTCGTCAGAGTTGTTAAACGACGGAGAACCATATGGTTTGTATGTGTGTTCCTGTAAACTGATGATGGACTTATCGAAAATGGGTTCGCTAAAAACTTCAATTTTCTCACTGGTGCTAGTCATTTTTTTTATTTTCGTACTTTTAAACCAATCGATTGTAGAAATTTGCAATCTTTCGCCGACAATTGTTTACGTCTTTCCACTGTAACGTCTTGATTGTGAATGAACCTGGCATGTGTTGTATGCTGACTTATATGTTTAATGCTCCTAGAATTTTTATTGTTTGACAACTTATTCAGTTGACGATTATAGCAGAAACCCATAGTTTATGATAGTCTTTTCAATTCCAATTTAACAATAATTTTTTCACCTCGAAAATTTATCAAATCACCGTTATCGTCCAAGATGCGTAGAGTAATGTTGTCTATTGAATGACGTCCTTCTGGCATTATCGACATATAAATATTATTTTGAGGTTCTTTGGAGATTTTGTAACCGGGTTCAACATCGATGTCAAATTCGAATAAGGTGTGACTTTCTTTAGAGTTTAGATATGCCCCCGAAATAATGTTACAATCCACCCTTATAATACGCACTTTCATTATGTCTACGTTACTAGTGGACTCATGTAGTTTTCCGCTTTCTAAAACAACCGGTTCGTAGCCTAATAATCTACCGATACTGTTTTTTCCACTAAAATCGATCTTATATAACGACTTGAGTTCACATTTTAATGTATTATTGTTGGCCACTAATGACAATAATCCGTCACACTTTTCTTGTTTGCAGGACTTTTCTAAGCTTGTGTACATGACTTTGGCAATTTCATTTATTTCATAAGCTCCTGGTGGAATCCTTATATCGATCGACTTTTCACTATCGTTTTTCCTGTATGCAAACCAACAATTACTTTCATCGACGTTGAAAATTGAATTATACGTGTAAAATCCCAACAATGCAAGCCCATACTTATGAGATGAATTTAATTCAATTGGCGGGTAAAAATCCGCACTTAAAACACTCGAGTGTCCTGTTAGGGTGAATGTGTAAGACATGACTGATGATGAAATTTATTATGTGGGTATTTTATTGTTGCTTACAATAGTTTAAAGGGCTTAAGCTAGGGCTTCGTTTCAGGCTTTCAGCTTTTATTTTAACATCACTGATTTTACAATAACAACAAAATAGCTTTTTAGGCGCTGGTCCGTCTCCTTCATCACCACCACCACCACTACCCAAATTATTTCCGATACTACTGCCGCTGCTGCTGCTGCTGTCGTTGTAATGCTCGTTACAGTGCTGATATTTTAACATGTCGCTATCATTTTTTAAATGTTCCGGTAACTTATTCCAAACCCATGCGATTTCATTTGGGGCTAACGCTATCATCACTTCCTTTGGCATGTATTCCAACTGTTTTGTCGACATGTTGCTCAATCCGCCGACTTGCTTGTATGCTTTTAGTGATAACAACATTTTGGTGTAGTTATCGCAATCCATTGTTTTAATTTTCAGAGAGAAACTTCAAACACAAATGCCCGCACCATACTGTTCCGAAATCTTGTTGACGTTCATATGTATAGTAAATTTTCTTTGATGTTTCAGATCCTCTTTGCAAATAATGCACCAATTCGATGGGTGGGGGCAAATCCCCAAAGCTATCATAATATGTTACATTTAATCGGTTTTTTCTATATGCTACCCAATGAGTCCCACCTCCCGATATACTATCCAAATTAATAATTGCGGCTTCGTAACGTTTCGGTCCTCGCAGAGGCAGCGCGTCTCTCATATACACCCCTCGAAAATGTGGTATTTTCATTTGTGATGCATACTTTTCTAGATCGATATTGGATAGCGGTCTTCGAGGTAGGGTTTCAATTAGTTTTTTGAATTTCCACCATTGTTATTTAGATACAAGCCCATGCCGTTGCGATATGGTTTAAGGAATAGTCCATTTCCTTTTGAACACAGACGCAAAGTGGCACCCGTTTTTTCAACACTTGCATTTTTTACTGTCTTTAAAGCGCGCACAATTCCTGCTGCCCCTCCTGCTAGCGATCCTAATGCTGACAATCCTGCGAATATCGGTATTAGCGGTAATAAACCACCAACTTTAGGGATTGGTATAACTCTGGGAGTATGAATTTTCCGTTTACCACCTGCTGCCTTTAAAGATTTACGTGCTGCTGTTACAGCTATTTTCGATGCTTGCATTAGATTTTTTTCAAGAACCTTTTTTTGTCCTGCAACAGCTTTCAGTAACTTAGATCGAATTGGTTGTCTCAAAGCAGATCCAAAAGCTTTCTTGGGTTGTTGACGTCTTCGTCGCGATCGCTGTTGTTTATTTCGACTGCTCGATGGCATACCCATACCGAAACGTTGTTTTGATTTCATAATATTTGTTACTAACCAAGCTGCCGCCTTTTCTTTTACACTAGCCTCCTTCGATTTTACTCTTTTCCAAGCACTTTGCTCGAGTTCGTAATCAGCTTTGTGTCGCGCACTTAAATCTTCACTGTTATGCAAATAGGCTAAATCGTATTTTTTACATGCAGCATCCAATGGATTTATTCCCAGATCACCACGTTTAACACGTTTTACTACTTTGGTACCGGGTCCGCAATATTGATAACCGGGGATATGCAACTCAACTGGTAACTTGTTAATAAGTGAATTAACAATACCGCCTCCAGTCTTACTTGATACACGAGACCGTCTACTTCGCTTGACGGATGACATCTGAATGATTGTCTACGTGAAAACAATAGGTAGATATAGTAAAAAATGAAAATTGTAGAGCTTAAACAGAAACTGCGAGTCGATAATCTTGATGAAAAGGTCGGATCTGGACACGATCAGAAAGTATTAAGAAGGCATGGGTCGCTGCTTCCATCATCTATTCGCGGATTGCTAATTGGACCGTCGAATTGTGGAAAAACCAACGTTATGATATCGCTGTTAACCCACCCATTGGGTTTGCGTTTTGAAAATATTTACATTTACTCAAAGTCGCTATACCAACCGAAATATGAATATTTGAGAAAAATTCTAACACCGATTAAAGGTCTTGGATACTACACTTTTAGCGATGGAAATAATATAGTAGAACCGTCAGATGCGAAACCAAACTCTGTATTCATTTTTGATGATGTTATGTGTGAGAAGCAGGATGTCATAAGATCTTACTTTAGTATGGGACGACACAAAAACGTGGATGCCTTTTACTTAGCCCAAACATATTCACGTGTTCCAAAGCAACTAGTGCGAGATAATGCCAACTTTATTATAATGTTTAAACAGGATGAGATGAATATGCGACACATATTTTCCGACCATGTTTCACCCGATCTAATGTTTCCACAATTTCAAAAGATGTGTGCCAAATGTTGGGATAATAAGTATGGTTTTTTAGTTATCGATAAGGATAGTGAAGTAAATGCGGGAAGATATCGTAAGGGATTTGATAGCTATATATATTTATAGATGCAGTCCTAGAGGTTCATTACACCATTGACCGTTAACTTGAAAACATCATGAATGAAGAAATCGATTTAAAGCGTAAGCTATTGGAAACTACCAATGCGGTGAGAAAAAAATTTAAGCAAATTAAAGCAGTTAAAGAGCAAAGTCATGCCAATTTAGAAAAGTTTTACGAGCCGATTACTAAACCGCTATCATCCATATCTAATGTAGTGAAACAACGGCAGCAGCAGCAACAACAACAACAACAGTCTCCACCGCAACCAATATCAACTCAAAAATCAAGCACTAAAACTAAACCAACAAGTCGTCGCACTTTAAGCAAAACTAGAGACTTATCAAATATAACAATTAATACATCGGATGAAGAAAAATCTGATGAATTGCCGATGGAATCATTTGAAACATCTACACCAAAGCATAGTCATTACGAATCGGTTTTTGCAACGCCCTCTCCATCAAACCAGTCGGAACAAACATCAAATACATCTAGTGCATATACATCGCCTTCTAAACGTATTCATACCTATTTATTAGGGCTACAAAAGAATCCATCTCACTACGATACCGTTTACGGTGTTCATTATGGTTTAGGAAAAACTAATAAAAAAAAACCTATATCGGTAACTTAGAGGTGCGTTTTACTAATGGACAAGTTGCATTATATAAAAACGAAAGAAATATTGCTAGATTTAATGGTAATATCGATCTTTATGATCTGATTTTCCTAAGATCACCACAAATCCTGGGCAACGAAGATGAATTGAATAAAGACGCTCTTCAAGCTTACAAAGATATTTTGAATATAACAAATGCTGCATACGTCAAGTATGACAAAAATAATGGTTTAAAAGAAACTAGATGGCTAAAATATAGGCAAATCATAAAACCATTAATGGAGGAAACTAAACTTGGAGCTGGAGTAGTGCGGCAAAAGAAGGCAGTTAAAATTCGGTTGCCAGTAAAGAAGACATTATCATCGAAGAAATCTCAGTATGTCTATTGGAATAAACCCAGTGAGTTGGTGGATCGATTACGCTTATTGTGGAGTTCAAAACTAGCCGGCCATACGGGGCATGATAATGAAATTATGTCAATTATTGAGGAACTTCGAGAAGAAGGAATAATATATTAAGTATTACAATTAGTTGCATAAATTAGTGTTGAGCAAGCGTTTAGACAAGATACATACTATGGATCCTAGCCCCGAAAAACTTAAAATTGTAAATGAACTACATAGAAATGCAAGAAAAAATTTTAATAGAAGACATACCATAATAAAGGGATATAAAGATTTGTGGCAAATTGATTTGGCTGAAATGCAACAATATGCTGATGAAAATGATGGTTTCCGCTACATTGTCGTCTGTATAAACTGTTACTCGAAATTTGTTTATACTAGAGCTGTTAAAAACAAGACCGGTGTTGAAGTTACTGATGCGATGAAGAGCATAATTGAAGAGGCCTCGTATGCACCAACCAATTTGAATAGTGATCAAGGGAAAGAATTTTATAATAGCAGCTTTCAAGCTCTTATGAAAAAATATAACATAAACCATTATTCCACCTATAGTACGAAGAAAGCTGCTATTGTTGAACGTGTTATACGAACTCTGAAAAATAATTTGTATAAGCAATTCTCAGCTAGGGGGTCGTACAGATGGTTGCAAATATTACCATCTATAACGAAAGCTTATAACAACACCAAACATCGAACTATTGGAATGAAACCGAAAGATGTAAAAGAAGATACGCAAATTAATGCCTATGACTATTTGAAAATATTTCCGAGAAAAAGAAAATATCGTTTGGGCGATGTTGTCCGCATTAGCAAATATAAGAGCATATTTGACAAAGGATATATGCCTTCTTGGTCAACGGAACTGTTTAAAATATCAAAAGTTAATATAACCAACCCGTCTACATACCTATTGGAATCGTTGGAAGAAGGCCAATCGATTAAAGGATGTTTTTACGAACCAGAGTTGCAGAAAACAAACAGTCCAGGTGTTTATTTAGTGGAAAAAATTCTAAGAAAACGTAAGAAGAATCATACTGATCAATTGTTTGTAAAATGGTTGGGATTTCCAAACCAAGCCAACTCTTGGATAAATAAGTCTAATATTGTATAAATCCATCATTTTCATAATATTCATCATGAAGAAAGTAACATTTAATGAAGAAATAAATACATTACACCTAACATTTGTTTGGACATTTGCATATAGACAGGCTCGAAAAAGCAACTTTCAACAAATTGCGGCTGATAGACATCGTTTTAAAGAAGAAGAAACCAAATGGAAATAGCTTTGACAGGCGTTTTGGATTGGGATTATAGAAAAAAAAATATAGAGAACGATTTGTTAATAGCTAATGATTGATTGTACCAACTCGTAGATAGATAAGTCTAATATTGTATAAATATATTTCATGTAGCATGTTATTGTATATTTTCTAACTGGAGAAATAAAAAATATATTATTTTTTACAAATACGTATTTTATTTAATAAATATGTGTTACAAACAGCTATTACATTATATCAATATATTTGTCTTATTGTGGTGTCTAAACGAAAATCTCGACATTGCTTTTGGTTTTATCTTCTTTGCAGCGTTGATTGGATTTTTTTTTGTTCTTCATCATCTTCATCGGAAACTCTTTTTCACACCAATCGCAGAAACATCTTGCCTCCCTCCTATGATTTCCCAATGTTCACAATTGACGCACATTTTGACAACCATTTTTTGGAGAATGGGTAAACCAATGCAGTTTGACGTTCAGATGATATTTTATTTTTTTAATTTCGAGATGAACACTAGACAGATACGTATGAGATATAGGTATACAGAATGAGTAGTCACTATTTGGGTGCATGTGTATTTATACATAACAGATAACATTCTGTTTATTTAACGCTAAAGGATTTTTTACACAACATATTATGACTTTCACTTGACATCATTATGTCCTAAATGATCCTTATTTATAACTATGTAGCCAAGATCCATAATTCGTTTCTCAAGATCCAAGATTCTTTTATTAGTTTTTTCCTCAAACCATTTTAGTATTTCATCGAAATGAGAGGAGTAATCCTTATTCATTGCTTCAGATAGTTGTTTGCGTAAAGCATGAATTTCATTAAAAACATATATTCGAGTTGCTGCATCATTATCTTTATTTGGGTTCGCAACATTTGATAAAGTCTTTCCTTCAATGTCATATTGACCATCAGAGGTTAGTTTAAAACCTATACCAGGTAAAGCACGAACTAATTGTACTTGTTGTTGTTGATTGACCCAATGACGTCCAAATTTATCAATTGTGTTGTTAACACGCCCCATTTTTTTCTTTACAACTAATCTGTTTTTAATATTACATTTGCTTATATATGCTTATTTATGTACTAGGGAAAATAAAACATTGTTTTACACACGCACACACAGACACACAATTTATTTACAATTTTTGGTTATAATAAATTATATTAATACAGTCGCTACACCAATCATTAATTGCTTCTCCAATACTGTCGCCGCAACACACATAAAAGGAATTGCATTTTTCTTCTTCCGCTTCTTCTACTTCTTTTTCTTCTTTATTCAATTCTTCTTTGCTTTCTTTAATCCCCAAGTTACTGGTATCAGTTTCATCGTTGTTGTGATTACCATCATCCTCGATCTTACCATAATTTAACAATGTTTCTTTTGAAATATGTGGAATGTCAATAAGAAACTTTTCCAGTTGTTCATTAAACATACCGGAACAAAATTCATCTAAACCAATGAAACCATATATGAATTTTTGACAAAGATGAGCTCCAACTGTAAAATGCATTGAATCCATCATGTTCTTTTTGTATTGACTTGGATTAAAACCCAAACCAAAACCGGACTCGTCACTGGTTGCTTCAAGGGCTTCTCGACTCATATCACGTAATGTATATGATAATTCCTTAATATACGAATCTTGGGAGAGTCTAATCGCATCTTCGTTACACGACATCTTAAATAGAAAATATTTCAAATGATTGCGTATGTGTTTCCTTACATGTGTGTGTGTGTGTGTGTGTGTGTGAGGGTGTGTGTGTGTGTGTGTGTGTGTGTGTGTGTGTTGCATTTCATTATTAAATTACATATTCAGCTAATGATTAAATAATATGATAAGCAAAATGAGCTAAATGGCAATGTTAAAAAGTTTACCGCAAGAAGCAAGCTATTCATTTTGCAAAGACAGGAAACTCTCCGTAATACAATCTCAAAATATCGGTAAAGCGCCTGACAGAGGCGCGAGAACCCCGATCGATGGTAAAGCAAATAATGGTATTTGGTACTTTGGTAGTTCCATAAATGACCAGCGACGATCTGACAGATGGCGCCAGAAACCACGGTGCATGCTTTAGTAATAGTGCGAATGGGTGCATGGTCTCACTCTCTCGCTTGCACTTACGCAATCTTATGAAGAGCGGTCGTCGGAAATAGTCGAGCGCGCCCGAAGCCGATTGGAGTTAATGGAGTGAAGATTTTTCTACTGTTACCTATACGAAATTTATTTTACATCGTTCTTTCTTATCGCCTTCCATCTGTTCGGATCTTGGCTTGTGGCATCGGGCGCGCTCGACTATTTCCGGTAGCATGCATGTATGTATGTATGAGCAGCGGGGTTTGTGATGCATTTTCTATACTCTCTACACTGAACGCACGGAATAATTAATTACGGCTAGACAAGGCGGCGGCGGCGGCGGCGTCGGACAGTGCATGCATAGACTATAGTACCTATTATTTACTAATATTATTAATAATTGCTAGTGGTAGGTAGGTAGGTATATATATTTATTTTGTAGTGTATGGTATAGTATTGGGTCTAATAAAATATTATGTAGTTTTTTGAAGAATGTCGGATTAATTATTATCGTACATTAAAATTGCTTCACACACAAAACAATTTTTCACTTATTCACTGAGTTTATTAGCGTGCGTGTGTGCGTTTTAGTTGCGATAAAACTATGGCAAAATATCCTGTTAAAATAATACTTGACAGAGTGGTAGGAATACATAATATTATGTGTTGTGTATTATATTTTGCAATGTTGTGGGAGAGTTTCTGACTGCAGATGTAATTGCAATGCTAGCGCTGTCTTGCTTGCACTCACACACAACCTCATGATGAGCGAGATTTGTTGATTTTTGTCTTTTGTTTATAAAAAACATGGATTACGCTTCTGTGATAGGTATAGGTAGTGTCCTCGCATTAATGGTAGACAAGAAAATTTACGAAACGTTGTATTTTCTACAAAATTAAACATTTTATAGTTCAATAAAACCTAATGTAAAAATAATACCCCATATGGTCTTTTCATAAGAATTTACGCATGCGTAACAACGGAACCAAACAAGAGGGTCTGAAGAGGTTATTCCATGCAGCTGCGTTCATCGAAAAACAAGTATGTAGGTATCCTCTTTCCTCAACAATATAATAACAATAATTATTATTAAAAAATGTTCATACCTGTATTTTTCCATCATAGCTAAGTAGGTATGCAAAAAATAATAAATACGCTACCGACAACATAAAATTTAGTTTCACAAATGACTAGCGACGATCGGTGAGATGACGCTGTCGTTATTTGAAGTGATTGTATTTCTACCACGTTCGCGCTTACGAGTGCGACTACGGAAAATTTAGGTGAGCCTCTAACGACTCCATCAAGAACATGTAGGTATAACAAAACACAAAATATATTACAAAACTAACTTTTGGGGAAAAAATAATGGTAAAGGTAACATTATTAAAAACCACCTGCATCCCGAACCAACACAAGGTTATAAATAAATATCTGTTCACGTACTTGATTAAGATCATATGACATCATGCAAAAAACATCTGTACTCATTTAACTGCATTACTGTATACCTTACAAATTTAAGTAATTTTTTATCTGCCGATCAAAACAATGTACAACACCACTGGTAAACTAGATTATCAAAGAATATACCGCAATTTTTTTATTTTATTTCAAAATTACATTGAATTAACAAAGCAAAAAAGAAATGTCGTCGTCACAAAAGAAAGTTAGTACTTATAACCTATATGTATTTACAAATTCTTAGCGTCTCTAAATAATCATTAATGGTATATGGTTCTAGATCTACAAGAAATTTGTTTAGTCTTTTTTAAACAAACAGCCATTTGGAGCTTCTTTAATTTATCGTTCAGTCTGTTATACATTCTAATGCACACATATAATAAGGATTTCTTTCTGATAGTGCTAACACTGCTAACTTATGTATTGGATAATTAATGTCTTTTGTTCGTATATTATATGTATAACAAGCAAAAAAATAATATCGTTTCGTAAATGTATAATGCATAAACAGTAAATATGTTTTTTGACTTAAACATACCCCTACATGATTGTAAATATGGTTGTTTATACAATATTCGACAACTTATGCTTTAAATCTAATTTTCACCTAGTAGGTATAACTTTGTAAATTGTAAAATTTTATTTATTATATTTCGGATGCCAAACAGATATAGTCAGATAAATTAACTCAAAATTCAACTCCATTAACTAAAAAGCTCCCCATACAAATTTAAGTAATTTTTACCTACTGATCGAAAAAAGGTACAGCACTGCAGGTAGGCTAGATTATCAAAGAATAGTCATACAAAGAACAGATGCATGTCCCACCTTTAAAATCATGCTTCGTACCAAATTTTGCATTTAAACTTGAAACGTACTTAACAAAATAATTGTATAATATGTTTTTGCATACATAATATTGATTTCTCACAGTTTACCGCAAGAAGCAAGCTATTCATTTTGCAAAGACAGGAAACTCTCCGTAATACAATCTCAAAATATCGGTAAAGCGCCTGACAGAGGCGCGAGAACCCCGATCGATGGTAAAGCAAATAATGGTATTTGGTACTTTGGTAGTTCCATAAATGACCAGCGACGATCTGACAGATGGCGCCAGCGTTAACCCGCCAGAAACCACGGTGCATGCTTTAGTAATAGTGCGAATGGGTGCATGGTTTCACTCTCTCGCTTGCACTTACGCAATCTTATGAAGAGCGGTCGTCGGACGGATGGAAGGCGATAAGAAAGAACGATGTAAAATACATTTCGTATAACAGTAGAAAATCTTCACTCCAGTAACTCCAATCGGCTTCGGGCGCGCTCGACTATTTCCGGTAGCATGCATGCATGCATCCTATGAGCAGCGGGGTTTGTGGATATATTTTGTGATGACACATTTTCTATATTCTTTACACTGAACGCATGGAATAATCACGGCTAGACAAGGCGGCGCGGCGTCGGACAGTGCATGCATAGACTATAGTACCTATTATTTACTAATATTAATAATAATTGCTAGTGGTAGGTAGGTAGGTATATATATTTATTTTGTAGTGTATGGTATAGTATTGGGTCTAATAAAATATTATGTAGTTTTTTGAAGAATGTCGGATTAATTATTATCGTACATTAAAATTGCTTCACACACAAAACAATTTTTCACTTATTCACTGAGTTTATTAGCGTGCGTGTGTGCGTTTTAATTGCGATAAAACTATGGCAAAATATCCTGTTAAAATAATACTTGACAGAGTGGTAGGAATACATAATATTATGTGTTGTGTATTGTATTTTGTATTTGCAGAGAATTTAGGACTGTGGATGCAAAAATAAAAACATAATCAATAATGTTTATTCAAACAACTGCAGCGCAACAGGGTTTGTTCGGGTTTGTAATAGAACATCTGCATACCATAAAAAATACACTCGCCCACGTGTGTGTGTGACCAAGGCAACATTATCAAAATGCATATACCTTTAGCACACCTCGCCCTGTGGATTTGTTTGGGTTTGTAATAGAACATCTGCATACCATAAAAAATACACTCGCCCACGTCTGCGAACTGCCCGGGCATGCGCAGAAGGGAATGGAGGAAATGGAGGAAATGGAGGGCGTGAAAACCCTCTTCTATACTACTAACAAAATTAAAAACCCGCATTTAAACGAAGTTGCTAAACGAACAGCAGTGGCGGAACTGATGGTTCACAAACGTCGAACTAAAAAATTTTATACTAAACTGAGAAATGAATCGAATGAACCACGTACTGCTGATAATATTTTAGCGCTATCCATTGATTTTATGCAGAATATACAGCTCCCAAAAACACCAGTAGGTGAAGTTTTTTATTATCAACAATTGACAGTTTCGGTGTTTTGTATACATAACATCAAAGATAATACAGCAAGAATGTATCTTTATCACGAAGGTCAAGCTAAAAAAACTGCCAATGAGATTGGATCATTTCTTTTGGACTATATAAAGGAAAATTCAGACAATATAACTGAAATCCACTTATATAGTGACAACTGCTGGGGGCAAAATAAAAATCACACCCTAATTCGGATGCTCCTTTCTTTAACCGATAGTGGACGATTTTTGAAAATAATACATTATTTTCCTGTGAGAGGCCATTCTTTTCTTCCTTGCGATAGTTACTTTGCAGTAGTAAAGCGAAAACTTAGGAGATGTGACAGATTTTCCACTGTTCATGAAATAACCGAGTTGATTGTAACAAGCAGCAACTCAAAAAAATTCACAGTCAAAGAAGTCAAAACAGAGGAGATAATAAATTTAAAAGATTGGTGGCCAAAGCTATATAAAAAAAACTCCATATCAGAAGAAACGTCTTCCAAAAATACCCCACGTAACCAAAAAGTTCATTTCAATATAAGTACCTTTTCGCAATTTACTTATGATATTCAAAAAAAGGGGTGTGTCAAAGCTTCCCAATTTATTGATGGAGCTTTAGAACACACATTCAAACTACAACAGTCTGGTAAAAGTGCAGTTGTATTACCATCTAATCTTGCATATCCATTGGGAAAAGTTCCTATGAAAGCAAAAAAGCTTCAAGATATAAGAAAATGTGCTGCTTTCGTTGAGGAAGAATATCAAGAATTTTATAATTCAATACTTCTTTGGCCAACTATTACTAATAATTAATTTAAAAAATGTTTTAAGTCGTTTGTAATAAACAATAACCTTTAAATTTAAAAAATATATTAATTTTTCCCTGTGCTATGCAGAAAGCTCACATGTCCTTTTTTTAAAAAAATCGTAGAAACTAAAACTTATATTTTAAAACCAAACATAATATTACATATTATTACAACTGCCTTAAACTATGTTTTGTAGCTATTAAACCAATGACAAACCCTTTGTAATAAATAATATAATGTTTTTTTCATTTTCCCGAAATTTGCTTTTTTGGACATGTGACGTTTCTGCATATAGCGATTCAATTAATCAAATTTTAATATTTTAGCGCGGCTCCCCCATTGTCCAAGACAGAGTTTATCCTTCTAGGCATTGAAGTTACCAAAGCCCTTGCGAAGTCCCGATTTAACTCATTTCAAGCTTGTGCAATTTTATTTTTTAATTCGTTCAAATTTTGTGGCCTAAAATTATCCTCACCATTAATTTTTTTGACTAAAACACCCCAAATATATTCCATTACATTTAAATCCGGACTGCGTGAGGGACATGGTAAAATGATAATTTGTTCCTGATCCATCCATTCCCTTACTTGTCGGGCCGTGTGAATGGGACAATTATCTTGCTGATAAATAAAATCCCTTTCTATAAATCGTTCTAATACAGAAGGTAACATGGTATTTTGTAAAATATTCATGTGTACCTCTGTATTAAATCGCCCTTCAATAAAGTGACACACACCAAATTCTTAAGCACTCATCCATGCCCAGACGTTTACAGAAAAACGACCACTATTTCGATCCTTTTGGGTAAATCTTTCATCGAATCGAGTTCTTGGAGGCCTAGGTACTCTTAGTCTTCCGTTGTAGCAAGACTAAAACACTTTCTCGTCTGTAAATATTACCTTTTCCCAGAAAACTGGAGGTTCCAAGTAATACTGTAACGAAAAACCGACAAATCGACCCGTTGTTCCTTATTTTCGGTAGTTGAAAATGGCTTTTTAGCTGCTAGATGACAGTGTAATTCAGAGATTTCTCTAACCCTTCGTCGAGCTGTTCTCACCGATCCCGGGAAGTTTATTTCTATTTTAGCCCTTACAATGGATTTAAAAGGTTGGTCCCTAATACATTAACCAAATTGTCATCGTGTTCTTCATTGGATTATTTGGGACCACCACTTCTAGGTCTTCTTTCCAAGGAATGCGTTTCTTGCCACTTTGTTTTAAAAAAATGAACCGTACTCTTTGGGATGTTGAGCCTTTCTGAAACTCCCCTTTCAGACCAACCTTCCGGCTCAATATAATGAATTATTAAAACTTTCTGCTGGGTCGTTAAATTTGGCATTTTTCATAAATTAAAACTGTGACATTTATTCTATAATGACATTTTTAATAGATACTTTGTTCAACAGGTATTACAGGTATACTTATAGTAAAATGAGGTGTATGGTGTATGTGTAAATGTTACAAAGCTAAAAAGGTTCTGCCCAAGATTTAATGGCTGTAACTGTACCGTGCGAGCAAGAATTGGTTGCATCAAAGAGGGCCTAGCATCTAAGGATGTAATGCTTAGCCGTAGAGCTAAATACCTGTTGGGTGTCAGTAACTACCTGAATTAACAATCAATTAGTTATTCCGTCATCTTTGACAGTCGTTACAAGTAATTTGATTCATCGCTAATTTTTCCAATTTCTTGAACAATTCACACAATGGGCTTTACGGAACAGCACACATTCATGGTTGAAGCGTATTTTCGAAACGGGGTCAGAGTAAATGTTGAGTGGCAATACAATCCGGGTTTGTGCATGGAAGATTTTCACAAACATACAGCGGCCCCGAACTATTAACTACTTACGCATTTTTTTCGACGACAGATTGATCAGTTTTCGATCAGAAATTCCTACCTAGATCACCTTGTTTAACGGTTATGGATTACTTCGTTTTTTATTATTTTTAAAACACCAGTTGCAAATTTAAAACAATTACAAGAAAGGATTATCCAAGAATGCGGTAACATTTCTCCAGAGATGCTGGTCAACACTTTCGAATATATGAAGAGACGTGTGAATTTATGCTTGAAGGTTGCCAATTTCAGCAATTTATGTAATTATTTTTCTTTCTGTATATTCTTACTTTGTTAATTTTGTAAACAACAAAAATAAATTTGTATTTGTCTACTTCTTTTATTACTCATTAGTTTGGCATATCATATCATAATATGAATTTGACAAAATTTTAACCTAGGTTTGGTTATATATCGTCCCCATATCACTGTGATCTAATCCAAGCCCCACGTTTTTTAATCCAAGCCCTCTTTGATGCAAATAATTTTTGTAGCTTATTTGCAATCATACTTGTAAAACATGTATTTTATTAATTTCATTAATCCAATAATATGTAAAGACTTAACAGTAGGTTTGGCAATATCCATTCTTTTGATATATGTGTTACGTGCAGTGGACCATACAGCTAACCAGACAAATTTTAAACCCTAATGAGGGAAAATTTAGGCTGCCACAACTAAAATCCGGGTTGTAGCGACAAAAAAATATGTATTAAATAGGGGACAGTTAGAGATTTGGGTTGTAACAACCTATTTAAATTAGTTGACCCTTAAACGATGTCATCCTAGTTGCTGCTACAAAATCTTTGGGTTCTCACAACCAAGTCGTGGTAACTAAATTGTTTAGCTGTCGCAACTAAAGGCGATGGTTGTTATAACTATATATTTTGGTTCTTTTTAGTAGGTACAACTAGAAAATCAGATGGAATAATAATTCATGGAGTTCTTGTAACTTTATATTTTAATTAGGACAACTAGAAACTTGGGTTACAGTAACAAATAATGGAGATTGCTGCAGCGCTTGTTTTGGGTTGGCCTCGCCTTCACCATATTGTGTGGATCGAACTCGTTTTCATCATAATATTTTGATTGGCGCGCATTCGACATTCGCCAAAAGTAAATGGTCTATTCTTTTTGTTCCATGCAGTTCTACTGAAAACGAAAAAATCATTAGATAGTATAGAAGCAGGATTTCACTAAAGTACTATTTATTTTTAACACTATTAACATATTTTAATAGAAACAACCCTTTCAGACTTTAAATTTTTTTAGGGGAGTTGAATGAAAAGTTGACCTACAAATTTGTGACATGCTGATTGTCAGTTATCACAAAGGCAAAGGGGTCATCTTAAACAAACTGAAAACCCTACAAAATCCATGTAACCCAACCATCCCAGAAGTTGTTGTAATATCTGATGTATTGTACTGAAGTCTAATAGTAATTAATGGCCATCAGGGTAATGGCTATTTATGCCCAATCAGTGTATTTTCTTTGAAACGAATAATTTTTCCACCAGGATTTTTAGTTATATTGACTATCGTAGTATAAAAAAACCTCATTGGCTACGTAATGGCTTATCACAAAATGCTCGTAACAATATGAGAAATTTAAGGACTTTAGTGCCGACAAACAAAAACACTGATTTTCTGACATGGTATTGACCTAGATATAAACCCCTCTTATTAATAGTACCTTTAATACATTTCCTATAGTTAACCTATACTTCTAAAGCCCAGTTGAATGGCTTTATTTAGAGTTACATTTTTGGGAGAAAATGGTATTTTTCAGCAATAAACTGCAATGTGAGGCAAATAATTATTGTCTATGCTATAAAATTAGAAAAGCATACACAGCGACTTTGTTGCAGGTAGGGTAAAAAGGTACCAAAATCTATATATGGTCTATAAAAGACATTTACTATAAAAAATTCTGTCTTGTTATAGGTAGTTTATGTTTTGTGAAAAGTGTGTTTGATGCTGATTAATATTTAAATGCTAACTATTAATTAAAAAGTATAGGTACATACCTTCAAATGATTCCACGTAGTCTGCCAAAGCCCACTCTAACTTTAAACATTTTGATTTAAACCAAAACAGTGAAAAAACATCAATTTCGTCCAAGCACAAGCGATAGCCAATAATAAAATGGCGGTTCTTCCTTTTATCAACAGGGCGTTTTCGGTTGGGGTTGGGGCGACCGCCAGTCCTCGGTTGTACCAACACAGACGGGTCGGTTGTCACAACCTAAGATTGGTTTGGGGCAACTTTCAGTTATCAACCCTAAAGTCCCTTTAGTGACAACTATAAAATTCGGTCAAATATTGACCGACAACCCATATTTTTAGTTCCTGCAGCAAATCTTAGGGTTGCGTCAACTTCTACGTGACAAGAAAAAGAAATAAGTTCCATTAGTCGTTAATTCAAGTTGTTGAAACCAAAATATCAGTTACTACAACCAATTTTTTTTAACCCAATTTCCAAGGTTGGTCGATTTTCTCAGTGTAGAATCTTTGATTGCTTTAAATGTAAACAATCTGGTCTATGTATTATACGAGGTTTAAATAGAAAATTAAAATATTATATATTTCGGCAGACTAAAATGCTTGAAATATAAGTAGCTAAAGACATATCTGAGAAAATAAAAGGCCGTATTCTTTGTTGTGGATTTAATGTCATATAAATAATAAATTTGTTGATTCAGAACAGATCTTTTCAAAATCATTAAATCACAGTCGCTAAAGACAAAAAAGAAATCCGTGTCAACAACTTACTTGGAACACTCGGTGACGAGACGGCTTTAAAAGTAATCCTCGAATAAAATGAGCCGACACGAACAAGCATTTATAAATGGACGCGTTAGGTTTAAGGTTTGTATCCGATGGCATAGTTTTTACGAAACACTTTAATCTTTAAACGACAATCTGAATACTTTTGTCATTAAAAGCACATTAGTTTTCGGCCTGTCCTCAATTCAGAAACTTACAAAGCTAATACGGTATTAAATTTAACTTAGTCGATGAGGCTTTTTCGAACTTATATTTTCATTAAATGTTCACTTTGCCTCGGTAAAATTGGTTTCATTTTCCCACAATTTAAATAAAATTGACACGCTTCTTCCGTGTTTTGATTTAATATTGTAAAACTTGAACGCGACTCTTGATTATACAAAATTTAAAAGATAGGTCATCATACTTAAAATATTCTACGGTTACTTTATTGCAGAAGTCCCCAAGCTTTTCGCCTTGTCATGTTTTTCGGTTTTTGGTAGACCACCTTCTTACTTAATATTGAATTTCGGAAATACATAAAAGTGTTTGTTCGGGTTTGTTCGTTTATACCGTTACCGATATGACACTTTCCATTTTATACCGCGACAAAATAACTGTTACTTTGGAACGAACTAACGGAAAACTTGGTTAAGTATTACAAAAGCATAATGTAAAAATATAATAAAGGATCCGAAAATGCCACCTGCAAATATTGCACAGGAGTGTATTCAGGATATTTATTAATAGTTAATTTGCTATAAAATGTTGAAAATCAATACTTTTAGATCTTTGCAATTTTCTGGTAAGGGATTGATGTTTTTTTGGACTTATTTTGAGATGTCTGCTTTTTGCCGTGATTTATTAGGAACGTTTTGTAACTGCCTGGAGCATATATTATATCTAAGCGCACAATTTGCCTGTGCTTTGATATGTAATTATGGTAAATAAACCATTATTACCACTAATTTTGGTCTACTTATACTTTAATTCATTAATTATAATGCATGTCTGGTTTTCCTGCAAATAAGAAAATGACCGAAAGTAGAAAGGTGAGTAGTAGAGAGGGCGGGGTACTGGAACAATTTACTGCCCAAGATATGTTAAGTATTTGTCTTTTTTAACAAAATTATTTTTCATACAAATTGATCAAGGAAAGTAGTACCTCTATAATTTAATAGTACTGTTACGAGAATGTATATTTTTAGTAGGCACATACAGGTGTTAGGTTAAATTCTCATTAATTGGTCGCCTAATTTTATACTATTCGACGAAGACTGAAAAAGTCTCCAGATATTTGCCGCCATGACTATAGATTGCATGGTAGAAAATAACAAAAAGTCATATGTTCTACAAAGTCAAAACTGCCAAACATAACTAGGTAGGTAACTACCAAAATACCATTTTTCAAAGATAATAATAACAAATTTACGTGAAATAACACTACTATTTTCCAGCTACAAAAGGCAACAACATAAAAATCCATAAATACTTCTCTGGAAGTTGACTAGCAATGTTTCTTTATATCCCAGTATTCAAATTCTCATTGGCCAAATAAACCCCACTTCTGGCAACTGATTTGTTAAATCGCAGTAAAAATCTCAGAAAATAACCGCATTTTACAGCAGCCAAGCATTACCTGTCTTATCCTTGTTTGTCTATAAAAAGAAAAACAAAACAGATACGATCACGCATGTCGCGTATTATACCACAGACCACTCGCCTTATGGGCGACGCGCGCGACGGATAATCCAAGGTACCTAATGTAATATAAAAAAATATTAAGTCATTTAGGACTAAATTATGTACCTACCTAGTATGGAATCTAAAACATTTAAAAAAATATTTAAATAAATGTGCACTTTCTGGCAGCAATTTAAGATTTTTTTAGGAGCATAATTACTAAAGGGGGGATTATATGCACTTAAATTCAGAAGAAAAAAAATTGTGTGTGCTTAAGACCACACGACAGAAGTGAAAACTTCAACAAGGTAAAATTAATAATATCGAATAAATATATTTCCTAAAATTGAACAACCCTTGAAAAAAATGCCAGAACATACCTGAGACGCAACAAGCGTCTATCTTGTGATCTTAAACACACAAACAACGCACACTGTTTCCACATCGATACTGAATGCCACTGATGCGGCATATAGGAGTCGAATTCGAGCGTAACACAGCCGAGCGTTACGCGTGACGAGTGTACGCGTGACGGCTCAGTTTAATTCAGTGCCCACAAAAAGTGCTAATCGCGCCTAAAGAAGTTTTCACTTCAAAAATGCGCGTATATATGCCTCGTTTGCCTTTAAAATATGCGGTTATTTGCATTTATTTTTACCAAAAATGAATACGAGTATGCAATATTTTTTAATTTATTATAGTTAAACATTAAGTTCTAAAAAATATGTTTATTGTTTTGAAAATGCAAAAAAAAACAAAGAAAAATAAAAGTATACAATTTTTTAACGTAAAATTGTATAAAAGGCATTTATTACTAAATTAACTGCGTTCATTAATTTTGTGGAATAGTACTCAAATTTTAAACATCCATATCTCCATCAAAATTATATCAATCCACTCAATTTTTGGTTTATTAGCTAGGCCGTCCCTACTTAGCACAATGGGTTTGACCTTTCATGTCTTTTTTATATAAGATGATGGCTAAGATACCAAGCCGTGTAAAATGTGTATTTTTTACGCAGGTTACGTCGTTATTCAGAGTCTTCTAGCTGTCGTGTCCCAATTTGAATTTTATTGATCGTACTAGTACCTGTTTCAATTCATTTATTTTTACTTTGTATTACATTTTTTTTACACTAATCAGATAAAGCAATATAAGATTCTTATTTCGCACAATCCATCATTAGTATTAGACTTTATAATCTATGGACAAATTTTACTATCTTAGTAAACCATGTTGCATAATAGATAATCATATGCAATGTTAAACGACAAGAACAATATCCCAAATTTAATTTTTGAGAACTATAGTACCTACTTCTAGTGGTAAGTATATGCTTTATCAACCGTAGCAAGCAAATATTATTATGATTAATATCAAGTTTCATTATAACTGCCAGTGGGGACTAATACAGTATATTATTATAAAACCAGATTACACCTCCAATAGAACTTGATAATTACTGTGAGCATTCAGAGCAATAATGGTTATAAACCATTCTATGCTAGCATTAACTCCTTTTTCCTATTGGCTAAATTACCCTGATATTTTCACTATACAATGGTCTAGCCTAGCAATGTTCGTTGTTTTACAGCAGGAAAGCGTTTTGCTGTCACGTATAGTATTAAACAGTTGTATAAAGAGTATGGGAATTCTTAGAAGGTTATAAGGAATAGAAGGATTTTTCTCAGTGCACTACGTTACCTCGCTTGTTTAAACAGAAGAATAAATAAATAACTTTTCCATTCATACAAATTTGTCGCGTCACACGACATATCCCAATCAGCTCGCATCACTAGTAATCTCTAGCACTGTTATTTCAACACGTTACAAAGTTGTGATAGGATTGATCTGGTATATCACTAATTAATTACAAATATACTTGGTCGCGTTCTGACTATAATAAACATTATTCATTATCAATGGTAGGGTTTCAGGCCGAGAATACCAGACCTGTCCCTTTACATAAGTTTAGAATTACGAATATAAATAACTAAGACAATTTTATAGCAAGAGCACTCTTGGAGACAATGGAGTTCTTCATGATAACGTCAAGGTCATTTTGTTCTGTTAGTTGTATCTATTGTTAATACCAAACGACTTACCCATGTCGACCAAACTGCAATATCCAGGTGATGATATTAACAATAATGACGCAGCGACGCGTCTTGATGGCGCGGGCGCGAACCGTTCAACCTTTGTTCATGAAACCCTTTATATTGATTGTTCAATAAAACAACACCAAGTTTAAACAACAACTTATAAATCTATTAAAAACATTATAAAGAAAGGTAGAAAGAAAAGTTACCGAACAAGAAAAGAAAGACTATAAAACGAATACAAAATATGTATACGCTAACTAATAAAGAGAGATTTTTATTATTGACATGCGTTTACTGTACGATTCAGAAAATTACCCATTTAATGTTTAAAACTCTGTGAAAAGATAAAATTACTATTTTTAATTTAATACAACCCTGTAATTTAATTATCCAAAGATTAATTTATGATAATCCCCGAGAACTGAAAAGTCTTATAAAAATACTAAAACCCTGAAGCTTATAGGTAAAAACAACAATCATACAATTTAACTTTACACTGTTAAAAAACAAAGGATTCACTACACAAGAGGTATCTTAATAAAGAGATAAATGGGTCCGAAAATATATACTTTGAAAGCCCGCTCGACTACACCCGAAAGCAGTGGCGGCTCGTGGGTATTTGAAATGGGGAGTCATTTAGCATTGCAAGGATACATCAACAGCGCCGCAGGCCAATCGCCGAAGGTGAAAAGTTTTTTTGAGTGCCACGCCCAAAAAGTATTTTTTTTGCCTATTGAAATTGTAGTTTTGATGTATTTACACTAATTTCTGTCTTCGCGGGAAAAAGTTACCACTTAAATTAGGTATACCTGATAAAAAAATCAAAAAATAAAATATGGACCGACCTATAAGTACGTACATTTTAAACAGATTTTAACTTAACATTGAAAATGCCTTTGTTGCAAACTAACTTTTACAGTTCATTACATGACAACATACTATACCTAGCAAATAATAATAATAACTTAAGGTGGATTATTCTCTCTTTAGTTCCTGCAATGTAATCAATGACCCGTTCATTAAGATTTGGAATACTTACAAAATATTTTTCGACTGATAACATCGCTAATGCAGATAATCGTTCCTGGCTCATATTTTTTACAACCGACATTTTGTGACACAAGGAACAATAAACGATTTAACATAACACTCGGTAAATAATAACAAACCAACAAATTATCAAACCCGACTGCCGACTGGTATCCGTACGTATATTAAAAATCCAATAAATGTAAACAATGACAAACATGAATATTTGAATATACATTATACAACCCTCCTTACTGCAGTAATCGTTTAAGCCAAGTCAACAAATTTTCCTTAAAAATAAACTAAGAACTGT
The DNA here is from genome assembly GCA_963969555.1 of Polydrusus pterygomalis. NCBI lineage: Eukaryota > Metazoa > Arthropoda > Insecta > Coleoptera > Curculionidae > Polydrusus > Polydrusus pterygomalis. The sequence goes on from OZ018377.1 coordinate 76,656,143, forward strand.
TCCGCAACGTAACTCCTCTTCCCACACGTTTCTGCAAAATTGCAACGTTTGTCGGAATCTCATCGAAACTTGATGAGGCTTAAAGCCCTTATAGGACTCGTATCTCTGTCTTTCCTTTCAGTAGTAGCATGCGTTTTTTCTCTCTTGCACGCTTGCGCATTAAATTTCTCTGGGAAAGCAAACAGACAGCGGTGGTCAAGAATGGCCTGGACCCAATATACGAAGAACGTACGATAAGTACCGTTATTTATAGTGCTCATAAACTCGGTAAATTACGAGGGATATTTTAGAGTTAATAGTAATATTTCACGAAACAAACGAGGTTGGCTGATTCGATGGCTTTTAAACCTTATTTAAACTTAATAAATATTAAGTTACATGAGAAAAAAATTAGTGAGGGAGGTCATTGACCAAATGACTTTAAGGAAGAGCCGCCACTGCCCGAAAGTATATTCCCTGGAACTTGCTGAACCAAACTCGATAACAGAACTTTAGGAACTGAATTGTGAAATTCCCTGATTAAGCATCTAACTTCTACTCACACCCCCTTCAATTATGGTACTACAAATATTTAGCTATTTGAACCTATAGAACGTAGTAAAATCAGTATCACCCCTCGGTACCACGTCTTACAGCACAATTTATTCTAAGCAACCAATCAGAGGTCAGTTCTCTCTAAAACTCTGCCTAAGGTTATAAAACAGGGCCGAACAAAAATATGCCTGTAGACATGACCGCTTGGTGACTATAGTTATACCCTCTTGATATTTAATTATAACTTTTTCTCTCTTTATGGACATTTTAACTTAAGAATCAGATATACATATAGATAAACAATACATAGTATACTTATAACATAACGGTAGAAACGGCCTTAACAAATAACATTTCTAAATAACCTTATATTTAAACTACAACAATCAGATTTACTTAAAAAAAAAACCTTTAAGCTGATACAGGGAAAATAAAGAATAAATCTGATCCGACTTTCACATACATGGAACGGTCAAAATACAAATCCAGGTTGCTACCTATATTTTCCATTTTTTTCTGATGATTCATATTATCTGACTATAATGGACCACCCACGAAGGTCCCCTTATTTATTATTTCCATCTGTGGGTTATTTTAGATTCTTAGTAAGTTGATGTTATCTTCGACAAAACGTGCTGTACTAAAGATTGTAATACTTATGTATTATTATGGTTGAGTTTTTGCTAACAGCCCGCTTTTAGGATATAGAAAAATAAATTTTATGACATAACGAATCTTTAGAATAACTTGGGGAATTTGGTTATTTATTTAAGAAAAACGGTTGGTTTAAATAGTTGGCTAAGTTTGGTTTTATTATCATATTTACTTTGCGAACAAAGCTTTTAGAACCCCTCTTTGTATTTAAAAGAAAACATCCTGTTCTGACTCGTAAGAACGCAACTTTTAATAAAAATAATTTAAAATAAAAAGATAGATTTTTGCGTTCTATTACAAAGTAACATTATTTTCTTGGAGCGAACCATTTGAGCCCTTCACATAAGGAACTGTCCTTTCCACATTGACTATTCTTTTAACTACATAATAGCCGAGTTCCTTTAAGTTACTTTTAAATAGCAAATCAAAGTCAGCGGCTAAGTTTAGCGTTCCTTTCAAAAACTAAACTTGGCACTGCAATTTTTTTTGTCCCCCGCTTGCCGCGGTTAAGTATGCCTCTTTCTATTTCTGATACGATTATACGAAGTTGTTCACGAAGCATTTTTTTTACAACTTAGCTAAGCAAAGATTTTTACTTTGCTATGCTGTTTAAAAGAAACAAAAGGAAAATACGTGATTTCAGTCACCTGTCCTTTAATTAGAATATACATTTAGGGTATGTTCAGTAATCTTGCTTCAAGAAAAATTGAGTGATCGGTATTACCCTCATGATTGGTATTGGACTTTTCCCTACCGTTATGGCATTTATAAATTGCCAAAATTTGAAAAGCACACGAGTGCTGCCTCACACGGTTTAAAAAATATATTGGCAATTTGCCATGCACTCGTAGTACTTATTATATCAAATCATTTTCCAATTTCGAAAGAAACAGTCTAAATTATATAAAACTTGTTTATATTAATTTGTAAAATATTATTAAAAATACGAACCTTAAATATCTGAGGTGTCCATTTCATGAAGGCTTGTTCCTGTCCGCTCATTTCATCTCCCGTTGCTAATTTCAGCAGTCTTTCACCGCCGAGTTCCCCCAGTAAGTTGTCGACATATTTTCCAAAAGCGCAAAAATTTGGATAGGCACTGGATCCCAGAGCAAAAACTGCAAACCTATAGAAAGGGATGATAAGAGAAAATTTTATTTGAAGAAAAAAAATTCGAAGTAAAGTCGACTGTGCCGCTTGGCACTGCATTCTACTGACGATACGAGAGTTTTCTGACATACCAATAACTCTAAATCGATAAGATTTTAATAAATACACTGCGTCCAATTACTATGGAATAGGTAAAAAGTACTCAAATTTTAAACATCCATATCTCCATCAAAATTATATCAATCTACTCAACTTTTGGTTTATTACGTAGGCCGTCCCTGGGACTACTTCGCACAATGTATTTGACCTTACTTTATGTATTTTTTATACAGGATGATGGCTAAGATACCAAGCCGTGGAAAATGTGCTGATTTTAAAATTAATGTTTGGAAAATACGAAGCAATGAAAATTGAGTTTTATTAGTGTAGGGGTTACAGCTTTATGTTCGGTACTTACTGTACAAATTACAGCGCAATGCCGTTCCTGTCAATTAAAAAAAAATTCAAAAATCTGTATATTCCTAAATTATATTGACCGAAAACGTTTTACGTTAATTTGGATTTGCGTTGCTAGTCAACCAATCGCCCTTATCAATTTATCAAGATTATAAATTTGTTGGCAGTTCTTGACAATACCTTTTGTTTAGTTTATTTTTTTAAATGAATGCCAATATCTGTTTCATATTTCTGTTCCTCTGCAAGAGGACTGTTGAAACAGGGCCGGTCTCAGTCTGATATTGCCAGAATCATGAATAAAACGCAAGGGGCCATATCAAAAATTTTAAAACGGTATCGAGAAGATGAATCAAATAAAAGAAGAGCAGGGCAAGGCCGAAACAACTGCTAATCAGGATCGGTTATTAATAATGCAATGTATTCTGGAGCGATTTACAACAAGTACCAAGCTACAAGCACGGTTGGCAAACGTTTACAATGTTCGACTATGTAAGCAATACTTAATCGCATAAAAGAGGTCCAACTGAAACCGTATAGCAGCGATAGGACTAAAGCTGGAACCGCACCACCGACGTGAACGATTGCAGTTTGCTCAATAGCATTTGCCATGGGGTGAAAATGAATGGGCTAATGTTTTATTTAGTGACGAATCCCGTTTTTGTCTATATAGCAATGATAGACGTTTAAAAGTGTTTCGAAGACCTGGTGAACGCTATGCTCAGTGTAATTTTAAAGAGCGGGTTAGTTTTGGCGATGGATCAATTATTATGGCATGGGGAAGTATATCTCTAGCGGCAAAAACGGAATTGGTATTTGTAGAGCGATTAAATAGTGACAGATACATTACGGAAATTCTTCAGGAGCATGTTGTGCCTTTTGCTCCCTATTGGGAAAAACTTCATTTTTATGCAAGATAACGCACGTCCACATACGGCGAGAAAAGTAACGGAGTATCTAGCAGAAACGGGAATTACCGTAATGAATTGGAAAGCTCGAAGCTCAGATCTTAACCTTATAGAGCATTTTTTGTGGGATCGAATGGGTAGAGAGGTTCGTGCAGAAGCTTACCCATCAGAAACTTTGACTCAGCTGAGATTAACGCTACGAAGAATATGGGGAAATATGGATCAGGCTTTTATAAGAAATCTGATTCTCAGTATGCCAAATCGTTGTCAAGCTGTCATTAACGCCTGTGGAGGAAGTACGCGTTATTAATTTTTATTCTTATAATTAAGTTGTTTCTTTAAATTGTTATTACTATTATTAAGTTAGTGTTATATCACGATTTTTTTTTAAATTGACACGAACGGCATTGCGCTGTAATTTGTATAGTTAGTACCCAACATAAAGCTGTAACCAGTACAATAATAAAATTCAATTTTTATTGCTTCATATTTTCCAAACATTAATTTTAAAATCAGCACATTTTACACGGCTTGGTATCTTAGCGATTATCCTGTATAAAAAAGACATAAAGTAAGGTCAAACACATTGTGCTAAGTAGTCCAAGGGACGGCCTACCTAATAAACCAAAAATTGAGTGGATTCATATAATTTTGATGGAGATATGGATGTTTAAAATTTAAGTAGTTTATTAACTATTCCATAATTAATGGACGCAGTGTAGTTAAAAATTCGAATCAGCAATTAGTTGCGACTTTATTATTCCGTTAAAATGGTGTTTTCAATTACATGCAAAACAGTCCATGCAAAGTTATTATAGTGCTGTTATAAAAAAACAACCCTCTGCTAACTTCAGAACGAGTAAATTTATAATTAAATTGAGGGTGTAGTTTAGGGTTGATAGTGGCCTAATCGTTCGGAACAGTGTTCAGGGTTATGGACTTTCTTTATACAGTGTCACCATTAAAGTCGGCACCATACAGTGTCCGCAAGAAAGTCCGCATCAAATGGGATTTCTTTTTATTATTAGGTATAGGTAAAAATTGAAAAAGCAGTTAGTTTTTGCTTACCTAAAAACCTAAAATTACGTATTCTCAAGCGGCTGCACGACTTGCGTTACCTGTCAAATTTGACATTTTTAATAAAATAGGTTCAAAAATGCCCTTATTTATCAAAATATTGAAAAACTTTATTCAAGAAAGTTGTTTATTTAGGCATTTTTAGTCTCCGTACGAAATTTTGACAGTCTAATACAATTTTTATTTTTTGCCAGGTTCTTGAAAATTTTGATCAACCCTCGTAGATTAACTTTTATACATCGATGTAAAACCATTTGCCTTTACTTCATTTGTAATCTTAATGCAATTTTATGTAAAATTTTTGTCTCCAATTATTTATTTTGCTTCAAAAACTGAAATTGTTATTGATCAGTATAGACCAGTGTGAAGCCTTTGAAAATGGTAAAAAGTGAAAAAAAATAATAGTAGGATGAAACTCATTCGAAAAGAAAGAGAATATAACAAAAATGAAAGGAAAAATAAATAACGGGCGATCCGAGGTCGGGAAGGGGGGGGGGAGGGGGGGTTTTAAGGGTAGAAAACGATTTATATCGATTTCCGGTAAAACTACAAGTCCTATGGAAAAACGTTAAATTGCAAAGTTGTAGGTAATAAAAAGAACTATAACTTTTGTATTTACACTTTTTTTATATAACCTCAAAATGTATGTGAAAAATTCAAATAACCAAGTTTTTGGTTTTTTATTTTTATCATTTACAAGTTTTTTTTATCCACGAAATTTGGTGAAAACTTACCTTTTTATGTCCTAAACACACTGTAATTTTTTTACTTTAAAATATTTATTTTTTAACCTTATTTTGACTTAATATCGAAAAAACACACTAATTTTCAATCGAAAATTCTCACGTCAAAATATCTGCTTTTTTAAAAAAGTCAGTGGGCTTTTTGTTCGCTGAAATCTCTACTTTCTGATGGTGTTAAAAAATATATACATTACTATGGCAAATGTTCTCAAAAAAATGCAAAGAAACGAAAAAAACTCGAATCCGAAATATTTTTTTTAGATCAATATATACAATTTTGAGCTATTTATTAAAATTTATATTTTTTTTTATCAATGTAACATGGAATCTTACGTTTTTCGAGTAATTAAAGTATAAATTTTAATAAATAGCTCAAAATTGTACATATTGATCTAAAAAAAAAAATTTCGGATTCGAGTTTTTTTCGTTTCTTTGCATTTTTTTTAGAACATTTACCATAGTAATGTATATTTTTTTTTTAACATCATCAGAAAGTAGAGATTTCAACGAACAAAAAGCCCACCGACTTTTTTAAAGAAGCAGATATTTTGACGTGAGAATTTTCGATTGAAAATTAGGGTGTTTTTTCGATATTAAGTCAAAATAAGGTTAAAACATGATTATTTTAAATCAAAAAAATTACAGTGTGTTTAGGACATAACAAGGTAAGTTTTCACCAAATTTCGTGGATAAAAAAAATGTTTGTAAAAGATAAAAATAAAAAACCAAAAACTTGGTTATTTGAATTTTTCACATAAATTTTGAGGTTTTGTAAAAAAAGTGTATATACAAAAGTTGTAGATCTTTTTATTACCTACAACTTTGCGATTTAACGTTTTTCCACAGGACTTGTAGTTTTACCGGAAATCGAGATAAATCGTTTTCTACCCTTAAAGCCCCCCCCCCCTCCCCCCTTTCCGACTTCGGATCGCCAGTAATTTATTTTTCCTTTAATTTTTGTTCTATTCTCTTCTTTTTCCAATGGGTTTCATCCTACTATTATTTTTTTTTGGTTTCAAAAATTATCGACCCTGGTCTAGTATGTAATGTTTGATGCAAAGTTTATCTAATTACATCAGTTTTGCCAAAACCGACGTTTCTCATTTTTCTTAAGTTAGTAAACAGATGTACAAAAAGAAAATATCAGGAAGCTTTCGTTGAAATTTTACCTATTTAATATTGGATCAAAAAGAATAAATATTAATCGCTCGAAACATTTTATTCAACAAAAATATAGTTTAATATAATTAATTTAATTTAATATTAATTAAGTAAAATTTCAACGAAAGCATCCTAATATTTTCTTTTTGTACATCTGTTTACTAACTTAAGAAAAATGAGAAACGTCGGTATTGGCAAAACTGATGTAATTAGATAAACTTTGCATCAAACATTACATACTGATCAATAACAATTTCAGTTATTAAAGCAAAATAAATAATGGGAAACAAAAATTTTACATAAAATTGCGTTAAGATTACAAATGAAGTAAAGGCAAATGGTTTTACATCGATGTATAAGAGTTAATCTACAAGGGTTGATCAAAATTTTCAAGAATCTGGCAAAAATTAAAAATTCTATTAGACTGTCAAAATTTCGTCCAGAGGCTGAAAATGCCTAAATAAACAACTTTCTCGAATAAAGTTTTTCGATATTTTGATAAATAAGGGCATTTTTGAACCTATTTTATTAAAAATGTAAAATTTGACAGGTAACGCAAGTCGTGCAGCTGCTTCAGTATACGTCATTTTTGGTTTTTAGGTAAGCAAAAACTAACTGCTTTTTCAATTTTTACCTATACCTAATAATAAAAAAAAATCCCATTTGATGCGAACTTTCTTGCGGACACTGTATATAACGTTTTTTTATAAGAAACTATGTTCAAATTAAATAACGGCAATCGTTTTTGGTGCAAATTCAACTAAAAGTTATGTATGTTACTGACAGCATCAGATCTGTCAAAAATTATGTTTTTTAAATAAAATGCTGAAAAATGACATTTACTTATTTATAAAGAATTTCTAAATATGTTATTAGACAAAGTTGTTTATAAAATATGTTCAATGATTGCTGACCGTTTCGTCACGACTAGTGACGCATGACATATTCGGGAACTAGGTGAGATACCTAGTAAGTTTGAGTCAATAATGAATGTCGTATAATTTTACCAGTCAAAAAAGTGTTATTGTCATTTTTGACAGTGACATTTTTAATCAACATTATTTCAAAATGTCAAAGTATTGTGAAAAAGAACAAGCATTAATTTTAAAATTATTTGATTATTTTCAAAGAGAAAGTAATGCCGGAAAGACTCTTTTACCCTTTAACGCAGTTTACGAGGTAAGTACAATATAACGAAGTAGGAATTGTGAAAACATAAATAATAACCATGAAAAATATATGGCAATGTTTTTATAAATACCTATCTGTTTTAGAGAGTTTCTGATGCTTTGGGAGTTTTGTGTTCAATAATCTAACGAATTCAGGCAAAAGGGATAGAGAAGGATGTCGATTTAAAGAATCGCAATAATGTAGCTATTTTGTCATCCCGTGGTCGACAACTTCACGAAATTTACGAACATACCATAAGAGAGCGTATTTATGGGATGTATAGAGCAAGTGAACTTGTTATCACTCGCTCAATACAACTAAACCTTACATTTATTGATGGTGTTGAAATATCCACTGGTTCATTAGCGGACTGTTTACAAAAATTAAAATTTAAATGGCGTAAATGTACTGTATCAAACAGGCGTTTTTTAATAGAGCAACCCCATATTGTGCTCAAAAATGAGTAGAATTCTTAGAGAATTTAAGAATAATAACGGCAACTCATAATTTCCCTTAAAACCGGTTTTTCTGGATGAAACCTTTATATACAGTAAAGGGGTTTTAAGGCAAAAAAGTTGGCAAGATTATACTCTTCATACAGTTAAAAAACAACGCCAGAGAATGTACGGTATATTATTCTACATGCTGGTTCAGAAAATGGATTTGCGAATAATGCATGTTTGATATTCAAGGTCTGGCCTAAAATTTGGTGATTATCATGATTCGATGAATAGTTAAAACTTAGAAAAATGGTTTGAAGAAAAATTGTTACCAAACTTGGAAGAACCATCGCTAATTATCATGGATAATGCCACCTATCATTCTGGGCTAATTGAAAAAATTACAAATAGGGAAAGCTTGCCCATATTGGACCAATTTCCAGATTTCTTATCATAGATCCTGATAATAACGCAAAATCGATCTTGAAACTATACCTTAGTATACTTTAGTATGTTGTTCAACTGCAGGATTTTTTGCAGAATTTTATTTCAAAGTATCTATAATATACCAGGCTATAAAAAAACCTCTGCAAGTGGTTCAATATAGGAAACTGGTTGCCTAAATTGCACCTGGGGGTTCCAAAATTGGACCACATGATTTAAATAGGAAGCTTAGGTGTTAAATAAATAAATAAAAAATAAAAATTTTGGTATAGGAAGTTTTATACCTATATTTCAAAAAACATCAAATTTACAATCAAAATTTCGGTAGAAGACATCCTAATGCAAAAAAAGTACCTATTCGTTTCCTATATTGGACCAGTCATAGTTTTTTTTTAACTCAAAGAAAAAAGATTTTAGCAATATTGAAATGGTGTTAGTTCATGACATTAACTTATTTAAAAAGAAAAATTATTTTTGCACAATTTAGAAAAATTGCCTAAATTAGACCGGTTCAATTTTGGTAATCATCCTATGGTCCAATTTAAGCCACTACTACGTGTTTTACAAAACCACCCAGGAAAGAAACAAGAAAAAACAAATATGGCATGGTAATAGGAGAAATAGAAAGAGAAAAACTTACTTGATAACTTCTATAAAAAATATTTTGCTTAGAGTTTTATGGTTGTAAGGTAAATTCTTAGGAAAATCTTAAAAATATTACATTAAAATCGTGTAAATTACGTTTCGCTCTGTACAAGCCAAGCACTAACGGCCAACTATGAGTTTGTTGCCGATCAAAGGTTTTGGGTGGAAGTATGTTACAGTGTTGCCAGATGATATGAGACTTGTTTAGTTTCAGAGAAATGTACTGTGGTCCAATTTAGGTGGCGGTTCAATATAGGCAACCTTCCCCTACAAGTTGGTCAAAAAGATTACTTATTGCATGGTTAGAACAAAGACAAATTCTGGTTTCACTATTTGCAATAAAGGATCAGATCTGGATATTAGTAAAGTTGCATATCCCACCCAAACGTTACAATTAATCTGAAAAGCGCTATTTATTTTATTTTTAATTATTTTATTTTTATTTTAATAGGTTGGACGAACTAGGCAAATTGTAATATGGACATCGAGTTTTAAGTCCTTCATATCATTGCCACTTTAATCCTATTGAAATGGTTTGGTCGGTAAGCGGTATTATGATGCAAAAATAAGTCCTATGCATCCTAAAATAGATGACTTAGTTTTGGGTTTGTGGAATAAAGTCATAGAAAATGTAACAGTGGAAAAACGAAAAATATATATACCTAACACACACTAATAAAATTATAAATGACGTGTGGGAACTGGAAAGATTTATCGATGCTTCCCTTATTATTAATTTGGACGAATCTGATGATGATGATAATCCTTGCGAGGTGATGTATTTTAATTTTAAATAACCTGTATTTTGTTTTCATTTTTTATTATATTTTCTTCTTTATGATTTTATAAATAAGATGAAAATATTTGAAACAAAATTTATAGACTGATACACTAGAGATGCATTCAACAAAAAAATAAATAATGGTTAACTTTAAATTTTATAAATAAGTTTTATTTATTTTCAAGTAAATTTAAATTAATTAAAAAATTTAAACCAATTTTCATAAACTGCTTATTTCTGACTTCATTACCAGTATAAAAATAATAATTAAAAATTTGAAAAAACGCCCTTGTATTTTACTTGTTCACATGTATCCGTCTTTATGTAGATCAAGCCTAAGAAAAATCATAACCTTTACCACCGGTAAGTCAAACTGACTGAATTAATTTACAACGTACCGCAAATATGGAGAATATGACGTAACGGTCATCCCAGGTATTGTGATGAATCAAAAGAAAAATGTTAAGAAAACTTGCGACTTCCATATGAAATGCATGGAAATATCATTGCACCGCCTACATTTTCCAAATCGTGTTGAGGACTTAAGACAAAAAAATTATCATTTGTTTCCCTCGGTATAATATCACACATGTCAATATTTCTCTTAATTTGAAAAGCGGGTAATAATCTTAATACATGCGGCTATACCATCTTCGAGAATTTCATTAAAGATGTTTTAAAATTAGAAAAGTTATTTAATATCAGAGTTGACGATAATTTTCCTTGTCGGGTTTTTTTTGCTGATGAGTGTAGTCAGTTGATTTTATGGATATCAGACTATTCGTTTATGCCATACCCTATATCTTATTTTTATTTAGTTTTCATGCTTATTTTTTTACTGCTATGCGTTTTTTCCACAAATATAAAATTAGAGGCAAAAAAATTTGACAAGGGAGGTGTAAAGTTATCTTAATTTAAAAATGTTATCAAATAAATGTGACATGTTTTATTTTTCAAATGACGAATACATCTAAAAAGTTGAAAAAACATTTAATAAAATCTTTAGGGAAATGCTTTAGTTTACAATTTAAATGTAATTTTTCCTTATGACGATGTCTTTATGTTACCTTATTATTAAAATACAATTTCAAATTGAATAACTAGGCTATAAAAAAACAAAAATTGTCAATAAGAGGTGTGCTTCTTCATCATAAAGTCTGTTCAATGAACGCTGACCGTTACGTCACGACTAGTGCTTATATTTCTAACATTCGTGAACTAGGTTAGATAGTAAATGTGCATCAATAATGAATGTCGTATAATTTTACAAGTCAAAAAAGTTTTATTGTCATTTTTAACAGTGACAGTAAATATTGTAATAATTGTACTGAATTAAATAAATGATGGATATTCTTAACAAGTATATAATACCTACCTTACATTACTCAAAGGTCCAAATGTATCCTCCAATAATGGTTCACTTACTGATGACGACCCTCCGCGAAGAGAATCCAGACGACCAAATCGTCGTTTAACAGAACCCAGTTCGCTTTGACTATTTGCTTTTATAAACGATTTCGAAGTTGCCATGCTATTAAAATATTTCATTAATATTATAATATAACATGCAGAAGAAGAAAGAAAAAACTAAAAGTCTTTCTCCACAAAATTTAATAGAATAAATATTCTTTTGGGGTCTCTACATGCTTCGAACGTAGAAACGTCCATCATCAGGAGACAGAAAATATATTTAATGCTGATGTTTTTAGCAGAAGAGAAATTGGAGTAGAACTTTAATGGAGCTTTTATGGAATCAAAAAATTGATGTAAGACATAATACCTATGAGGAAAATTGATAAAAGTTTAAACATACTGAGTATGTGAGAAGTCAGTAAAGGGGGTCTAAACCAACCAAATAAACTGGAAAAGGAGAAAAACCCCTTCTAAAAAGAAGGTGTCAAAGATTATTTAAAATTTTTTATAAAACATTTTTAAGTGTATTATTTCTTTAAGACATTATAAGGACAAAATTAGTCATGGTTATGGAGATATCACAATAAAATTACATTAAAAAAAAATTGTTTTGTGGGGCACTGAGGATTAAACACCTTCTATTTAGAATGTTTTTTTCTTCTTCCACAGTTTATTTGGTTGGTTTAGACCCTCTTTACTGACGTCTCACATACTCAGTATGTTTTATATTTTGTCAATTTTCTTCATATTTTGTCTCTTAAATCAATTTTTTGATTCCATAAAAGCTCCATTAAGGTTCTACTCCATTTCCTTTTCTGCTAAAATCATCAGCATTAAATAAATTTCCTGTCTCCTGATGATGAACGTTTCTACGTTCGAAACATGTAGAGACCCCTAAAGAATTTTTATTCTATTAAATTTTGTGGAGGAAGCCTTTTATTTTTTTCTTTCTTTCCCATAATAATATTGGATTTAGTTATTTTGACTGACACCAGTGAATGTTACTATAAAAAGTTTCCTTGCTAAGATAATAATATTATAGATATTATATTTTTAACGGTTCAACATGTATCAGATTAACAGGTTAAAATTCTTTCAATAAACAGGAAAAAATGTTAGCGCAGATTCCTGGGGCTATAATATGAGGATCTAGCCCAATATACCTTTGTCCAAAAGTTTATGGTTTCCATAATACAGGGTGTCAAAGTTAATATTTTTCTAATTTTTTTTGTAAATATTTATTTAATAATATTTACATTGCATTATTAGCACAAAATTTTGTAGTTTTTTAGGATGAAAAATTGCAATCTGATCACAGTTTCGATGTGCAGTGCAGAGAGTGCCACCAAAAGCACTCCCTTTACATTTCAAGCTTCACAACTTTCTTGTGCCTTGATATAATAAATTTCCAGTTAAAAATTCGAATTTCTTGGCATTCTTTGTCCAAAAATACCTAGTAGGTATCATATACTGAAGCTTATGGTGTTCCATACCCTTCATACTTTGGCAATGCAATAGCGAAAAAGTTCAGAATTAATGACAAACCTTTATCTTTGAATTTTAGAGTTATTATTTTTATTCTTAAATTTTTCGCTATGGCTAAAGTGTGAAGGGGACTATGATGAGTTTCGGGGCTTAATAGAACATTTAAATTCGATTATCTCAGAAACGGCTGCTCGAAGCCACACCTATTAAATATACAGGGTGTTAAATCTATAAAGAAAGTTAAAAGCAAATGTTTTTTTGTATTTGCTTGTTTTTGAAAATATATTATTTTTACGTCTACAGGGTGTTCAGTTCCTTCTGACGAAGTACCAACTTGCTTATTTTAAATTAAACACCCAATATACAGGGTGATTGGTAATTCGATGCGTTCCTCGCAGGAGGTTATAGTAGAGGTCATTTGTGATTTTTTTTCTAATTATGACCTATTCCGAAAATGCTTGGTTTTCGAGTTATTTTAAATTTTGTTTTTTTTTCAAAAACGCATACCTTCCTGCCTAATTTATTTAATTTAAAAAAATTTAATTGATATTTACTTAGTTTTGTAATTATTTTGCAAACTAGAACTCTTAGCAATACTTTATTTTTACAAATAATTAAGTAACTGTGTCACAGATAACAAAATCACACGTTCAAACTTGAAAAATAGCAAAAATAAGCACTTCGTTGCATTTTTGTACCAATTTTATTTCAACAAATTATTACTGCTCCCAGTTAACAAATCATTCTGAAAACTATTATTTTAATTACTTAAGATCTTGCTCAAAATTATGCCCCCTTCTTCTAAAGCACGCACGTGCCCGTTTTCTTATTTGCGCCCAGGTTACCCTGGTCGAAAATGTTTGCCTAAGTGTTACAGCGGCTTCTTCAATGCGCTGTATTAATTCGTCCCTCGTTTGTATTTCTCGATCATAAACCAGTTCCTTTATCCAACCCCATACGTGAAAGTCTAACGGAGTTAAATCTGGACTCCTCGCAGGCCATTGTATGGGACCTCCTCTCCCGATCCACCGATTTGGAAAATTCTTATCGAGATACTCCCTTACAGTTAGTCGATAATGTGCCGGACATCCATCTTGCTGGAATATCAAGCTCTGGCGAATATTTAGCGGCACATTCTCCAGTAGAGGTGGCAGGTGATTTATAAAGAAGTCTTCGTATCCTTCGCCATTTAAAATATCTGGCAGGAAATGTGGTCCGATTACCTGATCGTTTATTACTCCAAGCCAGACATTAACACTAAACTGTATTTGGAAGTTATGGTTTTTCGTTAGATGTGGGTTTTCCTCAGCCCAGTAATGAGTATTGTGGTAGTTGGTTATCCCTTCTCGATTGAACTTGCATCTTCCATATCGGCGTTTAAGATAAATCTACAGAAGTTCATTTTTCTTAAAGAATCATCTTCATGCAACTTTTGAACCGGTGTGTAGTGATATGGATGTTGTTCCGCTTGGTTCATTGTTACCCAAACTTTCCACTGCGACATCCCCAGACGCGGAGCTATAATGTGTGTGCTGGTTGTCGGATCTTCCTGAAAAGCTCTAAGAATATCCTCTTCATCATTAGGATCGTAACGTGGAGGAGCTCCTGCGTTATGTTGGTTACGGTGTATCGTCCCAGATTCACTGACCATTCTATAGGTGTTCGCAAAAACACGAATATTTGGAACACGTCTGTTTGGAAAGCGACGCTGGTATTCGCGACGCGCTTCAGCGCCATTTCCTTCGCAAAGTCCATAAAAGTAAAGAATATCTGCATATTCAGCATTCGAAAATGTAGCCATTTCAGCAAGTAAGATGCTCAGCAAACGTTACGTTACTCAGAATTACTTAAAAAATGCAAAATACGAAAGACTTAAGAAACTTGATATGACAGCAACGCTACCATTTTGACAAACAACAATAACGAGTGCACGGCCAACTTGCTTATTTTTGTTTAGATGCGAATAGTGAATCTGAAGACTAATAGAAAGAAGAAGTTTTTACAATGATTTGTTAACTGGGTGCAGTAATAATTTGTTGAAATAAAATTGGTACAAAAATGCAACGAAGTGCTTATTTTTGCTATTTTTCAAGTTTGAACGTGTGATTTTGTTATCTGTGACACAGTTACTTAATTATTTGTAAAAATAAAGTATTGCTAAGAGTTCTAGTTTGCAAAATAATTACAAAACTAAGTAAATATCAATTACATTTTTTTAAATTAAATAAATTAGGCAGGAAGGTATGCGTTTTTGAAAAAAAAATATTTGGAGATTAATATCTCAGCTGTTTTAAGTAGAACACTCTGTATATAAATATTTTAAATTATGCAGAAGTTATTTCTGTATCATTTATACCTTATTATAACCCACACACGAAAATAATGGTTTTTCAGATATAAAATTTAAAAAATATTGCATGTAATTAAATGCAGAATTGGAAAATGAAAAAATATATATAGGGTGTTTCATTTAAAATAAGAAAGTTGTTACTTGGTCAGGAGAAATTAAACACCCTGCAGACGGAAATATAATAAACTATAAAAATATAAGCGATCCCAAAAAACTTTTGTATTTAATTTTTCTTTAAAGGTCTTACAAATGCTGAGATCGAAGAGTGGGTTATCTTAAGTGGACTACCCTGTACGTTTTTTTTGGCAAAAACTGCCTAGAAATAAGATTTTTTATTTAAAAATTTATTTTACTTAGACACAAACTTGTTTGCATGGACATTTTTACTCTTTTCATAGGAATGCGTCATTAGTGAGATCGTTTTTTATAAAAATTCAAGGATGACAATTTTTCTTACTTTTTTTTTTAATTCATTGACATTTTTAGAAATTTTCCATAAATCCATAGTGTTATTCTATGAACAAACATGTTATAATAAAATCAAAACGTATCCGATGCCCTTAAAAGGTTTGTTGTTGTAAAATTTGGTAAGTAAAGTAAATTACTTTCACTAAATATTTTTTAATATGTACTACTTTTGGAAGCGTTTTTCTGATTTTGATAAGGGTTTCCTTCATCTTTAAAGCTAAGCGCGACCCCTTATAAAAGGAGTCGGTGTCTATCATTCGCAGTCCTTCATAAGTAATTTTAAATTGTTTGGGGTAAACATAAAATATGGGTTAAAAATTATCTAATGTAGATTACTGTTTAGGGGAGATTTTAAATCCTAAACCCAAGGGCATATTTAATTCGAATATAACCTTATTTTAGGTGTTATTTAGGAACATAACTAATAAGCTATTATAGTTCATATTAGGAGTTATTAGTTAGTACATAAGTTAGTGCCCAAATGACAGATGGGTATAAAAACACAAAAGGTATATTACATATAGTTTCCCTTTCTATTAGTTTTCTTTATAATTATTGTTTGTAATTATATTAAATTTGCTTTAGTAGTTTAAGAGTAATAAATAAAAAATAAAAAAAAGGTTTACAACCGTGGAAACAAAAAACGAATAAACAATCTGAGAGATTTTTTTTATTTACGGCCTTGTATGAGATTAAGGACAAGGAGTCAAGAGATACTATACATTAAATAAATATTATCTATTTTATACAGGGTGTTCAAAATAAGGTCTCAAAAATTACATACCTACTTTAAACTAATTATTCTCAAGTTTTTTATCCAATTTGGGACACCCTATTTATTATTGTACTATTTGATTAAGAATTTTAAAACAATTTTTGTAGTTGCAATTTACTGAAAATTCCAAATCATTTTTATAGTATTTATCAAAAAACAGAACTATCGTTATCCATAACTTTTATAAACGAAATAGCAAGGCGGCCATGGAAAAACAATCAAATTTAACAATTAAACGAAATTTTACATTATTTTTGTTAGAAATATTCTAAAGGGTACTACAAAAAATTATTCGTTCAAGTACATTTAAGTACTTATTTCTGACAAATAATTTCAGAATAAAATATTATGCGAGAAAATATTTTTCTAACTACCTGAAAAATCCTTATACAACGTGTCCAAGATAATGAGGGCCAGTACAGGAATTTCGGAAACCGTAAGAGTTACAAAGTCGGTTAAATGGAGGAAAAGTTGCGCTTTTACGTGCCTTATAAGGTGCCGTTTAGAAAATTTTGAAATTCCTAGTAATGTCGGAGATATCCGGAAAAACCGAAATTTCGTAAAACCGTTTTTTTTTTTCCTGGCTTTATTTGTGAACGAATTATAAAGTAAATTGCACTTTTACATTGCCACTTTCTTCGCTCTATCTAACAGCGTTAATTGTTTTTTAATCCGACGAGTCGTCTTTGAGGGGCCACCATCAACTTTCTTTTTTTAAATACGGTCCTGGTTTCCTGATATCGGAATTTGAGAGATTTTTTTTCTTCCGAATGCAACGATGTATCACACATTATGGTTTCATGACGTTTCGAGGGTTTTTTGAACAACATCAGAAGATTTTGGGATACGGTCCTGTATTTCTCCTAATTTTATAAATAATATCTCATAAGTAAACTCTAAATTTTTACGTATGTTGGACTAGTTCAATAAATAACAAATAATTTAATAATAAACCACAAATAAGTGAACAGTAAACAAAATATTCTAGAAACTTTATTTTAAACTAGGTCGGTACTGTACAGGGTGTCCAGTTTTCGTGTGTTTTCATATACCAGCTCCCTTATTTTAAAAGATAGAAAGATGGGGTTTGCGGCTTACTGTTCTATTTTTTTATGAAACTTTCATTACCGCAAACGAATTTTTCATAGCCCTCTCAGTTTCTGACATACGGGGCCATTTTCAAATTTTGTCATTTTTGACGCTTCCCTGTATCTCGATTATTTGATAACTTATCAATAAGGTAAAAATGGATTGGTATATAGTTTTTTATGTTGAATTCAGTGGCGTAGTTAGTTTTTTCTAAAAAGTTTTGTTTATGAGTTATGACCCAAACTTCTATTTTTTTTTAATGGGACACCCTATATATTAGTTATTTTTCTTGTTCCTCTTTTTAAGAGCTTTTCAAAAATATATAATAGTCTATATTTTTTTTTTTTAAAGGGACAATTTTAACTTTTTTTGTAAAATTAATCATTTTTCGAATAGAGGGCTATGCCCGCGAATAAAAAAAAAATTAACAACATTATTTTTATTAAACATAACTTTAAACCAACAATTAAGCAACTATATTAAAAACAAAGAAGTGGTTCGTGTCTGTGAAAATTAAAATAAATTGCCACGAACTTTCACTAAAATTTCAAATAAACTAACAAAATCAAACAAATACCATTAATATTTGACAATAATCCGTAATGGCGCATTTACAAAACTTTGTTTTCTATTATGTCTATCCATGATTGATTGGACTTCTGGATTCTAGATGAAAAATGATTAATTTTACAAAAAAAGTTAAAATTGTCCCTTTTTAAAAGAAAAAAATAGGGACTATTATATATTTTTTAAAAGCTCTTAAAAAGAGGAACAAGAAAAATAAATAATATATAGGGTGTCCCATTAAAAAAAATTAAAGTTTGGGTCATAACTCATAAACAAAACTTAAAAAAAAAACTAACTACGCCACTGAATTCAACATAAAAAACTATATAACAATCCATTTTTACCTTATTGATAAGTTATCAAATAATCGAGATACAGGGGAGCGTCAAAAATGACAAAATTTGAAAATGGCCCTGTATGTCAGAAACTGAGAGGGCTATGAAAATTTCGTTTACGGTAATAAAAGTTTCATAAAAAAAATAGAACAGTAAGCCGCAAACCCCACCTTTCTATATTTTATAATAAGGGAGTTGGTACATGAATACACACGAAAACTGGACACCCTGCACGTTGGTTCGGGATTTAAAAGAAAAGTAGGCTTTGAACCAAAAAAAGATGGTGACGTATGGTATTTGTTTCATTTGACATTTCCATTGTGATCGTTGTCAACATTTGAAAGCATTTTTAGAGATTTTGTAGTTTCCAGAAAATATGGAACATAATTTTACAAATGTTGAAAAGTTTGATATTCTATCGTGTTTTATTTTATCTCAAAAAAACTGTTATGTGGCAGAGCGCATGCATTTGGGGAAGTATCCAGAAAGGAGACAACCAAATAAAAGAACATTTAGTAAGTTAGTTACTAATCTCAAACAATACGCCCAACAAACATTTAAAGCCTTGGCGACCTCTCATTTGGAGAAAATGACCTATTTAAGTAAAAAATAGTCTATTTTTTACCTCCAAATCGGCTTTTTAGATGAAACGGCCAAAGAGACTAACTGTTTGGTCAAAACAAAGTAATTCGAACTTATTAATACGTGTTCAAAGTGGGAAAATATAAGAGGCCCAAGAGATGGTCCAAAAGAGTAGATAATTACCTTGTAAATCGACTTGATAGTTAGATCTAAGGAAAGTCAGTAATAAACGCCCAACCAGGTTATTTTTTACCTTAGATTGGGCCTTAAAGCCCAATAATCTTTTAGGCCCATAAATGAAGAACAAATTACTTCGTTTTGTCTTTAATATATCTTCATGGTCAGGTTATAATGTGAACACTTTCTGAGGTGATGTATACCCTATATTAGTCTTACATTTTGTACTTAAAGCCCAGAAGGCTTTAAAGTATAAAATAGGTTATAGTTATGATTTAAATAATTTCTTTATAGCCCAATATTTTGTCCTCAAAGTGATTTTTACCGGATATAAAGCCGTATCTTCTAAAAATTATGTCTTTAAAGAGATTCTGGCTTAGAAAACTTGAATGATGATTGTAAAGTTTATTGCACTGTGGTAATGTTCCCACTTGTGGGGAACATAAGAATAATCCAAGGAGGAGCTTGACCCTCTCCATTTTAAAGTAATCAGTTTCCATTTTTTCGGCGAAATAAAAGGGGTCGCGTAGGAGCTATACAAAACGCCGGAACAGAGAAAAAAAACGTTGTACGTTTATATTCGAACTATTCCAAAAAGTAAGGTTAGTTACATTATAATAGTGGCTATTAATCCGTTGCGAGACATTAATTCAGCAACCCCGATAGAAACAATTTATGGAGTAATTGGCCGTACATAGGGCCTGCAGAATTCTTAAAAACCCCAAATTAGGCTTTATAAACACTCATTATTATAAAGTTATGTCATATAAACGAATATTTCTCCTAATTTAGACCTATCAAGACGGAAGATACAAAATAGGAAATTTTCTCCTAGCGTAACCTAATACGGGTTGACTTATAGCTCCAATTTTTTTTAAGGCCCAAACCACAGGAAATCACGACCTTTAGGAAAAATATTTTACTGACGCCATATTTTTTTCAACATGGTGTATTATTTTCAATTAATTTTGTTAGATTACTTGTAACACTAAAGCAACAACAAATATATTACAAAAACCGAGCACAGAAACGAGCTAACTTACTCGTCCAAGTACTAAATATTGGCTACATTTTAAATTTTTGGTATTTTCAATTTTAATTAACCTTGTTTTTTTTAATTAAATGCCTTTTTTCTGGGGCGCGGTTAGTTTTACTAGGTAAAATTGAAATCTATACGAAAATTTTTTACGCGCACCCATTTTTTCACTTCACATCGATGAAATAATGATTTTTATAAGTACATAACTATCTATATACTACCACTCCATTTTAAAAATTAATAGCGGCTGACATGACATGTTCTGATTTAAGAACCCTCCTGCCTCCTGTGCTTTGATACAAATAAAAACAAAATACTATTTTTATCTTTTTCTAAAATTGTGGTTATGATTTTCTATAAACTTCATAGCCCATAACAGGCCCAACATAGGCCCACATAGGTAAAATACGGGTAAAATACACCTCTTTACTACCACGGAGAAGACTACTTGGCCACGTCTATGAAGAACAATTCTCCTAATGACAGGTGTTTCTTACCACTTTATTACCTTGGTTTTATTCCCCACTAGGTGATAAAGTGGTATAAATTACTAACTTCTGACTATGTAAAGCGGTCCGTCGAGCTTTATAGTCAAAATATTAGGTAAAAGTCACCTTTTTTAGACTATAATTGTTTGTTGGGCGGTTCATTTAAAAAACTAGTGCTAACTCGAAAAAAGCCAAGCAACATAGAAAAAGTCAACAACGTATTATTAGCTGTTGTTGAAAACCCCGAAATATCAACTCTGCAAATTGAAAAAAATTTAGGTGTAGCGAAATCCACAGCGTAATTTATTTTACAGAAAGAAAGTGTTCATCCATACAAATACAGAATTTGCCAAGGACTAAGGCCAGGTGATGCAGAAAGACGGCGAATATTTTGCGAGTGGTACACCAGAAAATATCAGGAGACCCACAATTTTCCCTACAGGGTAATATGGTCCGATGAGAGCACGGTTACCAAGAATGGAATTTTTAATAGAAGAAAAAAATGTTCATTATTGATCGAAAGAAAATCCGCATTTATACAAAGAGTCCAGACACCAACATCGGTTTGGATTTAATATGTGGGCTGGAATTTTAGGTACAAAAATATTAGGCCCATTTTTTTATCATCAAAATTTAACTTCTGAGCGGTACCTAAACTTACTGCAAATCGATTTGGAAGAAGCTCTGAATAATCTGCCTCTAATGGAATCTTACGGGTGTTGGTTTCAGCAGGATGGTACTCCTGCACATAATTCTAGAGCAGTTAGAGAGTACGTTTCTGTGCGCTTTCCTGGAAAACTGATTGGTACGTATTCTGAAACACCATGGCCAGCCTGTTCGCCTGATATGACATCGTTAGATTTTTTCCTCTGGGGTTATGTCGAAAATTATGTTTACAAACACAACTTCGAAACAGAAGACGAACTTAGGAGGTTGGTACTTGAAGCCTTTCAACGTATTACGCCAGAAATGTTGTCAAATGTTTTAGAATCGACAGTTAGAAGATGTTATTTGTGCTTAGAAAATAACAGAAATCATTTCGAACAACTGATGATGTAGTTTCTAACTTTTTTCGTTGTTAGTTTTATTACCTACTGTTTTGGTATGTTCTTTGTTCACTTATTGTTTTATTAATAAATTATTTGTTTGTTTTTGAATTATTTGTTATTTATTGAACTAGTCCTACATACGTAAAAATTTAGAGTTTACTTATGAGATATTATTTATAAAATTAGGAGAAATACAGGACCGTATCCCAAAATCTACTGATGTTGTTCAAAAAACCCTTGAAACGTCATGAAACCATAATGTGTGATACAACGTTGCATTCGGAAGAAAAAATTCCGATATCAGGAAAACAGGACCGTATTTAAAAAAAGAAAGTTAATAGTGGCCCCTCGAAGACGACTCGTCGGATTACAAAACAATTAACGCTGTTAGATAGAGCGAAGAAAGTGGCAATGTAAAAGTGCAATTTACTTTAGAATTCGTTCTCAAATAAACCCAGGAAAAAAATAAAACTGTTTTACGAAATTTCGTTTTTTTCCGGATATCTCCGACATTACTAGGAATTTTAAAATTTTCTGAACGGCATGTTATTGGCCACGTAAATGCGCAACTTTTCCTCTATTTAACCGAATTCGTAACTCTTACGGTTTCCGAGATCCCTGTACTGGCCCACCTTATCTTGGACACGTTGTATACAATAAGGTTGCATTTCATCTAACACAGTTAGACCTAAAAATGCAGATTAAGATTGCAAAGTAGGTACTACTAAGAAATTGAAAGTCAATCATCAATCAAGGAATTGATAAATGCTTTATGAACTTCGAGTTTGAAATGTTTGCAGATGATCTTAAACTTTTCTTGGCCACTAATGATAGTTCCGTCGTTAAGCTTCAGTCCGACATTGATCGCTTCTCTGATTGGTGTTGGAGGAATAGATTAAGCATCGATGAAAACAAGTGTTAATATGTTTAATTTTCGAGGTCTCGAGACTTTCAACAAAATGGTTACTTTGTAGATAATAGATCTCTTGAGACAGTGGATGTAATTAGAGACCTTGGGGTCCTTTTTGATTCTAAACTAACTTTTAATGATCATAATACAGGCTACCTGTAATCGCGCTTTGAGAATGTGAGATTTGTAAAGCGAAATACTAGGGATGATTGGATGTTGTTGCGAAAATAGGTTTGGATCTTTACAAGACGAGATCTTGTACTGAAATACAGTTTTCTTGAAATTTAATCATCAAACAAAAAATTTCTTAGTAGTACTTTGCAATCTGAATCTGCATTTTAATATCTAACTGTGTTAGATGAAATGCAACCATATTGTATAAGGATTTTTCAGGTGGTTAGAAAAATATTTTCTCGCATAATCTTTGTTACCACTACGTGACAAGTAGACTGGGTATATTTTATATAATATAAATGTCAGAATATATATGAATATTTCACTCATGTATACATTTTCCCATAAGAAACGTTAAAAATAAAAAAATATCAGCGGATATACAACGTTGCCTAGACAACGTTGTATATCCAACACACAACAATCGAACCTATTTGACGAGACAGTTTTTTTAATTTTTATTATTCAATCAATAATTAGTTAATATTTTTCAATTGTTTGTTGCTATTTGTTAAGTTTTTTTATAAAATAAAAAAAAAATTGTTATTGGATTTCAGTTACAGTTTTAATTATGTTATATGAAATTGAAAATTGTATGACAGAAAATTTTTTTTATATATATTTTATTCTAGAAATATTCTCCCTAAATACCGCTCGTGCATAAAAATTAACCAGATAATTTTCATTCAAGCTTGTTATACTAATTCCACTCGTTCTTCGAACTCGTGGAATTATAAATAACAAGCTTTCATGAAAATTATCGGTAATTTTTAAGCACTCGTGGTATTACCCCCGAATATTAAATGATTATTTTTCCATAGACGTCTAGCTATTTTCTTTATAAAACATTATTAAAGATAGCAATATTTATGTTTTTTGATAAATTGAAACGGTTTGGAACTTTAAATAAATTGCAAATACAAAAAATGTTGTTTTGAAACTCTTCATCAAGTAGAAAAACAATTTACAGGGTGTTCCATTTGAAAAACTTGAGTAAAATTTGTTTAAAGTGTGTCATTTTTAAAACCTTATTTTGAACACCCTGTATAAAACAGATGAAATCTATTTTATTCATAGTATCACTTGACCCCTTGCCATTAATCGCACACAATGCCGTAATTGGAAACATGCTTTTAGATTAATTATTTGATTGTTTTTTCCAGGGCTGAAAAACTTATTTTTAGTTTTTACTTTTTTTTACTCCAATCAAATTAAATTTAATTTAATTACAAACAATTATAAAGGGCACTAATACAAACCTAAGAATACAGAGAGTCACATTTAAAAATGCAACGTTAGGTTATCAGACATTTTTGGGCCACCCTGTATATGGAAAAATATTTTCCTGAAATACACCCTGTAAAACAGTATGTCAACGTATGAATGAAATTCCTAACGTAATTCGTATAGGAGCTATGGACGCACTATTGCAGGAACCTGTATGTATATGCTTTTTCTCTTAGTAAAATAAAAATTACCTTAGTCTGTTAGGATCGCCATTGGACATTCCATTTTCGTTCATTTTCAAATGGTAAAGGTTATTGGCAAATTCCTAAAACAAAGATAATTTAAAAACAATAATTAATATACGGAAAGAATGTAGAGTGAAAAGATAAATTTAATTTTGTCCATTAAGTCCAAATGTACGTCATATGGACGATTTGACAGTTGCGAATCGACTATGAAAAATCCGAGACCTTCCACAAAGGTAAAACAACCGACCAAATTTAGCTGTGAGATTTTGCGATATACAGGATAGATAATAACGAAATTAAATTCGAACAATGGAAAAAATTAACGTTTTCGTGCAACTATTTCGGCCACCATAAATCCGAATAGATTTAAACTCGGATTGAAGACTAACCGTCACAATCTGAACATTTTTTTCTTATTAAATTCTTATACAGGGTGTACCGCGTGGTCGGCAATACCTAAACGATAAAAGCGTCAACTATTGGAGTTTGCAATAAAAACAATACATTTTTTAAATAGAGTTATGGAAATTCTAACGCATCAAATTATTTCAAATTTTAAAAGCAGTACCAACTTTATTTTTGAAATTTCCGTGCATACTCTTCTTATCTTATATTGTCGAAACCTCAGTTAAAACATTGGTGGGAAATAAAATCAAATTTTACACTTGCGTTCCAATTAGTTTTACCAAAACACGATACTGATTGAATGGAGATTGAATCAATAGGCATACATTTAAATTCGGGGTATCAATTTAAATGAACAAATAAACGTGTAAACTACCGCTCGAAAAAGACATTTAGAATAATTTTAAACCTTTTAATTTGATTTATCTTATACAGGGTGTTTGGGGAATAAAGGGCAAAATTTTGGGAATATGTTCAGAGGCTGAAAATAAGAGAAATAAACCCATATGTTTTAGTCCGATTCTAAACCATTTCTGAAATAATAGGAACAATAGGTTTTAAAGTTTTTGTAAGTTAATTTTTATTTTAAAAGCGAATAATTGCAGGTACTACAGTACAAACTAAATTAAAGAATATTTTCAAAAACTCCTCCACCAACTTCAATTCATTTTTCGGCACGTTTGTTCATCGCTCGGGTAGCACGTTGGATTGAGTGGGGATTGTTTTTTATAAAAGTTGCAGCATTTAAAATTCGATCGCGGAGTGTTTCTCTCGTTTCCACTCGTGTTTTATATACTAGCGATTTCATCCATCCCCAAAGGCAATAATCAAGCGGGTTTAAGTCTGGTGACCTCGGTGGCCAAACTTGCGGACCACCTCTGCCAATCCAGCGATTAGGATAAAGATAATTAAAGAAATGTCGCACACGAAGACTCAAATGAGGTTTGCAACATCCAAAATGTGTATTAAATGGTCTTCCAAAAACCGTAAATATCCTTCTCCAGTAAGACGCCCATCCATTTCAAATGGACCAAACAAAACTGGTCGTTGAGCTTTCCACACCCGACACTAATACTGAATCGATGTTGAAAGTTTCTGTCAAATGTTTAATTCCGTCACGAGTGAACTGGGCTTCATCGCTAAATAAAATGTATTCGTGCAGACTTCGATTTTGATGGATCCATTCTTACTTTTTGCCTTCTTTATAAATGATTTGCCCAGTTGCGTTAGTCACTCTTCTAGTCTAATGTTTGCGGATGACTTTAGAATTTTTAAACCTATCGCTCAACCGGAATATTGTATACTATTGCAAGAGGATCTGAACTCTGTCTCTAACTGGTTTAAAGTGAATAGGATGTTTTTAAATATTGATAAATGTGCAGTCATAACATTTACACGTAAATATAACTTCTTAGAACATGACTATGTACTTGATGAACTTGAATTAATTAGAAAAAGTGAATTTAGGGATCTGGGAGTATGCCTAGGGGCAAACCTGGACTTTAACAATCATCTCAATGCTATAGTAAATAAGGCATATAGGGTTCTTGGCTTCGTGATTCGAAGCACACAGTTTTTTAAGAGTATTGGCTCAATAGTTAAATTGTATAATGCACTTGTCAGACCCCAAAAATTTATTTCTAGTCAACACTATAAAAATATTAGTACCTAAGATTAGCCTAAGGATAAATAGTAAGAAGTTATTCTATGAAAATAAGATGGATTGTTCAATTATAAATAGAATGTGTAAGGAGTGTAATGATTTTATCGAAATGAGCAATATTGACTTTTTTAACACAGAAGCCCTAAAAGCCGTTTTTTTCTCCTTTTAATTTGTGTAACTTTGTGCATTGTTGGTTTTAGTTTTATTTTTGTATTTTTCTGTTTGGCTTCTATTGTCGTTTTAAAACGATTAATTTGTAGCACTCTCTCCTCTCCTCTCTTACCTTTAATTACTGCGATGTAGCTGTGTTTGTAAGAGTATCCTAAATAAATAAATAAATAAAATTTTACCCCTTGAAGCAGGATCACCATCTAGAAGATGTTGAACGGGTTGAACGTGAAAAGGTTTTAAACCGTTTTTTCTAAATGACTCCCCCGCGGCTAGATGTGATGGTATATGAAGTTCATTTGCAACCCGTCTCGTACTTATACCTGAGTTCTCTGCGACAATATCCAGAATATTTTTTTCATTTTCCACATCTAGACCCTGCACTTTTTTTTAGAAACTATTCTTATGCTTGTTCTTGCCAGAAAGACCAGTTTCCTGAGCACTTGCAAATACTTTTTGAACTCTTCTATTAGGAACTCTTCAATTTGGAAAACGACGTCGATTTTAATTAACTGCGCGCATCGCACTACTGTTACAGTAACCATACACAATGTATCGGATGTTTAAAACTAAACCCTCCTTAATTATTTCAATAAAAAAAAATTCAGAACCGATTATTTCAGGAATGGTTGAGAATCGAACTAAAACATATGGGTTTATTTCTCTTATTTTCACCCTCTGAACACATTCCCAAAATATGGCCCATTGTGCTCACTCTTATTAGTCTTACACCCAATTATTAATTCCAGTTTCGTGCAATATTTTGTGTAGGTCAGCTGGGAAGAGTTCGGTATATCCTCTGGTTCTAGTCTTGGTTGCCCGAATATTTGGTACCTTTTTCAATCCAGTACCTCGCATTGGCCGATTATGTGCTGTACAGTTCCGTATCTCGTCCGCAGAGCCTGCAGCTTAGATCTCAGTTGTACCGTTGCATACATGCAATACAGGTGCTTCTTAACAGTCATCTGTCCTATCAGAATTCCTGTGATGGGTCTCAGCTGGTTTCTGCTCATCAAAAGCAGCTGTCTCGCTAGTTTCGGATCTGGGTCCCCGATGAAAGATTTGCTGTGGTTTAATCCCCCATCCGTTTTTTATAATACATTTTGTAAGCATTCTTTGTCCATCGTTTAATGGCGTCTCGGGCTATGTACCTAGGGACACCAAGTACCAGTTCTAGACCTATGAATGTGTTTTCCGAACCATTTTTTGCAAGCCTTTTAATTTCCTGCAATGCCTTTATGTCCTTGCACCCAATATAGTATTACTTTGTTAGTTTTTTGTAGTTTACAAGTTCTTCTTGGCATTCTCATACCAGTCTTGATGTTACATATTAGCGCTCTAAGGTCTCTTTCACACTATCAGGTTCGCCGGTCAGGTTTAAAACCGGACAGAATCCTGAAGTAAAAATAAAAATATTAGGACCCGATCAGGTTTTTATCAGGTCCGGTATTGTCTATTCATAAACTTTAGTTCACGTTTCGATGATGGATCGTAATGATATTATAGCTTTGTGGTATTTGTAAAGAAAGCGTAAAAAGCAAAGTAATGGTAAAAGGGGATTTTTGGTGCACCCTCTACTTCAAATACGTGACGAGATTTTCTATGAGCAATTAAGAAGTGACGAATTTTTTTTTATTTACGTTAGAATGTCTGTTTCGTCTTTTGAAGAACTAAATACTAAATTACAGCCAGTTTTACAGCGTCAAAATACAAAAATGAGGAATTGCATCAGTCCAAAAGAAATGCTCAGCTTAACTATCAGATAAGCGTTCGCACCTTCCTCGCCAGAGTTAAAACAAACAAATAATAAACTACCACAGTGCACAGACTAATCCTGAAGACCATATCCGGACAAGTGTGAACGCGCACATAATAAGCTGCAATACCCCACCATCACTTCGTCCGGCGTCAAGGAACCGGATGCTCCAGTCGACCCGTCCGGCTACAACCGGTCGCCGAACCTGAACCTGATAGTGTGAAGAGCTATATTTGAACGAATGGTCCATTACCTGTCCGGTTTGCTTTAGGTTTTAAACCGGACCGGCTAAACCTGATAGTGTGAAAGAGGCCTAATGGCTGCCTGGCTGTCAGAGTATAATATTCTCCTATTGTTTTTATAGGCAGACTGCAAGATGGTGTATATTTCTACTTGAAATACCGTGAGAGACTTGCTCAGGGAGAAGTAAGTATATTTTCTCGGTCTTACTCCGTGTATTCCTGCTCCGGTACGCTCCTTGATTTTTGAGCCATCTGTGCACCTTTACAATACATGGTACCAACTATTACGTAGCAGAAAAAAAATAGTACTACATGTGCTTGTGCGCTATGGACTAAAAGTCTGTGTTTGCCACACATTCACTAAGTTAACCCACGCAAATACTTGATACTTCTATAAAGTCTATATTTGTCTACTTATTATCTAATAATTGTAACCCTATTTTTAAAATAAATTTTAAAAAACTAATTTTTTCTTTAATTATTTTAGTGTTATTTATAATTCATGTTTTAAGATCTCTTTTTCTTCTAAGATGCTCTGGTAATAAGTAAGTAAATTTGAAAAACTTAAGAAAAATTAGTTTGAAATGTGTCATTTTTAAAACCTTAGTTGGAACACCCTGTATAAAATAAATAAAATCCATTTGATTTATAGTATCTCTTGACCCTTTGCCACTAATCTCGCACAAAGCTGTAATTAAAAAAATATCTTTTAGATTGTTTTTTGAATTTTCTTTCAGGGCTGCAAAACTTTTTTATTTGGTTTTAAATTTATTACTGCTAAACTACTGAAGCAAATTCAATAAAATTATAAACAGTTATAAATGATATTAATACTTACTATACTAACTTTATGTAATTATTACACTTTTTTGGGACACCTTGTACATGCGAAAATATTTTCCGTAGATACATCCCATGTTACAGTATAAGTCAGCATCCATCCATATCAGCAAAATATATCAGCATATAATAAAATTCCTAACCTAAATTGTAGAGGAGCTATGAAAGCCTGACGCATTATTGCAGGACTCTGTATAGTTCAAACTTTTATATACTTTTTATTTTCCGATTTCTATTATTTTTTCTTAGTCTGGCCTACCCAAAATATTTCCTGACGAGCCGCTATTGGTGTAATTATATTCCTAAAGCCCATATTGTTGGGTATGCAATGGTTTAATGCCCATCTGATTGATTTAGCTTACAACACATAATGAAAAATGCCTTTAACCAAAGAAAGTGGTGAATAGAACTTAAAACATGGGATTAGACGTAAATGTTTATTACATTTAATTTTAATTCCTTTCAACTCAAGTTTTCAACTAAAACTATCTCGATAACGCTGCCATTTTACGTTCCATTTTCATTTGTTACACTGCGGGAAGTTGATACTAAATTTAGTCGTCATAATTTTATTGATAACGACATTTATGTCTTTGCTTTGTACAAATTTGTGCAAATTTTATAGGCAAATTTATTATCATATTACCTACAAATTAGAGTATTTATTAACAGTTATTCTGTTGAACAAAAAAAGTTTTATTATGTTTTATTTACAGGCAGATAAGGTAAGTACCTATACAGTGTCACCAGTAAAGTCCGCATAATATGGGATTTTTTTTTATTAATAGCTTTATTCGAAATTTGACTTTGGCATTAAGTTCTGCTTCGATCGAGATGAAAATTAAGCAAAAAAATAGTAGTCCCGTGATTCGCATTAACTGTCAAATTTTAATTTTTTTCAAAAAATAATTCAAAAGTGGGGTTATTTCTGAAAATATCGAAAAAAGTTATTAGAAAAAGTTTTTTTAAATACAGTTTTTAGACCACATGCAAAATTTCAGCTGCATAAGATAATTTTGATTTTTTACCCATCACTAAAATTTATTTTCCACTTAATGAACACTTTACTGATGACATTGTGTTCTTTTTGGTCTTAATATTAAGGTGTATTACTTTCAGACACAAACTACTTTTTCAAGAATACTTATTTTATGAAGTTACCTTATACAGGGTCAAAAATAAATTAACTTTGCATCACATGCGACCAAATTTTAATAGCCCAATTTTGATTTTGTAGAAAAACACACATTTAATAAAGAAATTTACTTTAAAGAAAATGCATCTGAAATAAAGCATTGTTAAAACTAAGAAGTTTCATGTAGGTTTCGTTGAGTCTTATTTTGCAAATATGGTTAATTTACAAAATATGGGTAAAAAATCAAAATTATCTTATGCAGCTGAAATTTTGCACGTGGGCTAGAAACTGCATTTAAAAAATCTTTCTTTAGTAACTTTTTTCGATACTCTTAGAAATAACCCCACTTTTGAAGTATTTTTTTGAAAAAATTAAAAGTTGACAGATAATGCGAATCACGCACGCCTACGTGCAAAATTTCAGCTGCATAAGATAATTTTGATTTTTTACCCATATTTTGTAAATTGCACCACATTTGCAAAATAAGACTCAACGGAACCTACATGAAACTTCTTAGTTTTAACAATGCTTTATTTCAGATACATTTTCTTTAAAGTAGCGCTATATTAAATGTGTGTTTTTCTACAAAATCAAAATTGGGCTATTAAAATTTGGTCGCATGTGATGCAAAGTTTATTTATTTTTGACCCTGTATAAGGTAACTTCATAAAATAAGTATTCTTGAAAAAGTAGTTTGTGTCTAAAAGTAATACACCTTAATATTAAGACCAAAAAGAACACAGTGTCATCAGTAAAGTGTTCATTAAGTGGAAAATAAATTTTAGTCATGGGTAAAAAATTAAAATTGTCTTATGTAGCTGAAATTTTACATGTGGGCTAGAAACTGCATTTAAAAAAACGTTTTCTAATAACTTTTTTCGATATTTTCAGAAATAACGCCACTTTTGAATTATTTTTTGGAAAAAATTAAAATTTGACAGATAATGCGAATCACATGACTACTATTTTTTTGCTTAATTTTCATCTCGATCGAAGCAGAACTTGATGCCAAAGTCAAATTTCGAATAAAGCTATTAATAAAAAAAAATCTCATACGCAAGATTTTAAGCAGTCGCAAGTACCACCCCATAATTTTCCTGGGGCATATCAACAGCTGTCAGTTAGTCGTTGGCTTTGAACGTGACTGTTTATTTTGTTTTTGTGTGTGACATAAACAAGTGGGCGGTTGTAAAGAATACCAAAGGCGAGTTTTTACAGTACTGCTATTGTAGAAAATCTTCCGGATCTTTATTTTTAGAAGTTCCTGCTGCTCCAATTTTTTTAATAATAGGATTTTGATAAAAAGAATAATTTTTAGGTAAAATTTCCTTTTAATTACAACCCATCAGTAACATACTTTTATCTTATGTCTCTAATAATATTGTTCGTTGCTCTAATTCGATATTTCGATACCCCTTAGTAGTTATAGATGGTATGTTCTGCATCAGATCGTAACTAACTTGTAATAATATAAAAAGTATGACAGTATGACAGTACATATTTATATTGAAAACAATGTAAATAATAAAGCAGTCATATTCTTTGATCTAGCCCCCAAAAAAACTAAAGGCACGAAGTAGTAGACAAACGAATTTAGATATTTGAACCAATGGTTTACCATAGGAGAAACATTATTTTTGTCAATATTAAGTACATTTAAAGCAATTTTTCTTATTAATTAAATTATTTTATACTTTTCTATTGGAGAAATATTTAATTTAAACTTTGTTAGAGCCATTTTCTGTAGTTAACCAAGGTATTAACAAAAGGTAGTAATTAACCGCTGGCGACTTTATCAAACGTCTGGCTAGTTCCGACGTAGGTGAGAAAAATCAGTGACGTCGCCAAACGGAAAAAATTCGACATGCTTTAACTAGAGTAAAAGATGCGAGTCGTGTTTAATTGTAATAATTAAGACTTCCGTTTGTGTGTTTTCAGTTTAGAAAGTGAGTTAAACTAGTTACAATGAGTATAAGTAAAAGAATAAAATTGGAATGGCTACTTCCATATTCAACTATTTTGTTTGAAAGTGAAAAAGGTGTTTGTTGTACGGTGTGTAACTGTGAATTTATTTGTACAAAACCATATCACATTGAGCGACATGTCAAAGGTCCAAAGCATTTACAGAAGATGCAATCCTTCAGGGCCATTCAACGCTACGGAATAAGATGTATCAAACGTAGAATTTTGCATGGATCTGTGTGAAGCCTTTGTTGCAGCAGATATTCCGCTGTATAAAATAAATCATCCGTCTATAAAATTTTTTTTAGAAAAACATTGCCGACACAAAACACCAGATGAATCAACTCTGCGTAAAAACTATGTAGATAAGGTGTACTCAAAAACTATGGACAAAATACGACACAATCTTGAAGGACAAAAGTTATGGTTTAGCGTCGATGAAACCACTGACATCAAAGGTAGATACGTTGCGAATGTTATAGTTGGGCCTTTAAATAACCGTGAAGCAAACTCATATTTAATCAACACTAAATTTCTTTCAAAAACCAATAGTGAGACAATAACTGAAGCGGCAGTAGAAAGTATTAGTTCCCTATTTCCAAGTTGCAATGAAAACATAGTTTTGTTTCTTTCGGACAGTGCGGCATATATGCTAAAAGCAGGACGACAGTTAAAAGAACATTTTCCCAATTTGATCCACTTTACATGTTTAGCTCATGCCCTGCAGAGAATATGTGAAATAATACGTAACTTTTATCCAGTTATTAATAGTTTAGTTAGTAAGGTAAAAAAAGTTTTTCTTAAGTCACCTGCTCGAATTACTAAATTCAAAGAGATGTGTCCCAATGTCGCATTACCTCCACAACCTGTTATTACACGGTGGGGAACATGATAGCCAGCCGTTACATATTACCACAGAAATTACAACGTGGTCAAAAATGTTATTGACAGTTTAAAAGAGGATTCTTTGAGTGTGAAGAAAAGTAAAGAACTTATAAATGCACCGAATCTTATAACTGATTTAGAATTTATTTCCGAAAATTTTGGAGAACTTCCTGACGTAATTAAACTTCTCTAACTGTATTTCGAAGAACTTTAGACAAGCTTAAAGTTATTCCAAACGATATTGGTGCTAAATTAAGATTGTATATACCAAAAATGTTGGAAAGAAATCCAGGATTTTTAGAACTAACAAATATTGTCGAAGTACTAAAAAATGAAGATACTGAGTTGTACAATAATTTTCGTTTTGCTCCAGTTACAAGCTGTGATATTGAAAGGAGCTTTTCAAGACTTAGAGATGTTCTAAATTATAAAAGAACCAGTTTTACTGAAAGTAACTTCCAAAAACTGTTACTCATATCATGTAATGCAAATAAATTGTAATACCTATAATCTTTTCATACCGTGCGCGCAACAATTATATGCATCAAAGAGGGCCTTGCATCTAAGGACGTAATGCTAATTTGATTAATCGCTAATTTTTCCAATTTCTTGAACAATTCACACAATGGGCTTTACGGAACAGAACAAAGAACACAAACACTAACACAGCAAGCAACAGCTTACTAGTGCCCAGAAGGACAGCACAAAACATTCATGGTTGAAGCGTATTTTCGAAACGAGGTTAGAATAAATGGTGCATGGACGATTTTCACTAACATTTTCCTAACGTTGCTTTTATTGCTGGGGATTTTTATCATTGCCTGAAAAGAACCATGGCTGTGTTTAGGGAAACAGGTTCTATACAACACAAAAAGGAGCAGGAAGACCATCTGTAAGAACAGAAGAACTTGTTGCAAACGTTCGTGAAATAATGCAAAATACGCCAACAAATTGTATAAGACGCCTGTCCCAATAAGTGGGAAGATCTTATGGAACATGCAGGACTATTCTTAAGAAGCAGCTAAATTTATTTCTTTATAAAGTGCAAGTATTTCAAGAAATACAAGCCGCAGATTTTGAAAGACGCAGGAATTAATCTCAATGGTGTACCCAAAATTTATTGGAAATAAAAGATTTATTAGACCTGACATTTTTTTCTGTATATTCTTACTTTGTTAAATTTGTAAGCAACAAAAATACATTTGTATTTGTTTACTTATTTTAATACTCATTAGTTTGGCATATCACGTCATAATATGAATTTGGCAAAATTTTAACCTAAATGTTCTTATAACAGATTTATTTCAGTTTAACTCATATTTTTACGCACGCCCTTGATTTCAATATTAAAAAAATATCGAGGGAACGAGCTCGTTCCGAAATCCGGGCCTTAGTATGATACCTATAGGATTGTAACAAATTTGTATTAAGTAATGTAAAAAGTAGGCCCTGATACCAGTGAAGTAAATTTACTGTTTTTGGGTCAGCAATAAATAAATAAATTATTATTATTATTATTCCTCTACGCCTTCTGCGCATGCGCTAACAGTGCGCTAGTTCAAAGTTGTTCAAAGCTGTTCCAAAGCTGTTCAAATCTGTTCATGGGTCGTTTATAGCCGTTTAAGAACGACTACATTGAACAGCTTTTATACAGCTTTAGACAGCTTTTGAACAGCTTTTAAATAGCTTTGAACTACTTTGAACAGCTTTTGAACAGCTTTGAACCTG
The DNA here is from genome assembly GCA_963969555.1 of Polydrusus pterygomalis. NCBI lineage: Eukaryota > Metazoa > Arthropoda > Insecta > Coleoptera > Curculionidae > Polydrusus > Polydrusus pterygomalis. Next base: position 76,691,423 of record OZ018377.1, read on the forward strand.
CGCAAGAACATACTATCTATAATTACTACCCTTATTATGTAGCATCCCTAAACTCTTAAGAAAATTAACATAAGTTATACATACAGGATATTCAAAATATTGATCAAAACCTAGATATTTTCTATGTCAGTTTTCGTAATTTTTTTAAATGTATTACCCTGTATCTGATCATTTAGTTGAAAGGAGCTTTAAATTTCCGTTAATTTGATACCAATATGTAGTACTTGATTTTAAGCAGTTTCTAATTTAATTAAGATTTTCCAAAATGTATTTATAAAAATAAAGATAAATAAAAATATGTGCACAGGTACATTTTAATAGAGGGCCGATTAATTTTATCAAATTCAACTATTTTGCAAAGGTTAAACATTATCAGTATAAATGTTGGACAGTTTTAAAAAGTATGAAGTTAAACTTATCACAAATAGTAATAAATATAATTTATGCAATTGGAGAAAGCGATGAAAATTATTTTATTGCCTCACGTCCATATGCTTAAAAGTTATCCGATACGCGACATTCAGTCGAAATGAGAGAGCCGAAAGATCAATTTAAGAGAACGGGCGTACGAAAAAATTACTAGGACCAAAGCCTAATAGAAAATAACCAGTTAGCCATTGCATTAACGGTATATCCCAAAATAAATGTTGGAAAAATAAGTACAAATTTGGGATTTACAAAATCTTCGGTAAATAACTTTATTGTTTATTGGAAAAAAATATCATCCCTGACATTTAGGAAAGAAGCTATTTTATGTGCAATGCATATTATTTCCTTCCAATTCGAAATACAGCTTAAACTAGTTTATGCTAGTTCAGCCTATACCAAATTTTAGGTTAAGAATCCCTTTAGGGCATCCTTAAATTTCTCTGCATACTGTCCATAAACTTTTTAAATTTAGTCAAAAAATTTTTAAGAGTAAATAAAAATCATTCAATTATTACACATCGAAGCCAATTTTATCATTATTGATTAAAATATTTAATATAAATTGATTAAAATATAATCAGTAATGATTCTTACATTAATCAGTTTTAAATAAGACGACTTAATCACTGACTCTTTGATGTAATCAGTTGGCAGTGTTATTTTTTTAATCAATCTGGTGTTGACCTTGCTTTAATCAATACTGAGTTCATTTTAATTTCACATTTAATCATTTTTTTTAGGTGTGTTTGAAAAAATGCCTAAAATTGATTGGCTAAACTGCCTTGGTGACATTTTGTTACTGCTGAATAATTTTTGAACTATTTATCTTTGCATGCACCAATACTTACACAGGAAACGCACTAATACAATCAAATAAAAAAAATTACCCTAATATGGAAATTTATCTCTCAATAAATAAAAATTTTAAAATTAATTTGATAGCTTTAATTGTTAATCTTGATTATTTTGACCACATTATATGCATTTACATTTCATAAATCGAAGATTATGTTTATCCCATTTTTAATAGTTTTGTTGCTTTACGTACTGAGTTGTTTAAGTTCGGATCTAATTCTCCCTCGGGTCATTATCAGTGTCCATCGATCAATTTAGCGGAAGTACTTCATATAAAAGCAATGCTACAAGTTTTCTAGAGTTTTTCACTCTACCTGGGGAATATATATACAAATAAATAAAAATTCCTTCTGGCAAAAAAATAAGTTTCTTTTCCACGTTGACGTGCTATAAATTATACCGTGCGAGCCAAAATTACTTGCATCAAAGAGGGCCTTGCATATAAGGACGTAATGCTTAGCCGTAGAGTTTAATTCCTGTTGGGGATTTTTATCATTGCCTGAAAAGAACCGCGGCTGTGTTTAGGGAAACAGATTCTATACAATACAAAAAAGGAGCAGGAAGACCATCTGTAAGAACAGAAGAACTTGTTGCAAACATTCGTGAAATAATGCAAAATGCATCAACAAATTGTATAAGACGCCTGTCCCAAGAAGTGGGAAGATCTTATGGAACATGCAGGACTGTTCTTAAGAAGAAGTTAAATTTATTTCCTTATAAAGTGCAAGTATTCCGAGAAATACAAGCCGCAGATTTTGAACGACGCAGGAATTACTCTCTGATTTACCCAAAATTTATTGGAAAGAAATGATTTATTAGACCTGACATTTGGCAGTGGCGAATTTCAGCAATTTATGTAATTATTTTTGTTTTTCTTTCTGTATATTCTTACTTTGTTAATTTTGTAAACAACAAAAATAAATTTGTATTTGTCTACTTATTTTATTATTCATTAGTTTGGCATATCATGTCATAATATGAATTTGACAAAATTTTAACCTAGATTTGGTAAGATATATATATATATATATATATATTTGGTTAGATATATACCCATAAATCTAAACCAAGCCCTACGTTTTTTAATCCAAGCCCTCTTTGATGCAAATAATTTTTGCTCGCACTGTATAATATTCATTCACCCCAATGACTTAGGTACATTAAAATCTACAGTTATTTTATTTTTAAATATTATTTATTCAAAATGTACTTTCAAAGAAGTGTATCACGGTTTGGAGGTTTCGTTAAAGCTTATGAAGTGTTAATTCTAAGCTCTAAATTTCTTAAGAAAAGGTAATTCAGTATAGCTATATCAAGTTAAATAATATAAAAATAATCCGTGGCGTGCAGTCTATGGAAGCGATGACAGCACCGATTCTCTGCTTGCCATGACCCAATAAAAATAGTTTTCTGGAATATGGTTATTTTTAAATAGTTATTTGCCCTATCCTATTTACGCCCAGTCTATTATCCAAATCGTTTAGTTGTCAATCGGCGCCGCACCATACGCAAAGTACTTTACGTTGTTTTGCTTCACTTCTATCGTACTCCTTTAACTATGACAGGGTTTGATTGCGGTCGGACGATATCGATTAAATAGCTACACAGTGAGTCTAATATTTGCGTGAAATTTTAAACGGGACACGCCGTCGGTCCCAACTTGTACGAATGTACGAATAAATGCATAACTGCTAGTTGGTTGCCAAATGGTAACCGTAAAATTGGTGGTTTTTGCTGTACTGGGATAGTGATTTCAGCCAACTGAAGTTCATTGTACCGGGTGTCCCACCTAAGGAGGTAATCGGCTATATCTCAGAAAGTAATCACACTAGAACTTTGGGAAAAAAAATATGTCAATAAAAGCGGCCAAGAGAAATTGCTGGAAATTATTGTCAAGTTCGAAAAATGACCGCTAGGGGGCGTAAGAGAACTTTTAAGATAGAAATGCCGATTTTCTCTTGATTTTTCCTAATAAAAATATGTTAAAAATATAAGCATTGTATTCTTCATAAAATTATGCAACTTTAAGTTAGGAATCGTTTTTTTCTATTTTCAATATTAAAGTGGTGGGAGAAGGTCAAACTTTTTTACTTTCAAACGCTGATATCTCTGCTTTGGATGAACCGATTTTACTCAACTTGGTCTTGAAAAAAAGCCCTTCTTTTACTCTACACGTAGATCTATTACCTATATCATGTTTATTCTGATGGTGGCCACTAGATGGCGTTTTTCCGTAATTTCTCAATGAATAAGGATTTTCTCAAAAAAATCAAATGTTATGATATGACTTTTTCATCATATTATATTTTAGCCTTATAAAGGCTATTAAATAGTGAAATAAAAAATCCAGGTCCGTATTTAAAATAAAAAAGTTGATAATGGTCGCTCGAATCCGAAACGTCGGATTAAAAAACTAACCCCATCAGCTTGTAGAGGAGGAAAAGTTACTATAATAAACTGAAAACCGCAACGTGATATCTTTTGTTAAACTAGAGAAATTAGGGATAATAATAATTAATATGGAAAAATAGGTCATTTTCCAAAACATTAATTAATCAATTAAAACTCTGGTTTAATGACGTCCAAGATGCTCGAACTGTCTCCCATCATTTTTTTTTAATTTTGATTTTTCTTAATACAAATATTATGTTAAAAATATAAGCATTGTATTCATAAAATTGTGCAAATTTTTGATAGGAATGTTTTTTTTTTCAATATAAGTGGTGGGGGAAGGTCAAACTTTTTTCTTTCAAACGCTGATATCTCTGCCTTGGATAAACCAAAACAAGAATTCATTGAGCGAGTTGCCTTTTATCAAGTAAACTTTGGAAACAAGCAAAACACCAAGATCCAATGAGCATGTAAATTTACCTATATCAAGTTAGCTTTGGAAACAAAACAAATTTCCTAATGTCAAAAGACATTTTATGCCAAAATAATTAATAACCACATTCGCAGTTAGATTATTGATTGGGTTATTGTTATTTTGTGTCAGTAAATTGTTATAGTGTTAGTTAATTATAGTGTTAGTTGTTGTTTAGTTTATAATTTTTGAAAATGCCTTTGTCGCTTCAAGTATCGGTTGATATTATCGCAGTTTATTTTGAGTGTTTTCAAAATGCGACTGTTGCTGCGAGGATATACGCTCTTAGATATCCTGAAAGGCGCCGGTACGGAAGCAGAATGTTCACTTGCCTAGTCAATCGCTTCCGTACTACAGGAAGTGTTCGTCCGTTACGCCGCAGAAGGAGTCGTGCCGCCAGAACTGAGGAAAATATTATCAACGTTTTAGCGTATGTAGAGTTCAATCCTCAGCTAAGCGTTCGGCTAATTTCAGTAGATTTAGATATTACCAAGTCAACAGTATTTCGAATATTGAAGGACCACAGGTAATCATTAGATTCTTGTTATTAGTAGCTACCTAATGTAGGTATAGATATTAAACCATCTATTGATAATCGCAATGCATAAAAAACTTTATGGATGATTGATATTTTTGACATTTGATAGGAATATTAACTACTCATTATTGTTTTTGAAAGAAACAGTTGTTTTTCGCTTAGGTATTATAGCATGCCAGGTTATAATAACGCGTCCGCCTAAATAGTACTAATTAATATTTTCCGTATAGGTTACATCCCTATCATATTGTGTTGCATCAAGCTCTGACCGTCGCAGACTACGATAGAAGGCTAGATTACTGTCATTGGTTGATAAATATGATGGCAGAAAACCGAAATCTCTTATCGCGCATTCTCTGGACGGACGAAGCTACTTTCCGTAGTGACGGTGGAGTTAATACCCATAATATGCATTATTGGGCAGCAAATAATCCACGCTGGATGCAAGAAGCAGGGAAGGTGGAGCGTCAATGTTTGGTGCGGAATTTTGGGCAATAAAATTATAGGCCCTTTTATTTGGAATGAACCGCTTAGAGGAGAAAATTATTTGAATTTTTTACGAAATAATTTACCAGTCCTTCTGGAAGACGTACCATTGGAAACCAGAAGGACCATGTTCCTCCAACATGATGGGTGTCCAGCCCATTTCGCAGTAAACGTGCGTAGGTTTCTGGATCAGGCGTTTCCTGATAGGTGGATCGGGAGAGGTAGCTTATTTCCGTGGCCCCCGAGGTAAAGTTAACATGTTGTTCTTAGGTGGTCACCTACCTACTAATAATCACAAATTTTCCTACCTACGTTTTTGTTGCAGGTCACCGGATCTAACCTGTCTAGATTTCTATTTATGGGGTCGAATTAAGGATCTCGTTTTCACTACAAGACCTATAACAAGGGAGGATATGATTCAACGGATCTTAAACGCTGTTCGAAGCATATCAAGAGCGGAAATAGAAACAGCTGTCTTATCGACGAGGGAACGATTGGAATTATGCATTAAATATGATGGGAGACAGTTCGAGCATCTTGGACGTCATTAAACCAGAGTTTTAATTGATTAATTAATGTTTTGGAAAATGATCTATTTTTCCATATTAATTATTATTATCCCTAATTTCTCTAGTTTAACAAAAGATATCACGTTGCGGTTTTCAGTTTATTATAGTAACTTTTCCTCCTCTACAAGCTGATGGGGTTAGTTTTTTAATCCGACGTTTCGGATTCGAGCGACCATTATCAACTTTTTTATTTTAAATACGGACCTGGATTTTTTATTTCACTATTTAATAGCCTTTATAAGGCTAAAATATAATATGATGAAAAAGTCATATCATAACATTTGATTTTTTTGAGAAAATCCTTATTCATTGAGAAATTACGGAAAAACGCCATCTAGTGGCCACCATCAGAATAAACATGATATAGGTAATATATCTACGTGTAGAGTAAAAGAAGGGCTTTTTTTCAAGACCAAGTTGAGTAAAATCGGTTCATCCAAAGCAGAGATATCAGCGTTTGAAAGTAAAAAAGTTTGACCTTCTCCCACCACTTAATTATTGAAAATAGAAAAAAACTATTCCTAACATAAAGTTGCAAAATTTTATGAAGAATACAATGCTTATATTTTTATCATATTTTTATTAAGAAAAATCAAGAGGAAATCGACATTTCTATTTTGAAAGTTCTCTTACGCCCCCTAGCGGTCATTTTTGGAACTTGAAAATAATTTCCAGCAATTTCTCTTGGCCGCTTTTATCGATATATTTTTTTTCCCAAAGTTCTAGTGTGATTACTTTCTGAGATATAGCCGATTACCTCCTTAGGTGGGACACCCGGTACTCTTGCTCATAGTATTTTCATGAATAATTGTTGTCTCTGGTTGTGTGTCAATGGAGGCGACAGAGTCAGTGCTAGTGAGCGTTTGATGATTCCAATCCAATACCTTGGTTGCTATATATTTTATATTCTTCATAGCTTCGTCCAAAGATCCTTCAGCGTTGTTGATGGCGGATTAGATTTGTGATGCCCACTTCAGCATTTCAAGTACAGTCGCAGAAGAATACCAATAGCAATATCCAGTAAAGTGCTCTGAAGTCCGTAGTTTTAAAAATGCCGCTACATTTGATGGAGTTCTTTCATACCAACGCACTCTGAAAGTAGAGGGATGTGATTCGATCTGCATCAATTTCCATTTGTAATATGTCATACGTCATCTATCTACTGTCAAAGTCACACTCTTGGATGTTAGTTACATGGCCTTAGCTACTTACGCGTTAGCTACTATGGTATATATATATATATATATATATATAATTGAAAGGGTAGTCGTTGCTGACTAGTTAGGTAAGAAACTAGGGAAATATTGGGTTTAGCAGCAAATGAAAGAGTACTCTTTTAAGTTGGTCCAAGCTTTCGGAAATGTTTATTTCCATCCTCAGGGATACTACAATAAATTAAGAAAAATTCTGTGCAACATGTGTTGGCGTTGTATTTAGATATTACTTACACTTAGGTGAGATTGTTCATGTAGTTCTTAATTGATGAGGAAGACATTTAGTAAGTGGCCTGGAGTTTAAACCAATTTACAATAGTATAAGGACTAAACAAACTACATATTAAAATTGTATAATAAAATTAAACTTTAACGGTCGACATTTTGTAAAAGTTTTAAAAGATTGAAATGAAGTCGGGTTAGGATGCCAACTGTCGAAAGTTCTGTCAGGCTGCTCTTTTTTCTTGTTTGTTTTGCGTGTTCAAATGTTAGGATGCAGTGATATGAAACTACTGTATAAACATTCTTGTAATAAGCCAATCAGGTGGGAGTATTCTGCACCGAAAGATTGGGTTCGAAATTTTTGTCTATTTTTAAAAGATATGAATAGATTTAAGAGTGACTGTAGACTGCATCCAGAGAGATGTGCCCTTGCTGAACATTTTCAAAAATTTAAACACAACATAAACTATGACTCTGTTAAAATTCTAACTTCACAAAAGAACTACGTTAAAAGGCTCTTCCTAGAAATGACATTCATAGCTCAAGAACCTAACGCGATGAACAAGAGAACCGACATTCAACATCTCAGCGAAATCTATTCATATCTTTTAAAAATAGACAAAAATTTCGAACCCAATCTTTCGGTGCAGAATACTCCCACCTGATTGGCTTATTACAAGAATGTTTATACAGTAGTTTCATATCACTGCATCCTAACATTTGAACACGCAAAACAAACAAGAAAAAAGAGCAGCCTGACAGAACTTTCGACAGTTGGCATCCTAACCCGACTTCATTTCAATCTTTTAAAACTTTTACAAAATGTCGACCGTTAAAGTTTAATTTTATTATACAATTTTAATATGTAGTTTGTTTAGTCCTTATACTATTGTAAATTGGTTTAAACTCCAGGCCACTTACTAAATGTCTTCCTCATCAATTAAGAACTACATGAACAATCTCACCTAAGTGTAAGTAATATCTAAATACAACGCCAACACATGTTGCACAGAATTTTTCTTAATTTATTGTAGTATCCCTGAGGATGGAAATAAACATTTCCGAAAGCTTGGACCAACTTAAAAGAGTACTCTTTCATTTGCTGCTAAACCCAATATTTCCCTAGTTTCTTATATATATATATATATATATTTATTATATGTCATGTGTTTAGGATGACGTCATATTACGTTAAGGGAAAGACGACGTCTGTCACCTGTCATATGCCACCTGTCTGTGTTGTAAAATATTTTTGATTAATTCGGGCAACTAAAAAATCGAATTGGAATATATATGGTTCAATTAACAAAAGTTTGATGCAATCAATTACAGTTTACTAATATTATTTACTTTCAATTTTCTTAATAAATATTTTATTCAAGGAATTTAGATATTTGTTAGCAGTTAGTATGCTATAAGAAATCTAGATATTATAATTTAATACTGCAAATAAAACAGATATTCCAAAATAAATTTATTTTGCCAGAGTTTCGCGAACTAAATTTTACTGTAGGAAAGTTAGTTGGTGATTCCCAGAATTACGGCTCGAGTCTCAACGTGAAGACGACCGCGACGCGATTGACGCGAAGCATTTAATTCGAAGCGCCCGGGTTGGTGTCGGGTGTCGGTATTTTCTTTTGTTTGTCTTCAAGTGGTCCAATTATAATAGTATAGTTATGGATGAAATGGAGGAAACATTAAAAACCTGAGGATTACCCATGTTAGTACCTGTGTTTGTCGGCAAGTCATCAATTATTATACCTATTTTATTATCTAATATTTTAGTTGTTATCTACTAGGTAGGTATATGGTTCTAGAATTGCCGCGCCGCGCCGCGCCGGGAAGATGGCGTACATTATTATATTTATGTGTTGCGAATTGCGCTACGAAAATCCAACAATTTGACTAAATTTTCCAATGCGCACGCTGTATAACCGTACCAATTTTTCTACAAATAACATTTATTAATGCATTTATAAATTTTCAATGGAATTTAAACCAAATTATTTTCAATAAGTACCTAAGTAGTTTGAGAAATCTTGTCTTAAATAATTGTATATAAAAATATGGCTGCCAAAATAAATATGATAATAATTGTTTTAAACTTGACGATTATTTAAAATTTAATTTTTTAACCAATTAATCAGAAAATGATAAAAATAAAATAAATATGCACACAGTAATTTAAGTAAGTGCATTATACAGGGTGTTTCACGGTAAATGGAACGTTAGAAGATTACAGAAAACGGGTCAATATCTCGGAAACTATTAAGTAAATATACTATAATAATATGCATTTTTATTAAAAAATAAATATAATTTTCCGTATAGAATATACAGGGTGGCTCATTAATAGGGGATGCCGGCTATAAGTATCTAAGGATCCGTTAATCGGACGACCCTAAGAAAAAAAATTATTGGTAAATCAGCAAAGTCCACCGCTAGAGGGCGTAAATCCAACCTCGGAGCTGAAAATATTGTTTTAATCAAAATTGTTTCAAGTGAACCTATATTGAAATTTTTCTTTTGTAACCTACTGAAAATATCACACCTTTTTTGTATTTACGTTTTTTCCCTACCTTGTCAAATAAAGGGTGGGGAAGGGGTAAACGTTGGTTTGAAAGAAAATCAATAGCTTTTTTTGGAATAATCGACTTCAAATAACTTTTTTTAATTTTAAAGCACTTTTATGGGCGCTCTACTAGAATAATAACATTTTGAGTTCAGTTATTTTTCGTGTCAGTATAGGTAGCGCTTTATGACAAGGTCGCAGATTTTTATGATTTTCTCGAAAATTTGAAATGGTATTTTTATTTTTCTCTATGAAGAAGAGCATCAAAATATTACAGTTACTGGTGAAAACCGCTGTCCGAAATGTTCGTTCCTTATACAGTGTCCGGCAAAAAGTTGGGCCCATATGGGAAACTTTTTTATTATTAATTTTACGTACCTATATATTGTAACAAAACTTTTTTATTATTAATTTAACGTATATATTGTGACAATTATAAATTAATTTTAAAAAATACCTTGAGTGTTTTAAATGGATCTATAAATAATTGTTACAATTAATTTAACTTATTTTAGCACAATAATACATTATTTCTAAAACATATTGTTTTATTTCTTACATCTACATCTATCTGATATAATTGCGCCAATAAAATAATATTATTCTCAAATGTATGCAATAGTTGACTAAATAAAATCAATATATTGTTACAACTACAAATTAGTTTTAAAAAATATCTTGAGGGTTTAAAATGAATCTATAAATAATTGTTACAATTAAATTAACTTATTTTAGCACAATAATACATTATTTTTAAAACATATTGTTCTATTTCTTACAATCTGATATAATTGCGCCAATAAAATAATATTATTTTTGGAATAACGCATTACTTTTGAGCAAAATTGATTTCGTTTTTGCAAACTATAGTATAGTTGTCACAAGAATATTAAAATCTGTTCAAAATAAAATATAATTACCACAAAGAATTATTATTCATTACATGAATTAAATCGTCATTGTGGCAACAAAATTTTAATTTTGCTAAATATGCACTATCCAAAAATCAAATAAATTATAATTTACGCAATTTTTTTTCTATTAAACATTTTTGGTATAGTTGCGGATCAATTAAACCTTTATTGAAATTCCAATTAAATTATGTAATTCTTTGAATTCGGTGATTTAGTTGCTCGTTACCAACTCGATTATTTAGTGGGATGAAATATTTCTGGGTATTGGGAATTAATCATTTTTCTCAGTGTATTACTGGCTGAATTATATAAATAGAGGCTATTTATTATTATTATCTATTAATAACCGCAAAAAATTATTATTGTCTGGAGCACTTCCCCACATCAATTTCCTATCGCCCGCCACTGAAAATAATATAGTTTATGTCATAGACATTTTTTCAGCTTTCTAATTAAACATGCGCCCTCAAACCTAATTTAACCTTATCAGTAGCAAAATTAGTAATAAGTATGAGGAGGTGAAATTCAAGTGGGTAACTTAGGCCAAGCGGCCCTTAATAATTTGCCCTGTCGGAGTTTAACGAAGTTATTTTAGAAGTATTAGTTACTTGAAGAGGCTATTAAACCTTAGCACCTGTTTCATTTAACCTGCCAAATTTATAATTAATATAGGTACCAGACCTAATAAATTTGGTGAGAGCTGTACTCATTTGATCTGCATTTTCAACTAAATTTGAAGGGTCGAAACAAATTTCTATATTATATAATATAGGTACTATAAATAATATGTAGAAAATAGATATTAATAAATCGACTACGAAGTTTTAGCGTTCTAATTGAAATATTTTACAAACAAGTCTGAAAAGGGAATACATTTTCTGCGCTCCATTATGAAAACTTGGTGGTGATATGATGTACAAACTGCGTTGATTTTCTATAAATCAAATATCAGAACTATACGTGACTATGGCAGTATTTTGTATGGCTCTACCTGCAAAACCCATTTACAATAAATTCGTTAATTTCGATATTTTAATTAGTTTTTGAGATAATTGCGGCTCTGGCAAGAAATATTTAAATAAACACATTTCTTAACGAAGCATATTAATTAAAAATTAACCGTGCGTTCTTAATCATAAATGACATATTTTCAAGTCCACTATCTCCCGTTGCTGTATTTGCCCCTTAGTAGGTAATGCGACATCCTGTATATAACGATAAGTAAATGGTTTAAATAGGCACTTTATTGATTTGACAACAGATGAGTTAACCAAAATCGTGTTTGTACTCACTATTAAACTTAACACCAAGGAAATATGTTTCTGAAACATATAAATTCCAAAAGGAAAATGTTTAAAACACACACAATACAAAAAACAGCCAGAGAAACACTAAAAAAACACCAATATCGGAAGAAAATAATTTGACCGACACGTGAGCTTGCTACTACGGCCCACTGCTGATCTGGGAACTTTTTCGACGCAACCAGATCAGCTGTTAATGTCATAATATGTCATTGTCTTCTGTCGAAACGCTTTGTTTTAAGAAAAATCCATCTTACCTTTAAAAAAATATAGGTACTCTTATGGTCACGTTTTTAAGTAACCAAATTAACTGTATTTTTAAACCACCCTGTATATCGCACTTGAGGTTTGGACATAGAGTTAAAAGTCCCCTGGTATTGTTTAACTATCTACCAAATTTCAGAGGTAAAAAAAATTAACATTTTTTAAGTTAACGTTTTCCATCAACAAAAAATGGAATTTAATTATTATTGTAGAAACGGTAAGGGATAGGTATCGGATAATGTTAAAAAAAGTTACTAGAAAATTAATAGGGGATTCGAAAATAAAATAAAATACAGAATATTCCATTTAGAATGTCGAAGTGTGGAAGATATGCCGCGGTTGGGAAGATGCCGCACCTTGTGTAATTTGGCCACCCTGTAACAGATAGCGCTGAAAAAAAAATTTGATAAAGAGTGCTGTTTACTTACGTCATGTTATTCTGTACCACGTGATTTAAAAAAAAACGGTTGGTGATTTATCAAACATTGTGCAAGCGTAAGTATTTAATTTAGCTAAAAAAGTTTATTGGATACTTTAGATTATGGAATTACTAGGGGCTCATTAGAACTTTTGCATGTTAGCGGGTTTAGATGTTGTTTGGGGTCTTTTTTAAATATATTGTGGAAATATTACGTTAATAGTGTTTACAGTGCCGAGAATAAGGACATGCGGCGTCTCTCCTCACAAAAAGGATAGACGCCGCTCTAGAAATCGGTATACAGTGCGTACATAAAGTAAGGAACAAATTCATTATTTAATAATCTAAAAACATTTCGTAAAAATCCTCGGACACGTATGTAATAATTTTTGATTGCGCATATTTTGACATATACACATATTATACAGGGTAGCTCATGTAGTAGATATGACATTATCGACAATTTTTTTAAATGAAAATCCCTATATTTTAGTTTAGATTTGTAATATCCAAGAATAGCTGATTTCAAAAACATAACATACTTAGGGTCTAAAGTTGATAGTTTCGTAGCTACAGGACAAGAAAAAAAATGTGAAGTATTTTTAATTTTAAAAAATTTAAATAAAATTAAATAGGCTATTTAATTAAGTGTTGAAATTGTCCTCCTTCTTGTGCCTGGCAGTATCCCAAGCGATCAATAAACTCTTGGACTTTTATTATGGTTTCTTCTGAAATATTCCTGCATTCTGTTGTGATTCGATTTTTTAAATCTTTAATATTGGCAGATCTTATTTTATAAACGACATTTTTCAGGTGACCCCACAAGAAGAAGTCCAGTGGTGTAAGGTCTGGAGACCTAGGCGGTCATTCAATAGACCCACGTCTTCCAATCCACCTGTTCGGAAAAACTTGACCGACATAATGGCGCACTACTGCTGCATAATGTGGAGGTGCGCCGTCTTGTCAAAAATTATTACATACGTGTCCGAGGATTTTTACGAAATGTTTTTAGATTATTAAATAATGAATTTGTTCCTTACTTTATGTACACACTGTAGATGCCGCATAAGAAATTACTTTATTTTTCAGATAAATAATAAATATCAGAGATCATCAACTGCTTGTAAACGGTCAACTTGGACAGAAGAACAACTCTGTGAAGCTGTTAAAAAAGTCAGGGATGAAGTGATCTGCAAAAGAAAGGCGCATAGACTATATATCATTCAACCTCGGATATGATCCGAAGAATAGAATTAGGGAATAATATGACTAATGGAAGTCTTGGGCCCAAAGGCAAGTTTTTTTTGCAAGAAGTTTCACCAATTCCTGTCATACCAGTTTTCTTTAGCAAAAGGCTTAAACAAGGTGCGACAATTCTGAATTCTCCACAAAACATTGAAGAAAAGAAAGAAAAACGTATAGAAAAACAAAGAAGCAAACAAAAAATAAACTATGAAAATGAAAACCAAAAACGTAAGGTAGTAATTAAGCATCGAAAATTAGACAAAACGAGGCTAAAACGACAATGTCAACGATATCACAAAAATACATCTGGATTGAAGTGACGAAAAACCTTTATTTAAAAAAGCGTAAAAGCGTTGGTAATGAGGATTGCGCTTGTGTCGAGTGTTATGAGCAATATTCGAAGACGACCAAAAAAGTTGATTGACTACAGTGTATAAAATGCCAACAATGTCTACATGTAATATAATGTACAATGTACGACGACATTTGTAACATCTGTTCAAGAGAAGCGCTGCGCAGAGAGTATACAAAAACTTGATTGTAAGATGTGCGGCATCTCCCCTTTTGTGCGGCATGTCTCATTTGTAAATGAGGCGTCTCACCCAAGGGTAAGGGAGAGATGCCCTTTGCACATGTTTTTTGTTTATATTATTTAATTTGTTTGTATAAAAGTTTAAATGTTTATTCTTGCAATATGCAATGCATATTTTAAAAGAATAATGTTAAGGGTAAATTAGGACCAAAGTTGGAATTATTATATGTTTTTAAACAAAATTTTTTTTGAAATGTGCGGCAACTCTCCCGCACTTACCCTATGCCCTTTTATGTAAGCGAGTTAAGGGATCAAATTTAGGTCGATTTGTTAGCTGGTTCGTCATATCCTTCCAACGTACCATCCCCTGGTGAATCACCCGTCTATAAGAATATCAATATTCCTAGTCATCTTTATTGGCAAATTATAATGTTCCTTTCTTATTACCTACTACAACAACTCAAAAAAATCATATTATCTTTAAAAAGGTAAAGCCGTCAGGAGCCCATTTACATACCTTTGGTAAAACAACATATTTCAGATAACATTTTGGGAAAATTGAATTTCTTTTCAACATGTATTTGAAGTCTTAAAAAATAATTTAATGAGTTCTTCCCTTTGTGAAATTTTCCCTCTCAAAACATTCAATTTTTTTCGTAATTTTTTATTTTAAGTTTCGGGGAAATCAATTTAAAACTTTTTGGGACGCAAATGTAGTAGAGTTTACCTAATCCACATTTTATAATTGTATTTAGCTAAAAATGTTTAAAAGGTATAAAGTACCTATATAAAAAACTTAAATGAAGTGCACTTTATAGAGAACGTATCTTGTCCAAGGTCCATGAATATTATTTTTTTTTATTTATTTTAATTTCCCAACCAACTTTACAAAAGTTTATTACAGGGAAATTTCCAAGTAAAAAAAAATTAATTAATTAAGATTAAGAGTCAAAATTATACAATAATAATAGTATCATATATAACAACAACAAAACAAAGAAAGAAAACAATAATATGTTATATTTTTAATAAATGTGTTTTAAATAAATATTTGAACTTTTTTATATTGATTGTATTTTTAATTTGTTTTGGAATATTATTATAAATTTTTATACCATCATGAAGAATTGATTTTTTTTCAAAATTAGTTTTTATTTTTACAGTTTTTAAATTTTTATTTTTTCTTGTATTGTGTTCATGCATTTTTGTGCTATCAATAAATTTTATTTCAGAATTTTTAATCTTTTCGTTGATTGAGTAAATTAATATACCTACTTTTAATTTATATAAATTTTCTATATCCAAATAATTATTTGGTTTATATAAATTTACAGTAGGCTCTAAAAATGGTAATTTATGAATGCATTTTATGGCTTTATTTTGTAATTTTTTTAAAGGATTGATATTTGACAAACAGGCAGAACCCCAAACTGATATTAAATATTGCAATTTTGAATATATTAATGCAAAGTAAATATTTCTTAAAAATTTTAATGGGATGTAATATCTCACTTTGTATAAAATACCAATTAAAGGAGAAATATTATTTCTTAAATTATTAATATGTGTTCTCCAAGTTAAATTTTCATCTATATGTAAACCTAAAAATTTTATTGCATTTGAATATTTTATAATATGTCCATTTAAAAGTAATTTAAATTTATATCCAACATATTGATTTGTTTTAGTTATTATCATAAAAGAAGATTTTTCAAAATTTAAAGTTAATTTAAAACTTTGTAGCCACGAATAAATTTGAATTAAATCTTGTTTTATATTATCTAAAATTTGATCTATATCATCATCAAAATATATAATTGTTGTATCATCTGCAAATAATTTTAAATCACCTTTTAATTTTAAGTTTGAAATTGAATTTATGTATATTAGAAAAATAATACGTCCCAAAATTGATCCTTGCGGTACACCACAAGTAAAGTTTTTAAATTAACTTTTTGTGTTTTCAATTTGTACAAACTGTTTACGGTCAGTTAAATAATTTTGAAACCAATTATAAATATTTCCCCTTATTCCAATATTATAAATACATTGTAATAAAATATTATGGTTTACTGTATCGAATGCCTTACATAAATCTAAAGACACTAGGCAACATTTTTTATTATTGTCAACATTATTTTGAATTTTTGTGATAACATTTGCCACTGCAACCTCAGTGTCCCTAGATTTACGAAATCCATATTGGCCATGAAATAATAATTTTTTATTTTCTAAAAAATTGGATATTTTTTGTTGAACAATTTTTCAAATACTTTTGAAATTACTATATATTATTATTATAAATTATAAGGAACATATTATTATAGAAAATATTATTACTTATTTTTACGTGGGTTTGTAGCGGTTTGTAGGTATACTCTGTTCAATGACCGCTGACCATTACATCATATTCTCGATAATAGCGGTGATCCTATAAATGGGATGAAAATATTTGAAACAAGATTTATAGACTGATGCACTAGACTAGACCAAAAATACATTGTGACCAGTAAAGTCCGCATCATATGGGATTTTTTTTATTAATAGCTTTATTTGAAATTTTACTTTGGCATCCAGTTTTGCTTCGATCGAGATGAAAATTAAGAAAAAAAAATAGTAGTCACGTGATTCGCATTATGTCAAATTTTAATTTTTTTCAAAAAATAATTCAAAAGTGGGGTTATTTCTGAAAATATCGAAAAAAGTTATTAGAAAAAGTTTTTTTAAATGGAGTTTAATTAAAATTAATTTTCTACTTAATGAAAATTTTACTAATGATACTGTGTTTTTGTTTCATCTTAATATTAAGGTGTATTACTTTCAGACACAA
Organism: Polydrusus pterygomalis; assembly: GCA_963969555.1. Classification (NCBI taxonomy): domain Eukaryota; kingdom Metazoa; phylum Arthropoda; class Insecta; order Coleoptera; family Curculionidae; genus Polydrusus; species Polydrusus pterygomalis. The sequence goes on from OZ018377.1 coordinate 76,708,678, forward strand.
ACTACGTTTTTAAAAATACTTATTTTATGAAGTTACCTTATACAGGGTCAAAAACAAATAAACTTTGCATCACATGCGACCAAGTTTTAATAGCCGAATTTTGATTTTGTAGAAAAACACACATTTAATAAGCCGCTACTTCAAAGAAAGTGTATTTGAAATAAAGCATTGTCAAAAGTAAGAAGTTTTATGTTGGTTGCGTTATTGAGTCTTATTTAGCAAAAGTAATGCAATTTACAAAATATGGGTAAAAAATCAAAATTATCTTATGGAGCTAACATTTTGAATGTGAACTAGAAAGTGCATAAAAAAAACTTTTTCTAATAACTTTTTTCGATATTTTCAGAAATAACCCCACTTTTGAATTATTTTTTGGAAAAAATTAAAATTTGACAGATAATACAAATCACGTGACTACTATTTTTTTGCTTAACTTTCATCTCGATCGAAGCAGAACTTGATGCCAAAGTCAAATTTCGAATAAAATTATTAATAAAAAAAATCCCATATGATGCAGTCTTTACTGGTCACACTGTATATGATCCAATTTTAAATTTTATAAATCTATTTTATTTATTTTTCAGTACATTTAAATTAACTAAAAATTTTATACTATAATAATAATAATAATAATAATAATAATAATAATAATAATAATAATAATAATAATAATAATAATAATAATAATAATAATAATAATAATAATAATAATAATAATAATAATAATAATAATAATAATAATAATAATAATAATAATAATAATAATAATAATAATAATAATAATAATAATAATAATAATAATAAAAAGTTTATTCAACATTTTTTGTTTACATTTAATGTTAATATATATTTTTTTGTATAAACTTAATTCCGAAACTCAGAAGTAAATACTTGTATTGAGTTAAATATAATAATAAGTTAAATATAAATTTAAAGTTAAATAATAATATAATATTTATTGTAAAGAATATATTTCATAATTCAGACACAACTATGTTATAATATAAAACAAACATGACAATATTTTATTTGTATTTTATATCACTTATAAATACTGATTTTTAAAAACAAAATGTTTCATTCCATTATACCTTTCACCCTAAATTAACTATCTATTTCTGACTTCATTAACAGTATAAAAATAATAAATAAATGTTTGAAAAAACGCGCTTGTATTTTACTTGTTTACATGCATCTGTCTTTATGTAGATCAAGCCTAAGAAAAGTCATAACCCTTACCACCGGTAAGTCAAACTGATTGAATTAATTTACGACGTACCACAAATATGGAGAATATGACGTAACGGTCAGCGGTCATCGAACAGACGTTACCAACATTTTTAAACGTATGTATCAAAGTTTCTAGGATTTGTCAATATTTGTCATTATTTTTCTATTTGAAAAATACTTACCTCACCATTTTCCGGTGGATCTCCATTACCAAAAGTAGATGTCACGACCAGCAATAAAGCTTCATGTTCTATGCTAGATATATCGTAGTCGGCCATGCAGTACACTTGCGCGTTAAATGCGTGTCCAAAAATCTCACCCAGTTTTTTGGCCATCCCTTCGGATTTACCAGTTTCTGTAGCGTACAGAACTGTAGCTTTAATTCGTCTGGATAGAGCCCGACCAAAGAGCTTCGAGGTAAACTTAACGGCTCTGAAAATAAATTATTTATTCAATTTCGGTAAAGTCATCACTAAAGGGAAGAATATATTATGCAAAATGCATATACAGGGTGTCCCAAAATTAGTACTACACGGAGCAACAGCAGACTCCTTAATTTGAAATAATGCGATTTATTTAAACTTGCCTCATCCCACAATTGATAACAACCAAGATACAAAATTTTAATTTTGTTTTAATTTTTTTCCGATTATTTCTTAACGAAACGACACAGCAGCACAAAATTAAGGGTTTTAGGGTTTTTTGAAGTAAGGAATTCAAAATTTTCCATAGTTTTTGCAGTAGAGGACGCTTCTTGCGGCATGGTCCACTCCTTTTAGCTGGCATAACTTTGTTTAGGTTTCTTATATTGATCCGACTATTAAAAAAATAAGTTACTTTACTTCTTTTACATCAAAAACATGCTAAAAAATTTATTGAAGTCGCTAGGAGCAACCATTTTCAAGATAAGCGCATTTCATATGTCCAATGCAACTAAGTACGTGGTCCAAAAACAATGGAAAATCGAGCAACGGTAAATTTCTGACTTAAAATTATTATTGTAAATCAGCTACATTACAAGTGTCAAAGTTAATTTAGATACTTAAGGTTGACTATTTTTTTCTAGTAAAAACGCTTTTTCGTATACGAAATTACTAATTTTATTCCAATCAAAATTTTATTTAATACTTAGTTTAATAACATTTAAAAGTAACAAAATTGTTGGAAATAAAAATGGTAACGCCGTGATAGCAATTGTTCAAAATGACCTTAATACATTTCGCTATACGTTTTACAAAAGATTGTCGGACTTTAAACAAGAGATCTTCATCATTTCTGAGCAGATTAAGAGAATTTATAATTTTTTGAATTTTGATTTAACTCATTAAGGTTGTTTATTGAACTGTTATAAACATTGGTTTTTAAATAACCCCAAATGCAAAAGTCCACTGGATTAAAATCCGGACCTCTGCATTTGGGGCAGGCCTTTATCGTGAAATATTCTCACAATTGAAGATTTACTTACACCTGTAGCTGCCTTCAATCTCCTAACAATATACCTGCAAACCCCGGAAACTTCAATAAATACCTTGTGTATAACCAAAATGTAAATATAATTATTATAATCTTCTGATTGGAACATCTCTGAAATAAGTACCGAAGTGGACATTAACCTTTAACGTTTTAAATTTTTTGATAAAGCCGAAAACATAAAAATATGCTCTTAAAATAATAATTTAAGAAAAATATGTATTTTATTATTAAATTGACTAAATATGCAAAAATTGCATATACACTGTGGCTCAAATTAAAGGAGTACACTTTTTAATCGTGAATATTTTTTTTTCAATTTAAAATGATTTAATTTATTTTTGCAGTCATGATAAATTAAAATCGTCTCAGTAAAATGTGTAATTTTTATCAAAATATTTTGAACAGGGACGGATTAACAGATTTTTTAAACAAACCTGCACTTATGTTCGTTGCAACCGGAAACTGTTTTATTTAAATTTGAGATGATACATGTTTTTGGTAGTTTAACTATCGGAAATATTCCAGTGTAGGCCTCATTTGAAAGATTTAAAAAGTCAAGAAATACAACTTGTTTTTGTTCAATGACGTATTAAAATATTGCAGTTATAATTTAAAATTTGAGCTTATTTAAACCATGATCGCAGTATCCATGACCGTTATTAAATATCAGAGTATCCATGACTGTTACTAAAATATTAAACAATGTACTTTTTGACGTTTTTTACGCTTCGTGACAGCTAATCAGTACACAATGGCAGTCTTAAGTAAAGAGGATCAAATTCTTATCAAATATTTTCGACAAAAACACAATTACGGTGCAAGAAAAATTGTAAAGGAGTTTTCTGAAAAAAATTGGCATGTTGGAACAATTGGAAAATTTTCAAGACATCTTAGAGAGAATAATGGGTCCATAGAAATAAAAGTTGGGAGGGGAAGCAAAAAAAACTTCAAGAACTCAAGAAAATATTGCCATGGTAAGAAATATCATAGAAAATATGAGACCTGTAGGTATCTGTAGGTATCAGAAAAATAGCAAAAAGAACTGTTCACCGTTCTACAGTTCAAAGAGTTATCAAATATGATTGCCAACTTAAAGTATTTAAAAAAGTTTACTATCAGAAACTTAATGCCAATGTAAAAGAGAAAAGATTAGAAACATGTAATATGTTGCTACAAAGATTCCGTTCTCGCGAAAATATCGCAAAAATATGGTTTTCAGATGAGGAAATGTTTTAGTTGAGGCGGCCAAAGAATACACAAAATAATAGGGTACCTATAGGTAAACTCAAATGCGCGAGTGAAGAGGGAAATCCCTAATTAGTTCAAAAATATTTTAATTTAGAGAAGTTACTTTTCAGCTGGCGTAATGGTCTCTGTGGCAGTTTCCAAATTGGGAATGTCAAGGCTCATTTTTGTCGATGCCGGAGTAAAACTCAATTCGGGGGAGTATCAATAACAAATTTTACATCACTAGCTTCCTAAAATTAAAGCAATTTGCGACGGTTATGTGTTCCAACAACACGGTATCCCATTCCACACCTCTCAAAGTACAAGAATGTTTTTGTTTGAGCAATGTCCCGATTACATCGAACAGGAGATGTGGACAACCAATAGTCCAGACCTTAACCCTGTTGACTATTCCATATGGGGAATTTTGAAGGCAAATGTTCAAAATGGTTAAAGGTTTAATACCATCGAAAAGCTAAAGGAAAGGTTACAGTTTTGTTGGAAAAATTTTAACCAGAACATTTTTTACTTATTTAAAAATACCGAATTTAAATAATTTATCTCAAGCCATTCCCGACAACGAGCTGGTAGGGGGGGGGGGGGGGTACTTTTAGTTGGATTTAATGAATTAACAATTTCAGTTTGGTTATTTTAATGCTTACTTCTATTAAATTACAAGTTTTAGTTAATTGGATTTGAAATTAAAAGGTTTTCGGTTATTATTATACAAAACACATTTTCAACAAAAAAAAAATCGCAGAAGTAAACAAAACAAAAATAGAAGAGATCTTAAATCTATTTGGAAATAATGGATGATGATCCTCATTATTTTTTAATTTTGAAATACTCAATTGTATCTCTTTCAGGCAGATGCTAAGGGTTAAGACAATAATGAGGATTAGTGCAATGTTTCTATATGAATCAGATTTATGCCTTTTGAGCTGTTTTGATGAATATTTTAAGAGCTGGCATGGGAAATTTTTACTCTTAACTTTACTAATGCTTAAATGATTGCGAGGTCACTAACATTCTGGAAGTTTTGTCGAGTCGAAGACGGAAATAATTTTCTTAAAATATTAGTATAAAATATTATACACTTGAAATAAATTCTGTAAATCAATCCAGTATTAACATTTTAAGTTGATGCAGTGTGTATCAAATTAGAGATTTATGTCTATGCTCCCACCACGCTATCTGAGAAATGTTTTAAGATAATATTGTTTAAATTCAGTTTAATTAATAAGTATAATAGCTACTTTTCTTTTGTTATTTAAGATGACGGAGATTCGCCTACTTGGAATTGAGCCACATTTTAAATGCCTTCTCTAGGAAACATTTTTTATATTTTTCTGAATCGCCATTTTAAAACAGCAAATTTTGGAATGTTTAAATTGCAAGTTTAAATCAAGCGTACGAAAACCTTTGGAATGAGATGTCACTCGACTCGGTTGGAGTATATCTATTGATTTGGCTCACAGAATTTGACAAATTTAAACTCGCTAAATAGTTTTTTTTGTTTTATCAATTTAATGAAAAATTTCAGCCGTCCTGAATTCCGTTGCGACAGCTAAAGGGTACTATTTTGCAGCATCAAGAATTTCTTCCTTCTTTTCTGAAATCTTTAATGCAACGATATATCATTGTTACCTTAATCAAAAAGAAGAATAAATATTAGGAATATCTGTGAAAACCGTAAATCAGTATATTTTTTAAAGATATGAAAATTATAATATGTATAAAAATAAGCGCCATCCAACAGACTGAAGTTTATTACGATATTTGTAGGCAAGAAGTTACAAATATCATACCAAACTGTATTTTTTACAAAGCCATAATCATAAAAAATGGTTCTTTAAATTAATGTTCTGTAAATTTAAATTTACTTACAGCCAAACGAGAAATAAATTATTAAAAAAAAATAATTTTATATGGCTAAGTAACTAAATGAAGGAAATGTATACTTTTTTTCTTATAATCCCAATACAATAATTTAAGTAGTTTTGGTCAAATATTTAATTTTTAAAAAAGAAGCCTAACAAGCAAATCAATATTATAAAAAATTAAATGTCCCTTTTTAAATGTACATTCGTTACAAAAACATATAAAAACGAACCTTTTCTATCAAAACTTCGTCAGCCATTGACCAATTTCGGAAATTTTTGCCGTCTTATGAATATCCGATTTTGCGGAGACCGGTGGTCCCGAAAGGTTCGAGCGGAGCGCGCCTCTTTATATACTTACATATATACCAAATCTTTCAATTGGGCCGTGCCGGCCCTTGCGTTGCGCGTCATGCTTTATTTTTTTTATCAGTATAAGACTTGTACAACTTTATTGAAAGAGTCGACCAACAATAAAATTATTTTTAATGGGTTACAAATAAAGCTTTTTAGAATTATCTCGTAATTTATATAGGTACCCTATACCTATTAGTACAATTATATTATATTTTATTCCAATGATTAATTATGATGCTTACACAAAAGTTAGGCAATAAAAAATGAATAACCTATTTTTTAAAGAAAAAATAATTAATGACTAAAGTTTTAATGAAATCAAACAAAATTGTTGTAAGGGATAAGAACCATTTTTTAAAGAGAACGAGTATGTCAATCAACCGTATCGTAACTCGTGGTATGTTGTATAAGAAGCATGCAAAAATATGCCTACACAGAAAATAAAATTATTGATAGGTAAGGAGTAAGAAGGAGAGTAAGAAGTCAAGCGAAGCTAGCAGTGGCATACCTACTGTAAATTTGGTTCGGGGCCTTCCTATAAAATATTTAGAAGTAGTGGCGTACTGTATAGGGGGGTACGGGGAGGGGGCGACCGCCACTATCAGGGTGACTAACTAGGAGAAACTGAACTTACAATTTTTATTTTTTGCCATATTCTTGAAAATTTTGATCAACCCTCGTAGATTAACTTTTATATATCGATGTAAAACCATTTGTCTTTACTTCATTTGTAATCTTAATGCAATTTTGTGTAAAATTTTTGTTTCCAATTATTTATTTTGCTTCAAAAACTGAAATTGTTATTGATTAGTATGTAATGTTTGATGCAAAGTTTATCTAATTACATCAGTTTTGCCAAAACCGACGTTTCTCATTTTTCTTAAGTTAGTAAACAGATGTACAAAAAGAAAATATTAGGAAGCTTTCGTTGAAATTTTGGATTTGGATCAAAAAGAATAAATATTAATCCCTCGAAACATATTATTCAACAAAAATATAGTTTAATATAATTAATTTAATATTAATTAAGTAAAATTTCAACGAAAGCTTCCTAATATTTTCTTTTTGTACATCTGTTTACTAACTTAAGAAAAATGAGAAACGTCGGTTTTGGCAAAACTGATGTAATTAGATAAACTTTGCATCAAATATTACATACTGATCATTAACAATTTCAGTTTTTGAAGCAAAATAAATAATTGGAAACAAAAATTTTACACAAAATTGCATTAAGATTACAAATGAAGTAAAGGCAAATGGTTTTACATCGATGTATAAAAGTTAATCTACGAGGGATGATCAAAATTTTCAAGAATCTGGGAAAAAATAAAAATTCTATTAGACTGTCAAAATTTCGCACAGAAGCTAAAAATGCCTAAATAAACAACTTTCTCGAATAAAGTTTTTCGATATTTTGATAAATAATGGCATTTTTGAACCTATTTTATTAAAAATGTCAAATTTGACAGGTAACGCAAGTCGTGCAGCTGCTTCTGTATACGTCATTTTTGGTTTTTATGTAAGCAAAAACTAACTGCTTTTTCAATTTTTACCTAAACCTAATAATAAAAAAAATCCCATTTGATGCGGACTTTCTTGCGGACACTGTATAGGGTGTTTCATATAAAATAAGCTAATTAATACCAGACCAACTTCCGGTATAACCGGAAATACGACCACATTAAAAATATTTTAGCTGGGTTGTCCCCATCAACTGTCATACTGTAAATTTTAAAAATTTTCCTATATTATAGTTTACAGATCGAGGCGGTACCCGGTATATCAAAAAAATTTAGATCTCTTAGAAATATTTTTAAATGATATTATCTGTAGCATAAAAAAATACAATCCTTAATAAAATATTATACAGGGTGAACCACGATGGGTGGCGAGCGGCTGTATCTCCAAAACCATACATGCTACGACTTTGGGGTAAAAAATGTATTACGAAATATGAGCAAAAAAAAATCATCGAAAATATAATTTAGGTTCCTAATTTTACCGCTAGGGCGCATAGTCGCTATGCTATGATACAACGCCCTAAATTTCTACTCATAACTGTAACACAATACAGGTCAGAAATTATGTTTTTATAATATGCTCTGTAATATCCTTTATAAATTCTGTAATAAGAATTTTTTAGTAGTTACCATGGCAACAGCGCGGAGAAGGGTAACGACTAAAAGCGCTTAAAGGGCTGTAACTTCGGTCTGCGTTAATCGAATTTAACAAACGATGGCTTATTTTAAAGAATGTTTTATCCTGAGTCAACGCTGATAAAATAATATTTAAATTAATGCGTAAGGTTGATAATAGAGGGCACTTTTAAAAAAAATTTATTTCTAGCATCGATTTCTAAAAAAAATTGAATGCAATCATCCCATTAACTCTATTGTATGGTCGTTTCCTCTTCTCTCTTAACATTTATCGAAAAAATAGTGGAAGAGTGTAATTATTTTTCGGCTTTTAGCAAGTTTTGCCATTTTCCTTTTATGAAAACGTTGAAATCCTAGGAATGTGTTTTTTAACTATATTTATTAATTTTAGGCTTTATCAAAAATTATTTATGATATTTTGATATTATTTAGCTATTTATCTATAAAATGCAATAATAATCCAAATGTTACATTTATTGCCAACTCGGCCATATAGACAATTACAAAATAAAACAAAAGAATGACCTTATTATCGTTTCGTCTATAATACGTGACAGTTACTGTTGCTGTCGTGATCATTAAGTCTAATTTTGTTAAATAAATAATTTAAAAAAAAATGCCTTTTACGAATGAGGAAGTCTAAGATATGACGATATTTTCAATTATTTAAAAACGTAGTTTTAGCTTCCAAAGAATATGTTATGCGTTATCCTCATAGAGTTCACCATTCCAGAAAAGTTTTTATGATTTTTATTGCATATATTATTTATTTATTCCTTTTACTAATAATAACCTAAAAAATAGAGTGAAAAATCATTGATTCCTGTTTTACCAACCGCCTGGAACTATGTTTAATTTTGTAATTGTTCACGGCTGCCTTGACAACAAATGTAACATTTGGATTATTATTGCATTTTTTAGATAAATAACTAAAATCAATAACAAAATATTATAATTAATTTTTTTTAAAACGCCTGAAATTAATAAATATAGCCAAAAAAGCTATTCCTGTAGGATTTTAACGTTTTAATAAAAAGGCAATTACAAAATTGCTAATGCTAAAAGCCCAAATCAAATTACACTCTTCCACTATTTTTGCGATAACTTTATAGTGATAAGAGGAACCGACTTGCGGTTTTTGCAGTTCTCATTACTAACTAGTTGGCTATAGAATAGAGTTAAAATAGTTTGAGGGTTGCATTAAAATTTTTTTTTTAAATCGAAGCTAGGGATATATTTTTTTAAAAAGTGCCCCCTATTAGTAACCGCACGAATTATTTTCGATAATATTTATGCAAACATTCAAACCGGATAAAACGTTCTTTAAAATAAGCCATATTTTGTTAAATTCGGTTAACGCAGACCGAAGTTACATGTTTTTAAGTACTTTTAGGCGTTACCCTTCTCGACGCTGTTACCATGGTCACTACAAAAAACTTGTAATTACAAAATTTATAGAGGAAATCACACAGCAAATAAGAATGTAATTTCTGTCCTCCATTGTATTGCAGTTATTATTAGAAATTAAGGACTTTGTATCATAGCATAGCGACTACGCACCCTAGTGGTAAAATTAGGAATTTAAAAATTATCTCCAGTGATTTTTTTTGTTCATATTTCATAATGAGTTTTCCCCCCAAAGTAGTAGTAGGTTTTGGTGATACAGTCGCTCGCCACCCGTCGTGGATCACCCTGTATATACAGTTGTATTTATAATTTTTGGTACAATACAAGTAATCCCATTACTAAGGTACCATTTCAATACCATTAATCTACCTTATATTAACATTAAGTAATTATATTACATAGTATTATACTGTAAACTTTTCTACTATTGCTAAATAAATAAATTTCGTTTACTTCAACCCTAAATAAATTAAAAACCCAATATGCAGACATACATACCCTCATTATAAGTACCCACTTACAAAGTATGTACAAATGTGTGCCGTGTTTTGAAAAATAATACCCTAACACATTAACGCTTTTATTACCTTTTAGCTAAGGAATTTTGAAGAAGTGTTTCTAAAATTTCCTAATTATCATGGTGGATTTGTATTATATCAGAAATGTTATTATAAAAAAATGATTTCATACCTTGCAATTTGTTTAAAATGAAACTTCCTTCCCGGTTTTTTGCTCTTTCCGGAATCACGACCTTTTTTCCAGACGTGGCTTTTCCAAGCTGGCTCCTGAAAAAAAAGTTTAACCAAGTTAGGTTACAAACTTAATAAAAACTTTATAGATTTAAACAGTAATTTTTTTATTTGAATGTTTCTATTAAAATTTTATTATTTCCAAAATTTTCGATCTATGTATTTGGCCACACCATGGACATTTTGTCTAACAGGGCAGTACTATTAAATGCAGCAAATCAATCACCCTCGATGTAAGAAAATATCTGGTGGACGGCGATTCAGGAAAGTCTTGTGTGTCAGCTTTTAACTATTTGCTTCATTTTCCTGATGATGAGTGTTTCTACACTCGAAACATGTCGATTCTATCCTAGGTTCGCCTAGTTTTTGAAATAAAAATTGTGTGGAGAAAGACTTTGTGCTTTTCTTTTTCCTATATCATTCAACTCCACTTTGAGTATGGACTACATCTTTAAAATTAAACAATAGTGTTTTAATAACATATTTTTGAGCTATTTTTAAAGGTAACAAACAAAGTCGCATGCGGAACCCCAGCACATAATACCATAATTTAAAATTGATTCAACCAAGGCTGAGTAAACCATTTTTGTTAATTTTAATGGTAAAATAATATGTCTTATTTGTAAGAACCTGTATACAAGTTTTCTAATTTTTTTTGCACCAATAAAGAGGCTGTTATCAAACCCTCTGTTAAGTCACATCTTAGATTCATAAAATTAATAAAATACACATTTTCAGATACTACAGGTAGAACAAGTTTTTATTTTGTTGGTTTAAATTTTAAAAAATATGAGGTATTTCAGGTCTTTGTATTAAGAACCTACTTATTTTAGTTCGGTGGTGATAAAACCGAGATTAACTAAATTTACAAACTCACACGGTATACAGACTGTCCGCGGATAGGGTTTACAATAGCACAAACGGATGCAAAATTTCATTTGTGGCCAAAATGCCGATTAGAAAACTTATTTAGAATAACGTTTGTAATTTAAATCCGAGATTTAAAATAAATCTTAGATTTTTTTTAGTTTTTTTTTATTTTTAGAGGTAAAATAATTTTTTTTTGGATAGCAGCATTAGCGGTCGAAATACATACATTATCAATGACAGAGGGATATCAAAAAGTTTCAAAAACTGATTTTTGGTGTTACCAGAAATATGTATTTTTAATTTCACAAATGAAATGACCGCGGAAATAACACAAAAAAATCTGAAAATAACAACAAATATTAATTTCATAATTTGCTATTCAAACACTCTGCCTCCACATTTAACACATTTTTCCAGCTGTAAACGAATGTGGTCAAAACTTCTTCGAATTTCTTCAATGGAAATTGTTTGCACAGCTTCATCAATTTGCTGCTTTAGAAGCTGTATTTCGTTCTCAATTGGGCGGGAGTACACTAATTGTTTGAGGCGCCCCCAAAGATAGGCATCTGAAATAGTTAAATCGGGACTTCTTGGGGGCCACAGAACCGGAACATGACGACCAATCCATCTGTGGCCAAATGTATTATGAAGCCATTCCCTCACTTCAATTGCGAAATGCGCAGGGCATCCATCTTGTTGAAAGTACATTTCGTTCCTAAATTGGAGAGGCAATTCTTCTAGGTTGTCAGATATGAATGTTTCCAACATTTCAAGGTAACTCCTACGGTTACACGTATTTTAGAAAAAGTATGGGTCAATAATGCCGTAATAAAAAATCGCACACAAGACATTTATTTTTTTGTAATATTGTCTTCTTGCAGGAATTCTAAAACGGGGATTATTTTCGCTCCAGTATCGAATATGCGCAGAAGACACTTTCCCGTTTGTTAAAAATGCCGATTCCTCGGAGAATATGATAAATTTATGAAAATTCCTGTTTTCACTTACAATTTTGATTCCGACCCAAAGACAAAAATCCAAACGTTTGGCTTCGTCTCCTTCCAACGTTTGATTAAAAGTTGACTTAAATGGGAATATTTTGTTTATCTTCAAAATATACTGAATATGAGTTTTTTCTGCTACATCAAGTTCTTGAGCTCGGTTTCCTAATGAAAGGGTAAGATCGTCAGCAACAGACTGGAATACGATTAGGGAAGCTGCGTCATTCTGATCATAGTTTTTTTTAATTAGAAACTGAACCAGTTTGCTGAAATTTTTTTAATAATTTATGAAGTTTTATTTTTGAGCCGTAAACGTTAGGGAATCTTTGATTAAATGTCTCTCTCACAAAGCTGTAAGAACTTTCACCCGCACCGAAACATTAAACTAAATAAACCCTTTGTTCTAAGGTCAACATTTTCAAAACACATCAAATTCTATTTGACAACTTCAAATTTACCCCATACGTAAAGCAAAGTAATAAAAGGGTAAAAAAATTCCTAGTTTATACAAAAGATGGTAGGAATGCATTTAAAATTTTAAAATAAGATACACACCACCCATTATAAAAGTAGAGTCTAAAAATAAAAAAAAATAAAAAAATGGAAGATTTATTTTAAATCTTGGATTTAAATTACACAAACGTTATTCTAAATAAGTTTTCTGTTTGGCATTTTGGTAAAAAATGAAAAATAAAGGTAGTTTACTCTTGGAGAAAAATCATGTTCTTGAAGTTTTTGCGAACCCTGTATAAAAAATCTAAATTTTCTCTTCGTGAATTACATTTTTTTTTACAAGCAAAATTTTTATCAAGAATGCCTTTTTCCCGAAAAATTAAATTTTCTATCCATTTGTGCTATTGTAAACCCTATCCGCGGACAGTCTGTATACAAATAGATATTTGACCGAATTTTGGATAAAACGAAATGGTAAGTGCATCAATACTTAACCCTCATAGCGCAATTTCACAACTTACTGTAAATTCAGTATTTATCTGAGGACGATTGAAAATACTGACTAGTTGAAACGTTGTAGCATCAGGAAGTAACGATAATGCAAGTTCAAAACACGCACTGAGAGAAAACTCTATTAGCCGTAGCTAGAAATCCATTCGCAGTAGCAAGAAATCTGCATTAAATAGGCGCCGAAAAAACAACTCTGTTGTCGCTACAAGGTTATTTTTTTTTAAATGACTTTTTAACCTCAACATGGTCGTTTTTTAAATATTATTTTTTTGCTGTTAAAAGACAACTCAATTGCCATAAAAAATATATAATGCAGTGGTAAACAAAAATGATTTTGTGATTAATTGAGGTCGTGTAGTTAGAAAAGTATCGGTTTTTACTCCTAAAAATAATCAGCCAGCTATAAAGTAATTTTATTTTTATTGTAGCTAGTCCACCTAGCTACTACTAAATTCCTTTTTTTAGCTCCTTCGTCAAAATGGCTGTGGTTGGTGGATTAGTTTATAGTGGATGTTTTTGGCTATTGATTTGATAAAATTTTTATATTTTAATAATTTTATATAGGGTGGTGTACTTTTAGTGCAACGTTATACAATAAGTGTTGTGGCGGTGTGTCTCCAAATTCAGGTAGGTAGGTACAATTATTTTACCAATAATTATATTTATTACTTATATTTTTTAATTCATTCCGATCATGGCCGCCATTAAGTTTCCGTTCTGCACTTATTAGGGCAGTATTTTTGATAAAAATTGTATGTTAAACTTTGTTTAATAACGGGGGGATCTGACTGATCTGAAAGTATCAAACTGCTAGAAACATTACCCTTTTTAGCCTTTTTTTTAAATTAATAGGTATCAGAAAACCTAACAAATGTGATTTTGCATTGCAAAATTTAGAACGGGGAAGAAATATCTCAAAAACTCAGATTGATTTCCGATTCTATCCCCTAAATTTGTATTGTATTTCTGAAAAAATTAATTTCTCGCCTAACAAAATTTAAAGACTCACCTAAGTCAACGATTTTTTGTAGGTACCTAAGTAGAGTAATGTGATAAACATGAGTTACTTATTAAGTAATAAATTTGGTAAAATAATTGTACATACCCGAATTTGGGGACACACCGCCACAACACCTATTATATAACGTTCCACTAAAAGTACACCACCCTATATGAAATTATTAGAATATAAAAAATTTATCAAATCAATGGTCATTAAACATGCACTATAAACTATAATCCACCAACCACTAAACAAAGTAACAACACTGCAATGAATAAAATGAAGCAAAACGATTTCACCATCATGTTTTAAAAAAGCAACTGTTTAGTTTATTTTAGATAGGTATAAAAGATTGGTAAGTTTTTATTTTTATTTTTGTGGTAATAAAATAACTTTATAGGAATTAAAAAAATACTTTTTAAAAACACTTTATTGGATACATATTGTTATGGTTATATTATATTCTGTTACCATAAAAAAGCATTGAGCACACGTAACAATATTGTTGTCAAAAAAAGTCCTTGATTGCGACTATTTTAGGGATAAATGGATTTTTTCTTGTGGTAATACACATATATTCAAAAAAATACTTGTATTGAGTGATTTTCCTCAGTGCACCTATTACTAATATTTTCCTTGTGTTTACAATATTAACTAATTGGTTTTGGAATTGGGGCTTTTAATTATTATCATAATATAATATTAGCTCATTAAATTATAAATACAATGGTAATTATTTGAAACATAACAATAATTGTGTACTTTATATTAGCATATTATTATTTTTATGCCAATCAATAATAATTATAATGATAAACCAGCAACATTAACGATTTATTAATTATTCACTTTAATAGAAATCTTTATTTCATAAATTAAATTTTGTTTATTTTCCTGGTTAACCATTGTTATATTAATACTAATATACAGGGTGCCCGAAATTGGTGCTGACAGTATTGCGACCTCGGGAACTATCGTGCCAGCAATTTTTGCATCAAAGAGGGCTTGGATTAAAAAACGTAGGGCTTGGTTTAGATCACAATGATATGGGGATGATATATCTAACCAAATCTGGGTTAAAATTTTGTAAAATTTATATTATGACATGATATGTCAAACTAATGAGTAATAAAATAAGTGGACAAATACAAATTTATTTTTGTTGTTTACAAAATTAACAAAGTGAGAATATACAGAAAGAAAAAGAAAAATAATTACATAAATTGCTGAAATTGGCCACTGCCATGCTCCAAGCATAAATTCACACGTCTCTTCATATTTTCGAAAGTGTTGACCAGGATATCTGGAGAAATGTTATTCTTGGATAATCCGTTCTTGTAATTGTTCTAAATTTGCAATTGGTGATTTAAAAATAGTGTTCTTATAGTGTTCTTTAAATGAGGAAAAACGAAGTAATCCATAACCGTTAAACAAGGTGATCTAGGTTGGAATTCAATGTCTGATCGAAAACTGATCAATCTGTCGTCGAAAAAATTGCGTAAGTAGTTAATAGTTTCGGAGGCTGTATGGGCGGTTGCACCGTCCTGTTGAAAATATCCAAAACGTAGTTCGTCATCAAGTAATTGGTCCACAAATGGATTCAGAATATTGTCTCTATACCGCTGTGCTGTAACTGTGTCATGGAAAAAAATAGGACCAACAATTATTCTCGGGAAACAGCTAACCAGACACAAATTTTTTGAGGGTTCAAAAAAATGGGGATTTTCACTACTCCACATGCGTGTATTCTGAGAATTCACATAACCGGAGAGGTGAAACCAGGCTTCATCCCAAAAAAAATGTCAGCTCTAATAAATCATTTATTTTTAATAAATTTTGGGTAAACCATTGAGAGTAATTCCGTCTTTTAAAATCTGCGGCTTGTATTTCTTGAAATACTTGCACTTTATAAGGAAATAAATTTATCTTCTTCTTAAGAATAGTCCTGCATGTTCCAAAAGATCTTCCCACTTCTTGGGACAGGCGTCCAATACAATTTGTTGGCGTATTTTGCATTATTTCACTAACGTTTGCAACAAGTTCTTCTGTTCTTACAGATGGTCTTCCGGCTCCTTTTTTGTGTTGTAAAGAACCTGTTTCCCTAAACACAGCCACGGTTCTTTTCAGGCAATGATAAAAATTCCCAGCAATAAAGGCAACGTTCGGAAAATGATCGTGAAAATCGTCCATTAACAAACCCGGATTGTATTGCCACTCACCATTTACTCTAACCCCGTTTTAAAATACGCTTCAACCATGAATGTTTTGTGCTGTTCCGTAAAGCCCATTTTGTGAATTGTTCAAGAAATTGGAAAAATGAACGATGAACCAAATTACTTGTAACGACTGTCAAAGATGACGGAATAACTGATTGATTGTTAATTCAGGTAATAACTGACACCCAACAGGTATTAACCTCTACGGCTAAGCATTACGTCCTTAGATGCAAGGCCCTCTTTGATGCAAATAATTTTTGCTCGCACGGTATTAATACTAATAGACAGGGTGCCCGAAATTGGTGCTGAGAGTATTGCAATCTCGGGAACTATAAGAGGTAGATATGCTGTTAAATGGGAAAAGTTTTATACAATTATGTTAGCAGTTTATTGGTGCTTGTGGATCGATTATGGTTCTTTTGGTTTTTGAGATATTTTGAATAAATAATAAAAAAATAAAATAAATAAAATAATGCATTTCCTTAAATCGATTGTAACTATGTTATTTCCCAATATTTTTTAAATCTGTAAACATATTTTCAGAGCAACTTTTTACATAGAATAGGCCTACTTGGTAATATTTTAGTTACAACGTTTTGATTTTCTGGAACCATCATCAATTTTCTGTTTTCTTATGGCCGCCATATTAGATTTTTTATTAATCGAAAAGTACTTAATGTTTCTTATAACATGACACTAAAATAAATTAAAATTGAATAACCTTAAAATAACTAAAAATAACACTTTTAGGGAAAATTCATATTTGCAAAGACCGATATATCGGAAGATCCTTTTTACTTAAGAATAAGGTTAAGTTAAGAATATGGAGAACTAGAGGGTAGGAGGCCGATCGACAATGGCAGTATTTTCAATTTCTGTCCCGGTTTTTTGGTTAGTTCGCTAGTTGGCCGATAGATGCTCTCGCTTCGCAAGTGGGCTGATGTCGTCTTCTTCTTCGTTTTTAACTTTTACTTTTATACTTTTGACAATTTTATTGACATTTTATTTTTCGAAATAACAAATAACGTTTGAAGGCAAGACAAGACAAATAACTTTGTATTGTATTTGATTTTCATATTTATAATGAATAGGTAATGGTACAATTTATAAAAGTAGAGTTTGCTTTGTGTCGGGGTGTAAGTAAGACAGGATCTTCTTCAGAGAAGAAACGCATCCAAATAAGTCTTTTTCTAGCTCCCAAGGTAAAACCCTCTGTAGCTAGAATGTTCCTGTATTTTAGAAACGAAGCATCGTTGGAACTTTATACAGGCCGAGTTTACTAATAAGTATAACAAAGTAAGTGTAAATTCATATAAAATCCTTATTTGTTCCTTAAAGAACTAATTTAAATAAAAATAGTTATCGCATCCATAAGAAACCATTTATTTGATAGCCCACTTCGAACAAGAGCGCCATCTTACGGCGATTCGTAAAGCTGAATTACCGATGCTAATTTGTGACCGAATCCAATGCATTGCGATCGGCCTCCTACTTCAAGTCCTCCATAGTTAAGAATAATATATTTTCATATTATTCTTACACTAACTAATATTAAGGATAAACATGTCGACCATTTTTTTCATTTTAATACATCGATGACATTTTTTACAGCCATGTAAAAATATTTTTTAGTAGTTTCTCACATGTTTTTACCTAAAGGAGGCAAGTGATAATCACTTTTAATTGCGGAATTGTGTATTCTTGCGTTTATTCGGATTTGTTCGTAGTAAAATGAAGTAAATTAGTATAAAGGGTGTTATAAAACTTAAATTTTTACCGCCCTATACAATAGGGCGAAAACACTGTGAGTGCTACCTTATTTTTATTTTTAATCTAATTTTTCCCTGCAATTTAAACACTCAAAACTTGCCATTTTAAAATAGGGATTCGAAAAAATATGAAAAAAAAAAAATGTTGTGGAGCTTTAGGCATACACGAGATCGTTTTTTTTGACAACATATTTTTGCGCCTATTCGATATTTTTTTCCAGTAACAAAATACCGTTTAACCATTAAAATATGTATCGAATAACATATTTTTAATGGATGATTCTTTAATTCGTATAAGGTAACCTAATTATCACCAAAAAATAAACCCTCTTTTTATAACTAAAATATACTTTTCAGAAACTAAATGGTTCCTTTTTTAAAATATGGAGAAATCGTTTAGGTAACTTTCAGCGAGCGCTATATAGTCTATCCCTTACTACAACGGAACAGAGACGCACAAAGTAACTTAAAATGATGATTTGCCGTTGCTCCGAGCGGTTTAAGTTGAACGAATCAGTGGCGGCTCGTTAATGAAGGGCTCTGGGGCGCCGAACTCCCTGCAATTATTTCAAACAGAATCCAAAAATACTTTACTTAAAAAACCAATTAAGCAATGTATGTAAGCAATCCATTAAAATAATTTAAACCAAACATAGCCCTATTCCAGCAGGTAGGTTATACTAAGCGCTGGCATAATAATTCAAACCAAACTTTCAACCTATTCCAACGGGCAGGTTATACTCATAGACAAGCGAGTTGCGCAAGGTTATACTAAGCGCGGGCGACCAATTATTCGTCCCGATTCAACGCGACTTCTCGATGAGTTGCCATGACGACGGAGGCGTGACGTCACCTACACATCGCGCAACGTGCGGCCACGGATGAGCTCCAATTTTCCATGCCCAACAGTTGTTCGCGAATCGCGATGCCACGGTAGAGTAATCGATATATTATGTACTCGGACGAGGCGACCTGCTATTTGTTTTGATTTAATTTATTGGTTACGTTATAAAGTTGGAAAATTTCGTATATGAAGGTCAGTGATTTACAGAAGCTTGTGTTTAGTTCTCTGAGCTTAAGTGAAAAACTTGATTTAAAAATGCAGGGCGCCCACTACCAATATTGAACATAGTACAAGTGCAATCAAAATGTAAAAGTAAGGCACAGTTTACGCGTAAGTTTGACAAAGAAATATATAATAAAAATCCTGGATAATATGCGGTTGTGAGGACACAAATTCTTTTTTTTTTGTTTCGTGTGTCTTCTTTTTGACGGGGATGATAATTGGACTATAAATGGGGTGCAGGACTTAAAACATCTTTCAGAGAAAATAAAAAAACATGAAAATAGTGCAAAACATCGTCATAATGTGGTAAGTTTTGAGATGTTAGGACAAACTAATATTTTAACTTGTTTAAGTAATGCTTATGCTGATGAAATTAAAATTCACAACGAGAAAGTTAGAAAAAACAGACGCGTATTTCGAAAACAAAAGAAATTTTAATTTTTTTTAATTTAAAGCCAGCTAGTCACGAGCCGCCACTGGAACGGAATAATTCAGAACATATCATTTGATTGCCGTTGTTGCTGGGTAATTGATGTCTGATAGTATGGTGAACTTATAGTGCATGTGCGAGGTGCATGATTGCAAACGTAATTTTGTGTTCCGTGATATAAATGTTGTATGGTTGGTCCTTATATTAAAGGTTTATTTGTGTTTATTTTCCCTTTAATAATAAACTTGATCTTCTGTTGTTATTAACATACTTTATAATAAATAAAAACTAATCTTATTTGGTTTTAGGTGGTTGTAAAAATAAATGTTTTCATATAAAAACATTGTCGGTAATTTTGTGTTTTGTTAAGCCTTATCCCAATTGATATGTTTCTCTAGGTAAGAACTTCTACGCCATTTTGTTTTCTCAAAATAAACATCACTGGTGATGAGTCTGGGGCAAAATACCTATAGATTAAAAAGTATTATATATAAAATAAGGCCATCAACTGGCCATATTAATTTTTCCTCGTATTCTTTAAGTACCTTAAGTACCTCTAGGTAACTGGCTCAAAACGTCACTGTCACTACAGATATTTAATTTGGCTATTGAAAAGCAAAGAAATTTAATAAAAAATAAAATAAATTGGCGAATACATCAGTGCCGGCCAATCCTAAAAAAAAGGAGTTCAGAAAAAGGTAATTTATTAGTAGCTAGGTAGACAGCCAATGGTAAAAATAAATGTTTTATAGCTAGCTGACAATTTTTAGGATTAAAAAGGAATACTTTTTTAACTACGTGACCTCAATTAATTAAGGATATATTTCTTTAGGGTAACAGAGTTGCCTTTTAGCAGCATTTTTTTTAACGATCATATTGAGGTGAAAAAGCAATTTCAAAAAAACTAACCTAGTAGCTACAATAGGGTTATTTTTTCGGCGCCTATTTAATAATAATAATACATTTATTGTTTACTCAAATGTAAATTACATAAAGGGTTAGTTATTTTGCTAAGTAAGAGAGTAAAACAATAGGCCTTAGTGGAGCAGACATCCAGTCCAAGGATCTGAATACTGTTTAAGCCTTAAATTAATATAACACATATCATATTTTGGTGCTGTAATATACCTGATATTCCGAATGTGCGGAGCATGGTAAAAACAGTTAAAGATATTACTGATTTTATAAAAGGAAAAGGAAGGGAGAAGGAGGTAGGGGAGCAGGTAAATGTGACTTATAATCCACATGGATGGTGAGGTTTAGATGGAAACTACTGTGTGCGGAGATAATGGTTTTTACTGATCTTTTAATGCATAATGGATTTCTAGCTACGGCTAATAAAGTTTTCTCTCAGTGTGTAATGTGCATCAAAGCATTTCTTGAGATATTATCAACCTATTTGAGAGTCATATTATATTACTATGCGAAAAGTTCTGTATGAATTAATCCAATATTAAAACTAATGTATACAAATCGAAAAACGGCATTCTGTTGCATTTTATAAAAGCAATTAAATTTTTAATGAACTGACACATTCACGCCAAAAGTATCATTCATATTTACAAATAAAAACGCCATATCTCTTGATAAAACTTGGTTTCAATAAGGGGTATTAATCTGTTTTAAACAACCAAATGTGAGTTTTTTAAATTTTGACGCATTTTTGCGTTTTATGATTTTAAATCAAATAAAACAGACACTTTATCCGCCCGTTTTAATAAAAAAATGGACAAACACAGTTAATAAAAATTGCAAAAGCTGCAAATAAAGTTACCAAATTGCATTTAAATTACTTCATTTTTGATTCCGGATATTCTTTGGTAAAAAGGGATAGGTACAAAGCGAATATATTATTAAACCCATTTGCCAGATATTGTTATATATTGTTTTAAGTAGGTTTTAGAGAAAGCAGCAAGTGACGGGTCAGTTTCGATAGTATACACAGTGATCCTCTAACCGTAAAAATTGGAATACCTCAGGGTACCGTCTTAGGACCAATAATTTTATTTATTACCTATATAAATTTCTTAGCTAATATTAGTAATAATAATGGAATAGTCATATGCTGACGACACAGTGATGTAGTATTGAAATGAAACTTGGACTCAAGTGATGGAGTCAGCTATGGATGGTATGAAAAATATTAAGATCTGGCTGGATTTCTTTAAATTAATCTTGAAACTACTGTATTAACACATAAAACCTCCACATTAAGAAATTATATTAAGGTAGGAGTATCAACATGCTTGCCAACCTATAACCTATTTCGCGTAGATTTATTTATGTTTTCTAGCTTTTATACAAAATTTAAAGAAAATCAGTATCGACTTGATATTCTCTAGGTAATAATTGACATATTTAATAAATATCAAGGAATTTCATAACTTATTTTAGGAGAATTGTATAGCGAAAAATATCGGGTAAGATTTTTTTAAACATTATTATGTCATTGTCACTCATTGTTTTTTCACTATACAATTCTTCCAAAATTAGCAATAAAATAAATTGATATTTTTGTAATATATCAGATACTACCTAAATAATGTACCGACGATATTGATTTTCTTTAAAT
This sequence comes from Polydrusus pterygomalis, assembly GCA_963969555.1. NCBI lineage: Eukaryota > Metazoa > Arthropoda > Insecta > Coleoptera > Curculionidae > Polydrusus > Polydrusus pterygomalis. The sequence goes on from OZ018377.1 coordinate 76,731,047, forward strand.
AATAGTTATTAAAATAATAAACTCAAAAAATCAACGCAAAATAGGTTATAGGTTGGCAATAGATTGAATGACGTTGAGAATTCAACCTTAATCACCCATATCAGACGCGCAATCATATAAACGGACAGTTGATAATTCCTAACAGTAGTAAAAATGTTAATTTAATATTTTTTCATTACTTAGCACCAAAAATTTATAATGCTCTATCACTAGAAATAGGAAATATTCCAAACAGCAAAAAGTTTAGAATAAATGTAGGATTTTTATAAGGAGCAATTTAAATAAATGTATTATTTTAAAAATTAATACTTCTCGCGCATTTTGATAATATGGCACCCAAGTGCATATCTCCCCTTTGGTTCACTAAGGGCGGATGTCAAAAAAAGGTATTTTACAGGAGAGCTAAAAACGTTAATAAAGTGACTTTGTTTTTAGATTTTGCTGTTATTATAATTATTTTAGAATTATTACATTTTCAAATATAAACTGGATAGTCCATTGAACATATTGCAAGCTCTACATTTTGTGAACGTAACTAAATTAAACGAAAATAATTTTTTTAAATAAAAAAAATTACCATAAAAATGACGCGAGCGAGCTGAAACGGGCAAAAAAGTGGTCTTAAAAAAATTCAAAAAATTATAGGCGTATTCCTTCTAGGGCGGAGATTTCGGGAAAAATAAGCAAACAATTCCACTGTCAAAATTTGACACCTGTCAATGTAAAAATTTTTTTTAATTTTTAAAAAACAAATCGGACGACGTACAGAGCTTCGTTTTGGAAAAATAAATGGGGAAAAAAATCGTAACAATCGTATGTACCGTGCGAACTGCAGCTCCTGTATAAACTATTTGTCAAAATTTTCTTTCGCTCTAGCTTCCTTATAGTTTATCCGATTTTGACGAAATTCGGTATGGTGGCTACGGTAGTTGTATACTACAAAACGTATATCTCAGATCTGTCAAAATCTTATTGACAAGCGGTATATAGAATACCTGTCAAAATGTAAAATTTGGGAATTTTCTATATTTGTCAAAAAAAAATAGCGGGTCGTATAGACAGGCCCAAGGAATACGGAAAAAATACGCAAAAAATTCTCCTGTCAAGTATAAAAAAAAAAACGATATTGACGAAACACATTTTTTATTTCTACCCTCTATTGTTGAATTAAAGTGGCAAAAACAGTGTCAACACAAGTAAATCAATCACAGTTTGTTGAAATTTTACAGGTTTTACAGTACACTGTTGACTGACAAAAGCCACAAGTCCAGTGTTGGCAGCTTTCACAAAATACGTATGTGCGACTTCGGTATAACGGGTGCTGGGCGATAAAGACGGTTGTCCAAATTTTGTCACAGGCCGTTAGTGCTCCAAAGCAATAGTGGACAACTGGCTTTATATAATTACTATCTTAAAAACTATTAATTTTAGAACATAGAGCTTTAGTCCATTGTATAGAGCGACTTTGGTTTAGTGGAAAATGATATTAATGTTATTTTCTGAAAATTGTGACATCCGCCCTTAGTGAACCAAAGGGGAGATATAATATACTACTTTAAATTACTCCTATTCTTATATTATTTTATACAGTGACCGGCAGAAAGTGCGCAGCATATGGGAAAGTTTTTTTATCTTCAAGTTTAGAAAACTAATTTTATTTTAGATAGGTTCTGCATGTTCTCAAACCAAAATAACACCCATTAAATCCGGTAAAAGTCTTATGGTATACGAGGTAGGATCAAAAATTTGAAATTCCGCTAAGAGTAAACTATTTAGGAGATGCTTTAAGTCAATGTAAATAAAAAAATATCAGTTAGATGAAATTAACTTGTTCCCTCAGAAAATAAAATACGGTGTGCAGCAAAAATATTTAATATTTTAATGTTTTTATTTTAAAAAGCCATAATATTATGAAAACAAACTAATCGGACTTATGATCGACGGTTATCTCTAACAAAGTCTGCAGAAAATCTTATTTTCGTACTGTTCGGTTGCTATTTATTTTTTATACAGTGTTATTCAGAAAACACGATTAAATCCATTTTTTTATCCAAAATAAGCGAAATTTGGAATTTGAGTATATCTTCGAAATTAAAACAATAATTCCTAGTAAAAAAATATTCTAAAATGAAAGATATATACCAGAAGACTTTTACCGGGTTTAATGGGTGTTATTTTGGTTTGAGAACATGCAGAACCTATCTAAAATAAAATTAATTTTCTAAACTTAAAGATAAAAAACGTTTCCATATGCTGCGCACTTTCTGCCGGTCACTGTATACTCTATAAAATACTTATATTTACTAGCTTTTAATTAAACCTTTATATTACTTATTTAATAACATTAAGATTACTGTATTATTAATCAGAATTAAATTTTGCACATACAGGGATTTAGTTCTCTAGGTGCAAAACTAAAAAATAAGACTATTTTTAAATGCTTTTACGTTTATATAATATACAGTGTCACCAGTAAAGTCCGCATCATATGGGATTTTTTTTATTAACAGCTTTATTCGAAATTTGCCTTTGGCATCAAGTTCTACTTCGTTCGAGATGAAAGTTAAGCAAAAAAATAGTATTCACGTGATTCGCATTACCTATCTGTCAAATTTTAATTTTTTTCAAATAGTAATTCAAAAGTGGGGTTATTTCTGAAAATATCGAAAAAAGTTATTAGAAAAAGTTTTTTTAAATGCAGTTTCTAGCCCACATGCAAAATTTCAGCTGCAAAAGATAATTTTGATTTTTTAAATATACATTTAAATATTATATATTTTGTAAATTGCACCACTTTTGCAAAATAAGACTCAACGCAACCTACATAAAACTTATCAGTTTTGACAAGGCTTTATTTCAGATATATTTTCTTTGAAGTTGCGCCATATTAAATGTGTGTTTTTCTACAAAATCAAAAATGGGGTATTAAAATTTGGTCGCATGTGATGTAAAGTTTATTTGTTTTTGACCCTACAGAGTGGCCCTTTAGTGTGGCAAAGTACAATAGCTCCGTTACTATTTCAAATACATTAAAAATATTAATACAAAAGTTGAAGGGCAGTAAGTGACTTATAACGTAAAATTATTTTTAACTCTATAGGGTGGCTCAAAAAAGCGGAACAATAAAAAATGTACTTTTTTCAAATAGAATACCCTGTATATTTTTTCATTTTTAAATTCCACATAAAATTATAATTATTTTTTATTAAATACATTATTAGTCTATACTTTATAGTTTCCGAGATATTGACTCTTGAAAAGTGACATTTTTGAACTTTGACAGCTTCTAGCTTTCTAACAGTACGTCTTAGAGCAAAACGGCTTACATGTCCCTATCTTTAATTTTTATTATCTTCCCAAAAAAATCAACTTCCGGTTAAACCGGATGTTACTCGAAAGCAGGAAATATAGTTGTTCCGGTTTAACTGGAAGTTGATTTTTTTGGGAAGATAATAAAAATTGAAGATAGAGACATGTAAGCCGTTTTGCTCTAAGACGTACTGTTAGAAAGTTAGAAGCTGTCAAAGTTCAAAAATGTCACTTTTCAAGAGTCAATATCTCGGAAACTATAAAGTATAGACTTATAATGTATTTAATAAAAAATAATTATAATTCTATGTAGAATTTAAAAATGAAAAAATATACAGGGTGTTCCATTTGAAAAAAGTACATTTTTTCTTGTTCCGCTTTTTTGAGCCACCCTATAGAGTTAAAAATAATTTTACGTTATAAGTCACTTACTGCCCTTCAACTTTTGTATTAATATTTTTAATGTATTTGAAATAGTAACGGAGCTATTGTACTTTGCCACACTAAAGGGCCACCCTGTATATAAGGTAACTTCATAAAAAGTATATTATGCAGCTGAAATTTTGCATGTGGGCTAGAAACTGCATTAAAAAAACTTTTTCTAATAACTTTTTTCGATATTTTCAAAAATTGGAAAAACCTAAAATTTGACAGGTAATGCGAATCACGTGACTACTATTTTTTTGCTTAATTTTCATTTCGATCGAAGCAGAACTTGATGCCAAAGTCAAATTTTGAATAAAGCTATTAATAAAAAAAATCCCATATGATGCGAACTTTACTGGTGGTACTGTATACTTAAATCATGTAGACATTTCTGATCAGCATTATGTAATATACAGTGTGTTTCAGGCAAATGGAATAAAATCGATAATAAATACATGGGGGCGTGTCCGAAAAAACGCTCAGACACGCCGATTTGTATTTCTAGTTGCGCATTTAAAGAAAAAAAAATATACAGGGTGTGTCATTTAAGAGTAGCCAATATCAACTTTCTTATTTTAAATGCAACTAAAAGTATTTCATTCAATTTTTGGATTCTTCAGAAAATTTTAGATATATTTCATGTACAGGGTGTCCAGTTTTCGACACTTTTGACGGGTATCTCAGTTATTAGTACAGATAGAATGATGCGGTTTTCGCAAACCTTTGTCACTTTTTTGTGAAACATACGATGCCCTTAACGGATTTATCATGGCCATCTTGGTTTTTGAGATACAGGGCGAAATTGAAAACGGTGCATTTTCAGACACCCCTTGTATTTTTAGTTATCTTATACCTTATCGAAAATATAAGAATGGGGTGTTATACAGTTTTTTGCGTAGAATCCAGTGGCGTAGTTAGTATTTTTTCAGGTGTTCCCATTTTTGAGAAATATATCAAAGTTATGTTTTTTTAAATGGAACGCCATGTATATTTTTTCATATTTGCATTCTGCTTACTGAGAGCTTTTTAAAAATATATAATAGTTGGCACTTTGTTTTAACAGGAAGGTTAAAATTCACATTTTTTAAATAACAAGCTTATTTAAGTTGACAGTAGGCCGTGTATTTTATTTTAATAAAAATAAATTGACGATACACTACAGTCACTACACCATCAATATTACTTTATAGTTTAATTTCAAACTTTTAAGTTTTTTAATACTTACAATAGTAAAAAGTCATTTTCTCTTATTGTTACGTAGGTATATTATCGGAATAAACAAAAACATCTAGTAAGCATTGACTTATCCAGGCTATAAAACAAAATTTTCATAATGGCGTTTAGCTCTTGTCAGAACTGTATTTAGGTATTTAAGGTTGAAAAGTTGCTCATAATTTATTTATGATATTGTTCAATTTCAACGATGGCCCAAAAGTATGAAAACTATGAAAAATACGATATGCTGGTATGCTTTATACAAAGTCATGAAAACTCCCATAAAGCTGCCGATTTATATTTCAATAGGTAGGCATATTATTATTTTTTACAACGACCATTTTTAAAGTTATATACGGAGTGTTTGTTTAATTAGCGTCCTATATTATCTTCATTTTATAGATAGCCTGAAAGAAGGCAGCCATTTATAGATTTTCCCTATAAAGAAAAATTTAATTGAACATGGAACCTTTACACAGCCTCGACCTAAAACATACAATAAGGAAAATAGAGAAAAAGATAAGGTAAATGTTTTGGCTTATGCAACCGTTATTCCTTCAACTTCATGCAAAAATATAGAAAAGGAAAATGGCATAAAGATCAAAAATGGATAGGCAAAAATAGAGCTGTAAGATGGCCACCGCGATCGCCCGATTTATCTGTGTTGGACTTCTTTCTTTGGGGTTTTTTGGAGAGCAAGATATACAACCAGGCACAGAACTGTAGAGGAACTGCGACAGGCTACCCATTTAGCATTTCAATTTCTACAAAACCACCCTATAATAATTTTAAACGCCTTGAGACGAATTACCGAAATGTGTCAGCGTTATATTAGGGAGAATGGCAACCATTTTCAACAATATTTATAAATAAAAAGTATGCATTTTAATCCACAATTTAATTGTTCTAGTGAAACAAAATCCAAGGCCTGCTCCCAATTTTTTAAAAAATATGAATTTTAACCTTCCTGTTAAAACAAAGTGCCAACTATTATATATTTTTGAAAACCTCTCAGTAAGCAGAATGCAAATATGAACAAATATATAGGGCGTTCCATTTAAAAAAAACATAACTTTGGTATATTTCTCAAAAATGGAGACACCTGGAAAAATACTAACTACGCCACTGGATTCTACGTAAAAAACTGTATAATACCCGGTTCTTATATTTTCGATAAGGTATAAGATAACTAAAATACAAGGAGTGTCTGAAAATGCACCGTTTTCAATTTCGCCCTGTATCTCAAAAACCAAGATGGCCATGATAAATCCGTTAAGGGCATCGTTTGTTTCACAAAAAAGTGACACTGGTTTGCGAAAACCGCATCATTCTATCTGTACTAATAACTGAGATACCCGTCAAAAGTGTCGAAAACTGGACACCCTGTACAATATCCTATATCTGGAAGATATCTCGGAAGCCATTCTTTTACTTGGTAATGGCTTTCTGTTGCTCTACTATCCCAAAGATAAAGAAAACAGCAATACTTCGTAAATCCACCCTGAAGCTCCAGTAATAGTCCTATGACTTTTAGGTCACCACATATTTGCCACGTATACGTATCATAGCTTATTACGTTTAGAATAAGTGACATACTTTCGTATGTTAGTATGTTTCCTTCATGTCAACTGCATGCGCAAGAATTGTTGCTATTATAAAGCAGAACTACTGCTTTTAAACTTATTTGAGACGAATCTATAAATAAGCGCCCTTAATCCGGGTTATGTGCGAATCCTATTTCTTCCATAACACTATTTGGATTAACACAAACACACATTTTATCCTGCATAGTAAGAAACGAGGATAGCTCCTGGTTACAGTTTCTAAATATTGTAACTTTGGTTCCAGTGGGTAGTAAATTCTATTGTTGTCATTTAAAACCTAATACTTCAGCATATTCTTACTAAAAAAATCATAACTCAAAAATCTGACGTATTAAGAAGAAGACGATAATTTTTACATTTAGAGACCAAAAATTTACAAAATACGACATTTTACTTTACAGTCGCAAATTAGCTGTAAACGAGCGCTATTTTGAATATTTGACAATTATCTACTATAAAAAATACTTCGTGTATAAATCTTCACTAAATTTTATGGTTATACCACAATTGTTTCGACACACAGTGTCTTCGTCAGATGGTTACAAATTAATGAATAATTTAAATTATCTTAAACTATAAACTTTACTCTAAACATTTTTCAATAGAAACAGATAGTTTGGGTTATTTGGTATTTCCAAGTGTTAATAAAATAGGTAAATATTTAGAGTAAAGTTTATAGTTTAAGATAATTTAAATCATTCATTCATTTGTAACCATCTGACGAAGACACTGTGTGTCGAAACAATTGTTATGGTATAACAATAAAATTTAGTGAATATTTATACACGAAGTATTTTTTATGGTTGTTATAATGGATCTTCATCAAGTAACGGCTACTTCTATACAATATTTGACAATTGTTGTTTGTTTTGTTTTTTTCAAAAGATATATCTGTATATGCTGAAGCAATATACCAAATTTGAAATTAATATCTTATTAAGTACCTACTCGAACTATTAAAAAAAAAATTTAAACAGTTTTTAATTTCAAACTTTGAGGCTCTGTATATCAAACATAAGGGTTAAAAATAAAAAATGGCATTATAAAACTGATAATATTTTTGCTTCAGGAATATAATATGGTTAACAGATTGACCTCCTTTTTCCGGACGCAATGTATATTTAGTTAACGTTTACAATTTGTTATAACATGACATACATATTTAATTCTAGGTAACAATTATTAACTTGATATTCATATTGGGTCGTCAATCAACATTTGTAATAACATGACATGCATATTTATTTATTTGTCACAATTTATTATAATCTGACATACATAATAATTCGTCGATTACAATTTGCTATTATATGATATACAGTGTACGTTTGTTACTTGAAATAAATTCAGCAACTACAGTAATTTTTTTTTGAAAAAGGCTTGGACACGAGTATTAGCACACATAACAAGTTGTTTTTATAAAAAAGAAAAAATGATACAGTGTGTTCCAAATTAGAAATCTGACTATACCTGTATTTTTTTTCCTACGACCAGCTACGAAAATGACAATAACAGCACGGTTAACTTGGCTAGAAAGTGATAAATATCACACGAGTGTTGAAACAAAATATTTCAACACGAGTGTGGAAATACAAAGCACACTATAATTTAATTTAAACAGGTGTCAATTTGATAACAAAACTATTTATTAAAAATAACAAACTTACGGGACACGTGGAGTGAGTTGGGGTGCTGAGTGGGGTAAAGTACACTAGGGCATTACTGCAAATTAAAAAAAAAATCCTTTTTCTCGTTATTTTTGGGAACCTAAGAGTATTTATGATAAAAATAATATTATCAAAAAGGGAAAAATAATAACCTGTCAGGCAACCCACCAACTGCCATGTTTACATGTCATCTGAGTTGAACCACAGAAAAAAAAGGGGCAGCTATAGAGCAGAAATAGAATACCCTAGGAAATACCGATTTATAATTTTGCCATTATCTCGGATAAAAATATCCATACAATGTTTAGGGATATGGGACAAGTGAATACGCTTTATGTAAGTAAATTTATTTTAGCTATATTTAATACAAATCGAATAAGATATAACTTTTATAATTAACATGCTATCGATATTTAACTCCATCTCTATCTTTCTATAATGTTGAGCAAATGTTGAGGTTATGTTGTAGTTTTGTGTTATGTTGTTTTCGTAGGTACCTATATTATTGTTTTATTAAAAGAATGCAAGCAGCTAAAAGTTCAGAAACGAAATTTATTTACTGTACATAGATAGTAGGAAGGTGCGTAAGCAAATAGGAGAAAAAGTTATTATTTTTATTTAAATCTAGGTAGGTAAGTTAAAATGTGTAAAGGTGGTAAAGGTGGGCATTGTTTTTATTTTTTTTAACTCTAGTGCTGAAAAAATTTGATTAACACAATGGTGATACCTACAAACTATTAAAAACAAATCAGACTCTTTTTGATTATATTGTATGGTCGTAGGAAAAATTGTGTACATTACTCGTGTGAAAGTGATTTTCTCACACTCGGAGAATTTCCGCACTCGGCTGACGCCTCGTGCTAAATACCTCCTCGTTTGGAGAGTACCACTTTCAACACTTGTTATGTAATATACTATTTCTGACAACCCTAGTTTTTTATTCACTGCGCATAGAACACCTTCTATCCATTTTTAATACTTTTTCGCCAATAAATGCCCAAAATGTTGTTCTTTCACTATTTGGAAATATCCTAAACGCAAGTAAAATTCGTTTTGAACATTTCTAATTACTTCGGGAGAAATTAACTGACACTCATGTCTATTTCGTGCTTTCAACATTGGACAAGGAATAAAAAGTTTAAAATTTGGTAGGTACTTGTGTAGGTATAACTTAATATGTACTGTAAAATTATCAATCAAAACTAGAGTTGCCATTAAAAAAAATTATCGGTATCGTCATTTTGGGACACACCGTATTAATATTTTTTTTATAAAAAACACCAAAAAAAAATTTTACAACCCACGCTCAAGTGTTTAAAAAAAAATTTATTAGATTTTCTGAATATATTCGCAGCTACAAACTCACACTGTATAAATCAAAAAAAGTGTTAAAATATTTTTTTAGAATGGTACCTATATCTTCCACATTTACGAGCCTGCTAAATTAATAATGCAGCGCATTTCTATTTTCTTCGGTTATAATTCATATTAATATCCCAAGTTTTCTTTTCTTATTATTTTTGCCGGTATTCGTTTTCTTGACATACCTTACTTAAACAAACACGTTTGATTTACTTTTATTGAGGCACAAAACGAAGTGGCATACGAGAAAACAGGAGAAACAACAAAAAACAAAAGGACCAATTCATCCGAAAATACACCCATTTATTTATTTTTGTCACTAGCGTGCATTTTTAAGAGTAAAAAAGTACATTTAAAAAAATATACCAAATAGGGAGTTCGGCATTCAATTTGGTTCGGTTGACAAAAGATTAAATAAAAGGAATAAATGCAGAAAGGAATTTTAAACAATTAAAAGCGAATAGTAGTTGTGGCATATCGGACAAGTGTGTAACTGTTTTTTTTTTTATATTGGAATACACAGGGATCCAATACAATGAATATCCTAGAGCGGCTAGACAACGACGGCCGTTTCGTCCTTGTTAGGACTTACGGGCAGCCATAACCCAAGCAATCTCGACAACAGCGGTAAGATGTATCAAAAGCATTTTACAAAAGTAAAGCTGTCATTAACACACCGTAGAGCCATCCTTTTGTAAAAGGCTTTTAATATATCTTACCGCTTTTGTCGGGATTGCTTGGGTTATGGCCGCCTTTGTTTAGACAACCAAACACCATCAGTCATTAACACGATATTCACCATTTCATTAGTAAATTTTCTGCTCTGCGTCATTTAATGTATACTACCAATAATTATACATGGGTACTACCTACTCATTCAACAAATCAAATAATATACAAAACTACAAAAAATGTATTACAATTACAAAAAATTATAATACAATTATATTTTATTACAATATACCGGGTGTTTCCCAAAAGACGTTCACCCCTATAACTTTTCTGTATTTATAAATATTAAAATGAAATTTTGAGATTATGCCTAAGAGATGAGTCTGCATTTATTGGCATAATTTTCAATTTGTTAGCACTTTCGGTTTGACCGGAAGTGACCTTGACTTTGATATTTTAAATGGGACATCTTGTATATTTTTACTTATTAGAGTTCAGCATAACATTATGAGTGAAATGACACCTCACTTGTTATTTTTTGACGTGTTATAATTAATTAAATCTGTTAGTTTATAGACAAGTAGGTAGTAGGTATATGAAAATTAAAATTATGTTATAATAATTGACTTTCTAAGTTTTACAAGCGTTTAAAAAATGAAATTATTTTGTATTCTTAACGTTTACTCCATTTTTCCAAATGGAACGATGGTGGTACAATAGGATATTTAAAACGAGCATTTTTTTCCAACAATTTGATGCCATGCCCTTCTATGCTATTTTAAAATTGACACGAAAAAATTTGCCTTAAGTCCCAATCGCAAATTTAAAAGCGATATGCATTATTGCCGCCCTGCCTTTTCTAAAGAAATATAAAGGCGGCTTTAAAAAACAATGGAATGGTTTCGAAAACCAATATGGTTTTTAATTAAAATTGTAATGTCATTCGTTTATTAAACTTACATTGTAAATCAGATAAAATTGTTAATTTGACTAGAAATTAACAAATTGATATGCTCCTAATTTTTGGAATGACCAGAAAAATTCTTCTGAAGCCGCAAGATTGTATGTATTGCATGTTTTTTAAACTAATGACATTACAACTTTAAATTAAAGCCATATTGCTTTTCAAAACCATTCCATTGTTTTTCAAAGCCGCCTTTATATTTCTTTAGAATAGAGAGGGCGGCAATAATGCATAACGCTGTTAAATTTGAGATTGGGATGTAAGGCAAATTTTTCAGTGTCAATTTTAAAATAGCATAGAAGTGTTTAGTATCAAATTGTTGAAAAAAAAATGCTCGTTTTAAATGTCCTAGTAAACCACCATCGTTCCATTTGGAAAAATGGAGTAAACGTCAAGAAAACAAAATTTCAATTTTTAAACGCTTGTGAAACTTAGAAAGTCAATTTTTATGACATAATTTTAATTTTCATATACTACTTGACCATAAATTAACAGATTTAATTAATTTGTAACACTCTAGATTAAAAATAAAAAATAAACATAAAAATGTTATAACACGTCAAAAAATGACAAGTGAGCTGTCATTTTACTCAGAATGTTATGCTGAATCCCAATAAGTAAAAATATACAAGATGTCCCATTAAAAATATCAAAGTTAAGGTCACTGCCGGTCAAACCGGAAATGCTAACAAATTGAAAATTATGCCAATAAATGCAGACTCACACTGAGAAAATCGACCAACCTTGGGAATTGGGTTAAAAACAATTGGTTGTAGTACCCGATATTTTGGTTCTAACAACTTGAATTAACGGCTAATGGAACTTATTTTTTTTCTTGTCACGTAGAAGTTGACACAACCCTAAGATTTGCTGCAGGGACTAAAAATATGGGTTCTCGGTCAATATTTGACCAAATTTTATAGTTGTCACTAAAGGGACTTTAGGGTTGATAACTGAAAGTTGCCCCAAACCAATCTTAGGTTGTGACAACCGACCCGTCTGGGTCGCCTCAACCCCACCGAAAACGTCCTGTTGTTAAAAGGAAGAACCGCCATTTTATTATTGGCTATCGGTCGTGTTCGGACGAAATTGATGTTTTTTCACTGTTTTGGTTTAAATCAAAATGTTTAAAGTTAGCTGGGCTTTGGCAGACTACGTGGAATCATTTGAAGGTACGTACCTACACTTTTTAATTAATAGTTAGCATTTGAATATTAATCAGAATCAAACACACTTTTCACAAAACATAAACGATAACAGGAAAGCATTTTTTATGATAATTGATAACTGTCTTTTAGACCATAGATTTTGGTACCTTAACCTGCAACAAAGTCGCTCTGTGTGTTTTTATAATTTTATAGCATAGACAATAATTATTTGCCTCACACTGCAGTTTATTGCTGAAAAAGACCATTTTCTTCCAAAAATGTAACTCTAAATAAAGCCATTGAACTAGGCTTTAGAAGTGTAGGTTAACTAAAGAAAATGTATTAAAGGTACTATTAAGAGGGGTTTATATCTCAATACCATGTCAGAAAATCAGTGTTTTTGTTTGTCGGCACTAAAGTCCTTAAATGTCTCATATTGTTACAAGCATTTCGTGATAAGCCATTACGTAGCCAAGGAGGTTCTTTTATACTACGATAGTCAATATAACTAAGAATCCTGATGGAAAAATTATTCGTTTTAAAGAAAATACACTGATTGGGCATAAATAGCAGTTACCCTGATGGGCATTAATTACTATTAGACTTCAGTACAATACAGTTATTGCAACAACTTTTGGGATAGTTGGGTTTGTTCGGGTTTTCAGTTTGTTTAAGATGACCCCTTTGCCTTTGTGATAACTAACAATTAGCGTGTCACAAATTTGTAGGTAAACTTTTCATTCAACTCCCCTAAAAATATTAAAGTCTGAAAGGGTTGTTTCTATTAAAATATGTTAATGGTGTTAAAATCACTTTTGTCGAATGCACGCCAATCAAAATATTATGGTGAATGCGAGTTCGACCCACACAATATGGCGAAGGCGAGGCCAACCCAAAATAAGCGCTGCAGCAATCTCCATTATTTGTTACTGTAACCCAAATTTCTAGTTGTACTAATTAAAATATATAGTTACAAGAACTCCATAAATTATTATTCCATCTGATTTTCTAGTTGTACCTACTAAGAAGAACCAAAATATATAGTTATAACAAAGATCGCCTTTAGTTGCGACAGCTAAACAATTAGTTACCACGACTTGACACGAACAAACCCAAAGGTTTAGTAGCATCAACTAGGATCACATCGTTTAAGGGTCAACTAATTTAAATAGGTTGTTACAACCCGAATCTCTAATTGTCCCCTATTTAATACATATTTTTTGTTGCCACAACCCGGATTTTAGTTGTGGCAGCCTAAATTTTCCCTCAGTGCATCTCTTATGCATAATCTCAAAATTTCATTTTAATATCTATAAATACAGAAAAGTTATAGGGGTGAACGTCTTTTGAGAAGCACCCGGTATTATTTGACCTTTTTTCTTCTTTAAATCAGAAACCCAAACATCTGAATTTTTAAGTCCGGAGGCTCTGTTATAAAATTTTCTTGCTTTCAACATATTGAATGATCTTCCAGGAAACACGTCAAGCTTTATTGCCCCCTTTTTGCATTTTCGACACATGGCAACAAACAGTCCATCAAAGATGTTCCTATTTTATATCCCTCCAAATTTCCTTTTTTTTAACTATTTAAAAAAATTTATTATGTAAGTTTCGTTACGATTGTAACATACCATTTGTTTTGTTTTCTTAATGTTGAAAGACCTGCTGTGCAAATCCTGACAAAGTTAGTAATGAACCGTTTATTTTATATTTTTTATTCTTTATTTTTATTATCTCAACAAATTTTGAATATTTTATTAAGAATGTTTTTTTTACTTTCCATATTTTTAAGTTCATTTATTACTTGTCTTTGCAGTAGATGCTGAAGATGGTTGATATGCCGAAAGCACTCTGCTACTAAAATAAAAATTTAAACCTAATACAAAAGTTTTCTTCATTTATTCCGTAAAAGGTGCACACAGCCTTCACTATTCTTTCTTTAAATAGGAGAAAAGTTACACAGGTTAGTGAATGTTCATAGAATACATGATGGATGTAAAGTTATTTTCATTAAACGTGCTCTATTATTTTTAATTAGGTATATTATTTTATTTATTATTAATCACTGACACGGAGTTTAATAGACTCCAAATCGTATATTTCGCGCTGTTACAATGTGTTGTCTTTGTTCATGAGGCACCTTTCAAAATTGTATTTCTTCAATTATTGCAATATTGCTTAAAAATAAGGTAGTAAATGTTTTAATGTTTGAATGGATGGGGTAGCAATTCTTATGTTTGGAACAAATAAACATGTAATTAAGCGAAATTTTTTTCTTAAGGGGGTGAAAAAAGGGGTGTAAAAGTTTATATAGAAAAACATATTTTTGGACCGAATTTCTTAAAACTCAGCTTAAATACTCTAAACACAAGTAATGAAACAAGTGTTTTTTTATTTCTTTGAACGTCGGGTCCTAAATGGAAAAAAAGAAGTTATTAAAATTTATTATTTTTTCACTGCCTTTCTTGAAACTGCAAATAATACTCTAATATAAAATTAATAAGACGCGTATACAAAATACGTGTAATAATGTTTTTAAAAATCGGTCCCAAAAAAAAGACAAGGTTTTTAGGTATAACAGTACTCGCTAGTTGTTTATATTTTAACATATTTTACGTAAGTATAAGAAAATTTCCACTCAAATTGGCTAAAAGACAGAAAAGAAATTGAAACATATTGAATAATTTGGTAAATTTAAGAAAATTTACTTTACGCTACTCGCGTCATACGGATGAAAACTCCTTAAATTGTGTATTTTTACGCTTTAAAAAATATAGTTGCCCCAGGAGATTTTTTTATATAAACAGGGCACAGTTTTTTTATCAAATATAAAAAAGCTCCTGCATATGATTAAAGCTCTTCCAGGTTGTGTTCTGGGCATGCATAAAGGTAAAACGAAAATTTAAGCTTTTCTGTTTGGTTTACAAAAGAGTATATCTAAGCGAGTTGGCGTTTCAAAGGTTATTACTGTTCTGGCTTAAAATCATGTTACCTGTATTTACTTAAAAATATTAAAGTTAACTGAAAAATGTTTGAAAAGAAAGGTTTTATATTAAATTTATGCAGTTATCACTATACGATCTCTAATTTGGAAAAAAATGACCTATTTAAGTAAAAAATAGTCCATTTTTTATTTCCGGCTTTTTGGACGAAACGGTCAAAGAGACTAACTGTTTGGTCAAAAGATAGTGATTCGAACTTATTGTTACGTCTTCAAAGTCGGAAAATATAAGAGGCCCAAAAGATGGTCTAAAATAGTAGTTATTTACCTTGTAAATCGACTTGATGTTAGGTCTAGGGAAAGTCGCCATAAACACCAAAGCAGGTTTTTACCTTAGATTGGGCCTTAAAGCCCAAAAATCTTTTAGGCCATAAATGAAGAATAAATACACCTTCATGGTCAGGTTACTATGTAAACATTTTCTGAGGTGATGTATATTCTATATTACTCCTACATTTTGTGCCTAAAGCACAGAAGGCTTGAAAGTATAAAATAGGTTATAGTAATGACTGAAATAATTTCTTTATAGCCAAAAAGTCCTCTTCTTTTGGAAATAATGACATTTCGACAAAATATTTTACTGACGCCATATTTTTTTAACATCTTAACTTATCTTAAATTACTTGTAACACTAAAATAAAAACAAATATATTACAAAAACCGAGCACATAAACGAGCTGACTTAATCGTCCAAGCACAAAATATTGGCTATATTTTAAATTTTTTGCATTTTTACCTTTTTTAATTAAATGCCTTTTTTACGGGGGCGCGGTTAGATTATCAACATAAAATTGAAACCCATTGAAAATTTTTTACGCGCACCTTACATCGATGAAATAGTGATTTGCCTCCTGCGCTTTGATAAAAATAAAAAGAACATAATATTTTCATGTTTTTCTAAAATTGTGGTTATGGTTTTCTATAAACTTCATAGCCCATAACAGGCTTAACATAGGCCAACAAAGGGTTAATATAGGTAAAAAACACCTCTTAACTACCGCGAAAAAGACTACTTGACATTGTCTATGAAGCCCAATTCTCATAATGGCAGGTATTTTTTACGTTTTTTTTTTACCTTTTATTTATTCCCCACTAGGTTAAGTGGTTTATTACTCATTCTGACTATGTGAAGCTTTGTGACGGGCTTTATAGTAAACACCTTAGGTAATAGTCACCCTTTTTAGACTATAATAATTGTCTGTTGGGATGCATTTGGATAAAGCCAAAACCTATATAAAAAGAATACATTTTTCTATCAGAAGTGTTTTATACCATACATTTTATAACAGTTTATTATGTTTTTAAAAAAAGTCAAAAATATTAATCATATTATAGTGAATCTTGTCACATTGATTGGTCACCATGGTGGTCATTTTTAATCATTGATTTTTTCACACCTTAAAAAAAACAGTTGCATATGTATTACAAACAAACTTTATTCTACATCACATGTCCTAAGAACAAAGAACTTTAAAATTTTAGAAAAACAGTTTTGAGTTTATTTATTACTGAAAAGAAAATAACTGAAGCTTATAATAGCGGTTACTATTTAAGCAAATAAAAAATCAAATGCACAAACGCTCTATCGCCTTAGATTTATACAGATACCGTTTCTTAATACATCGTATATGATAAAACCCAATATTATTAGATTAACAGCCATAATTGGTTTTTGTGATATAATAATTACAGCTGAAACATATACCATTATGTACTTTGATATGATCTTATTTTCAAAAATATTACATCTAAATCGTCTTTGGATTTTTGTGGCCTGATAGCATAGTCAGATAAAACAGTCATTTTATTTTTTGAAAATAAATCTCATAAGGCTTTTTAATATTTTCTGCTATCAATTGCAAAGTTTGGAGTATCATAACGTTCCCCTAAATTTTCTTTATTATAATTATCAACATTGGTCTTTTCCTTGTCTTTTGTTTCAGTTTTCAGTTCTTCTTTTGCATCTATTTTTCTTCCCTTTCTTTGCCAGTAAACTTATTTTCTAGTATAATTATTTCACAGCCCTGAATTTCGTAAAATAAATACTCCTAAATTTTCTTTATTACTATTAAAAGATAAACTTCTTTTGTTATTGCTTTTGTCGCTTTGCTCTTAATTTAAAAAGTTAATTTACTCTTATATCTCTAGCTTTCGTTTTTATATGTGTCCCTCATTTTTCTTTCTCATTCCTTTCTTCTACACGTTTTTTTTTCTGTTCTTCTTATTCGATTTCTTTTAAAATTTTTACTTCCCTTCTTTCTTCCTATTTCCTCCATTCCGTTCTAGTAATGACAAATGTGGGGTTTTAAAGTTCTTTTCACCAGTCCTTATAGGTGTTATTGGTAGCGTCAAAATGTCACATTTTTCTGTGTTGAATTCACAAGTTTCGGGAATAACATCTTCTATGAGTACATTATGATTAGTAATGTAATTTTTTTTATTTAAAAAATTATTGGAATATTTTCTATATCGAAAGAAATTACTAGTTTGCGTGGATTTTGGTATTTAAGCAAGCCAATTGTAATTTTATTTGGCCTTTTCGTGTATAGTTCGATTAATTGTTATTTGTATCTAATATGTTTTTAAATGTCTTCCATTGTGGAAAAAGAACAAAGTTTGGTAAATATTTATCGAGTTTATCCTTTACTATTTGCCAATATTTTTCATTTCCAATAATTATAATATTAAATGTCTAATAAGAACTTGCGGACGACACTGCTATTAGTTTTTTATAAAACTTTCTAACCACCCAGACACTAGACACAAAAATATGTACTGTTTGGGTCAAGGGGAGACAGACCAGTAGCACTGAAACCATTTTTAATGGTTTTTGATTGAGCCTAGTTTGCAAATACCGTTGTTAATATGGTTAAATGGCATTTCAGTAAACGCATCTTAAAATTATGCCTAGTTTCCTACATAAGTCACTAATGTCGAACTAATTTTTACCTAATATCAGTGGTAGTTCTTTTAAATTAATCAAAAAATTAGTCTATGCATAAGGATTCTGCGCCCCTAGGGCCAAGCGAGACTTTTTTTTGCCGAAAACATGTAAAAGAATACTACAGCCGAGCAGTAACGTAATAAGCTTGCAAGTTTCTTAAGCTTGTGAACACCCGCCATATAATGTGAATGCCCTTTGGAGGACGTGGATTTCGTGTATTATTTGTAGCCTAAATCTCACTTAATTTTCTGATTTTCTAGCTTAACACTTATCTTTAAGATGGCCCAAAAAAAATAATCAAGAGGATTAGGGTTTGGCGATCTTGCCGACAACCTCTTCTCCCTATCAACCGGTTATGATTTTTTTTTCCATATGTTGAGGACATTTTGCGCATAATATGCTTGTGCACCATTCTGCTAAAACCATATTCAATTATAGTAACCTAATCTTTTAATATCGACTCACCTTACACAACCAATATTATTGTAATATAATATAATATAATACGAAATAACTAATTTTGCCTTGCTTATCAGGTGACATAAATTCAAAAGTAAATAGTTTTAGAAATCAAAGAAAAATACAGCACACAGTACGTCAACAATAATCCAAATAAACGAATTTACATAATATTAAATAATTATTTTACTGGCAAAGAATCGGCGGTGGCAAGAAAACACGACCGATTGCGGCCGGTTCTTATCTGCTAAAAAATTTTATTACATAATGAAACAATCCCTTTTCTAATATGACTTAAATAAATCGATAATCTTTAAGACGTTTCTAACAATAAATTAATAGTCAGTATTATTTCTTTTTTGTAATTTCTCGCGAGCTATTACTCTCATACATGTGTATTTAAAAAAGGATAATTGGGTTAGTTTCCATCTGATGAATAATGGGTAAAATTTACGGAAATGCAATAAAAAAAACTATGTAATATAAAAATTACCAATGTTTTTGTATTTTTTCAAGTAATGGATTTTTATGACCGAATTTATTCCAGTTAAAATATTTACTCTATATTTAATTGGTTTAATTATCTTTAACATGGGGTTGGATAACAGTGTTTTATAATCAAGTTTGGCGGGTTTTAAGTAAAAAGTTTATTATACATACTTAATATAACTTATTATAACCCTTATAACTCGAATAACTCTGAGTTTTGCCAGTTTATGCCATGAAAAATGTTTTCTTTAAAAGAAAGGAAATAACAGGGTGTTATTTAAGTATGTGGCCAAACTCCAAGGGGTGCTCCTTTAAGTGATTTTAAGAAGAAAAGTTTATATAAACATGGGTCCGAAAATGCATAGTTTTTACGATACAGGGTGTCAAACTTTAAAAAAAATCGGATTTTCGTAAATGTCTCAATACTCTTTTATTCGATTTTGTTGAAATTTGGCAATTCTGTTTGTAATAACAAGAGGATAATTTAGCCTCAATTAGATTAAAATTATTAAGTTCAGTGGCGTCCCGGAAGACAGTCCAACTAATATTTTTGACAAAAAAAATTGCGCGCCACTGATTTTTTTTAAAATTATGTATTTTTTCGAATTAAGCAACTACAAATGCAACTATTATAACTCTTGAGTTTTTTTCATAATCTTGCTTTGTTTTCGAGTAAAAAAATAAAAAACACTTTATTGCATGTCCCCGGGACAACAAGAAAAAAAAATTAAGTAATTAAAATTACACGAAAGTCCTCTCTTGAATTTTTTCGCTCAGATTAAAACTTTTCGATAAAAGCAATTAACATAACATAATCGCATAACGTAATAATTTATTACTGCAATGTTTAATTATGTATTTAACAGAAAATAAGACGAAACTTATAATAGTTGCTAAAAATGCCCTCCTTTAACTTCAATGCAATGGCGTCTTAATATTGATTGCCGAACTCGTTGAAATATTCCCGGCGTATGTCTTATCTGATCACATGAATCCCGTATCCTTTGGGTTAGTTCTTCTTCAGTGTTGACTGGAGTTTTGTAAACGAGAGCCTTATGCCCCCAAAAGAAAAAATCTAAAAGATTTAAAGTTTAAATTTTTTACTCTTATTGTCGCAGGGACATGCAATAAAGTGGTTTTTATTTTTTTTTCTCGAAAACAAAGCAAGATATGAAAAAAACTCAGGAGATAAAATAGTTGTATTTTTAGTTGCTTAATTCGAAAAAAATATATAATTTTAAAAAGTCAGTGGTGCGCCATTTTTTTGTCAAAAATATTAGTTGGACTTTCTTCCGGAACGCCACTGGACTTAATAATTTTAATATAATTAAGGCTAAATTATCCTCTTGTTATGACAAACAAAATTGCAAAATTTCTACAAAATTGAAGAAAAGAGTATTAAGATATTTACGAACATCCGATTTTTTTAAAGTTTGACACCCTGTATCGTAAAAACTATGCATTTTCGGATCCATGTCTACACTTTTCTTCTTAAAATCAATTAAGAAAGCACCCCTTGGAGTTTCGCCACATACTTAAATAACACCCTGTATATTTTTCTATGATGCACACATGGTAAATATTCTAAATTTAAAATTAATCCATTGTTTTTCCTCTTATCGGTTGAACACTTTAATGTAATTTTTCTAATAATAATTCCTAGAAACGTAGCAAAAAATTTAATTATAAAACTCACAAATTTAAAAACTTACCTGATATTCATAAGAAGGCTTTAAATAGTATAGTGCCATCTCTTGGTGAAACACAGGAGTAGCTGATCCGGACAAAGGTGGAACAATCCATACCCAATCAGCTGGACATCCATTCCTTAATCTTACTTCATTTTCCAGATGTTTCATGAACGATTCTGAGGCGGTATGGTGATCGACTATAGTGACTCCTTTTTCCTGAAAACTATGGAGTACTGCCAAGTTACATTCAATCATGGCTTTATCTTTCCATAGAGTAATAGGCGTGCGAACGTCTAGTCCCATGTTAAGAGCTACAGTCTAAAAAAAATAGGGAAATAACAATAATTATTTTATTATGAAACATAATATTTTCTTGAGTAATAGATGTGTTTTGGACTTCCATTGCCTTTAGTTTTTTCATACCACAACGAATCCCGGTATGGACCCGGTATAAGTGACAAGTTCCGCAGCTACGAGAAATCTAAAATCAAACTTACCAGAGAAAAAACGCATATTAAATTTCTACTACAAGCGAAAGACCAAGGAGTTTTAAGATCAAATCACCTATTCCAGGTCAACGAGCGAAGAAGATTTTAAAGAACGCCAGCAAGGCCCTAATGCGCTCCCAAATTAGCTACCACCGCTACAACAAATCCATTCTACTCACCGATGAACAACCACGGTTTGAGGAAATCAAAAAACTCACTTTGGAAGAAGACCAAGGGCCCATTTTTCGAAAAATCGACGCCACTTGCGACAAAATTCGAACTAAATACCAAACTATCCATGAGAAGAAACTAAGGAAATATCAACAGGAAAGACCTACAACAATACAAGGACAAAGTCAGAGAACCATCGTCAATATATCGTCCAAACAATCGGAAGAATCGCTGCTCGCAAAAGGCCTGAATTTTACAATTGCTTTAAAAGAAATCCCACTATCAGATATTATAAGAGCGGCAGACACGGTAACCAAGCAGAGGAATTCGGATGGAAAGTGAGAGATGTTATACAGAAATCAAAACCTCCGAAGCCAAACATTACCAAGGAAGAATCCATCACCCTGCTCAAACTACAGAAGGATACGACCATCAAGATTCTACCCGCAGACAAGGGAAATGCAACCGTCGTGATGGATGTGGACACCTACAACCAAAAAGTCGAAGAAGTCTTGGAAAAAGGAAACTCAGATCAGATCATTCCAAAGGACCCCACTACCACCATTGAGGAAAGAGTATACCGAACACTCAAGAAGCATGAACGACACATTCCGGAAAGGACACGAATACGCGTAATACCGCATCACAGTAAACCCCCACATCTATACGGATTGCCAAAAATACACAAACACAACATGCCTCTACGACCCATTGCAAGCTCCCGAAACTCTCCAACTTACAAACGTTCCAAGTATCTGCTTCCAATATTACAACCGCTCCAGGGACACAGCGCATCATATGTAAAGAATTCACAGCATTTCGTCGAGATGATAAGTGGAACGGAAATTCAACCAGAGGACCAGTTGGTAAGCTTCGACGTGGAAAGTCTCTACAGTAACGTCCCAGTGAAGGAAACACTGCAGATCATTAGAAAAAAACTTGGGGAAGACCGAACACTCGAAGAGCGAACGTCGCTACCCACCAATGCCATAATAGAGCTTCTAGAATGCTGCTTAAATAATTCTTACTTTCAGGAGAAGGACATATTCTTTAGCCAAAAGGGCGGACTACCAATGGGCTCATCCTTATCACCAGTAATAGCCAACATAATATTTACATGGAATGGTTCGAGAATCAGGCGATATATAAGGCGAATATTAAACCAAAGCTATGGCTTCGTTACGTAGATGACACATTCATCATTTGGAATGGAAGCGATGACGAACTTCAAACCTTTCTACAACATTATAAACAACCTGGCACCTACCATTAAGTTTACCATGGAGGAGGACAACGACAAACTATCGTTCTTAGACGTCGTAGAACAGAAAAACGGGAGCACCATGCAAACATCGGTATATAGAAAACAAACCCACACAGGTCAATATCTTAACTACGCCCCAAACCATTCAAACAGCACCAAACATGGAATAGTCAAAACACTCGTCGATAGAGCATTCACACTTTGCAACTCGCAGGGAACTTTGACGAAAGAACTTAACAACATCAAGCGAGACCTTGGCATAAATGATTACCCTACGAAACTAGTCGATTAGGCCATCAAAAAGCGTCAAAAGCACAAATCTAGAACGAACAAAGATAATAAATCTGGACCCACCATGAATGTACCTTATGTCAAGGGAATCTCCGAAAAAATTCGAAGGATAGGACAACAGTACAACGTCCGAACAGTCTTCAGCTCCAAAGATTCCTTAAGAAGCCACCTGACGAAGACAAAACCAACAAATCAAAAGGACACGAAGAATTGTGTATACAGAATACCTTGCGAATGCGGACAATCCTATGTTGGTGAAACCCTATGACCTCTCCAAACAAGGATCAAAGAACATCGAAACCACACACTGAAAGGAGAAACGAACAGATCCGGTGCAGCAAACCACGCTTGGACCCACTGCCATCATTTACAATGGGCAAACGCAAAAATTATACTTAAAGAAGAGCATTGGCGGAAGAGAAAATTCAAAGAAGCAGCTGTCATAATCCAGAACCCTGACTGTTTCAGTAAACCTTCTGCAGATATAAGAAACATTTAGAAGCCCTTGTTAAATAGGTGTAGGCTCAGATTGAGTAGTGATGCAAACGTGATGACGTAAGCGGAAGACGTAAGCATGGTGACGTAAGCAGATGACTCACGACTGCACCCGATCATACGTCACTAGCTCCGCCCCCCCCCCCCTCCCCCCAGGTAGTATAAATAGGCTCGTAGCTTTGTAACTTGTTTAGTATTCACCTGAAGACGACTGGAGATACTTACCAGTTGAAACGTTGCGATATGAAAAAACTAAAGGCAATGGAAGCCCAAAACACATCTAGTACTCAAGATACATCATTGTCGACAACCTTCAAACAAACAATAATATTTTCTCTTCAAATAATATTAACACAATAGGTGGTAGGTACCTATACAATGAAGTATTATAAAAAAAATTGCCTACTCGGACTTACATTGTCCTTATTTTGTTACTTAACACGGCTGTTAGTTAGTATCACTAACCGTTTTCAAGTGTAAACTGAAGTATAATTCTACGCGTACTATCGTAAATACTGTAGGTACCTACATGTGCAATAAAGCATGGCAACTCCTCCTATGTGCTTATTGAAGTGTGAAGTTCGAGCTGTTTATTTTGGACAAGGAGCGGCTTCCAGATACTGGGAACACCTATACTTGGTTTACTAAACATATGGATATTTTGATTCATAAAATCTGCTTCTTTGAATTTTTGTTTTCACCAGTGCTGTTCCGTGTCCAAAACCACTGTATATTATGTTGGTGGGCCCAAACATCTTTCGCTATACCTGATCTCAAAGTTTCACCTCTTTGGATATGTTTTAAATATTTTTTAACTCGTACGGGAAGAGGTATTTTTGTTTCCCCAATGTACGATCCGCCACTCTTGTATAAGTTTTGATAAATGCAATTTTTTCTGTTTTCATTACGTGGGGGTTTTACTTCTGTAAGAAAGCCTCTTAGCGTATTTCCGGATTAGAAGACCATTTTGATATAATAGTTTTTGGTTATCCTCTTAATATTTTTTGAAATCCTCTTAACATAAGGTATTGTAAGTAATGTTTTTTTCTCTTTTTGTTACTGTACTCGTCTTGACTTCGCAAAGTTTTGAGATGGTATTAGTTACAAGGTTTCGGGGTAAACCAAACTACTATAGTTATATTATACTTACAAGTAAGTATGTATAACCAATTTCAGGAAGCTTCGCTTGTCCAGAACAAACAGCTCAAACTTCATAATACACTAAGCACCTAGGAGGAGTCATCTTGCTTCAATGCACATGGATAGTATTTAAGACAGTATAGTATTTAGTTTACACTTAAAAAGGTTAGAGATACTAACTAACCGAAATGTTGTGTAACAGTAACAAAATAAAGACAATGGATGTCCGACAAGGTAATTTTTTGATTGACCTATAGCCTATTTTGGCATAAATATATTATACTGTAAAAAAATACTTATCGATCTCCTAAGCTTTATAAAAAACGCTATATTTTATTTTATGAATAATTAAGAAACCAAAAAAAATAAATCAATGGTATTATTTTCGTGGTAGAATGCAGTTTACGTTCCTTATAAATTATAATAAAGAAGGCGACGCCAAGCGCACGTTGCTTTTGTTAGCTGTTGTTGTGAGGTTTAAAATTAGGAATACAATTATAAAACAATAACGGCTGACAGATAATAAGACTATTTTTCAATCGGATGTCATTGCCATCTCTGTTTGTTATTAACTTACCTCCAACATGTTAAGTCTATGGATATCACATAAATTTCGGCAGCCAATTTCGGTACTCATGTACCATCCATTGAATGGGGTCGCAGTGAACTGAAGACCACCACAGTCAAACATCATATTGGATACCGCTGGAAGGGCGTACCATCTGAGGCCAAGATTTTCAAACCAACTTAAACTGCAAATAAAAAAGGTTCAGGACTTGGTGGTCGAGTTGGCGGTTAATAAAATTATATTGCCGAAGTTGGAGGGATAATTTCAGAGTCTCTGGCGAAACTGGCGGATTCAATCGCCCTTAAGTGAATTTATATAAAGATTAATCCATATCTTGGGTTAGAGATAAAGAAACTTTTCTTATAGGACAAGTCATCGGTTGATATAATTCCACCCCGTTTCCACCCTCTTAGGAGTATGTATCTGAACACCGCCTGAAAGATTTTCTCCCCTGTCGTTTATTGTGAAATTTTACAATTAGGTATGGTAACATAATACTGTTAGTTTGAGGTGACTTTAATGCTTTTTTCACATACACACGGTGGGTTCGGATTAATGGCAGTGAATTTTAGAACCTTTATATGTTGAGCTTAATTTTTCTTTACTGTATTACATTTCACAATATATTGCCATTTAACTATCTAAATAATGATAAATAAATTGCTCGATTTGATCTTATTGTAACGCCACCCACTGTATTATAATGTTATTAATTAATAAAATAACTAATTTTTATAATATAAGGATGTTGTTTTGAAAGGGAGCTTTTGTGGTTGACGTACGAGCTTATATTAGGGTTCTTTTTGATTTTTCTCTATATTGTAATTAATAGTTTTATGGATACCTACTTAAGTGCTTACTAAATTCTTTTAACAACTTGTCGATGAAAATAATAACCCACTGATTTGTTGAGTTTTATACATTTATTTCACTCGCTTTAAAATAGTTTATACAAAAATTTATACGATACAATTTCATTAGTTAATACCAAAGTTATACGGTTACTATGAAATACTTCAATTAATAATATATAACATGCACAATTTTCCGTCTTTAGTTTCCCTCTATTTTACTGTACTCCAAATAATTCCTTAGTTCTTTACCTGCGGGATTCCCATAATTAAATATATTTTATGAAACATTTATAATTCCGTTTACTCCATCCCTGCGGGAGATATAATAATAACATATATTTTCTGTACTACATACAGTTCCTTTGTGAACCATCCCTGCGTGATATTTTTTAATATGCTTTGCACTTCCTGTTTACTAATAGTACTGCATACATAGTTTAAATATCAATAATCCAAGTTACATAAATTAGGGGAAACTTTCTGTACTGCGTACATATTTTCAATATCAATAACATAAACGGTTAATATTATATTATGTACTGCATACATATTCCTATATCAATAAAATACATAAATTGGGTGATTACTTCGGTTTGTCTTTATATCACTGAGTTCGAATAAAGTAATTTCA
This sequence comes from Polydrusus pterygomalis, assembly GCA_963969555.1. Lineage (NCBI taxonomy): Eukaryota > Metazoa > Arthropoda > Insecta > Coleoptera > Curculionidae > Polydrusus > Polydrusus pterygomalis. Next base: position 76,757,900 of record OZ018377.1, read on the forward strand.
CTTACATAACAGCCAAATAATATAGGCACTTCCCATCGCCACACAGTCAATGACCTAATGCACTATATAAACACCAAAAGTTTACTTTAAAATGCACTTTGGTGTTTGTTTATACAAACGGTGAAGCCTTCGGGTTTTCGGTATTTTATACTTTGACTTTTTTCACGCTACAATTTTTAAATTAATATTTTTGGTCAATTCCGATATTTTGACCCCAAGAATAAAACTTTAGGAAGAACAAAAAAAACACTGACTAACTACATCGTAATAGTGACTTAATTCAAGAAGTACTTTTAATATGAAGTGAATTCTGATTTCGACGATAGCTCCCGGCTAGTTTTATAGCCAAAAAAATGGCTTAGACCTCCTTCGCGAGGGCGTCTAATTAATTCGTACCTGCTTTTAATTGGTTAATCAAACGGATGTAGCACAGTGACCGCCTCTTCAATAATCGTTGCTATAACAACCGTTTACCGGTGAACCTAAACCGTGGGTTCAAAACAGTAATTAACTTTTTGTCTAAAACTTAAAATAACAAAGTCGTATGGATTTGGTGTAATTACACGCGCTTATTTAAACATGATTCTACGGTTTTTATTACTTTTCGCATCCGCTATTGCCTGATATGGAAATTGAAATTAGAACCGAGAATAAAAATAACAATTAGCAGGAAGGAGACCCTACTATAATAATGTTATTTCATTGGTTTATTGACTGCTTCGAACTTTTTATGCGCGAGAATATAAACGCCTTTTATTTTTTCTCTCTTTAAATTTCTTGACTCTTTTTACTAAGAAAATTGGTTAAACACTCATCTTTGTATCTTATCAAAAATTAAATGGATTTGGTTTTGATTTCATAAAATAAAATATTCAATATTTAAATTTAAGTTGGTAATCTGACCCACGACATTATGTATAATAAATTCCGAATTTCACGGGTCAACCATTGTTGAATGCCCTTATTTCGAAGGATGTCCATCGGTAGGATGTCCATCGGTCTTGTATTGAGTTTCTTTTTGATGCTGTTAGAATTAATTAGAATTTAACTGCAAGCCTCTTAACCTAGGCCGGTGTGGGCGCCTTCTATGATGGCTCATATTATGTTTCAATTTAAGGTTGTCATTTGTTACTACATCCGATGTACCTCAATGTATTTTTTATTATTTATTTAAATACAATTAGTTCTTCTTTTAATTACTGCAATTTCCTGCTTTATGCAGATGATTTAAAAATGTACTTTTCAATTATTAACTCTAACTTTAACCAACTAATATGTCCGAGTGTGCATGTCTCAACTACGTTAATAATAATCATAATCAACTAACAACAACTTATCTTATAAGTAACGTACCCCTAAAAAAGATTAGTAAAATAAAGGATTTTGGTGTGACATTTAATTCTAAATTACTCTTTGACGAGCACGTTGAATCCGTCATCAACGCTGCTCCGAAAATGTTGTGTTACAATATACTACAATGTAAACCATTTTATAATATTAAACCAATAATTTGCCTATTTAATTTCTTTGCTCTAAGTAAACTTAGCTTTGCTAGTCTTATTTGGGGCCCCAAATTGAAAAATATTCAGAATAAATCAAATACCTTTCGGTAAAACAGAATTTTATTATACCTATAACAACGATATTTCCCTGATCCTAAATCATTTTCATTTAGATCTGACTAATCAAAGAAAACCCACTGATGTACTCTTTTTATATTAGCTGTTTAATAATTTAGCACAAGTCCAGATATTCTCGAACAAGTCAATACTTAATTAACCCATTAGTGCATAATGTATCTCTAAATGGACATGGATATTTCTGGTTGCCAGTATGCAACTAAAAGAAATATCCCGTGTTTGCATATTTCCCGCTCTTCAAAACAGTGTCCTTAGTCAGTTCTCTTTAATGACCAGTTAGTTCTACACGCGAAATTTGTTGTTAACGCTTTTGTTATGGATCCGAAATTGTACTCACAGTGGGTAGGTTTTTTTTACTATGAATTAGAAATTATACAATATGTGTACTATTTCAAAATAGTTTGTTAACTTCACATAGAATAGTATTTTATGTGAGATCTTTTTGTCGTCAATTTTTCTAACAATACAATACTCATTTATCTTGTGTCCCTTATAATGGACACTATGCATAATGGCAACTATTTTTATTCTTATCACAAAATATTTTCTTTCTTGTTTGCTAGACTTTGCACAGTATTTGTTTTAGGCTCATCATAAAATATCACCAGAGGATGATAAACAGAAAAAACAGAACATAGATCGTATCTATATACTACCTCCAGAAGGTACTAAAGGAGCCACAGACATAAATAGCGATGATTCGGATCAAGAAACCGCAGATCCTAATCTCCCACCAAGCACAATATTGAGAAGTCTGCGAGGTCAGATATGATTGAGGTTGATAATATTCATTTTTAAATCGTTAAAAATAACTTAGCAGCAGATGATTGATTCAGATGAAGAATACTGTATTTCTCTATCTATTATTAGAAATAAATTAGCAGCCACAACATCAATAGAAACTCCTTCTACATCATATTATGCATATTTAGAAATTTGAGCTATGGGAACTATTCGTAAAAACCGGATGGATGGTTGTTCATTTCCTGATAAAAAGGAGTGGAATAAGAAACCAAGAGGTTTATAGCTAGTGAATATGTTTTACTTGTTAAATGGAAAGATAACAAAGTTGTTGCAGCAGGATCAAATTTTTCTCAGGACAATGTTGTCAAAACTTCCAGATGGTGCAGAGAGTCGAAAACAAAAAACAAATTGACCAGCCAGAAATGGTGGTATATTATTATCACGGAATGGGTGGTGTTGACAAAATGGATAATTGAGTGGCCACTTACAGAACCAGAATCCGGCAACGAAAATGGTACTAGCCAATTTTCGCCTATTTACTTGACGTCTCAATTTCCAATGGATATTGATATAAAAACTAATACTCAAAGATGACTTATTAAAGTTTAGAAGATCTATATCTCTTTTACAAAAAAATTGGTACACCACCTGTAAGAGTGTATCCAGAGCAACCACCGACAACCATCGACATTAGATAGGACATATTGTGCTATACAGTCAAACTCACAGAAGATGTAAACACTGTACCAAGAAGGCTAATTTTATGTGCGAGAAATGCAATATAGGTTTACATCCTAAACAATGTTTTAAATTGTATCACACTAAATTACTAAATGAATTATATCATGTATAATTTTAAACTACATATTTTCATAAATATATAACCTAAATTTTGTAAAAAAATTTTATTTTCTAAGTGACCAAAGCGTATACTGTCCATTATAATGGACCTGTCATTCTGACAGACTGAGAAATTAGGCCGAATTTTTTTGGAGTTTACTATAATTTTAAAAATAATAAACATGTAAAAAAACATATTTTCACAGAAAATTTCACAAAAAATAACCTCATGCACTAATGGGTTAATGTCTCCCGGAGGTCTTTAAGGAAAACTGAATATTTTTTTTTGCTATTCGCCACACACTTATTCGGCTCAAAAACTCCCCATTGTGTAGAATTATAAGAAATAGTAATGTGTTTGTTAATATTGATTTTTTTCTCGATGTCCCTGCAAATAGTGACAAGCATTCTGGAAAATGTATAAAAACTAATTACTTTGACGACTGGTTTTATTGTTTATGTTTCAGAAGTTTTTATTTATCTAAAATAATGAATAATCTAATGCGCAAAATGAATAAATGTATTTATTTTTTTAAACTAACCCCGATTTTCGTAGTAACACCGGCCGAAAAATGTAATTTAATTATTTTTTTTTTTAATATTTTAAACTTACGAATATGAATCCTTAGCCTCCACAACTTTACTCGTTAATCAAATTGCATAAAGACGGATACCCAATCAGGCCAGTGGTATCCTATATGTCGTCACCAGTATATAAAACCGCAAATTTTCTAATTGACACCATTAAAGAATATTGTAATTTTCAACCAAAATATAGCATAAAAAATTCACTTGAATTATTAAAAACTAAAATCAAAAATACGGACCTTCTATCAAATTCAAAATTTATATCTTTTGACGTGCAACACCTTTTTCCTAGTATACCTCCAGAAGACACAACCACTAAGCCCTCTTTTGGCAGAAATTTTCATGAACAACATGGAACAAATAATACACAATAGTAAAATGGCAAACAAATTTATTTACTGGTATCGATATGTGGATGATATTTTTGCTTGTTTTGTAGGTACAAGTAGACAGCTTGATAGTTTTTTGGAATATATAAACTCTATTCATAAGAATATTAAATTAACAATGGAAATGGAAGAAAATAGCTCTCTGAACTTTTTAGATTTAACAATTACCAAAGTCGGAAATAAACATAATTTTTCCATTTACCACAAACCATCATAATATACTGATACAACAATTCACAAAAGCTCCTCTTACCCAATACAGCACAAGCTAGCTGCATATCACAGAATGATTCATAGATTGACTAGTGTTCCTTTATCTGCTAACAACTTTAACGACGAATTAAATTTAATTAAACAAACGGCAGTTAATAACGGCTATTCATCATCTATGATTGATACCATAATGTCGAAAAAACTAAAAAAGAAGGCTATTTCTGAAACCTACCCTCTTATAAAGGAAAAACCAGGCCTCCTTAAAACTATCACTTATTTTGGAAACCCATCGGATAAAATTAAAAAACACCTTAATCAAAGGAATATCAACGTCGCTTATAAAACTAACAATTCTCTGGGAAAATTTTTAAAAAACTATAAATCAAAAAGCAACAAGGATAATAAATCGGGGGTTTACCAATTAAATTGTAGCTCTTGTCCCAAAACTTATATAGGCCAAACAGGTCGATCATTTAAAACTAGAATTTTGGAACATAGAAGAAGTTTTCTCAGTCATAAAACTGACTCAACTTATTCTAATAATCTTTTACAGGAACAACATAATTTTGATAACAAATTTAAAATTTTACATATTGAAAACAAGGGCCAAAAACTTAATCTTTTGGAAAGTTTAGAAATAAATCGATTGAAAAATTCCGGTGCATTATTAAACGACCAATTAGAACTAAATAGTTCCCCTTTGCTAAATCTGTGTTAATAATCTAAATAGGGTTCTTTGAATTTCCCATAAGATTAAGATATATTATACCGACAATAATATTTAAGTTTACAATAACTAAACAGTTTTAAGAAAATATAATAATTAAATAATAATTAAACTTGTAATGTGTATACTTGAATTAAGTAATTAAGTAGCTAAACCATTTAGTTATTATACTGAAATAAAATTAGTTATCACCATACACCCGAAGAAGCTACAATGTAGCGAAACGCGTCGTGTAACGAACAAAATTTTCAAATAAAATTGAAAATTTTACAAAATAAATTGTCTTTCATTGAATTAATTTAATTATTTTTATTTTCACACTTTAAATCGGTATTATTCTTACAAAGAACTTTCACGAATTTGGCTTCAAGTTTTTTACTATAAAAATAATATTATTACTATGATACTTAACCAAGAGACGGTATTATTTAATTATAATACATTTAGTCATTCAAATCTTATTTTGTTTTGAAGTAATGTGCTTTCCCTTTAGTCAAAAGCTCTTAGAACTTTTCCTAAATAAGAGATTTCGTCCTACCATAAAGTTTCCTACGCTTTGCCCACATATGAACTTGATAGTTGTTCGTGTAAAATCAGCATCCATAAGGTAGAAGAAACAATAATTTATTACAATTGTTGAGTTTATGCCTCGTAAGCTTATCTATTCCGCCAACGGTCCAGTCGAGTGAAATAGTTGAAATAGGGCTTTATATTAAAATGTTGAAACGATACCTATATAATTTTAACTATAAAACAAAAGAGATGCTAGTTTCATATGATAGTTTTACTTAATCAATACCCAACGTTACACGTTAAAGCTATTTTAAACTTTTTTGTGGTTGATTCAAATCGAATCAAAATACGCTTTATTGTTATAAAAAAAAATTCTTTTTCATAAACTTTATTTTTATTACATTAATTTTATTTTTCATATGATCCTGTAAAGTGCATATTTGACCACAACATTTATATATTCTTTTGTTTATGCCCTTTTTTCTATAGAGCGTGTCCAGAAACCATCTTAACGCATGGGAAACTTTTTTATTTTTGACTTTACGAAAAAAAACTACTCTTCATAAAAAGTTCTGCTTGTTGAGCAAATAACAAACAAGTCAAAAATTTTAAGCCAGCTTATACGGGATAGAAAAAAGTAAAAAATATAAATGCAGTAGATGGAAATAGTTATTTATACTACGAGGGATGTAAGTAAATATACTTCCATCCCGTAAAGTAAATTAAATATAGTTACATCCCGTGAAGTAAATATACTTACATCTCGTGAAGTATATAACATTTTTTCTCCTCCCCGCAGAATTTATTCTTCAATTTTTATTAATTTAATTCGATACTTTTCGTATGAAATTATGGACAGCTTTGACCGGTTTCTATAGCATCATAAGCATTGCTATTTTAACAACAACGTCAAGCTGACTGTTTATTATCAAAAATTGAAAGAAATTGAAATTATTGATTTGTATAACAGCCAAAGGAATATAGAAGAATCAGCAAATATCGCTTGTCTGTCGCTGCTGCCAGAAAAATCGAGTAAGAGGTATGAAGCAACGTATCAATACTTCAAGAAATGGTGCCAAACAAAGACTGCTACTGCAGTTTCAGAAACCGTGCGTTTGGCGTACTTTTACGAAAAATCTGCTGTATTAAAGTCTCCATCAAGCTTTTGGTGTGAATATTCCATGCTGAAGTCCACCCTTTTCATAGAGGAAAACATAGATATTTTCAAGTATCCTAAACTTCGAGCATTTTTAAAAAGAAAAAATAACTGACATAAACCCAAAAAATCTGATGTGTTTGACAGAGAAGATGTAAATAAATTTCTGTTTGAAGACCCCCATGATATTTATTTAATGATGAAGGTTGTATTGATAATAGGAATTGCTGGAGCCTGCCGTTCTAGTGAACTCTGTGCAATGAAAATGGACAATGTTGAATTAAGGCATGAAGTCATATTTGTTACTATTCCTGATTCCAAAAATGGAATGGCACGTAAATTCAAAATGACTAAAAGTGACGACGAGAAGGTTTGTAATTTTAAAATAGTTCGAAATTAAATTGATATAAGATCCCACATGACGAATTTTAATCCTCGCTTCTTCATGCGATATCAAAATGGAAAGTTCTTACCAGCCTGTCGGGAAAAACTCGATTTCTTCAATTCCAAGTAAAATTGCTAAATTTCTGAACTTTCATAACTTTAAGGAGTATACTGGATACTCCCTTAGAAGAACGTCGGCCACTTTATTAGCTGAAGTTGATATCTTAGCCCTCAAGCGACATGGCGGATGGAAATCTGCAACTATTGCGAAAGGTTATACAACAATAAAATAGAAGTTTCAATTAAAATTTTATACAATATAACGAAGCCAGAAGTCTCCTGCAGTACTTCAAGAGTAACAGGAAACTTGGTTAGAGATGGAGACATTAATTATGGAGTCAGAACATTTCATACAAATTGAGAAAAAACGAGAAAACCAACCAAATTTTGTAAATAATGTTCAGAATTGTAATAATTGTACTATTAATATTCATATCACTTAATATTATCCAATTTTTATAAAACATGGTTTTTATATGGCATAAATTATTACCACCCAAGGGTGGTCAGTTGACTTACAACCCATCGTCAAGGGCAATCGATGCCTTTTTGGTAATTATTGTTACTTACGTCCTTCAAAACAGTGTCAAAATGCGTTATTTACAATACAGAAAGGAGAAAACTATTTTTAATTTTAATTACAAAGTACAATAACATAATAAATATTTATCAACGAAAAATAATCTCGGCTAGTTGACTTTAAAGTGTGAAAAACCTGCATTTTGCATTGAAGTACACAGGAGGGCCAAAAACAATTGACTCCCTGGGACCGAGTAGACATTGACAGCTGTCTCGTCCTTGTTAGGAACTCATCAGGATGCCATAACCCGAAGCAACTACACCGATAACACCGCAGCGCATTTAAACCTTGCTTAATAAAATAGCAAATAGTAAATAAGCCCCAACGCCATAATGTTGGAATCAACAACAATGCAAAATACAGGTTCAGTGAAGTGTGAATGTGAAAGAACTCAAAAAACAAAACGGAGCAAACACACTCCCAAGGGTCCATTGTAAGCGTCTAGGATATGTCTATTATTTTAAATTGGCATTAAGGAATAACATTTCGTTAATATTTTTTATGTGTTTTTTAAAAGCGCAATAACTAGCTTTTTGCTAAATGTACATAAGAAAGAAGAACGCCGTTTAGAGAAATATTTTGATGATTTAATTATTTTTATTTGTTTCGATTACCTTTGTATACAAAACATAATAGTTTAGATTTTTCTGAATCACCTCCAAGTAGTTAGTGGTAGAGAAGTTAACGTAATGTTGAGTTCAGCTGTTATTTATTATGAATAAGAAAAAAAAACACAAAGTCTTCCTCCACAAAATTTAATAGAATAAAAATTCTTAGGTTAAAGGTCTCTACATGTTTCGAACGCAGAAACGTTCATCATCAGGAGACAGAAAAGGTATGCTGATAGTTGTGTAGCAAGATAAAAAATTATAAGTGCTAGGCATAAAACCTTAATGGAGCTTTTATGGCATCAAAAGTTGTATTGTTGAAATTACACTATGTGAAGATATAAAATGAAAAGAAGTTAACAGATACGGAGTACCTATGTGGAAAAGTAAGTTAAAAAGGGGGGTCTTGAGCAACCAAAAAGGGGAACGTGGAGTTAGAAAGAACACTTCTAAAAAGAAGATGTCAAGAAGGTTTTCTTAAAAATATGGCTTGTAGACATTGTAAAACGTGGAAAATAATTTTATGTATATAAATTGCGCAATGCAGGCATCGTATCAAATTCTGTAAAATAAAATAAAAAGAAGATTTAAATATGAATTTTTGTAAATGTGAAGAAAGTACTTACGGAGTATTTTTTTGAAAAGGTTCTTTGGGGCACTGAATTTTACAGGCCAGTAACCCCACCATGTGCCTACTAATTTAAAATTAATAAAATTAACTTCATATTTAAACGTTTTATAAAATATAGAATACCTATACGACTGTTCAACTTTTCACGTGCTAAGACGAAAATGAAAAGAAAATAGAGCGACAGTTAACAAGACAGATAAAATGGCGGTAAGTTTCAATCAACATAATGTACGAGAGGAAACTTTGAGAGAGGAGAAGCTCAATTAGGATTGTGTTAATATAATAATATAATCTAACAACCTAGAATAAATATTAAAATGTTAAGCTAAGAAAGTAAATAATTTATTTTGGGGAAAATTATTTAGATGGTTAAAGAAAAGTTTCAATAAATTTTTATGTAATGACCTCTATTGGTTGAATATAAAAGTAGTTATAAATATCTGTTATAGTGTAAAATTTTTTTTCGGCAACAGTCCGGGAAGTACCCACTTCTCGGACGCTTTTCCTTTAAGAAAGTAGCATTTCTCCGGCCTAGTCCGGGAAGTACGTACCTAGTCCAGGAAGTACGTACTTCCCGGACTAGGCCGGAAAGAATCACATCAATATTAGCAATGGCTCAAATTTTAATATAAATATTCATATAAATAAGAATTAGAATGTTTCTGTAAGTACCTATCTTCTGTTCGAATTTCAATATTTAATACAAATAAGAATTAAAATGTTCGAAATTTTGTTCTACAAAGAAATATAATAAAGAAATGTGTCTCATTGATTTGTTATTCTACACGGTTGCCGAAAAAATAGTGTACGCAACACGTCCGAAAACAGTTTTTTTGGACTCGCAAACTTCCAGGAAGTTTGTCGACTCGTCCAAAAAAACAATATTTTCCGGACTTGCAACGTAAATTACTATTTTGGTATTCTTAGTATTTATTATTTATTTTAAAAAACGGGATTCTGATTCTAAAAGCTGCTAATAAATAAATAAAAACAGCTTCAAACAGTTAATACTTAGACCCCATTTTTCAGAACAGCTTATAAACTGCCAGAAACAGCTCTAAATAGCTAATAAACAGACGCTATTAAAAAAAAACCGTTTATGAACACATTAAAAATATCTTCGTGGCCGCCGTACCTCCGTCGGGCGGTTCCTCGACTAGCGCCCAGGTAAGACACATACCCTGCGAGCCCAAATAAGACACTTTCGACTCTTGCTAGTGCGGTATAGAAAATATTTAAAAATTTTAGAAAAGCATCCTGTATAAACTAAACAAATAACCGGCCAATTTGTTTTATAAAAGAGAAAAGTAGAAACCCAATTTAAACTCGCATTGCCTTTACTCCACAAAACTTTTTTTTCAAATATTTTATATACGGCTAATTAAATTGTTTGTTTTTCTTTGATTTACATATTTATTTGATATATTCAAATAAACACAATTTGCGATAAAGTAATAGATATTATGCTTTATTTATAAACTCAAAAATAAAATCAACTAAAATGAAAAATTTTAATAAAATTTAAGAAATATGGGAAACAACAGATTTTCAATATTGTTCGGATGATGATGACTATTAATTGTTAACATTTTTTATTTTTTAGAAGTATAGATTAAATAACCTAAATATAAATTTTGATGTAACAGTGGTGTCGATGTGATGTAATGACACCTTTACATCATACTATAGTGCTAGATATACCCAGTTGAACTTTGTTTTACTGTATCTCATAATATATTAACTTTTAACTTTAGTATCATAAGTACTCTTGAAAAAGCCCTAGAAAGGCGAAACATATGTAGAGCAATTCTATAATAAATACTAATGAAACATTAGAAAGCTATAAGTGTTTTACTATAAAATATATATATTAAAAATGTTTCACAAGGAACCAACTGCTGAATCAGTACAGTGTATCCCATAATGTTATAAAAATAAATGCATGCATTTACAATGTCACTTTTTGTCCATAAAGATATTACTTACTTTGGATGACCTAAAGGTATTTCTAGAATGTACTCTTTCGGAATATCAAAATAATCAGGGTCGTGTCCGTTCGCTGAAATGACCAGTGGTAAAATATCCCATCTTGTACCTTTACCTTTCCAACCAAGTTTTTGACAAACCTCTGTAAATTCTACGTTTAATGGATCACCTGAAAATAATAAACCTAATGTAGGGAATTATTTCTGCTATTATTTAAGTAGTGTATCAAAATTTGGTTACTTTTTGGTGAGGAGACAAAAGTTTAGTGGTGCAATCATCTTCGCTGCCCATAAGATTTTTATAGGTGGTATAGTGATATTAACACAAGAATACAGCGTGAGTTTATAACTTGGAATAAATTCAGTAAATCCAGTAGATATAGTTTTTTTTTAACGAAAAATGCTTGGGCACGGATTATTAACATTTTAAGTTGCGGTCTTTTTATAGAAAAAATATTGACACCGCGTTTCCCAAATTAGAAATATAACGATATTGATAATTTTCTTAAAAGGCAACCCTAGTTTTTTATTGACTATTTTTAAAGTGCATATTTAGTTATACATACAGGTTGGTTGTTTAGTGCGGGGAAGTCCAATATATCCTCCTAGTTCTAGGATAATCAAAAGGGCACATTTTAAAAATATTTTTAGATATACAGGATGCGCCAAAAAAGCGGGGCATCATAAATGTTTTTTTTTTTTAAATGGTACCACATTTTTTTTATCTCATTGAATTCGGCATAAAATTGTACATAAGATACGCTATTTTATTTTGGTGATTTATATAACGTTGCCAGATTATTCAATTTTTCCTAAAATTTTCGCGAAAAACATCATATCAAAAAAATGATTTTAAAATCTGAACTAAAAAAGAAAATTTAATATTTTTTTAAACCTTAAAGGTGTCCGAATAATTTTACCAAAACAAAGCATTAACATCGTATACAGGGTGTCTTTTACATCGGTACAAATGTAGCAATCTTTAAATAACTATTACTCGTTTTTTTCAAATGGATCCCCCTGTATATTATTTTGTCAGTTTACAGATAATTTCAACCTCTTTAAATATGCAATTACAATAAATGCTCTAAAACCCAACGTTCTTTTAATATTTTATGTTTTATTTAAAAAATGCAAAATATTGGCACTTTCATTAAGATGGCCATAAGTTGAACAAAAAAAAATAATAAATTATAACAACTCAATAAAAAAAAACTATAACAAATGTTCAATATGACCTCCGTTAACATCTAAACAGATCTCTACGCGTTCTTGAAATGATCTACTAACTTCATCCAATACATTGTTGTTGATATTCCGAAAAACTTGTATGATGCGGTTCTTCATATTATTTTTTGTGGTTGGAGGAACTTTATACACTTCATCTTTAACGTATCCCCACAAAAAGAAGTCAATTTTTGTTAAGTCTGGAGATCGAGGTGGCCATTGAAATGGTTCACCTCTGCCTATCCATCTATTGGGAAACTCATTATTTAAATGTTCATGGATAAGTGCCGTATGGTAGACTGGAGCTCCATCATGCAAATACCACATTTTTTCTTTTAGAAAATTTGGTAAATTATTTAACAAGCGTGGTAACTCATTTTGCAAAAAATCCAAATAGACTTGTCCAGTTACTCGTGTTTCAAAGAAATAAGGACCAATGACATAATTTCCAACTATCCCACCCCACGCATTTAGTGACCATCTGGTTTGACTGTGAGTTCTAATAAAATGTGGGTTGGCGGTTGCATAATAATGGAAATTATGCCTGTTGACATTTCCATTCTCATGAAATGTAGCTTCGTCAACGAACAATACATAATTGAAAACATACCTGTCTTGCTGAATTTTTTGTTAAGCCCATTCACAGAAAGTAACTCTGGTTCCATAGTCTTGATCGTTCAGCTCTTGCATCAGTTGAATGTGATATGGGTGCATTTTATTTTTACTCAAAATATTTTGGACAGTACAACGTTTTATATCCGTTTTATTTGAAATTATTCTTTGGGAGATAGGTATGGGGATTTTCAGTTACTTTCAGCAGCACGGTTAATTAATTTTCTTCTGTATAAACACTTTTAGTTCTTTCAGTTTTTTCATATTCCACTTTCCCTGTCCGAGAGAAACGATCCATTAATTTATCAAATGCCTCTTTTCTTGGTTGCCTTCTATCAGGATAAGTTTCCCGATAAAGCCTTGCAGCAAGTAGTGCTTCTAGTATGAAAACCATATCGACTAATTCGTTTGTAGAAAAATTCATAGCGTTTTAACAAAAAACAATTTTTATTATCTTAACACCATAACGTTGTTAGACCAAATATGTCAGAAATAAAAATTCATTATGATTTTGACAGTACGAAGTCTTGATTTTTGTTTAACTCATGGCCAACTTAATGAAAGTGCTGATATTTTGCATTTTTTAAATAAAACATAAAATATTAAAAGAACGTTGCGTTTTAGAGCATCTATTGTAATTGCATATTTAAAGAGGTTGAAATTATCTGTAAACTGACATAATAATATACAGGGGGATCCATTTGAAAAAAACGAGTAATGGTTATTTAAAGATTGCTACATTTTTACCGATGTAAAAGCATATACGATGTTAATGCTTTGTTTTGGTAGAATTATTCGGACACCTTTAAGGTTTAAAAAATAGAAAATCTTTTTTAGTTCAGATTAGTAATATTTTAAAATCATTTTTTTGATTTGATGTTTTCCGCGAAAATTTTAGGAAAAATTGAATAATCTGGCAACGTTGTATAAATTACCAAAATAAAATAGCGTATCTTATGTACAATTTTATGACGAATTCAATGAGATAAAAAAAATGGGTGGTACCATTTAAAAAAAACATTCATGATGCCCCGCTTTTTTGGCGCATCCTGTATATCCAAAAATATTTTTAAAATGTGCGCTTTTGATTATCCTAGAACCTTTGTATTTAATAAATTTCGATATTTCTAAGAACAACGGAGATATTGGACTTCCTCGCACTAAACAACCACCCTGTAGGTAGGTACCAAATTTCAAATTTGTATTCCTTGTCATTTATAGGATATAAAACAAACAAAAAAAAAATGGAGAAAAAAATTTAAATGCCAGATTGGCAATGGGAATTTATTTGTAAATTTTGCTACCCTCAAATATTTGCTCCCCTAATCATTTTACATCAAAATTGAATAAGCCTTTTTAAAGGTCCTAAAGCCAACCACCGGTATTCCGGTTCCGGTAGACCTGTGCAGGTGAAACTGTGCAGGTATACCGGAGACCTGAAAAGTCCACACACGCTAAGGTCAAGTTCTAGATTTTATTTAGTTTGATGATGATGGCATCGGAAGATGACGACGCATTGACAGTTCTGGGCCTCTTATTGGTTATAAATAAACGTGTGAAACCCAAAAAAAAACGGGAAAATGGTGCAAAGATTGGTGTTACTAAAGCGAATTGCATTGACGATATGATCTATTTCTTTCAGCTTTTCTAGCAATTTTTTATTAGCTGCCTTCCTTTTTCCACGATCGTGGTATTCTTTGCTCTTAATTCGCCATAAACAGGGCTTAAATTTATAAAGTTCTATAAACTCAGCTATTGCTCTACGTTGCTCTTCAGTACTTAACGCCATTTTATAACAAAATCTATGTACAAACACGTGCTTTCAGTTCAAAATTTGATAGAGAATTGAGACATGTGCATTGTGCAGGCTTGTCGGCACATACATTCCAGTCCAACGTACGACAGCTCAGTCTGGCGCAGGTCGACCGAATCGATTTTCAATACTGCTCCGGTCGCCTGCACAGGTCCTTTGAACTGCACAGGTTTGCTTATACACACACACACACACCCTCACACACACAATGAGATATACCTATACAGGTGTACCTATACAGGTCTGCCTCACAGGTCTACCGGAATGTGAGTGGCCGACTTTTATATGGTGGACTAGTAAACCAAATTTTTCTTATTTTCTAATAAGCCAATTAAAAGTTATTTAGAAAAACTCGTCGTAAAATTCTTTAAAATTAACTATTATTAGATATCTCAATCAAACCGCCAGTAATAATAATAAATGAAAACTTTATTTATTTCAATATTTGGAGACAAGGGGAAAAATAAACGTTTTTTAAAAAATACCTATTAAAATAAAAACTAATTCAAATGGAAACTTCCTACTGATAATGTTCAGTTACTAATAGTCGTAATTAGTTGTCTTGTATTCTCAGTGGTATATTTTTTTCGGGAGTTCGTCCATTTGTTGGATGCATGTCGGCCAGGATTGGCCAATTGTACTCACCCTGGTTAGCCTTCCACCCACTCATTAATTCCATTTCCTTGTACTTATTTATGTAGGTGAACTGGGGAGAGTATCGGTATATTCTCTGGTCCTAGTCTTGACTGCTTGAGTGTTTGGTACCCCCTCTCCGATCCAGTGCATCGAATTGACAGATTATATTCTATACAGTTTCCCTATCTCGTCCGCAGAGCCTACAGCTTAGATCACTGTTATACAATTGCATATGATGCAGGTGTTTCTTGACAGTCATGTGTCCTAATATTAGAATTCCTGTGACGGTTCTCATCAGCAGTAGCTCTGTCGCTAGTTTTAAGTCAAGGTCCCCAATAAAAGATTTGCTATGGTTTAATTTAATCCCTTTCTAGTTTTCCAGTAGATTTTGTGAGCAATTTTTGTCCATCGTTTTATGGCGTCTCGGGCTGTGCACCTAGGGACACCAAGTACCAGTTCTGGACCTATGAATGTGTTTTCTAATCTCTTTTTTGCAAGCCTTTTCATTTCCTGCAATACCTTCATGTCCTGGCGGCCATTGTAGTATTACCTTGTTGGTTTCTGCCAGGGCCACAAGTTCTTCTCGGCATTCTCAGACCAGTCTTGATGTTACCATATAAGCGCTCTAAGGGCTGCCTGGCAGTCAGAGTATTTATATGGATCCGCTTATTGGCATAAGTTCTCCCATTATTTTCATACGCACACGGCAAGATGGCGTATATTTTTGCTTGGAATACCGTGGGAGACTTGCCCAGGGAGAAGTAAGCATCTTTTCTCGGTGTATATCTGCTCCGATAGTCTCTTTGGTATTTGAGTCATCTGTGTACCAGATTATTGCTCCAAGAGTGTTTGGTGTTTTATTGTTCTATATATTCTGTTCGTCAATTACGGTATTAAATGGTTTGTCGTAATATTTTTAGTTAGTTGGAAATAGAAAACTTTAAGAAGAAGAAAAGAAAATCAAATGAATTTTACCAAATTTACATATCAAAGTTCCTAATACTTTCACTGGTCACACACACACATTTAGTGTAAAAATTGTTAATTTTATCATAAAACTTGATATCATGTCCCTAGAAACTAATTTGATTTGCCGTTTGTAACAGTGTTAAAATAAAAACCCTGCACACAACAAAATAGTATTTCAGATTGTTTCCATCAATTTTCTTACCAATTACTGATCCATCCGGCTGTCGATATCCAGCGTAGCTGATTAACTGAGGATTCCACACGCGATAATCGTGTTTGTCATCAGTGCGTTGGGGAAAAATTGTTATTGCTGATCTGTAAAAATAAATACATTTGTTATTGCAAAGGCAGCTTAAGTCTAATAGGATTATTTTATGATTTATTGATTAATTTGTCTATTATATTGCTTGCTTGATTTACTGAATAAAGGACTTTGTAATTGATACATAAGTGTTTTTTCTATAACTTCATGAACGTGGTGGGAGGTTAGGCGTTCTTTATAAGGTTACTTTAAAATTCGGATCACAGAAGGTTACATGAGACCTTCTCGACGTACTACGTTAGCAGAATAATAATAATAATAATAATAATATCATTTATTTCCACTGGACTTACCATGTAAGCATGGTATATTGTCAGGTACAGTATAATCAATTACAAATTTAAAAAAAATATTTTAAAAAAACGTATAACTTAAATGGTTATACATCGAAAAGTAACAACAAAATATACACAAAAGTGTATAATATGATAAATGAAAGGATAGTGATAGACCTTTTTTAAAAATATTTAAAATTTTAATATGGGAGTTTGTTATAATTGTTTTACACTATTTGTTGTTTTCTTAATGTTGAAAGACCTACTGTGCAAATCCTGACAAGGTAAAAAAATTTGACAATGTAAGTAAGGAACAGTATATTTTATATGTTTTATTCTTTATTTTTATTTTCTCAACAAATTTTTAAAAATTTTTAATTAAGAAAGTTTTCTCTTTCCATATTTTTAAGTTCATTTATTATTTTGCAGGAGGCACTGAAAATAACCGATAGGCCGAAAGCGCTCTGCTATTTAAAATACAACTTACACCTAATACAAAAGTTTAAGTCATTTATATATGATAAAACACAAACAATTTTATCTGCCAACAACCATTGATTCATAAGTTGAATAGTTAAATCTTAAATAAATATCCAGTGTTTATAGAAAACATCCCTATTAAAAAACAGAAGTTAAATATTCCTAAACGGAATAAAAAATATTTTATATTATATTAGTAAGCTATTTAATGTTAAGCGGTAGTTTGTTAAACAATATGAATGGCATTACGAGAGGACTGTTGGCTAAAGTGCTTAATTTATGGCGAGGAATGTTTATATTACAATTTACTCTCAGTTGTTATCTCTAGCCTACCCCGAAATTATGATAATTCGACTTGACCAAATGAAAACATGTAAACATTATTAATTGAATAAATAGATTTTTGCATGGGGTTATTCAAGGCTTAAAAAGAGTTGTTCTAATTATTTTTTTAACGTATCAGAATTTCCCCTGCTTTTGAACAATTGCTACCAGCCAAAATAGCATTATTAAGACATGACTGAATATAAGAATAATAAAGTATTAACATATAAGAATCTAATCTATCCCATAATTGCCAAACTATAAAAAAGTAATATGACATTTTTTTCAAAATATGATCTATCTGATAACGATTTTTCGGGATCAATCTCGGGATTTTTTATCTTCGATCCCGAAGAAGTAATCTAAACATACTTCCGGGATTGCAAGCGCAATCGGGGTCAAATTGCTAAAGGAATCGTTTGGAAAAATCCTACCCTGTCTACTTTTAAAAATTATGAAAATTATCGAGCAGCCTTAACCGGATTTAAACTTACTGACGAAACTGGCAAAAGATACTTCAAATATACGGTTTAAGTTTAAAGTGGAACTCTATGAAAAGTACTTTTGGCTGTGTGTTTTGTTTTGTTTCCCATGCTTGTACCTACATGAATATTGTTTGCCCCAGAGGAAATCGGAAAGCTGCTCGATAAAAACTAAAAACAGGTATCGTTTATCTAAAAACATATTATTGTATTTATTTTTTATATTATCCTCTTAAAACCCTTCCAATTTTGTATAATTGTTGACCTTCCAGTATTTTCATCACAAGCCGCCACTAACTAAAACCGTACCTATTTGTTAATAATAAAAATTATTATGTAAAGCGGATCCACAATCAGTGTTGTGAATGGTTGTCGTTCTTTGGGTAAAATTATCAAAATAGCAAAAAAATTGTTAGATCTGGCAAGCATGTAACCAATATAACCAAACGCGTTGATTCGCAAATTTTGTAGAATTTTTTTATGACGTTATATTGCGAGGACAAGAAATTCGGAGACTCGAACACGAGAAAACATCTTGCGAGATCATAGCGAGGTGAGTTTTAGAAAAAATCTCATCTCGATATGCGAGACGAGACGAGAGTTTTTTTAAAATTGCGAGATTTCTCGTCTCGTGAAACACTAATTACGGATTATTTTTTTAATTTACATAATAATTTAAGACTGATAAAAAAAAATTAAATTGAAACATTATTACGCACGCTAATGGTACAACTGCTAAAACGTTACTTTTATTATTTTACTAATTTTAAGGCTCTGACCCTTCAAACATCGTAGCACAACAGTGTGTAGTATACTTACAGTACCTCAGCCAATCTGAATCTTTATACCATAATACTAACAAAACCATATTATATTTAATTAATCCAATAATAACTTTTCACCTATTTTAAAAAATTTTGTTCAAATTTTCGTGCATTTCTTTTATTTGAATTATTATTTTAAGAAAATAACATTGATGTAAGTACATTTTTTATAAATGTATAATAATATAATAAAGGCAACCTGAGGTAAACTTTTCCGCCTATTAAATTTTTTCATTGTAAAAATTAAAACTCAAAAAAAGATTTTGTATGGCTTTACTTAAAGTTTTAAATTCAAAATTTTTATAACCCTTCCCCTCCCTTAACAAATTAATCCTCTACCACTACCATAATGATCCATTAAGCAGAAAAAGCATTAAAACTGAGATAAGAGGTAATGGTTTATTTTTTTTTCTTTACAGGCATACACAATTAACAGCAAGCCTCGTTTACCTTAATGATTATGCCATAATACCTAAATGTGTAATCAAATAGTAACAAAATAAAAGCAAAGAGCAAGTTCAGCTTGTGTAGGCAGCTATTCGCTAATCACCCTTTTCGGCTGGAAAAAGCTTTATCAACGAACTTAAATCTTGACAACGCGGAAATAAGATCTTAAGTTAACACAAACTATTTATTTTTTAATTTGAAAAAATAGTCCATGCTTAAAGTGGAGTTGAAAGTATGGAATAGAAAGAAAAAACCTAAAGTCTTCCTCCACAAAATTTAATAGAATAAAAATTTACTAGGGGTCTTTACATGTTTCGAACGTAGAAACGTTTATCATCAGGAGACAGAAAATTTTTTTAGTGCTGATGGTTTTAGCAAAAGAGAAAATAGTGTAGAACCTTAATGGAGCTTTTATGGAATTAGAAAAATTATGTGTAGAAGAGACATAATATGAAGCAAATTGATAAAGGTTAAACCATACTGGGTATGTTAAAAAAGTTATTAAAGGGGGTCTAAACCAACCAAATAAACTGGGAAGAAGAAAAAATCTTCATAAAAAGAAGGTATCGAAAATTATTAAAATTTTTTTTTATAGAACTTTTCATGTGTATGTCAGTAAGACATTAAGGATAAAATTGTCATCTGATGAAGATAATCACAATACAATTACGTTGCAAAAAGTGTTTTGTGGGGTACTGAGAATTAAAGCTCAGTAACCCCGCTAGCGGTTTAATAACCAGTAAAATTAATTAATTAGTTGCACAAGGAAGGTTAACCTTCTGACCTCTAATGTTTTTAAAATGTGTAACTTATTAATTAATTTCACTGGTTTTAAATTAACGGCTAGCGGGATTACTGAGATTTAATCCTCAGTACCCCACAAAACACTTTTTGCAACGTTTTTTATTGTGATTATCTTCATCAGATGACAATTTTATCCTTAATGTCTTACTGACATACACTGGAAAAGTTCTATAAAAAAAATTTAAATAATTTTCGATACCTTCTTTTTAGGAAGGTTTTGTCTTCCTCCCCAGTTTATTTGGTTGGTTTAGACCCCCTTTAATACCTTTTTAAACATACTCAGTATGGTTTAACCTTAATCAATTTTCTTCATATTGTGTTACTTCTACACATCAAGTTTTTAATTCCATAACAGCTCCATTAAGGTTCTACACCATTTTTTCTTCTGCTAAAACCATCAGCACTAAATAAATTTTCTGTCTCCTGATGATAAACGTTTCTACGTTTGAAACATGTAGAGTCCCCTAGTGAATTTTTATTCTATTAAATTTTGTGAAGGAAGACTTTAGGTTTTTCTTTCTTTTCCATATTTATTTTTTGTTGAGTACAGTTCGACTCTCGGACCAAGCATTAGGTCTAAGGTTCGACTTATCCCAGTAAACACACATACGTTTTTTCTACTTAACAAAAACGTTTCAGTGGTTAATAAACGATGTACATTAGATATGTAACCATTAATTATTCGTTTTATAAATGCACGTTATTGATATAACGTGAAAAATATGTTACTTTTACTCTAAAGTTGTATTAAGAAAGTTTACTTTAGCAACTTTATTTTAACTGTTTTTAAATTATTTATTAAACAAGATCTTCAACGTTCAAAAAATGTTTACTTTAACAAATTAATAAAATTGTAAACCAAATGAAACGTTCCTATGAGGTCTTGCAGACAAATAAATCCGTAATTTAAATGTAACGTTAATAATGTGTAATTTTCGTACCAACATTTTAACCATGTTTATAGTGACGTGAAACTAAAGTAAGTTTAAATTTGTAAAAAATAGTCCATACTTAGTGGAGTTGACAGTATGAAAAGGAAAGAAAAACACAAAGTCTTCCTCCACAAAATTTAATAGAATAAAAATTCTTAGTTTAAAGGTCTCTACATGTTTCGAACGTAGAAACGTTCATCATCAGGAGACAGAAGGTATGTTGCTGATGGTTGTAGCAAAAGACAAAACAATAAGTGGAAGGCGTAAAAATCCTAATGGACCTTTTATGGCATTAAAGGTTGTAACGTTAAAATTACATTTGTAAAGGTATTAAAATGAAAGTAGGTCAAAAACATACGGGGTATGAATCTTAGAATTCAGTGCCCCAAACAGTTTTTCCTGATTAATCCTCAAATTCGTTACATGATGTCTACAATGTTCATTTAATATACATAAAAACACTTTTCACTTTTTACATTATTTACAAGACATGTTTTTAAGAAAATTTTCTGGACATCTTTTTTTAGAAGTATTTTTCTTACTCCATTTTCCTCTTTTTGGTTGTTCTAGACCATTTTTAAATGTCTTTTCCACATACCCCGTATGTTTTTGACCTATTTTCATTTTAATACCTTCAGAAATGTAATTTTAACGTTACAACTTTTAATGCCATAAAAGCTCCATTAAGGTTTTACGCCTACCACTTATTGTTTTCTCTTTTGCTACAACCATCAGCAACATACCTTCTGTCTCCTGGTGATGAACGTTTCTACGTTCGAAACATGTAGAGACCTTTAAACTAAGAATTTTTATTCTATTAAGTTTTGTGGAGGAAGACTTTGTGTTTTTCTTTCCTTTTCGTAAGTTTAAATATTTAAAATAACTTTTATAATAAAAGTTTATTTATGTTTACGTTTCTTAAAAGATTTTGCAGACATGTTGACCATTAATTCTCATAAAAAGTTAATATTATATATAATATTTACTTCAACATCCAATGGTTTTTTTTAAATCTTAACCCTACAAGCTTAAGGCCGGGAAATCGTATAGGTGAATAAAGGTCAAGTGTAACCTTTGTATTTCTTTGTGTGAAGTGGTTATTTAAACAGTATTATGTTTGAGAGGTTCCGAGTTATAACGTGTTAATTAGTTCTCGCTCCGGGTTGTTCAGTGAGAAGTTAGAGTTAAATGTAAGTAGTAATGTTATTTTACATTATTTTTTATTGCTATGACACATATGTTCGGTTATTGTTTGACGAAATAATGTACGTAGCTGTGTAGCGAAGAAATTTTAAATTAAGCCGATTTTTCTAGAGATCCTCAGAACCTAATTGATATTAAAATATTTGTCTTATAGAATACATTTTATATTCGAGAAAATGGCAAAGATCTTTTTTAATATAATTTAAGTTTTATACTAATAATAATTTTTTTTAGGTTGAAGGTGTCATCCGAAAAAGAATTATGAAATTTATACTAGTCTTTTGTAAACCTTATTTAAACGTTATAAAGGGCGGAATATATGCAGAATGCATATATATGCATTTTTTGCATATTTTGTCAATTTTATAATAAAATGCATACTTTCATAATTTATTATTTTAAAAGCATATTTTTATATTTTCGGCTTTATCAAACAATTTAAAATGATAAAGGTTTAATGTCCAGTTTGGTACTTTTTTCAGGGATTTTCCAATCCGAAGATTATATTAATTATTATATTTACATTTTGGTTATACACAAGATATTTATTGAGGGTTTCCAGGGTTTGCAGGTATTTTGTTAGGGGTTGGTTATTGTCACTTAATAATGCGTTATTATTAACTGCTTTACAAACGGTATTTATATCGATTTATAATATATACTTCTGCTAAATAAACCTTTGGTAAATAAATTAATTTCAAATGTAAAAAAAGTCTTTCTAAAAGCACCTCTAAGAATGCAGTTGTATTAGTAGTTAGTTTACCTCGAGAACCTATAATTACCCGGTGGGGAGCATGGATTAAGGCCGCAATATTCTACGCAGAGCATTTCAAAGCCATTAAAGAACTAATTTTGGAATTAGATGACGATTCGCAGTGTGTTGTGCAAAGTAAAGAGTTGGTAAAAAGTGCAACTGTAGCTAAAGATCTTGATTTTATTTAGGTTAATTTCAGTTTTATACCGGACATAATATTCTCGTTGAAGTGTAGAAATTTAAATTTAAGAGGCTGGATTAGTATTATTGAAACTTTTTCCGCTAAATGTAACAACATTCCCGCTAAAGTAGGAGGTCAAGTAAGGAACAAATTGAATGTAACTGTAAAAAAGAATGAAGGATTTAAATATTTAACTGCAGTAAAAAGCATTTATGAGGGTAACCATCCAACGAAGTTGTATCTTGGCCTTATATTTTGCTACCTAAGTTACAGTATTGTCCGATTACATCAGTAGATGTTAAAAGAAGCTTCTCTTTGTATAAACTTATTTTTACTAAAAGAAGCCAATCCTTTTTAGTTGAAAATTTTGAACAATTTTTAGTAATAAATGCCTATACAATTTTAGGTTAAAAAATTGTTTGCTTTTATTTTTCTTTGTTTTTTTTGCATTTTTTTGAAACTAAATATATTTTTTAGAACCCAATGAGTGTTACTTACAGTGTTGCCAGGTCACAAATATTTTTATCAGTAGCTTGTTGTGAAGAAAATCAGTAGAAATCAGTAGATGCTCAGAATATGAGAAAGTAATAAAAAATGATTCAAAAAACATAAATATTTATTCGACGCAAAACAAAATACAACAAATTTTTAGGATAAAAATAAAGGTATAACTCAGTCATAAAGTAACCAAAAATAATAAAATAAGTTAATCAGAATCTGTTAAATCCTCATTATTTTTTTTGTACATATCATTATTGTGCAGATCTAAAAATTTGCATAAATTCGGGGAAGCCCAACCTATCATCGACGCGACGCGACGTTTGCTTGCTTGCGTCGCGTCGGCTGAAACTGGGTTGCGGAGAGGAGCGGCTGAACTCGGAATGGTTGCCGGCGTAGGAAAAGTCACAGAAAAATAAAGGGTTTATGGAAAAGTAGGCGTGCGGGGTTCTCCTAACTTTCAAATTTACTGCATTCTCGAAATCTGTGATGGTTCCCATCGTACAAAAAGTGTGCTGCTGGTTGCGCTCTGTCGGTTCCGGTCGCGACGACAGTATACAGAATAATCAGTAGATTTGCTAATGATATCAGTAGATCAGTAGATGGGAAAGCAAATCAGTAGATCTACTGATAAATCAGTAGACCTGGCAACCCTGGTTTCTTAACCTACTTTTACTATAATAAATTTAGAAATATTGCATACCATATTTGCTAAAAAAATATGCAAATAAATGCATATTTTAAACGCAAACAAGGCATTTGCTTATATTGCGCATATTTTGGCGGAATTTAAGTGCATATAATCCGCCCTTTATATATCTAATACTATAACGAAAGAAAACCTTTAAATTTATTCATATTTTAACGGTTATTTTTTAATTATTTATAACGTTGTTGTATACCTTTATAGTGTGTTATTAAAAAACACGAATGCTGCGATATTTTATAGTTGAATGTACATGAAAATAAGCTGTAATAGTAACGCTTTTTTAAACGTATTTTTAATGTACTCGGTTAAAACTAGTATTTTTATTTCCCATATACAGTAGAGTATTATTATAGTAGGGCAAGGTTGCCCATATTGGACCAATTTCCAGATTTCTTATCATAGATCCCGATAATAACGCAAAATCGATCTTAAAGCTATACCTTTAGTATGTTGTTCAACTGCAGAATTTTTTGCAGAATTTTATTTAAAAGTATCTATGATATACCAGGCTATAAAAAAACCTCTGCAAGTGGTTCAACATAGGAAACCGGTTGCCTAAATTGCACCTGGGGGTTCCAAAATTGGACAACATTATTTAAATCTTAGGTGTTAAATAAATAAATAATAAAATTGTTGGTACAGGAAGTTTTATACTTATATTTAAAAAAAACATCAAATTTACAATCAAAATTTCGGTAGAAGACATCCTAATGCAAAAAAAAGTACCTATTAGTTTCCTATATTGGACCAGTCATAGTTTCATTTTTTAACTCAAAGAAAAATTTTTTTAGCAATATTGTAATGGTATTAGTTTATTACATTAACTTATTTAAATAGAAAAATTATTTTTGCACAATTTGGAAAAATTGCCTAAATTGGACCGGTTCAATTTTGGCAATCACCCAATGGTCCAATTTAAGCAACTACCACGTGTTTTATAGAAAACGGCACGAATAGTCTCGTTTTAAAACAGATGACAGCAGAAATTTGTCATCGATCAGCTGTTATTGGGACATAATAATATCCCTAGATTTGTAGCGGACCGTTATGAGCCCAAACACCGAGTTATGAATTGCGTTTTTGTGCTTTTTGTCACATTTAATTACATTTTCAAAATATTTTGTGGTTATGGTGCGTTTATTTTTACTTTCATTGAATTTTATTACTTTTGTGTGGCCGGTAAGTACCTACCTACAATTATTATTCATTTGGCCAAAAATTTACAGGTTAAAATTTTTTAATTCTTTTAGTATTGAAAATACTATTAGGATCGTGTTTACGCAAACTTTGCATTGCATGTCGATGTCGCTCATGTCGATGTCGCTCCGCCGTCTGTCGCGGCCAACAGCGCAATATCTAGATCGGTCTTGTAACATAATACTCTGATAAGACTTGGTAGAAATATAAATATGAATCAGCGTAAAGTCGGCAAGTAAATAATGAATAATGTTTAGTTTAGTTTGTGTTATGACCAATTGAATATAAGGCAATTGTTCACCTTGGTTGGTCTGCTATGTGAATAGTATTGTTTATAAACAAATTAATATTAATTATTCTTAGAAATAAAACCATACATTTAATATAATATGTTTTAGTTAATATACAGGGTGTCCCAAACGTAATGGGACACAGAGCAACAGCAGGCTCCTTAAGGCGAAATAATGCGATTTATTTAAACTTGCATTATCCCAAAATTGATAACAACCAAGATAAAGGGTGTCAAACTTTTATTTTTGTTTTCGTTTTTTTGGGATTATTTATAGTTCACCTTGGTTGGTCTGGTATGTGAATATTATTGTTTATAAACAAATTTATATTAATTATTCTTAGAAATAAAACCATACATTTAATATAATATGTTTTCGTGAATATACAGGGTGTCCCAAACGTAATGGGACACAGAGCAACAGCAGGCTCCTTAAGGCGAAATAACGCGATTTATTTAAACTTGCATTATCCCAAAATTGATAACAACCAAGATAAAGGGTGTCAAACTTTTATTTTTCTTTTCGTTTTTTTGGGATTATTTATAATATGTTTTAATTAATATATAGGGTGTCCCAAACGTAATGGGACACAGAGCAACAGCAGGCTCCTTAAGGCGAAATAATGCGATTTATTTAAACTTGCATTATCCCAAAATTGATAACAACCAAGATAAAGGGTGTCAAACTTTTATTTTTGTTTTCGTTTTTTTGGGATTATTTATAGTTCACCTTGGTTGGTCTGCTATGTGAATATTATTGTTTATAAACAAATTTATATTAATTATTCTTAGAAATAAAACCATACATTTAATATAATATGTTTTCGTGAATATACAGGGTGTCCCAAACGTAATGGGACACAGAGCAACAGCAGGCTCCTTAAGGCGAAATAACGCGATTTATTTAAACTTGCATTATCCCAAAATTGATAACAACCAAGATAAAGGGTGTCAAACTTTTATTTTTGTTTTCGTTTTTTTGGGATTATTTATAATATGGTTTAATTAATATACAGGGTGTCCCAAACGTAATGGGACACAGAGCAACAATAGGCTTCTTAAGGCGAAAAAATGCGGTTTATTTAAACTTGCATTATCCCAAAATTGATAACAACCAAGATACAGGGTGTCAAAGTTTTATTTTTGTTTTCGTTTTTTTGGGATTATTTCCTAACGAAATGACATAGGTAGCAGCACGAAATTAAGGATTTTGGGGTTTTTTGAGGTGAGGAATTTAAAATTATCCATAGTTTTTATGTAACCAGTACTGTAAAATTAAAGAACATTTTTTAAACTTTTACAAAATCCAAATTAGAATGTGGGCTTTAATTACATGACATAGGTCATTAAAATTTTAAAGCTGTGTCAGGTATTTTCAATACATAGGATGCTTGCGTAAGGTGCAAGATCTGTGAATTTTTCATTAGGGATCATAATTATTAATGTGTGCTTTGCTCGTTAGTTGATTTTATCGATAAGTAATAAGATTAATTTCATCTGAACGCAGTTTTTGTTAAAAAGTTTTGTAAAATTTTTGTTCTTAAAATGTTTGTTCGTTAAGGTTAGGTTTCGAATGTATAACTTTTGCATTTTACATTATCTAGGTATCCTTTTCTGTTTCAAGAAAAATAAGTAGAAATTAAGTATTTCTTTGACTTGGGTAGGTAGGGGAGAGTTGGACAAAGCCGGGTAGGTTTATAAAACCGGGTATCGCCTAGTTCTGCCAAATGCCATAACAGCTTTCCAAACTTTCCATATTATTAACCTTTAAAAATCAGCTATGTGATTTGGAAGGTATTATTTTTATTACCCATTGTTATTATTAGATATTATTATTGCTATTTAACATTATATTAGCCTATATAGTAGTTTAAATAGCTAACCGTATTAATATGTAATAGGATAGCGAACAAATATATACCTAATTCTATTTTTTGGGTCTACGTACCTTACATAAGTGAAATAATTATTATTACTATTATTATTGGTTGTATGACAATAAAATAAAGTTTTTAACATCAAGTTAGCCTACATACAAGTTTAGAAATGTAACTGTATCAATTAATTGCATTTTAACAAACAAATTCCATAAAAACCACTTTTGGGTCTACGTCAAAATCTGTTTTAAGTAGGGTTTCCACTGACAGAAAATTTTAATCCCTGGCTAAACTGATGCTTTTAACTTTATGTTAGCCTACATACAAGTTTAGGAATGTAACGGTATCATAACCAACAAATTCTATAAAAACCGTATTTGGGTCTTCGTAGCCTATGTTAAGTCAAAAACTGTTAAATTAGGGTTTCCATTGACAGAAAAATTAAATCCCTGGCTATATTGAAGCTTATAACTTTATGTTAGCCCACATACAAATAATGTAATTGTATCATAGCCAACAAATTCAATAAAAACCATATTTGGGTCTACGTACATACCTTACGTAAGTCATATATGGGGATTTCCTTGACAGTAAATGTAATATCTGACTGAATTCAATTACTTTATGTTGAACTGTAGGTATTGTATTGTATTTTACTTATAGGTATTTGGACAAATAAAACAAAACAAAATCTGTTGTAAATATGAGTGACAGAATCCTAAGTTGCGTTTCAGTTAATTTAGCATTTTTAAGGGTTGGCTAATTATAATATTATAAAGTTTTTAAATCTATTTTGACACTTTATCTTTAAACCATTAAACCATAAAAATTCATGCTTAATATTACCTACCCTAAATTATAATATTTATAAACCAAAACTTACAAAAGAAATTATTATTATTATTTGGCAATATTAAAGCGGTAGAACCGATGAGACTATTGCATCAATTGTTTTAGAAGGTATCACATGTATAATTTTCAAGTCCGGTCCTGGAATTTATGCCAACTTATAAAAATTTAATAGACCAAAATTGACAGAGTGTCACGTGACTTTGTTTCCATCTTGCGAGAGTATTCAAAATTTTTACTATACAAAACCACCCAGGAAAGAAACAAGAAAAAAGAAATAAGGAGATAGAAAGAGAAAAACTTACTTGATAACCTGCATAAAAAAGATTTTGCTTAGAGTTTTATGGTTCTTAGGAAAATCCTAAAAATATTACATTAAAATTGTGTAAATTACGTTTTGCTCTGTACACGCCAAGCACTAACGGCCTACTATTTGAGTTTGTTGTCGATCAAAGGTTCTGGGTGGAAGTATGTTACAGTGTTGCCAGATGATATGGCACTTGTTTAGTTTCGGAGAAATGTACTGTGGTCCAATTTATGTAGCGGTTCAATATAGGCAACCTTCCCCTATATTATGTGTATCAAGTGCGTGAGGTAAACTTTTATACATGAATGTGATGTTTGCATCACATGAGTGTATATAAGTCTTCACGCACTTTACTCTACTTTTTCTACGACCGTAAATAATACAATTGCAAATTCAAGTTAAATTATTTAATTTTCTCCTTTATAATAATTGTAATTATTAATAGTGATATTTCAGTTTAACATCTTTAGGTTTCCTGATGATTTGTTAATAATATTGCTGCTTGTAGTTGAGGCAATATTTTTGTATTTTGAACTGAAAAAGTCTAATAGAAATATCATTCTTTTTATTAAGGGCATTTTCTACGTAACCTTCAGTTACCGTTGAAGACTTCCAACCTCCGTGTTTTTTTAACATTAACAAATCTGTCCCTGTGTCAACTAGAAGGAAAGCAGATGATCGCCTAAAACGGTGGCCTTTATATTCTTCTGGGTGTGGTAGTTCGTTCTTTCACCTTTACAATTTCATTAGGCAATTTTCCAAATTTGTTTATTTTGACGACTTGGCGTCTACATTTTCCTTTTTGATAGGTAATGAAAAATTTGTCTTCTTGATAATTTTGAGGGCGAAGGGTGACATATTATATAACGATACAAATTGCGAAGCACGGCCGCCTAATAAAATTATTACCGGTGCCTAAAATTAATGGCGGCCAACACATTTTTTATGGTGCCGATGTCTAAAGTAATCCTATTAGAAATACTTAAGGCCTCCGTATTTAAAAACAAACTTTTCCTACTGTGATCAATGTATAATTAAGTGTTTTAGATAAGGTCGTAGAAAAACAACTTTTAGCTACTGTGATGTGTGATGTGTGGAATAGAATTTCAGATAATATTATATTTATTTATTTATTCTCATAAAAAACATTGTCATAAGAAAAAAAAATTTTTAAGTTTTAAATTATAATGTCATAAAAATGACGAACATCACAAAAGTTGTTTTCAAGAAGGTCACTTCACCCTGTTCGTGAATTTTTTTACTTTAGAGATGCTTCTGATAGTCTCTGGAAAAGCATTATAGAGGGAGCTACAGAATCAAAATGGACTCTTACGATATGATGATGTTTTGTAGCTGGATATATAAATTTTATTTGAATTTCTAGTGTCACGGTCGTGAATTACTGAGGTACAGGGAAATTTTGAATTGTGTTTTTTTACAAACATGACTGCACCAAGAATTAAAATACTAGGTAGCCTAAGAATTTTATAGCGCCGAAAAGTTTCTTTGCAAGATTCAAGTGGGCTTAACGAGTAAATTTTTCGAATTATCCTGTTTATTGGGCACAGTAAATCACTAAATAGCTTAGGTGACTGTAGGCTAAGGCATAGCAAATATTTAGTAACTGTTTGCAATCCATTATAATTTTTAAGTTAACTATTGCAAAGTATGCCGCGTTAAGTTTACTGGCAACAAAATCAACATGAGCTGTCCACTTTAATTGTGAGTCTACATAAAAGCAAAGAAATTTGCATTGCTCAACTCTCTGAATAGTATTGTCATTTAGTTTTAGATGTAGATCAAAAACCCAGCGCTTTTTATAGAAAACCATATAGTGAGTTTTATTTATGTTGATAATTAGGCGATTTTTTTGCACCATAAAGAAAAATTCAAGTAAAATATGATTATCTATTTTAGCCCGTACTTATATCTAATGTGTTAGCAGATATAACCACAGTTGTATCATCCGCGTATAGAATTAGCTTGGCAGGGAAACCTTTAGATAAAAGAAAATTTTCAAGGTCATTTATAAAAAGTGCAAAAAGCAATGGAGACATTACACCTCCTTGGGGCACACCATAATTGATAGCAAATTGATCAAAAAACGAATTATAAACCTTAATCCTTATATGGCGATTAGAAAGAAAAGATTGTAACCATCGAGCAATGTTGCCACGAATGCCTAAAGCATTTAGTTTTTTTAATAAAAAGATACCATCTACACAATCAAAAGCTCGAGTTAGATCTAAGAATAGGGCCAATGTGTAATGATTTGAATCTATACTTTTGTGCACGTATTCAAGCAAGTCAAAAGCAGCTGTGCTTGTAGAGTAATTTTTTCGAAAACCATGTTGTGAAGTACTTACTTATCAACTTCTCTCTAGTCAGGAAAGACTCAATACGTTACGTAATGATTTTCTCAAAAAGTTTTGAAAAAGAAGTTAGGCCAGTTATAGCCCGATAGCTATCAACAGACTCTGGATCACCCTTTTTGAGTAGTGGGATTGTTTCACCAAGTTTGAGAGCATCAGAAAAAATACCTGCAGTAATAGAAAGATTAAAAATATTAGAGAGGGGATATTTAAGGTAGTCCCAGAGGGCAATTATTGCAAAAATAGGAATATCGTCTATGCTTCAACAGGCTTTTTTATTTTTAAAAGTGTGTAGTATTGAATAAATCTCATCTGTATCAATTGCTCCCATGTACATTGAGTTTAAATGTACATCAGTTCAGTAGTGGTGCAATCATCAGCTTTGTGTGGATCGAGATTAGTCTGATTAATTAGTTTTTCTAAACTGCACACAAAAAATGAGCCAAAGTGATTACTTATTTCTTTGGGATTAGTTATGTAGCTGTCATGGATATTTAAGTGTTTGACGTTATGTTTTTTACGCGTCCTAGATTATTATTCACGACTTGCCATATTGTTTTTGTATTAAAGGAAGAGTTTATTAATTTTTGTTTAAAGAAATTACTTTTTTCTAGCTTAATATTTTCTCTAAATAATTTCTTAGCATGCTTGTATTGTTCCCGAATCTCATTTGTTTTTAATATTTTATGGAGCTAATGCAAATTTCTTAAGTTATCACTTTCATTTAGTATGACTGTTTTAACCCAATTCATATTTCTGGTATTCGTTTTGGTCTTAATTTGATTAATTGGACATGTAAGATCTAGACAATATTTAAAATTTTGCCAGAAGCAGTGCCAGGCGTTATTCACATCATTCTTGGTATAGAGATCACTTAGGTCCAACATGGCTATAATGAGCATCTATAGGTAATGGTAACATTGTTCTTAGGAATCAGGAAAATAGTAACTAATAATCGCATTGTATTTGGTAGAGCCTGCTTTGGGCAATACTGTTTTTAGTTTCTATTGACAGGGTTACAAAGTTTAAAAGATTGTTGACTAGATATTTAAAATAGCAGTTATATAGAAAAAAATTTATTGCGTTCGCTAGTTTAGATAATATTATGTTGTAATACAAGTATAAGTGATTAAAATTGAAATTTTTATACACTGTTATTTGTTATTGCTATCCTTGCAGTATCTTAAACACTGATTAAACGATTTAGTCTCTACGAATTTTGTTACATAATTATTTGATTGAATAAATAAATTGTTTAAAAAAAATATATGGTCGTAGAAAAACTATATTTTGAAATTACTATTCTTTAACATTATTGATTGACTTAACTTATAACTTGGTAATATTTTAATTCACTTGGGATACACCATTTTTTTAGGCCTGTTGATATAAAAATTACAAAAACTTTAATTTTGTCGAAACGTCTACCTGTTTGTCTAAGAAATGTAATATACAAATTTATTTTAAATGCTTAGTTTTTAAAGATATTTGTTTTTAGAATTTAATATACACATTCTAGACTCATATTTTATCTCGAGTAAAAGATTAATTAGCCTAATTAATTTAACTGTACTAAGCTAAATAGGAAACATTAAAGCTAAGACAGGAGGAAAAGCTTTTTCGGACCCTGCAAAAAGATGATGGAAACAAATTGGCAAACGAAAATGAGAATATAATCCAAAATGCGAAAGAAGATTAAATAGAAAAATATCCGTCTAATATATTTTGTGATACAAGGTAGGGCAAGGGCTTTGGAAAACAGCAATGTAAGTAACGAAAAACGTGTTAAATAACAATACACAAAGTGTGATGAAATACCAGTTAAAGAATTATTTAACCCTCTTATTTAACATAATATAGTAATAAAATGTTTTCTTGTATTATTCAGGGGCATGCGTTTGATGGAATCATCCCTTCCCCTGCTTTTCCTAAAATGTGTTTATTTTCAAATAATTATCTCTCCCGACTAATTAATATTTACACAGTCTCATATTAAAATCATGGCTTGACCGACGCCACGCAGTTCGAGAAATGGTTGGCGTCCCGCTTCTTACGTAGTATTTTTAACCACGACGATGTTTAAAACCCAAATACGCCTGACGTCCTTTATTTAGTACGGCTAATTTAACCCCGATTTTTGACAGCTAAATGACATTTAAGTTTATGTTAGATTTAAAAGCGTATTGCAATAACATCGAGAGAGCTTATGTTTAGTGAGTTTTTAATAAGAAAATTGTTTTTTTTGTGCAATACTACCAAATTAATCTTAGGTAAAATGGACGATTATGGTATACCTTTTAAAAGGTAAGTTTTTAAACTCTTTTTTTCGTGAATATTTCATTATTATTATTTTGCATGTACACTTAAAGATATACTTTGGCAATACAAGTTATTACTTAGTAGAGATAATTTATAGTTACCAAGTAATCAACATTTTTGCCTAGGCGTCCTATACGTAGGACGTTAGGGATATATACGACTTTCGAATCTTGCGCAAAGTATACAACATATACAAACAGAATAAGATAATTTAAATATTTTTTTTTTACTTTCCTTTAGAGGATTTACTCTTCATGAAGCTTTGGCGATGCTTGAAGACGATAGGTATCCCGATAATACAATGGTTACAGTAATTCCTCCAAATGATAATGAAGACACAGATGAAGATTCCCGAACTGAGGATAATCCTAGTTTTGATAACCTTCCCCCTTCAGTGCTCAAGGCGCAAGCCGAAATTGGTTCAAAAAAACTCATCATTACGCCACCTGAAGATTTTGATTTTAGTGAAGAGTAAGATGAATTACCCTTACCCGAATTGAGAAAACGCATATGTTTGGACCACGAAAAATAATCCGCAATGTCTACGCCTACCTTCAAATCAAAACAAGATTTCAAGTCGTCATCTGGTGACTTATCTCCCGAAAACGATACCTGCAACCATGTAACTGCTGAAAGTGAATACGAAAATGATATAATGCCACTGGAAATTTTTCTACAATATATGAATGATGAAATTCTTTCTCTTATTGGCAAAGAAACCGATCGGTACGCACAACAAAAAACAGATCTTAAAAGCCTATAACATCAGATGAAGTGTTGCAGTTCATTGAAATATTATTATATTCTGGATACGTCCTGTATGGATCACTTGGTCATTCCCCAAGTTACTCAGACTAGATGCAGTTTATGTCATACCAAGACCACCACCAGATGCCAAAAATGTAATGTCGGTCTACACCTTAAATGTTTTGTTTTGTATCATACTAAGTAGTACCCTTGAGACTGACGTTCTATACATGTAGGACGGTTAGTATTTTCAATACAAACGTACCTAATTTTATAAAAAACTTTGTAATATTTTTGCTTAAAACATAAAGTTTTACATTTACTTCTTAAGTCAGGCATAACTAGGTTAAGGGCCCTGTTGGGGAACTAGCTCCAACCCGGGTAATTCTTTTTCTTCTAATATTTTTAATCCCTATAATAATAATTTTGGTACGTCTATGGTCTGCCGCCTTTTTATAACTTCGCTCCCGCTGTCTTGTTCCTAGATGCTTTTCCTAGAAAACTGATCCCAGACAGACAATGCATTACATTTGGACGTTTGATCTCTGCCGCTTTCTGTTGCTAACTACTATAATTGGTCGTCTTCACCAAACAGGTGGCGAAGCGATGACGTGCCCATAAAGGGTTCTCGTACGCCGTTTTAAGGTGGGTACACACATGTAACAGAACCTCGTATCGCAACACCGATGCGTAACAAGTCTGGACGGTAGTGCATAACAGCGTAACACAGTAACATAGTAACAGCGACGCGTCCCATCCGTTGTCGGTATTTCGCCGTCTCATCAAAGAAATGATACGCGCTGTTGTTGCACCCCTTGTTTGCATGTCTGGACAGGTCTGCGTAACATAGTCCCGATTTATTTTTAATATTCAGTTGAAAGAATTAGTTGCTATGGAGTGGACGGAAGAATCTACCACTGATTTTATAAACAGCTATCGCAATAAAGAAATTTTGTGGGATACAAAAAATCCGAAAAATTACAACAAAATCAAAAAGAATGATGCTTGGGAACAACTTGCTGGGGAGTTTAATACGACAGCAGATGAGTGTATTATTTTGCTTGACAAAATAATGCAAAAATACATAAGCTGCTGCAGCAACCTCCATCTCGTTAACCGCACTTTACAAGAAAGACAATTATTTTTTTGAGATGGAACGACGGAATATTCTGGTCATAGGACACGCGACGATGTATTGATACTGATAAATCCTTGGCACATTGTATCTTCGACGCGTAACAAAAAATTGTTGCTCGACGGTGTTATGATACAAAGTTCGGTTGCATATCTGTACCCACCTTTAGGTTTCGTCGTCACTGTGTGCCACACTTCCGGTGTGAGGAGTGACGTGTTTTGTTTTTATCTATTGTATGCTATACAACCTGTGTGGGCAGTCAAGGTATTTTGTTTAACACTTGATTTCAAGACTTAATTTTTGCAAATGAGGGATAAATTTATGTGCTTTTAAAATACCATCACTAGGTACCGGACATTAGGCTTACTGTTCCTGTTTAATGTCCTAATAATGTGAAAGGTGAAGAAGGCCATCCCGCCTAGCCTCTCCCCTACAAAGAAAAGCTATCTACGCTCCTGCACTAAGGTCCGTTATGTTATCTTGTTGGTAAGGTTACCAATAGCACAATTTCATCATATTATTACATTTTATAATCTAGGTAAACCTTAGTGCTAATCAAATTTTCCCATTATGAATTCTAAATTAAATCTCAATAGTTTTGTAGTTTATAATTTCATATATCTCGCTTAAGAGGCGGGTACAAGATTAAAACGATAAATCTCACGTTTTCGAACTTTGCGTTATTCCCTACATTCGCTCTAGTTTACACATACAGACGGATTTAATTACTAAACATATATTTACGTTTCCTATTAAAGGTAGGTAAGGCATGCATAAATTTACACGTATCAAACTAAATTAAATTTTTTCGGAAACAGTTAAGAACTGGTATAATTGGTTTCAATTCCAAGGCTATTGTTTATCATTTTCAATCTTACTTTAAACGAAAACGTTGAAAAGGCTTTATACACTTGCTAAAAATAAATTATAAATACTAAAAATATTTTTAATTAATTAATATATTATACACTGTGGTTGTTTAAGTGTGCAACATATGGGCATTTTTTTTATTACCGATTTCTTAGAAAATTTTATTCTTGATAACAGTTGGTGCATGTTCGATAATCATGTTAGGTGCACTTAGAATGGTTGCAAGTCAAATTGCGTACAGGGTAGGCCAAAAAATATAAAACTTGTACAAGAATAAAGTTTTTTTATAAACATTTATAAAATAAAAATTTGCCACTTTAAATGATGTTTTTTAATTAGCATATTATTATTACTAATGTTTAATCTTGTTAATAAGAATTTTTAGGATATTTTAAAGTTGCGTTTAATATAGTTGCAACAAACATGAAGTTTGTGATTTCTTAATAAATTAAAAATTCAAATAAATTTTACAAATATGCTTTAATTTGAACAAAGATATGTGAAATTGATTTGATGTTGATTAATTTATGAAGGTCTTTATGGTGAATATAAAAAAAATTTTTGGAAAATTATTATTGTTTTTAAAAAAAATATATTTTTTTATTTTAGGAGGTCACGTTTTTGAATCTATGCGTAACTTTTAATTCTAAACAACTTTTCCTTATAGCATTTTGATGAATTATCTGAAATAGGGGTACTTTAGTCTTGTTCAAGTTTTATATTTTTTGTCCTACCCTGTACGCCGTTTGACTTGCAACCATTCCAAGTGCACCTTATATGATTATCGAACATGCACCAACTTTTATCAAGAATAACATTTTCTGAGAAACCGGTAATAAAAAAAATTCCCATATGTTGCACACTTAACAACCACACTGTATACAGGGTGATTAACGGTGGGTGGTATCTTAAACATATATGATGAACCAGCTAATAAATCGATCTGAAAATTTTGTCATTTACGGGACACCAAGTACTTTATTTAATTTTTGACACCCTATTAATTTTCTATAAACTTTTTTAAACATTATCATATACCTATCTCTTACCGTTTCTAAAATAATAATTGAATTAGAATAAGTATAGTGGGAATGAGGGCAGACAATGAAATGATAAAATAAAATTGTATTTATCCCAACGTTTCATTTTATATTAAAATTTTTTCAAGGGTCAATAGAGAGGTCTTTAATCCGGTAAATGGGTATTAACAGGGTGTTTCATTAAGGGTGGCCACCGGCATCTCGGAAACTACTAGGCATAAAAACTTGGGGGAAAAGTAATTATGATTAAAGTGGCTATGAGAAAAATTTGGAAATTATTTTTAAGTTCCGCATTACGCCGCAAGGGGGCACAATTGAAAAATAATTTTTTAAATTCTAAATTTCTCCGAAAATTCCCATATTCAGTTACGTCATTAGAAAGACTAGACAATTCTGCATCATTTTGATTTAAGGCTCATTGGCGTACCGACCTTGATAAGAGTGGGGGAAGCTATTGAAAGTCTAATTATTTAAATCGCTGTAACTTCTAAACGACTTATCCGATTTTACTAAATTTAAGCTTATTTGGAAAAGAAAGGTGAGTACATTTGATTGTTGTATCCAACGCTACACGAAAGTTTCCAATAAAATTGCTAGAGGGCGCAATTTGTAATAATATCAGTTTTTTTGATTTTATTCCAAAAATTCAAACGATACGGTAAAAATATGATATCATAATCGGAAACCAAATTAAATTTGCAAGAAAAATTGTGTAGATCGCAGCTCGATATCTTTGTTCGTTTTAGAGTTATTTCCAAAGTAATAATTTTTAACACTTTTATCGAAGAAATTATTATTTTTATAGCTTCGTGGCCACGACAAAAAAATATTTTAAAACTTTATGATTCTGTAATGTGTAGGTTTGTTACTCATTATTCCAATGGTACAAAAAATTTCCTACTTTAGAATTAATTAAAAATAATTTCCAGAATTTTCTCCTGACCACTTTAGTCATAAATTTTTTTCCCAAAGGTTTAATGCTTAGTAGTTACCGAGATATGGCCGGTGGCCACCCTTAATGAAACACCCTGTATAACAACAAAAATAATTAAATTTCAATTTTCTTAACGGAAACGTTAACTTAAAAAAATGTTGATATTATTTGACTCTGAAATATTAAATCCCTGAAATTTGGTGGATAATTAAAAAATCATCAGGGTTTTTTAACCTTACTCCGAAAACCTAGTTGCGACATAAAGGCTGGTTTAAAAATACAGTTAATTGGGTTACTTAAAAAGCTGACCCTAAGTCTATTGTTAACCTTTTATTTTTGTATATTATATAGAGGAAAGGTGCCTATTATCGCATAGTAAGGTATTTCTTAAACTAAGTAGCCCCATCTACCTGCAGGTGCCTGTGCTAATACTACCCCAAGCTGCTTAGATTCTACAAGAATTACAGATTTCTGCAGCAAGTTTTTGTTCGCTATTTCATTTGTTTACATAATTCATAGTGCATGAAAATTTTACCGCTGCAGATTAGGGGCAAAATATAATTAGAAGGTAAGTTTCATTAATATTCTGATATACACCAGTCGATTAAGCATATTGTAAGGATTTATTTGATATATAATTTGTTAGGTTTGGTTTATTTTGTCTTTGCTTGGAGGTTAGTAACCTTACATATTGATATATGCCCTAATATCGGACACAATCGGTTGCCCAATACCGCATATCCGATATTATGAACCAATACTTCTCTAGCTAAAAAGAATAAATTAAAAGTTGTTCCTAAATACGTTTTTGCCAACCCTAGCCAATCAAAGAAAACAGGAACCAAAGAAAACAGGAACCAAACAAAGCTCCAAACCAAAAAAACAAAAAAAGATCGAGATTGCTTCAAGTTCATCCAGCGAAGATAATGAAGATGTGGAAGTGGAGCTGATAGACACCGATGATGACATGGATAGAGATGAATAAGACGCGGAGTATCTGTACTGCACCAATCTCTATTCGCAGGATACCAGAGGAGAGTTATGGATTAGATGCAACATGTGTTTTCGTTGGTGCCATGAGGAGTGCGCAGGCACTGACAAAAAGGACGCTTATATCTGTGATCTTTGCCTAGACGGGTAACTGTTTTTGACACAAAGATCTCTATTAATGAACAATTTGATTTTTATTTTATTAAAGCAGGGACTTATTGTTCCAAAAATATTATGCTATTATGTTTTTTATTTGATTAAAGAGTATTTAAAAAAAGCTTTAACTTTACTATCATCGGTTCCAAATATCAGACATATGCGATATTGGGATCACCTCCTATCCGATATTGGGAAACCATTTTTGAAATTGTGATTTTTGCATTCCAAAATATATTTTTTTTTATCTGAGAAATAAATTAAGTTTGACGCTTGAAATTTCATAATATTAAAAAATATAGGTTTTGCAATGGTATACGAAAACGTACTCGTGATAGGTAGCTGAAAACTATTTTTCATAGGTCAAAACAAAAAAGTATCCGATAATAGGCACCTCTCCTCTACCTAGTTAAATTTTTGATTTATAAGCCATTATTTATAAAATTTTCTCGAAAATTCTACACCAGTACTTTTAACCAATCAAGATGGATTTTTTTTGACAGGTCACCATGGCAAGATATTATTAGATAATATGTATTTTATGGGACATTTTTTTGCTGTGGGTAACTAACACCGAATTAAAGGGGAGATTTTTTTGACATTTACACACAATAATTTTGTTTGATTCAAAGTTAGTTTAATATTTATTTATTTAAGCGAGTTTACACTTCGCAAAAACGCGGTTAAACAAAATTAGGTCTTAATTTTTTATAAACTAAAATTTCATACATTTTCTTTACATAATTAAGATGTTTGTGGTATTCTTCTGCCACACCCTTTTTTCTTAAAGGCGAGAAAGCTGAACTTGGAATCGAACATCGCTTTATTAATTAAAGATCTATGTCTGATAAAATATACAGACAGTCCACGGATATAGTGTTTACATTAGCACAAATGGATGAAAAATTGAATTTTTCAGGAAAAAGTCATTCTTGATAAAAAGTTTTGCTTATAAAAAATGCGATTCACGAAGAAAAAATTTGGATTTTTTCGCAAAAACTTCAAAAACATGATTTTTCTCCAAGAGTAAACTACCTTTATTTTTCATTTTTGACCAAAATGCCAATTAGAAAACTTATTTAGAATAACGTTTGTAATTTAAATCTGAGACTTAAAAAACTCTTAAATTTTTTAATTTTTTTTTAATTTTTAGAGGTAAATGGAAATTTTGCTGCTCAATAAAAATATTAATATAAAATTTTATTAGACTCTATTTTCATAATGGGTGGTGTGTATCTTATTTTAAAATTTTAAATGCATTCCTACCATCTTATGTAAAAACAAGGATTTTTTTTTACCTTTTTATTACTTTGCTTTACGTATGGGGCAAATTTAAAGTTTTCAAATAGAATTTGATGTGTTTTAAAAATGTTGACAAAGGGTTTATTTAGTTCAATGTTACGGTGCGGGCGAATGTTCTTGCAACTTTGTGATAGAGAAATTTAATCAAAGATAACCTAACGTTTACGTCTTAAAAATGGGATTATTAAGAAAATTTCAGCGAACTGGTTCAGTTTCCAATTAAAAATTCACAGATCTTGCATCTTACGCCAGTATCATAGGCGTATTGAAAA
This sequence comes from Polydrusus pterygomalis, assembly GCA_963969555.1. Classification (NCBI taxonomy): domain Eukaryota; kingdom Metazoa; phylum Arthropoda; class Insecta; order Coleoptera; family Curculionidae; genus Polydrusus; species Polydrusus pterygomalis. The sequence continues at coordinate 76,799,106 of OZ018377.1, forward strand.
TACCTACCACATACAGTGGCGAGAAGGAAACCATTATGTCACAGCACAGAGTACTCCTATTTGTGAGTATGTAACGTGCCGCTATCACGCGTTATTATGACGGCATGGATGCTCCGATTTAGTTTAAAATAATAATTAAATTATTATACTTAGAAATGTGTAAATTATACTTAGAAATGTGTAAATTATGCTTAGAAATGTGTAAATTTGACTGTTTTGTTAAAATAAAAAATATAGGATAATCTGTATATTAGTACATATTGAAGAGAGGTCAAACCCACCTTTTCAAAAATAGCAACAAAATTATTTCTTTAGCTCCATTTACCTGCTGGTCCTTGTACTCTTTGTTCATAAAATGTCTAAATCTTAAGTCGGCTATGAAATGTTTTGGATTGGTATATCCATTCTCCCCCGACTTTCTGTGTAATACGCCAAGACCGCCGCGCTATTTCGCTTTGTTTCAGCGACATTCACTGTTTATTTTTTTCCAATTTTATCGAAATTGAAACAATCAAAAATGCGGTTACCATGATATCGACTAATATGGACACCTGAAAATTTTAAAAATTACGAAAACGTTATCTGATATCAATGAAATTTAGACGAATAAAATCTATTTGCACTGTCGTAGATTAAATTTTGAATGATACACGTTCGATATGAACTTTGTTAATGAAACTTGTGCAATTAGACCACTCGGCTGACGCCTCGTGGTTTAACGTTGCACACGTTTCATTATAGTGCTCATCGAACTAGTATCATTAATAATTATAATGTAAGAATATAGAACAATAATAAAAATAATCTACTTTTTATTATGTCCAAATAAAGGTATATTCAAAATTCAAACAGACAGTATAATATTTAAATAGTAATAATATTTGGTTTAAATAAACATCCTGATAAAGCCGACGCCGCTTGTGTGCAGCTGTGGCTTTTGGGAGATCCCGTAACATGAAAGTAGGTACTGGCCGATTTAATACTAACTTATTATAACTGTTCTCTCTCCGGGCCATATCTTAATATCAACAAATATAACACTTAGCAGATGATGTCATCGTTCCTGTGTTGCTCGGATGTTTGTTTAGACTTCACCGCCGTGTTATTTATGTGCATGTCGCATGTCGCGTTAATTTTTCATGAAATAGACCCGTATATACGCACCCAGTAGTATTTTCAATACAAAAAAAAAAACTATGATCAGAATGACGCAGCTTCCCTAATCGTATTGCAGTCTGTTGCTGACAATCCTACCCTTTCATTAAGAAACCGAGCTCAAGAACTTGATGTAGTAAAAAACTCATATTCAGTATATTTTAAAGGCAAACAAAATATTCCCATTTAAGCCAACTTTTAATCAAACGTTGGAAGTAGAAGACGAAGCCAAACGTTTGGATTTTTGTCTTTGGGTCGGAAACAAAATTGTAAGTAAAAACAGGAATTTTCATAAATTTATCATGTTCTCCGATGAATCGACATTTTCAACAAACGGGAAATTGTCTTCTGCGCATATTAGATACTGGAGAGAAAATAATCCCCGTTTTATAATTCCTGCAAGAACACAATATTACAAAAAGTCTGGTGTGCGATTTCTTACTATTACATACTTTTTCGAAAACACGTGTAACCGTAGAAGTTACCTTGAAATTTTGGAAACATTCCTTTCTGACAACCTAGAAGAATTGCCTCTCCAATTTAGGAACGAAATGTACTTTCAACAACATGGTTGCCCTGCGCATTTCGCAATTGAAGACTTAATAATACATTTGGCCACAGATGAATTGGTCGGAATGGTCCGGTTCTGTGGTCCCCAAGAAGTCCCGATTGAACTATTTCAGATGCCTATCTTTGGGGGCGCCTCAAACAATTAGTGTACTCCCGTCCAATTGAGAACGACGTAGGTACAGCTTCTAAAACAGCGAATTGTTGAAGCTGTTCAAACAATTGAAGAAATTCGAAGAAGTTTTGACCACATTCATTTACAGCTGGAAAAATGTGTTGAATATGGAGGGGGAGTGTTACAATAGCAAGTTATGAAATTATTATTTGTTGTTATTTTAAGATTTTTCTGGGGTCATTTCATTTGTGAAATTAAAAATACATATTTCTGGTAATACCAAAAATTAGTTTTTGAAACTTTTTGATACCCCTCTGTCATTGATAATGTATGTATTTTGACCGCTAATGCTGCTATCCAAAAAAAAATTATTTTTTCGGCAACCGTCCGGGAGGACGCTTTTCCTTTGAGAAAGTGGTATTTCTCCGGCCTAGTCCGGGAAGTACATACTTCCTGGACTAGGCCGGGAAGAATCACATCAATATTAGCAATTGCTCGAATTTTAATATAAATATTAATATAAATAAGAATTAAAATGTTTCTGTTAGTACCTATCTTCTGTTCGAATTTTAATATTTAATACAAATAAGAATTAAAATGTTCGAAATTTTGTTCTACAAAGAAATATAATAAAGAAATGTGTCTCATTGATTTGTTATTCTACACGGTTGCCGAAAAAATAGTGTACGCAACACGTCCGAAAACAGTTTTTTTGGACTCGCAGACTTCCAGGACTCGCCTACGGCTCGTCCTAGAATTTTGTCGACTCGTCCAAAAAAGCAGTATTTTCTGGACTTGTAATGTAAATTACTGTTACCTCTAAAAATTAAAACAACTAAAAAATCGAAGATTTATTTTAAATCTCGGATTTAAATTACAAACGTTATTCTAAATAAATTTGCTAATTGGCATTTTGGTCAAAAATTAAAAATAAAGGTAGTTTACTCTTGGAGAAAAATCAAGTTTTTGCTATATAAAAAATCAAAATTTTCTCTTCGTGAATTGCACTTTTTATTAAAAATTACTTTTTCCCGAAAAATGATATTATCCATCCATTTGGGCTATTGTAAACCCTATTCGCGGACAGTCTGTATAATAATATAATATTTAGACGCCATTTTATTTTTTATTTTCCTATTTAACAGTTTTGATTTTGAATAATTTAGAAGCAAATATTCTTGAACAATTCGAAACACATTTTCCTTCATTTATTAGTTTGGCCAAATATAACATAGTTCGATGATTGATCGTAACGTCGGACAATTTTTTGCATTAATTGCATCCAGGGTGGGAAGAAAAAGCATGATGGAAGCTCCAGGACCAAAATACTCCGGAGGTAAACTCGCCCCCCGATCGGATCTCCGGGTGGGGGCTGATCCTGTGGCCTCATCAAGCGATATTAACCGAACATCCACTGTCTCCGACAATATATTAGGTTCCCCTAACAACACTCAACGGAGAAATAGTGTGGCACCTACAGTTGCTGACACACCCAAAAACAGCAGCTTCAAAATTGATTTCTGCAATACCAGAGGGCTTAATACCAACATCAATTCAGTCCACCAGCACTTACAAACATCCAAGCCCCATGTGCTCGCACTGACCGAGACAAAGGTCAGATCGTCAACGAACACCGTCAGCTATTTATATCCTGGATACGATTTTCATTTCCGATTTAGACGCAACTTTGGGGTCTGTCTCTTTATCTGAGATGATCTTTGCTGCCAACGAGAGGACACACTTGAAACAGCAGAGTTTGATGTAATGTGGTTTAAAATATCAACGCAGAAAATCACCAAGTTTATCTGCTGCCTTTACCGTCCTCCAAGTGACACCCATTACAGAGCACTCTTCTCGTCACTAGCAAACACAATTGACTTCTTGCAAACCAACCATCCTAATGCTGAAGTCGCTATCTTTGGTGACTTTAACGTCCACAATATCAACTGGCTCAAATACTCAAATACCAACGATGAACAGGGTCGTGAGACGGAATCTTTTGCGATCAGTTCTGGTCTAACTCAACTCGTGGAAGAACCAACGCGAATTCCAGACCGAGATGGAGATTTTGCTAGTCTTTTAGATCTCTTTTTGACATCCAACCCTGACCTATACACAGTCACCGTTCATCCTCCATTAGGATCTTCCGATCACAAACTTATTTCAACTCTAAGCGAGCTGCCAATTTGTTCTGAAGAACCTCCTAAACCTCGTAAAATTTGGCACTACACATCAGCTAGTTGGGAAGACCTAAGGGACCATTTTCGCACTTTTCCTTGGCTGGAAGTATGCTTCTCTTCAGATGATCCATCCGCTTGTGCTCAAGAGGTCTCCGATGTCATTCTTACTGGCATGGAAGCCTTTATTCCTTTCTCCAAGAAGCGCCCTTCGAATGGCAAGCCCTGGTTTAGCAAGAACTGCGAGCGTGCTGTCAGAGCTAAAAATCTAGCTTACCGACAATGGCGTAAAAATCCTACCGATGTGAATCGCACCATCTTTGTTACCGCTCGAAACCAGTGCAAGCAAACGATAGATCAAAACAAAGAGGCTCACAACATGAGGATCAAAAATAAACTTCTCGCCAGTCCTAACGGATCTAGGTCCTTTTGGTCAGTCGCTAAGGCCGTCAGTCAAAATTTTACCAAATCAAATATTCCACCGCTAACACGTTCTGATGGCACAATAGCAACCACGGCTGAAGATAAAGCGAACTTACTCGCAGAACTCTTTGCTTCACACTCTACGGTAGACTTTCAGGGAAAAACACCCCCGAACATTCCAGCAGTTCGATCGGAAATGACTGATATCGTATTCCGTCAGCGTTCTGTCAAACGAATTTTGAAGGGGCTCGATGCCAAAAAAGCTTCTGGTCCAGATGAAATTCCTATTATAGTGCTCAAGAAATGCGCCGATGAACTCACACCAGTATTTTGTAGACTTTTTAACTTATCCTACAAAAAAGGAATATTTCCATCTTGCTGGAAAAAGGCGCGAGTCCAGCCTATACCAAAGAAAGGCAAGAAAACCCTGCCAAACAACTATCGACCAGTCGCATTGCTTTCAGTTATATCAAAGGTGATGGAGAAAGCTATTAACCAACAACTTATAAAATACCTGGAAGGCCTTAAAATTATCAGCGACCATCAGTATGGTTTTCGTAAGTCCAGATCAACAGGAGACCTGCTAGCCTATGTCACTCATCTTTGGAGCAACGCAATCGAACATCATGGGGAGTCCCGGGCTATTGCACTGGACATCTCTAAAGCCTTTGACCGTGTCTGGCACGAGGGGCTCCTAAGCAAACTGCGTTCTTATGGTATGCCCGGTCGATTTTGTTCATGGTTGTCTAGCTTCCTCAAGGACCGCTCTCTGCAAGTGGCGATTGACGGGTTTCTCTCAGACACCTTCACCATCAATGCTGGTGTTTCTCAAGGGTCCATATTATCTCCCACTCTCTTCTTACTGTACATTAACGACCTTCTAGCGAAAACAGAAAATCCATTATATTGCTTTGCTGACGACAGCACACTTATCTCATCTTTTACTTTGAAACCTCAAACATCGGCTACTGACGCACATCTTCGCAGACAACATGAGGTATCACGCCTCAATAAAGACCTGGAAGAAATTTTGTCTTGGGGTGACAGTAACCAAGTCGAATTTCACGCTCAAAAAACCCAGGCTGCAGTTTTCTCTAAGAAGGTCAACATTGCAGAACCCGATATCGTTATGGCAGGACACGCAATTCCACTGACTTCGTCTATTAATTTGCTGGGTGTCAACCTGGGAGGAAATATGTCTTGGCATAATCACGTAGTGGCAATCGCCAGGGCAGCTTCTCAGAAGCTCGGTATACTTTTCCGTACCAAAAAGTTGTATACACCTCAACAACTTTTGACACTCTATAAAGCCCAGATTCGACCATCACTGGAATACTGCTCTCATATCTGGAGTTCTGCACCGAAGCATACCCTTCGGTTGTTGGATTCCATCCAAAGGAGAGCCGTTCGTCTAATCGGCGACCACGAGCTGACTAAGAACCTCGACAGCTTAGAACATCGAAGACAGGTTGGTGATTTGACTCTCTTCTACAGATATTTTCATGGCAAGTGTTCGACAGATATTGCCCGCTCGATTCCACCTAGAGTAATGCATAGCAGAAACACACGACGAACCACTGCCGCCCATCCCTATGTGGTTCAACTTAGTACACCCAGAACATCATTGTTTCAGAACTCTTTCATTTGGAGGACGTCCTCTTTGTGGAACGGCCTTTCTGAGACCGTGTTTCCAACCGAATATAACCTCCAACGATTCAAGAAAAACGTGAATCGCTTTCTTCGCACACGCACCGCTCCCAGAGCGCCTTAAAGGATTTTCCTATAGTGCTTGTGCTCGATCATAAAAAAAAAAAAAAAAAAAAAAAAAAAAAGCAGGATTTTCAAAACGATTTATTTGAAAAACAAAAAGTATTGTTTGTTCTTGACTGCAAAATAGATTTCGGTTTACTACAAAACACGAATTTTATTGACAATTTGAACTGTCAAAATATGATGAACATAATAGTTTTGCGCAATTACAGTCGTTATTAAAAAAATATTTTTGATAAATAGAGAATTTTCCGTTTATGTAAATGATCCAATTTTCAGAACGATTTGTTAACTGTTTCGTCAAATACGTCCAACAATCCACCGTGAATCACCCTGTATAATACAATACAAGAATTTATTGGTTATTGATATAAATTAGAAATTTTATTTTTTTTACACAATCAGTAAGCGACTTTGTTCGTCCATTTAGAAATGACTAAAAAAATCGTTTCCTATGGTAGCAGCAGATATTTTAAAATGTTTTAAAATTCATTAGGCTGTGAATAATTACTTTTTTATGCAGATGGTTTCAAAAAGATTGACTTTATAGTATTTTTAAGCAAAATTCTTCGTGTAGAATTTAGATTTGTTTAATTTTAATGTAATTAGAAGTGGTTTTAAACTTGCTAATTTCTTCTTTTTATTTATATCTCTAAAAAGTGAAAGAAAGTTATGTTAAGCTTCTTGTATTATTTAAAACGTATTATTATATTCTTTAGTATTCAATTTACTTAACAAGCTATTGTCCGGTTAGTTCTTTTTTTTTTGTGCAAGTAAAATTCAATAACAAAACTTGCATGGTCCAGCTACATTCTTAGATCTACAATAAAATTATGTATGTCTCATTCTTATTGTAAATGGTACTTTCAAAGTATGGACATTAGGTAAAACTAGTTATATGTACCCAAAATAGATATTTTATAGTATCACAATATAAATAATAAAAAAATTAAGTTTAAATATTTGATCCAAGGATTATAAAAAGATTTAAAATCTTTTTTTTAATTTAATATTACATTAAAATATAAATCTCGATTTTTTAAAATAATTTGTTGCGGAAAATATTTTTAAAAGCATGTAACCTTAAGCGCCCCAATCAGTATCGGATTGTTCAGTCCTAACTTGTTCGCCGACAGATCCGCTAATACATGGTAATGAGAGACAAGACATGCGTCTATAGTCTGACTGTGGACTTTTTAACCTTCCAATCAACGTTCGCAATAAAGCGCGGGAAACTCGAAAATAAATGTGTTAGAATGCGCACATAAATCATTGTATTATTTCCTATTAAATCGAGGGGAAAAAATTGATAAAATAAAATAATAAACTAAACGAATTACCTTGATTTTCGCAGACGAAAAATGGAGAATATGCAAATATTCCCTAATGCGGAGGTTTTTTGAAGAGGATAGTTTAGATTGGAAAAAATTGTATAATTTTGAGAACGGTTTAGACTAGTGTTGTTACAACCTTCCCGAGTGTGACTATTATGTTTAACTAAACCTACTTCTTACCTACGTTAATAGTGTACGTACTACTTTTACAGTTTTTGATTTTTTTTTTGTATTGGGAAATCTTGCAAAATAATTTAATAAAACAAAAAAACGAACACAACAATTTTCGGTTTCTTTTAAAATTATTTTATTAAACAATTCTCGTTATGTAACAACATTGAAACTGTTTATCTTCTGGGGATAAAATCTAATTATGAAATATAATAATTGTTAAATGGTCAAGTATTGTATTTATTTTGTAATACTGATATTTGTAGTATGTACACTACTAAATCTGATTATTCCTAACGTATGTAATATTATGTTGCTTCCTTTCATGCCTTGATAGACACTATTTCTTGTTGACTTGTTTATTATATTCACAACACTTGTAGTTTTTTTGTGAGATGTTGAGGAGGCGAGTGTTTTTGGCATACGTGACGTTTCAAAGAAACATATATATCGATATTATTAAATAGCATTTTAGATATGTATTATATCCTAATTTATAACAACCCGCTTTACATCGCCTAACCTCAAAATTACTTTCTTTAAGGCGGTGGCCTATGATTGGCCGGTTGAAAAGTCCATAGTCAGACTCTAGACGTTTGTAGAGACAAGTCGCACATCGGTGAAGGTCGGGTTTTAACTTTGGTAGTTTGACAACCGCCCGCGCCCTACCCGCGACTAATCTATAACTATTTGAATAATGTGTGTGGTGCTGGGTCATTTGTACGGCGACACCAGACAAAGACGGAGACAATGCGACAGTTCCACGTGGGTATTTAAAATTAAAGTGAATTTAAACGTCTTTTAAAAGTAACAAAGCTTTTTGGGTAGAATCTATACAATTCAATAAATGTAAATGAGTAAACTGTTGCCTCTTTTGCAAACAGTCTTTCACCCAAACACGTTTTTTTTTTCATTTTGCAAAATTTGATTGCACCAACAGTTTTTTTTTGCCTTTTTAGACAATATAGGAGACATAATAATATGTATCTAGGGCTCAGCACGTTTAATATATAAATGAGCTCTTTGACAGAGTTCGTTTTATGTCCTTGTGATGTGTTGACATCCCTAGATGTGTCGTATGTCGGTCTGGGCCGATTTAAGGTCATTTGACGCCTTAGACCAAACAAGTTTTGGCGCGTATTTTGTTCAATTTCGAAATGGATTTTAACAAATTGAGCGATTCATGGTACGGATAATCAAATTTGTGCCTAAACGTAATCTCGAAAAAATATGTTTTGCAAGCGGAAATTTGCACGTTTTGTTTAAAAAAATAGATTAATTTAATTGTAATAAACGTATAATACATGTAAGTACTCAGGGAACATTATAAAACAAAAAATAGAAGTATATAAACAAACAACTTAACATTAATGATTAATGTTTACAAAATGTGAAATGAAGAAAACACTTAACTTAAAATATCATAACTTAATAAGAGTTTGGTAGTTTCCAAAGTTCAAAAAAATTAATCGACTAATCAAGCTAATTAATATACAAAAAGAATAAAACACATAAAAACATAAATTCAGCGCTAAGAGTCAAATGATATTGGTAGATTGGTTCCTTATAAATACACAAAATGATATTATAAAGTAAAGTATAGGGATTACTTCTAACACATCATATTAATAACGACTTGTTATTAACGAGATCAATGACATCAACAAATAAAATAATATATGTAAATGTTCTGAGCAAAAAATATAAAGGTAATAAAGAAACAGTTTTCGTGGCCCAATGCCCTAAAACTTTTATTAAAGGTAATTTTAAAAATAACGACATACTTTTAAGAGTATTAAGATACTAGAAATGTTTCTTTCGACATATTTGACTCGAGAAATTTTGAATAATGTCGTCGAAGGAAGTTGATTTCACGAGATCTGATAACTAAATAGTCTTAATACTTTAATTTAGAATATTTTTGTATAGATTGGAATGTGGAATGTTCTTTATACTTTATAGGTACGACAATTAGCAATTATGCCATAGTTTAAGTGATTTAAATGTATAAAATAATAATTATTATAGGTACCCTGAAATTCGTTAAAAAGCAGCGGCGCCTATTTAGTGGCGCCATAGTCTATGGCCCATTTGGCCTAGTGGTTAATCCGGCCCTGATGTCGGGTCCCGGTTGGCTACTGGGCTCGTATTATAGTGAGTGGGGGGCTTTATATTTTTATGAAAGTAAAATTTGAAAAATAACTTTGATATCATATGTTAAATTAAAATCAAATAAATTAACCTACATTAAAAAGTTTCTTTCGGAAAAATGGAATAACTTTTTAAATTTTTTTGTCAATTTCCGATTTGTTAGGATTTGTTTGAATACATTTTCCGAATTATTTATAGTTTCTATCAAACATATCTTGGATACAAACAGTTACCCTATAGCCTGTTTTTAAAAAGATTCAGAACAATAAGCTCGACAAAAATCATAGTTAGAAACATTGCAACGATCTTTCTTGGGCGAAATGGCTTTAGAACGTTTTCAAGACTTAAAAAACAATAGTTTTCGATGTTTTACTTATGTTTGGTGGTATATCTAAATAACTAGTAGAATATAAAAAAAGCTATAAAAAGTATTTCTTGTTTTTTCCCAAGTCAAAAATTAAGTGATCAAAGAATTAAAAACCGAAACCGGTTTTTTTTTTTTCGGATATCATTCAAGGTATTCGGTAAATAAATAATACAAATCCGAAAGTTAACGGTGAATCAATGTAAAATTTTATACTGACCCTTTTTTTACTGACACTAACAGGATAGTGACAGCACAACAATCAAAAGCGGACAATAATACCATTTTTTACAGGAAAGCTAAATTAATGCAATATTTTGTCTTTGCGTTATAATTTAAAAACAAATGAATATTGGATAACAACATTTGAGTTTTTTAAAATTATTTTGATGCATAGATTCCACTCTTAGAGTTTGGCCCATTTCTCCCGAATCAATGTATTATAGCCTTAAGAATATGTATGTACAATTTTACGATTTATGAGCTATGTGAACCAAATGAAGCATTTTGCTACGCCTGAACAGAATTGCAAGGAAAGAGGGGCAGTTCTGAAATTGGTAGTTGTTTGCCCAAGTATACTATGCAGTTAAATGATGATATTAAACATCTTTGCCTATATTCGGATACATGTGGGGGGCAAAATAGAAACGAAAATGTAGCAGCAATGTTTTTGTACTTAGTTCAGGTCACCAATCTGAACATTATAGAACAAACATTTTTAGAGAGCGGGCATACCTTTATGGAAGTTGATAGCATGCACAGCGCCATCGAAACTGCCAAAAGGTATGTTCGGATATATACAATTCAGGATTAGTTTAACATTTTTAAAATTGGCAGATCAAAGGCTATAAAAAAAAGGAAAACCAACAGTTATAAATTTTGCGAAATGTTTCATAACGATTTTGAAGATTTAGGTGATGTCATTGTATCAAAATGCATCACAAAAAAATTAAAGAAAAATATTGATGGAGAAACAGTCCACTGGTTGAAGGTAAAGTGTTTTAGATATGAAAAGAGTAAGCCAGGATTTATCCATTATCGGTACGACCATTCCTCGGAATTTAAGCAAATTCATACAGTAGTTGGTAAGGGACGTCCAATTAATTTTCAAGAACTGTGCATAAAAGCCCTATACCCAAAAATGCTTTCCATAACAGAAAAAAAAGTGTTTATAGCCATGTCGAAATAAAGATATTTCTGCAGAGTTTCATGGATGGAACAAGTCCTTGCCTGTATCTAAAACCGCTATAGATGAAATTCATACGGCCGAGACATCTGATCTGAATAAATTCATATTAATACTTTTTCTGTCTGTAACCAATAAGTTTATTTAACTGAAAACTAATAAAATTGTTTGAACTTTTTAAAAAAATGACTGTTTAGTAGTTTTAGTAATAAACTGTTAAAATCGGCTTAGTCGTTTTTTTTTCTGCTAAAATCCTTTAGGTCCATTTTTTTTTCTAAATACTCGTAAATAATTAGTGTCAGATTAAAATATATTGATTATAAGTGATACAAATATCTTTGGCTTTAAAATTTTAATTACATTTTTTTATTTTAAATTTCTATAAAAATGTACTGATTTTTTCTTAAAATAGAAACTTTTAAAGTCAAATATCTCCATAATTGATATTTGGGACTTGTAGGGTTTTTGCAGTAACTTCATGATATGTTACTTGGTCACTATTTCTACTTACGGAAATAAAGATATATTTTTTAAATGTATATTATTCGGCTTGTTTTTAGGAAAAAAAAAACTTTACAGTTGCAGGATTTCGTCTTAGGAGGACTTACACACAATTTAAACACTTTATAAGACCAGTCCAAATCCACAACCTTAAAACATCATTTTTACGACACAAAATGCTCTATCTTGATGTAATAAAGTTATTTTTATGTTGCAATCGACGTACGTGACTGTCGTAAAATTGATGTCGTGATATGGCGTCAACGGTCTATGACTTAAGTATGTCTTTTAACGTATTTTTTAAGTCATCTTGTTGGTCAGTGTGATGCAACTGGTGCCCTAAAAAACGACGTCAGAATGATGACCGTCTGCTACCTGGGCTGTTTCGGAGTAACATTTTGTTGTAATATTGCGTTCACTTCATAGACAATTTACCTTTAGATACGTACAGCTTATCTCCTGCGCAAACAAAAGTTACGTTTTATGGGCGAAAAAATACGTCCGAGCGCATGACTCGCGGATCAGCTGCCTTCTCTCTGGACACCTTCGTGCATGCGCACAAACCCCGTGTTATCGGCCTGTCCTACTTTACCGACATGCTCAAAATACCGTCCAGAACCAGCTCGGCTGCCATTTTCGTTGTTGTGTTTTAAGGTTTCTCTGTGGATTCCTTGTAGTTTTCTTTGCTATCGTGGTTTCTGGGTGTTTAATATTTACATATTTCCAGTTTCTGTGTAGTTTAGTGAATTGTGTTTGTTCTTTTAGTGACTCGGATTGGAATATAAACAATGACTAGTAACAGCCGTTGTATGATTTTATTATGCCCAAATAGTGGTAAATATCTTGATATACATATAACTTTATTTTATTATGATCAATTTAAACACATCAAACTAGGCCTAAGCTACACAAATAATGTTTGAAAATAAAGAGAAACCCACACCAACACAGATTATCGCGATGCATGTTGTGGTATATTTTATTTGCAGCCCTGCAATCTTCAAAAAGTTTAAAAGACTTGTATTATATAAAAGAAAAAATGTAAATACCTATGTAATTTATATTACTCCACGGGTCAAGTACTTGGGCAAAAATTTTTTAAATTCTTGAACAAGAAATTGTGCTTGAAAATGTTTTACAAGTAACCAAGTGTTTGACAAATTGTAAAAATCAATACAAGTTATATACCAACTAATAATTAACTTGAGGTTACGTTCGCGATGATAACATCAAAGATTGGTTATTTTGCTGGTTTTGTTTGCTTTTTATATTCGATTTTATAAGTTTTATAGTTTAATTGACTTGTTCTCTTCCCTTTCGAACTAAAAACACGACAACGAATCATTTTTAAACAAATTTTAAAAACAATTTTATATCACTACCTTTTTTCCCAACTTGATCTAAAATTGAGAAGAGAGTCCAATTTTTTGGCAAGAATTTAAATTTTAAAGCCCGGACCTGACTATTTTCCCATTTGTCAAAACGATAATGTTGCAGGGCGCATGTCTAATAGTGTCTAGCTTTGTTTATATGCCCGAGGCCATAAAACTGCCACTTTCGTGATTATTGTTTGCTTATCTAAAGGTAAATTGTCTATGGTTTACTTCTATAAAAACAGTTTCTGGATCCGCCCGCCACTGGTTTGTTTGCGCACGAAATCAGACAGGAATTTTCGCGTGTATACTCACCTAATGTTACCCTTATTTGTGCTGTATTTTATGTGGTTACACAAGGCCTCAAACATTCCACTGGTGGTTGTTACGTACCGACAATCGAATACCTAAAACAGAAAACAATAAAGGCTGTTAATGTTTGAACTATTGGCAATGAAACTTTGGAAATGTATGTTCGTGAATAGTCAAGTTTTCATTAGCTACAGGTTAACAATTACATTATGTAAAATTGATTTTATAAGGGTTATTGTAAGGGTCTTTTTAATATTAAGAGTTTATCACCGCACGTAAAATAAATTCAAAATAAGCCGAATTTCTCCGAAACAGCACATATATACAACTTAATTGTTTGAAATAAGACCTTTAGTCTAATTTCCACATAATATTTATTTTATAAACCCGACGCATTTCGCTACACAGTAGTTTTATCAAGGGATTTTTACATTGAGTGAGGTACTATAATTTTAGCCTAAATATTTATTTACAAATTATCTTTTTTTTTTGATCATATTCGTTTATTAAATTAGTCACAGACTATAATTTATATTTATATACAGTATTGCCTTTCGGCGGATCTTGAATGTTGTGGTTGACTGCTGAATAATTATTTTATTTTAGTTGAGGTAGTAGAGGACATTGGGAAAGTAATTACTTCTAATTTATTGAGCGGCCGTGGCTGGAATAAGCCAGTCTCTCGGTAGTCTGTAAGGTTTTTGTGGGTTGGAGTGTATGTGTGATTGCGTTATGAGTGGGTTCATGGATACGTCTGTACGTTTGTAATAGTTGATAATAAGTTTGTCTATATGTTTCGTGATTGCTAATATCTGTAAGTCATTGTGCAACGTATGAACCATCGTAAATCGTGGAGCATTTGTTATGATTCTTAAAACTTTATTTTGAAAAATTTGAATTTTTTTTATCGTTGACTTATTTACTGTGCCCCAGGAGGCGATACCATAAGTAAGTACGGGTCTGACAATTGTCTTGTAAAGTAAAGTCTTTGTGCGTAAGTCTAGTCTACTTCTACTGTTGATTAGTGAGTAGATGGCGCTGAGTTGACCATTTGCTTTTCTCAAGCGTTGGTTAGCGTTGTCAGTCCAAGCCAGCCGTTTGTCAAAGCTCAGACCCAGGTATTTTACTTTTTCGCACCAGTTTAATCTAGAGTTTTTGACTTGCAATCTGGTCAGTGGAAATTTACATGTGGACCTTGAAAAATAGATGGCTTGTGTTTTAGCGTCATTAAGGCGAATTTTCCACTTATCTAACCACGCCTCGATAAGCTTTATATGACGTTGTAGCTTTGAGACGACCAACCTGGGCTGTTTTGCGGTGGCGGTCATGGCGGTATCATCAGCAAACAGATATAGTTGAGTTTGACCAAATTTAGGAATATCGCTAGTAAAGATATTGTACAGAGCCGGCGCAAGGGGGGAACCCTGCGGAACACCTGCTCTGACATGTCGCACCATCGATATCGCATTTTCTGACGATACCGCGAAAATCCTGTCTGTCAGGTATGAATGAATTACCTTTATTAAATAGTTCGGCATGCCTGCCCTTATTAACTTTAGAATGAGCCGTTGTGCCAGACCTTATCAAATGCCTTGCTGACGTCGAAGAAGACCGCTCCTGTACTGAAACGTTTATTAAAACCATTTCGTATATTAGAAGCAAGTCTAGTGGTTTGCCTTACCGTGCAATGAAAGGATCGAAAGCCGAACTGCTCTGGTGGTAAAATGTTGTTGTTAAATACAAAATCATTAATTCGATGAAGAATAAATTTCTCAACAACCTTGCCATGACACGACAATAGGCTGATGGGCCTATAGCTAGTAACTAAAGATTGATCCTGCCCAGACTTTGGAATCAGAACCACTTTAGCTTTTTTCCACACTTGGGGGAAATGTCCTACTAGGATAATAGCTTGGGCTATGTTTGCTATATCCGTAATCACGTTATCAGGCAAGTTCTTTAGTGCTTTATTTTTTATACCGTCGAAGCCCGGAGCCTTTTTTGGTTTAATGGATTTAATAACGTTTTTCACTTCATCCATATTAATATTCCGGATATTTTGAATGGGGTGCTCTATAGACTTATAAATACGTATCGTCCTGGAGATCTGAGCATCCCTTACTGGATCAGATGTCGGGTTTTCGTTGAAGTGTTCATAGAGACTAGCCGCGAACATTTCGACTTTTTCCCTAGGATCTGAAACAATATTGTTGGTTAAGTAATTCTTATAAATGACATTGGCTTTATACAGCCCCTTGTTAGCGATTTGGTCATTTTAAGTATGCTATTGTTTCGATATTAAGATCAGCTACTCTATTTTCCCATAAAGAGGACTCTTGAACTTTGAGGAGATTACGTATGAGTTGAACAGCTCTGTTCGCCTCTGCCTTTATAGGCGGATCACCAGTGCGATACGCCCGGTTCATAAGTCTATTTTTGATTCTAATTTGCTCTTTGATATTATTTGATAAGACTCCGTACTTAGAGAATCTGGATGTTTTTGTGGAGGAGGCTTTGGCTACAGCAGTATTGATGGCATTGGTAATATGAATTACCGCCGCATCTATATCCGCATCTGTATGAATTGGTGGCAATGGTTCCTTTGATTCTAACAGACGCCTATACACGGGCCAATTGGTAGACGTAATTGAAATAGACCCCTGTCCTTTGTCTTGGGGGTTGCCGTACTCTATTACGACTGGAAGATGATCAGATGTCAAGTCGTAAAGAGCAACGGGTTGGGATAAAATGTCGGTATTTTTTGTCACAAAAATATCCAGAATCTCCGTGAGACCATTCGGTGACGAATGAGTGTGCTCCATCGGTGGCATAATGTGATAATTATAGTCTAGAGACTTATGGAACAAGATGCGGCCTTTCTTATTTTGGATACGGCATCCCCAGATGCGATGTTTGGCGTTCAAGTTTCCACCTATAATCATCGTTTCATTAGTATTAAAAACCTTGCCTAGACATGTGCCATCGAAATCGACCGCCGGACTGCAGTAAACAGAGCCCAAGTGAACCCATTTGGTTGTGGTTTTCACTCGAATGAATGTACCCTCAATATGTGGACAATTGTACGGACCTGGCACGGCCTGGGCAATGATATTCTTTTTAACAAGAACCATGGTTCCTCCTTTTTGCCTTAGTGGCCTATCATTTCTGAATATAGTAAAATTAGGGAACGTGAGGCGCTCCCCTTTAAACCATGTTTCATGTATAAATAAAATATCAATTTCGTTTCTCTCAACAAAGTCAATAATTTCAAGTTTTTTGCCTTTAAACCCGTTTATATTTATCGTAGCCAACTTAAAATAGGCAACCTCGCACTGCAAAGCCATTACTTGTTCGTTGAGGTAAACGACGCCAACATGTTTTGAATTTGCAGCTGCATTTGTTGCTGCATCATTTTTGAAAATTCGCCCAGGTACGATTGTAAAGTGGCCTGCAACGCTGTTTCCAGTGAATCTGATGCAGATTTTTCTATTGAGGACTTGTCGCTCAATTTAGTTTGATTAAGAGCCCCATTTGAATGTGGGTGGAGGTATGTTCGGTCTAACGGTGGTTGGAGTTTTTTTGACATTTTTATTATTATTGTACAAGTTAAGTGAGTGACAGGGGCAGCCTTGAAAGTTGGCAGGATGATCTCCTCCACAGTTTGCTCATTTTAATAGTTCAGGAGTAAAATCTTTACACTCAAAAGAGAAATGATTTTTAGCGCATTTAAGGCATTTAATTAGAGCCGTACATTTGAACTGCGATTGGCCATATAGCTGACATCTATGGCATTGCGAAATATTCGATTTCGATTTCTGAGATTCAACTCTGATTTTTAGACAATCCAGCGCCGTTAGGTCGAAAATGCCTTTTTCAGATTTTGGCAAAATTATCAGCATGAGAGGCATAGGAGAACCATCTCGTTTGTTCCACCTAATTACTTTGGACGGGTGAAAACCCAACTCTTCTAAATCTTTCTTGACCTTCTCCTCAGACCAGGTCTCTATGACGCCCCGTAATAATATATGCAATTCTTTCTCCTCCGAGAAGCGGAAAGAGTGATACGGTATTTTCTGGCCGTCGAAAAATTTGACGATTTTAAAATAATCATTTGGAGTAGAAGGGTGGAGTTTTACTCCGCCCTCAACAGTAATTGCTTTTCCAAAGTCAATCTTATTAACATTGAAATAGCTGGTAACTTCATTAAATTTTGATTTATCGGGCAAAACCACAGGAGGAACCCGAATTTTTTTGGGCTTCCCTCTGTAACATTATCATTATTTTTAGGATGGGCGTAGATAGATACTACGGTTTGGCTGGAATTAAAGGTACCTGAAGCATTTGCGTTTTTATTAATAAAGTATTCTTGAAGAGACTTATTGTTCGAAACAGGTAACTTAGGCCATTCCGTAGTTGCTACCTGCTGTTTTTTAGCGTTATCTAAAGTGGTTATATTATTAGGACGTTTTCGATTTGATTTAACGAATTGAAATAATGATTTTTCATTAGTGTTCTCGACTGATAGCATCTTAGTATCCAAAGTATAGTCAGATCTGGTCTTAACGTACGGGTTCAAAGGTCACTGATCATATGCTTCAAATCAGACAACACAGAGGCTATCAAAATGTTGTGAGATTATTTACAAATATACCCAAGGAAGGAAAAATAGTTTCATTATTTTAGCTATCGCGAAGATAGCCACATATACCTAATATTATTAGTTTTGTAAAAATTATGTACTGGGGAGTTGAAAAACTTACAAAAAAATTATATAATCGTTAATTATATACCTACTGTACCCTTTAATAAAAAACGACAATAATAAACAGTGTAATTTATTTTAACAATTTTACTACTAAAACCTAAAAATACAATGGCATTTAGTCTGATAAACTATTTCGATAATGAAAGAAAAAGTTGAAATTCGCAAACCAATATGCAGGAAACTGTAATGAAAACACTGGGAATTAGTTTAAGGACTATGCAGAATAATGTGCATGAAAAAAAAGCATAATATAATACCCAAGAATACTAAAAAATGTAAACGAAAAACACCGTTTATAATTATAGCCTAAAAATTCTCATCGTCACTTATAAAATCTGAAAAGTCCTCGTCGTCTGAGTCATCTTCGAATGGAGCAATTATCATTGGCGCTACTTCCACATCTAGTACTTGTTCTCGATCCCATTAATCCCTTATTAATATTTCTGTATGTTCCACCGATTTCTTCCAGTACTCTTGTGTAATATGATCTAACGAATCTTGCCAAACTATTTGTACTTGGTCGGATTTAAGACCATCACCTACATGTTTTTCATAATAAGACTTTGCACCAGCCCATATTAATTCTATTGCGTTAAACTGGCAATGATATGGCGGCAGTCGTAAAACGTCATGATCATATTCACGCAGTATTTCATCTACCGCGTATATTTTGGGTTTTTTAAGAGACTTTGCTATTGATAGGAGTTCCGATTTAAGCATATTTGGTAAAGGATTTTGGTTGTGTTTTTCCAGCCACTCATAAATATCACTTTTCCTCCAAGATGAAGTAGGCTGTTTATTTAAAATTCTTGAATGATATGATGCATTATCTAATACAATTAAAGACGGAGCATCCAAATTTGGTATCAATTGAACTTTTGACCATTTTTCAAACATTTCGCAATTCATATTATCATGATAGTCAGCACTTTTTGATGTTGAAGAAAAAATTAAACTCGCACCTGCAACATATGCTGTTGCAGAACCGGCATGCAAAATAATAAAACGCTTTCCCGTACCGCACCCCTTTTTCCTTTTAACACTTTTTACAGACTCATCTTGCCAAGATTTTGAACCACTTCCATTTGAAAATATCCACGTTTCGTCTAAAAATACCACTTTTCTAAATTTCGATTTGTATTTTTTTAAAAACTGAACACGCTGACTCACTATCTGTGGCTGCTCACATAAAAATCTTCGGTTACAGTCTTTTTTATAGCGAAAACCTAAATTTTTTAATAATTTTGATAACGCTTCAAGTCCAATTTCCAAAACACCCCGAATTTTTAATGTTTTTTGTAAAACTGGAAGAGTTACATTGGTTTTTGATTTGTATAAATCGTAAATCACATTTCGAACTCCCATTTTAATATTTTCGCTTAAATCCTCAGTCTTTGGCTTTCTTCGTTTACACTTTTCAGTATTCTTGGGTGTTATGTTTTGTTTCATGCACAATTTTCTGCACAGTCCTTAAACTAATTCCCAGTGCTTTGGCTACTGTTTCCTAAATATTGGTTGGCGAATCTCCACTTTTTCTTTCATTTTCGAAATAGTTTACCATTTTTTTTGATTGGGGATGCAAAAACCCAGAAAATTGTTTCATTTTGTTACAAACTGTCAAGGTCACAAAACTGGCATATTTAAAATAAAACCTAGCTGGTGCTATTATAAGCTTTTTTAGAATCGCTGGAAAGTAAATACACATCCTTTATTTTCATGTCAAAATGGAATAAGTCTGTCTCATTTATCTTACGTATTTTATTTAGAGGGTAAAATTAAACGCAAGTAAAGAAAACAAAAACTGAGAGTATGTCTTTCTTGAATCGTATGACCCGCACGATAAGACCAGATCCGACTATAGTAAAAAATTACACATACTTATATTTTTATTGCGACCTGTGTTGTGAAGAAACTACACATATTTTTTTGAACGCGAACCGAAGTGCTTTACAATTAGGGCTTGCAAACAAATGGTTTTGTCAAAAGTATAAAATTAAACGAACGAACTCGAGCAGTGCCGTGCCCGAAGGGCTCGGCACAATAATATTTCCACAAATTTATTAGCTGATAATGCGATAATGATAATGAAATATGGAAAGTATATCCCACATTGCACAAAGGTGTGTGAGTTTAAAAAGCACCTATAAATGTCAATATCAATATCATAATATTAAATAACATATATTTCAGTTACGAAAAGTCGTAGCGAATCGAGCGAGACGGCATTGGAAATAGGACTTCGAGCACCATACAATGCCGCCTCCAAAAACTACCTATCTATACGAGAAAACGGAAATTTTGCACCATTCTTTAGTTTTGGTCAGTTGTTATAATGATAATTTGGCGATATGTTTCCCCTTCACGTTCCGCAGGAAGGTGAGGCAAAAAAAGCAATAGTAAATAAAGAAAAAGAAAAGAAAAGTATTTTTTTGTAAAATTTTTTTAGTACTAATATTAGATGCACTCTCGGCTGACGATTAGCGATATGTACCCAGTCTAGTTACAATATTTGGGGGGCGAAATTTTGTCAGGGTTGTTTATAGCGTTTTTCATTGGTAAGTTACACAGCCATATTATATGTTACAGGTAATTTATTGTAGAATATAAAGGAAAAGCGCTTCTATATTTCTATTAGGGTTAAATTTATAAAACCGATTTTACGTCAAAAAATGTGTAATCTATTTTTAAGTTTTTTAAATGTTTGTTTAAGAATACTAGTTATATACAGGGTGATTCATTAAGGGTGGCGACCGGCCATATCTCGGAAACTACTAAGCATAGAAACTTGGAGAAAAAAAAATTATGATTAAAGCGGTCATGAGAAAATTCTGGAAATTACTTTTAAGTTCCTCATTTCGCCGCAAGGGGGCACAATAAAAATTTTTTTTTTAAATTCTAAATTTCTCCCAAATTTCCCATATTAAGGTATAACTCTGATAACATCATCGAAAAGCTTAGACAATTCTGCATCATTTTGGTTTAAGGTTCATTGGCGTACCGGCCTTGATAAGAGTGGGGGAAGCTATTGAATGTGCAAACATTAAAATCGCTGTAACTTGTAAACGACTTATCCGATTTTACTAAATATAAGCTTGTTTGGAAGGGAAAGGTAAGTATCTTCAATCGCCGTATCCAATAGTACACGATAGTGTTTAATAAAATTGCTAGAGGGCGCAATTTGTAATAATAACAGTTTTTTCGACTTTATCCCGGAAATTCAAATCATACGGTATAACTATGACATCATAATCGAAAAGTTGATGAAATTTGCAAGAAAAGTTGTGAAGACCGCAGTTCGATATCTTTGTTCGTTACAGAGTTATTGCCAAAACAATAATTTTTAATACAAATTGCGCCCTCTAGCAATTTTATTAGAAATTATCTTGTACCATTGGATACGATAATTAAAGGTACTTACCTTTCTCTTCCAAACAAGCTTAAATTTAGTAAAATCGGTTAAGTCGTTTAGAAGTTACAGCTATTTTAATGTTTACAGTTTCACTTGATAAGAGTGGGAGAAGCTATTGAAAGTTTAAACATTAAAATCGCTGTAACTTCTAAACGACTTATCCGATTTTACTAAATTTAAGCTTGTTTGGAAGAGAAAGGTAAGTATCTTCAATTGTCATATCCAATGGTACAAGATAATTTCTATTAAAATTGCTAGAGGGCGCAATTTGTATTAAAAATTATTGTTTTGGCAATAACTCTGAAACGAACAAAGATATCGAACTGCGGTCTTCACAACTTTTCTTGCAAATTTCATCTACTTTTCGATTATGATGTCATAGTTATACCGTATGATTTGAATTTTCGGGATAAAATCGAAAAAACTGTTATTATTACAAATTGCGCCCTCTAGCAATTTTATTAAACACTATCGTGTACTATTGGATACGGCGATTGAAGATACTTACCTTTCCCTTCCAAACAAGCTTAAATTTAGTAAAATCGGATAAGTCGTTTACAAGTTACAGCGATTTTAATGTTTGCACGTTCAATAGCTTCCCCCACTCTTATCAAGGCCGGTACGCCAATGAGCCTTAAAGCAAAATGATGCAGTAATGTCTAAGCTTTTCGATGATGTAATCAGAGTTATACCTCAATATGGGAAATTTCGGAGAAATTTAGAATAAAAAAAAAAAATTTAATTGTGCCCCCTTGCGGCGAAATGAGGAACTTAAAAGTAATTTTCATAATTTTCTCATGACCGCTTTAATCATAATTTTTTTTTCTCCAAGTTTCTATGCCTAGTAGTTTCCGAGATATGGCCGGTCGCCACCCTTAATGAATCACCCTGTATATTAACCTGTATATATTTAAAGAATCTGAATCTATTTGATACAGGCTAAATTATTACTTAGCTAAGAAGGTTTAGTTGAATCTTCGTTGAATCAATTTTAACGAGTGTAATTGCATGTGGTATACAGAATGGAATAATAACGTAAATTTAATTACCATTGATATTTCAAGAATCTGAATCTTTTCGATACAGGCTGAATCATTTAAAATATAATAATTACTTAGCTAAAGAGATTTAGTGGAATCTTCGTTTAATCAATTTTAACGAGTGTAATTGAATGTGGTATACAGAATGGAATAAGAACTTAATTTAATTACCACTGTATTTGAAGAATCTGAATCTATTAGATACAGGCTGAATCATCTAAAATATAATTATTACTTAGCTAAGAAGGTTTACTGGAATTTTCGTTGAATCAATTTTAACGAGTGTAATTGCATGTGGTATACAGAATGGAATAAGAACCTAAATTTAATTACCATTGATATTTGAAGAATCTGAATCTTTTCCTTACAGGCTGAACCATTTAGAATATAATTATTACTTAGCTAAGAACGTTTAGTGGAATCTTCGTTGAATCTATTTTAACGACTGTAATTGCATGTGGTATACAGAATGGAATAAGAGCCTAAATTTAATTATCATTGATATTTGAAGAATCTAAATCTATTAGAAACAGGCTGAATCATTTAAAATATAACTATTACTTGGCTAAGAAGGTTTAGTGGAATCTTCGTTGAATCAATTTTAAAAGAGTGTAATTGCATGTGGTATACAGAGGGGAATAAGAACCTAAATATAATTACCATTGATATTTGAAGAATTTGAATCTTTTCGATACGGGCTGAATCATTTAAAATATAATTATTACTTAGCTAAGAAGGTTTAGTGGAATCTTCGTTGAATCAATTTTAACGATTGTAATTGCATGCGGTTTACAGAATGGAATAAGAGCCTTAATTTAATTATCATTAATATTTGAAGAATCTGAATCTATTAGAAACAGGCTGAATCATTTAAAATATAATTATTACTTAGCTAAGAAGGTTTAGTGGAATCTTCGTTGAATCAATTTTAACGAGTGTGATTGCATGTGGTATACAGAATGGAATAAGAACCTAAATTTAATTACCATTGATATTTAAAGAATTTGAAGCTTTTCGATACGGGCTTAATCATTTAAAATATAATTACTACTTAGCTAAGGAGGTTTAGTGGAATCTTCGTTGAATCAATTTTAACGAGTGTAATTGCATGTGGTATACAGAATGGAATAAGAACCTAAATTTAATTACCATTGATATTTGAAGAATCTGAATCTTTTCCATACAGGCTGAACCATTTAGAATATAATTATTACTTAGCTAAGAACGTTTAGTGGAATCTTCGTTGAATCTATTTTAACGACTGTAATTGCATGTGGTATACAGAATGGAATAAGAGCCTAAATTTAATTATCATTGATATTTGAAGAATCTAAATCTATTAGAAACAGGCTGAATCATTTAAAATATAACTATTACTTGGCTAAGAAGGTTTAGTGGAATCTTCGTTGAATCAATTTTAACGAGTGTAATTGCATGTGGTATACAGAAGGGAATAAGAACCTAAATTTAATTACCATTGATATTTGAAGAATTTGAATCTTTTCGATACGGACTGAATCATTTAAAATATAATTATTACTTAGCTAAGAAGGTTTAGTGGAATCTTCGTTGAATCAATTTTAACGATTGTAAATGCATGCGGTATACAGAGTGGAATAAGAGCCTAAATTTAATTATCATTGATATTTGGAGAATCTGAATCTATTAGAAACAGGCTGAATCATTTAAAATATAATTATTACTTAGCTAAGAAGGTTTAGTGGAATCTTCGTTGAATCAATTTTAACGAGTGTGATTGCATGTGGTATACAGAATGGAATAAGAACCTAAATTTAATTACCATTGATATTTAAAGAATTTGAAGCATTTCGATACGGGCTTAATCATTTAAAATATAATTATTACTTAGCTAAGAAGGTTTAGTGGAATCTTCGTTGAATCAATTTTAACGATTGTAATTGCATGCGGTATACAGAATGGAATAAGAGCCTAAATTTAATTACCATTGACATTTGAAGAATCTGAATCTTTTCGATACAGGCAGAATCATTTAAAATATAATTATTACTTAGCTAAGAAGGTTTAGTGGAATCTTCGTTGAATCAATTTTAACGAGTGTAATTGCATGTGTTATACAGAATGGAATAAGAGCCTAAATTTAATTACCATTGATATTTGCAGAATCTGGATCTATTAGATACAGGCTGAATCATTTAAAATATAATTATTACTTAGCTAAGAAGGTTTAGTGGAATCTTCGTTGAATCAATTTTAACAAGTGTAATTGCATGTGGTATACAGAATGGAATAAGAACCTAAATTTAATTACCATTGAGATTTGAAGAATCTGAATCTATTCGATACAGGCTGAATCATTTAAAATATAATTATTACTTAGCTAAGAAGGTTTAGTGGAATCGTCGTTTAATCAATTTTAACGAGTGTAATTGCATGTGGTATACAGAATGGAATAAGAACAGTAGTGGATTTATACAGCTACCAGAACATGGAATATTCCATGGATCCGAATCCCCCCACCACAACACACCAACGAACCGAAAATCCCCCCTCTCCTACCCCCACTCCTACCCCCACTTCTACCCCCACTCCCATCCCTACTCCCATCCCTACTCCCACCTCCACTCCTAGTCATACTATTATTCCCTCCACTCTTAAACAATATTTAAACCCAAATACCGAATTATTTTGCAGTTAGTTATGTATCCCGAGTGGTTTCATATTACATTACATTAAGCTTTGGGATTGTTTTACATTATCATCGTTTAGTGTGCAGACAGTAAATATTTAATAGTAGTGCTAGTTGTTAACAGTATTGTGTGAATTGTTGTTAGATAAGACCAGTGAAAACAGCGGACGAACATGCGAAATTTTATAAAAGAATTAAAAGATGTTAAAATCAAAGCATAAAATAAAAGTGATGAAATTAAAAAAACATTTCGTTATCTCAAATTATAGACTTTTAGTAAGTAACTGCGATGATGAAGATTTATTGATGATGATTGAAGAAGGTATAATTTTATGTGATAAGATTCTTACAGGATCCGTTAGAGCTAAATTCTTTAACGATCATATACAGCTTATAAGTTTAGGATTGGAAACACATGTTTGGTTAGATCATATGAGAGAAAAAAAATTAATTGCAGAGGAATAATTATCAGTGTTTTCTCCTTTCCCTTCAGTTCTCCTTTAATCATACAAGATGTTCCAATGCAGTGATTGCAGCAAAAGTTTTAAACAACAATCAAATGTTTATAGACATCAAAGAGAATCCTGTCCTAATAAACCATCTTGTTCACATCAAAAAAGAAAAACTATTACTAAGTTATGTGATGTACCTACAAAAAAAATTAAAATAGAAGAAACCAAGAGACAAAGTGTAATACAACCACCAATTCCCAAACTTATTCTAACACGTTGTAAAGATTGTGATACTTGGTATGTGAAAAATAAACTTGTTGCCCATTTACGCTCAAACCAACATAAAAGCGGATTTAAAAGTGATGATAATGTGAAAATTATTACTTCCGCGTTTAAAAACAGAATTGTGTCGTATATGTTACTTCCATCCAAAAAGTATGTAGACATTGATGAATTTTTTGATGAGGTAAAACAAAAGTTCATAAGTATAATATTAGAACAATTAGTTAAGCATAAATGTGTAAAAATAAATGTAGAATTATTTGGACAATATTTGTTACAAACTAAAGAGACACTAGAAACTAAATCATTTAATACTAAAAATAAGATCATAACATCATCATCAAATTTAAGTGTAATTTATAAGGAGTTTTTATCAGAAATCAAAGAGAAAGTTTCAATATTTGCAGAAAATGGATCTGGTTGGGCTTTAGAAAAAATATTGCATTTAGAACTTAATGTTAACAAATATAATCCAATTAGAGCATCCTCATATATACCTCTACCAAAACAAATTTCAAATAAGCAAGGTATAATTAACGTTAAAAATAAGGACTCATATTGTTTCGGTTGGAGTGTGATAAGTGCATTATTTCCAGCAAAAATTAATTCTGCGAGAACCCATTCATATCCGAATTTTTTTGACTTTTTAAATTTTGAAGGAATAGAATTTCCTGTAAAGTTAAAAGATGTATCTAAATTTGAATCACTTAACCAAATTTCTGTGAATGTTTATGGTTTAGAGAGTATGTGTGAGGATAATAAATTTAAATATGAGGTTGTTGGTCCCATGCATTACACTAATAAAAAACTTCCAACACATATAAATTTATTGTTGATAAGTGAGGGTGAAAACAATCATTACTGTTGGATTAAAGATATGTCAAGATTACTATCATCTCAAATCAATAAAACAACTTATAAAAAGTATTTTTGTGATGGTTGTTTAATTTATTTTAGTTCAATGCAAACACTAGAAGTTCATCAAAAAAACGATTGTAATCATTTGTATACAAGAGTTCCAACCAATGATATCAAAATTAATAAATACGGACAACATATACCAGAAAATATACTACAGTTTGAAAATTTTCAAAGACAGCTTAAAGTTCCATTTGTAATATATGCGGATTTTGAGTGTTTTTTAAAACCTTTACATTTTGAACAACCAGAAAATGATTTGGATTCATATACACGAAACACGTTTAAACACGAACCATTTGCCTTTTCATATTTTATTAAATGTTCATATGATAATTCTTTATCACTATTGGATTCTTATTTTGGTTTAGATGCAGCTGAAGAATTTTGTAAACGAATTGAAGGTCATGTTCACAGAATTTATAATAACTATCTTAAACCTATAGTGAAAATGATCCCCTTATCCGACGAACAGAAATTGTCTTATAAAAATTGCCACAAATGTCATATATGTAACGAAAAAGTTGAAGAAAATGAAAAAGTTAGAGATCATGATCATTTAACTGGTGAATTTCGAAATGCAGCTCACAGCATATGCAACTTAAATTTCAAAATACCCCATTTCATACCTATATTTTTTCATAATTTAACTGGTTATGATAGTCACCTATTTGTTAAGCAATTGTGTTGTGAAGAAGATAATATTGATGTACTTGCACAAAACAAAGAGAAATACATTTCATTTTCAAAATCCATTTTGGTGGATAAATATAAAGACAAAGATGATAAAGAAAAGAATCTGTTTATCAAAATGAGATTTTTGGATTCATTTCGATTTGTTGCAAGCTCATTAGAAACACTTGGTGAAAGTCTAGAATCAAATCAATGCATTGAAATTAAAAAACATTTTCAAAATTCTAACCAATTTAATGAAATTAGAAAAAAAGGGATTTATCCATATTCTTATGTTGACTCATTTGAAAAAATGTATGAAAGGGAACTTCCAAGAATTGAACACTTTTATGATACACTAAGAGATGAATCCATAAATCCTTCAGATTATAAGAGAGCCGTTAATATTTGGAATTTATTTGATTGTCAAAGTTTAATGGATTATACAAAAATTTATTTACTATCAGATGTTCTCATATTAACAGATTTTTTTGAAACATTTCGAAATGTATCTATAAATAATTTTAAGTTGGATCCTGCACAATATTACACATTACCCAGTTTGAGTTGGGATGCAATGTTAAAAATGACCAATATCAAATTAGAATTGTTAACCGATATAGATATGTTGCA
This sequence comes from Polydrusus pterygomalis, assembly GCA_963969555.1. NCBI lineage: Eukaryota > Metazoa > Arthropoda > Insecta > Coleoptera > Curculionidae > Polydrusus > Polydrusus pterygomalis. The sequence goes on from OZ018377.1 coordinate 76,827,544, forward strand.
TTTTTTTAAGAATAGTATAAGAGGTGGTATTTGTCATTGCAGCGTTCGAAAAGCTGAAGCAAATAACCCCCATCTTGAAAATTATGATTCTGATAAACCATCATCGTTTATTATGTATTTAGATGCGACTAACTTGTATGGACATAGTATGAGTCAATATCTCCTAATAAGTGATTTTTCTTGGATGCCAATGGAAGAAATAGAAACTCTTGATGTGATGACAATCCATGATAATGCATATTATGGGTATGTTTTAGAAGTAGATATAAAATACCCTCAAGATTTACATGAACAACATAATGAACTACCATTTTTAGCAGAAAATATTTGTCCGCCAGATTCAAAACAAACGAAACTAATATGTAAATTAAACAATAAGGAAAAGTATGTGATTCATTATCGAAATCTTAAACAAGCAATTAAAAATGGGTTAAAATTAACTAAAATTCATAGAGTAATTAAATTTAAACAATCACCATTTCTTAAACCATATATTGACTTAAATACCAATATGAGAAATAAATCTAAAAGTAAGCTGGAAAAAGATTGTTATAAATTATATAATAATGCTATATATGGTAAATCATTAGAGAATATCGATAAACGTGTTGATATCAGATTAATTACACATTGGGAAAATATTGGAAAGAAGCAGGGAGCACAAACGTTGATTGCTAAACCAAATTTTAAGAATCGTTTAGTTTTTAATGAAAACTTTGTTGCAATACAGATGGAAAAAGTAAAAATTACCTATAATAAACCTGTTTTTGTTGGATTTTCAGTCTTGGAACTATCAAAAACTGTTATTTATGATTTTTATTATAATTATATTAAAATCAAATATGGAGACAAAGCAATACTATTATATACAGATACAGATAGCTTAATATTGCAAGTTGAAACAGAAAACTTCTATCAAGATATTCAAGAAAATTTAGATAAATTTGATACCTCTAATTACAATGAAAACAATTTACATCATATAACTAAGAATATATCCGTAATAGGACGTATGAAAGATGAGTTTTCTGGTCAACCAATATTAAGTTTTTATGGAACAGGTGCCAAAGCTTACTGTGTTAATTTGGAGGATAAATCCGAAAAGAAAGCAAAGGGTGTAAAAAAGTATGTTATTCAAAATTCTATTACAAAAGAAGATTATAAAGATGTAGTGGAAAACTCAGAAATTAAGTTTAGGAAAATGAATGTATTTCATTCAATATTGCATGAAATGTTTACACAATTAAAAAATAAGGTTGCATTGTCTCCAAAAGATAATAAACGCTACATTATTGAAGATTCTTTTAGAACCCTAGCTTGGGGGCACAAACACATTGATATTTTGGAAGATAAATCCAAGACTGATGATAAGGATGTTAATAATGTTATAAATATCTTAAGAAAATTAGTTCATGGTGTGTATAAAACTTAGGAACTAAGAAAATATATTTCAATTTCAAAATGTTAATGCTACCAGTAGGACTTTTATTTCTCTCATCATTCATTAACAATACTCTGTTCATAAAAGTGGATCCTAATGTTCAAGATACGTTTATTTGTTTATCGATAAATAAGAAAGGAAATGATAGTTGGCCATCAACATGGAAAAGGATGGATATAAAAAGTGGATTATTTACTTATAAAATAAATGATCATATAATAAATAACTCTTCCACTGTAGAGTATAAATTAAGGGTCTATTATTCCAATAGATTGCATGCAGTAACAGAGAAATGGAATAAATTGTATAACAAAGTACATATGGATGAATGTAATATACGTACATGTATAATATTTGTAATCATATTTTTTATATTGTTTATGTATTTGTTGGGATATGTATTGTTTAAGGCATATTTGTATTATAAATAAATAATTTGAAGAATACTTTGTTTAATTAAATCAAGTTAGTATATTAGCTAATACGCAATAGAATAAATGGAGGAAATAAAGAAAACTGTTACTTTTAATGAGGGAAATAATAAAACACATATACTGTTTGTATGGAAATTTGCCTATAGAAAAGCAAGGGAAAGTGATTATGAGCAAAATATATTGGATAGATACCGTTTTCGAAATAGAATTAAATATGTAGAAAACCTTTTAAATGATGTGATAGAAGAACAAAATAGAAATAAAGTATACAGTGAACGTTTTATGTAAATTTTTATTTTTAAAATAAATTAATAAACTACAGAATATCTTTTTTTAATATCCAAGAATTATTTGAATTATCCATCCCCAACCATTTAACGTAGACTTTGTTTCCTTTTTTTCTCAAAACTTTCTCCACCAGAAATACATTTGGATGTGCTACCTTTTGGAGCTCCTCCTTATAAAAACGTCCTAAAATATCTTCCTTTTTATCATCTTTTAGTAAGTATGTTGTAGGATTAGTTAAATTAACTCTTTCAACAACGAAGATCTCCGAACTCCAGTTTGGTGTGTATCCTTTAGAAAACATTTCCCTATGTTTACTTATTCTTACAAAGTCACCCTTCTTAAATTTAGGAGTAGCAGGATTAACAGTTTTGATATGTGTGTAAGATGATTTAAGTACATCTTTTTCATTACTTTTACTTATATCAATGGGTTTCAATCCTGTTGTCCTATGTTTTCTATGATTATATTCTGAAACTATCTCAGGTAATATATTTAACCACTTATAGTTACCTTGCATGCTAAATTTTCTCCACATTCTATTTTTTAATGTTCTATTTACTCTTTCAACAATACTAGCTTTTAAATTTGAAAACGTACTATAGTGATTAATTTTAAACTTCCCCATTAAGTCCTGAAAATCTCTGTTAAAGAATTCTTTCCCTCGATCAGTTTGTAAATTTTTAGGGGGAGATTTTGCAGCATTTAAAATATTTTTCATTGTTGAGGTTACATCTTTACCAGTTTTTGATTTTACAGGTAATGCCCATACAAATTTTGAAAATGTGTTTATAACAACCAAAATATATCTATACTTTCTGTTAAATTTTGCATATGGTTGCATTTCAACCAGATCAGCTTGCCATAAGTCATTTAGTCCTTTAATAATAACCCTACTCCTTTGATAATTCTTTCTTGCAGGTTTATGTAACTCGTTAACAACCGTTTCCTTAATGAAAGACATTACAATTAATCAAATGATTTAAGAAAAATAATTGTCCCAGTAGCTTTTATACGCATCATTCCATTCCTTAAGCTTTTGAGATAAAATTTCTTTGTCCCCTTCTTTTAAGTATTCCTCAATTTTAACAATTTTTTTTCCTACATCATCAAGATTATCTTTAACTTTTGTATTCAAGTATTTCAACGATGTTGGATTTATTATAGTATCTAGTTCACCCATTCCATTATCTATTTTATTTAATTCATCATTTAATTTCTTAGCAATACTTTGTATGGAAGAATGAATACCAGTAATAATTTGTCTTTCTATTAATGGTAGTTCATGTATTTGTCGCCCATTAAGAAGACTATCGACTATTTCTTTTTTCGTAGTTATTAAAGTTTCAACATATTTTTTAAATCTTTTAATTTTTTCTTTAGCATTAAAGAATACTACTTCCTTAATTTTTGTTTCCATTATTTCGTTTATTTTTTCAATATTAGTTCTTAAAATTAAATTTTCATTTTTAACAAAGTCTTGCAATGATTTAATATCCTTGATAATTTTATCAATATTTGCATTAATATTTAAATCCAAGGTTTTCAGATTCTTAATTTCATCAACTTTTTTTTCAAAATTTAAAATGTTTAATGAAATATTGTTATTTCTTTGTAAAGTTGTTTTAATCTTTTCCATTTCTTCTTTATTTAAATTTTCTATAGATTTTAATTCCGAAATTTGTGGTAAAATTATGTTAAGTTGTTCTTTTAATGCTGCATATTCATCAATATTTTTTTTGTGAAGCATTAGATGTACATTTAAATTCTTTTCTATTTTTTTTGTATTCTTATCCATCTTATCATGTGTGTGCTTAAAATGATCTACTTCCATTTTAATTCTATCATAAATTGTAGTTGAAAACGTTTTAAACTTTGAAATAAGATCATTTGTAAGCTTTTTTTCAATGTCATCGATTTTTGACGTATCAGATATATCAGTTTGTAATTTAAGTAACACCTTTTGCGTTTCTTGTTGTAAAATGGTGATGTCACCCATCTGTTTTTCTACATCAGCCAATTTTAATTCTGAATTTAATATTTTCACGTCGATATTTTTTATAGTTACTATTCTATTGTTTGCTTCCTGTTTAAATTTTTGATCTACTGTTGTAAGTTCATCTTCACAAAATTTTAGTTTTTTCGTTATATTTTGAATATTCTCAGCATTTTCAAGTACACGCTTATTTTGATTTATTAATTCTTTTTCGAAATTGGAAATCCCTAATTGATTTTTTTCCAATTCATATTTATAGTGTTCAACTACTTTGTTTTCAATATAGTTTAAATTATTTGAAATATTATTGGATACTTCATTTTCAACTTTTTTGACAATATCTTTAATATCTATATCAGTTATTTTGTAACGTTTTGAGATATGTCTAGCAAATTTGTCCACAGTCATTTTAAAAATGAACAATAATTACATTTACTATCCTTTTATAGTATAACTTTAGCTTCCTTTAATTCTTCAACTATAGAAATTATTTCATTATTATGACCTGTATGTCCAGCAGATGTGGATGCCAACAGAAGACGCAATCTATCAACAAGTTCATTTATATTATCCCAATAAACATAGTCAGTATTCGCTTTGTTAACTTTCATTTTAAGACCTTTTCCACTTCGTTGTCGGGTTTGTCGATAAGGAGCAATAGGTTTACTAAACGCTTGAACAAGACGTTTTGCGGGAGTGGTAAGTTTAGATTTTGTAATTCCATTTTTTTGTAGATATGGACCAATTATTGTTACATATTTGTTTGATGAACTTCCTTGAACCTGCTCGTCGGGATTAAAATTTCTGCGATATGCATTAGTTATCTTTAAGATATCCATATAATTATCTAAATCTTCTTTTTTATAACCCATAGGGTTTTTCTTAAAGAGCAACTCATATAAACCTACAGTACCTGAATATAATTTATTCTCAACCTTTATATCTTTTCCAATAATCTGAACAGGTTTTAGAGTTAAACCTAAAAAAAATTTATCCCGTTCTATGTCGTGAACAATACCATAGTTATGATCAAACGCGTGTTCCGTATCTTTCACACCTTCATCAATATACATTCGAGGTAATTTATCAAAGTTTTCTAGCCACTGTTCGTACCCTGGTGTGTCCACGTAGATCATAATTGTTTGTCTTGTCTGTTCTAGGATATCTGAAATATTCTCATTTTCAATTGTTTCATTCGAATCGGAAGTTGGTGAAGTTTCAGCTATAACACTAGTTTCATGAAAATATGGAAGCTGACTAACGTTTGGTAGTTCACTAAGGGACCCTATTGATGTATCAAAAAATGATGGTTGTTCAGCTGGTAATACAGGTGTTTTTCCTGTTTTTCTTCTGGATTTTAATTTTGTTGGTGTTGAAGTCTGATACGGTCTTGAAGTAAACAATTCCTCTTTGAAATCTATAGGTTCTTGTTTAAAGTCAATCAATTCACTTTTACCAATTGTGGAAATTAATTGGTTTAATGGTTGTGTTAATGGTTTATAAGTTTGTTCCAGTTGAGATTGTGTAGTAGTTGCAGCTAATTTTAATTTCTGAAATTTTTCTTTAACCGCTTTTCTTGATTTAATAAGCTCTCTTGCTAAACGTTTGTTCATAGCTGATACTTGAAAAATGTTCAAGAAAACTAAATTTCATATATTTATATATAAATAAAAAAATCAAAATGTTTTCTATATCTACCAGCGTTTAATTCACAATCTTTATCAATAACGAGAAAACCAAATGGTTCTTTCCAACAATAAGAACATATATTTTTGAACTGATCGAATGACATATCCATCATACAATGATCATCATATATGTGTTTTATATTCATGTTATCCTGTTTAAATAGAATCAAAAGATTTGTATTCTCTCGAATTAGTCTTTTAAGTATTGAAGAGTAACCTTGAAAGATAAAAAAGCAATCAGTATTTTTATGACGACCAAGGGTAAAATAATCTCTTATAATACTCTGATTTTGACATGGTATATCATCAAATATTATAACAGAATTAGGTTTAATCTCATTAGGAGGTATAATATTTTCATCGTTATCGTATTCATAGTATCCAATTTCCTTTACTGGTTTCAGTAAATTTCTAAGATATTCGTACTTGGGTTGTTGTAGTGATTTTGAATAAAGATATACATTCTCGAATCTAAGTCCATTGGGGTGTTCAAGCAAAGTTAACATAACGTTGGTTTTACCGCTACCACTACATCCCACAATAAGACTTCTTTTGGATCCTCCGCAAAACAAATCACCATGTTTTCTAAATTGATTAGTAAAACTTCTTTCATCATGGTTTGTTATAGGTAGTGAAAAATATTGTTTAACAATTCTCATCTTGATTCGTTATAACAAAATAAGTGATATGATAGACTATTTATAGCAGCTAAATAAGAGATGTCTATTAGTAGACAGTTCAACTTCATATAAAAACTATAAAATGATTCTACATCCATCACAATCAACTATAACTAACAAGTACTGCAAAAAGAAAGGATTGGGGTTATTAAACAAACTTATTAATAAGTTGCCTTTTGAAATTCATATTCCCGGATATCAATTTTGTGGACCGGGCACGCGTTTAGAGCAACGAATAAACAGAGGTGAGATTGGTATTAATCCGTTGGACGCTGCTTGCAGATTGCACGATATAGCATATTCAAAATCAGAACAGTTACCAACGAGACACATCGCAGACAAGATACTCGAGGAGAAAGCTTGGCAAAGAGTAAAGGCAAAAGATTCCTCACTAGGAGAAAAACTTGCTGCATTAACAGTAACAGGAATTATGAAAGGTAAAAGAAAGCTTGGAATGGGTATAAAGAAGAGTGGGAAACTAAGAAAAAAACAAATTATGATGGCAATAAAGAATGGTGGAAAACTAAGAAGAAAACGTATTGTTAAACCACCCAAGACAATAGGAGGTTTCTTACCCCTCTTGCTACCTATTTTAGGAGCATTGGGAGCTCTAGGAGGGGGAGCAGCAGGAATCGCGACCGCCGTGAACAATATTAAAACATCTAAACAACAGCTGGAAGAACTTCAACGTCATAACCAAGCAATGGAAGGGAAGGGATTATTTATTAAACCATATAAGAGTGGGAAAGGACGGGGGTTGTACATTAAACCATATAAAGGAGGATCTATTAAAAGAAAATCTCTAAAAAAAAAGTCCAAATAAAATTTCCTCTTAGGGCTCTTACAAACTTGGATATAATTCATATTGTTAAAAATTTAAGAATTCCACATTTTAGAGGTGTTTTTATGAGAGATAATCTACCAATTAAAATAAGAATAAAAGAAAGTGGTATAGTTAATTTAGATAGTCAACAAAATGAGGGTACTCACTGGGTTGCTTATATCAAAAATAAAAATAAAGTTCTATATTTCGATAGTTATGGTAATCTAAAACCACCTTTTGAATTGTTGAACTATTTTAATACTAATGGAAACATAAAAACATATTATAATTATGATGTAAAACAAAAAGAAAATTCTTATAATTGCGGACAGCTGTCTATTCAATTCCTATATAATAATATGGTGTTGGAAAAATAGTTTAGTGTTTTATTATGTCTACAACAATTGCAATATCAGGAAATACTTCAGTATTATCAGCAGATTTTAATCCGCCAATTTATTTGGATGATGATAAAGATTATTTCTTGGGATTGGCTGATTTCGAATCTTTTATGAGTATACCAAATATTGAACCAGGAAAAAACAAATTATATATAGGAGATAAAGTTATAACAATTCCAGAAGGAACTTATGATATAGAAGATATTGAAAATTATATAAAAGTTAATATTGAAAATATATTTGATGAAAAAGTTACATTTGTTTTAAAACCAAATACTAATACTCTAAAATGTCACATTTTGTGCAGTAAGTTCTTAGATTTCACCAAAAAAGATTCAATTGGAAAGATATTAGGTTTTCATAAAAGAAAAATTAGCCCGTTTGTACCTGATAATTCGGATCAAGTTACAAATATAAGTAAGGTTAATGCTATTTGCATTGATTGTAGTATTTGCGTTGGATCATTCAACAACGGTAAACCAGTTCATATTATCCATCAGTTTTTTCCGGCAGTTGCTCCAGGCTATAAGATCGTGGAGTCACCATTACCCATATTGTACTTTCCAGTGAGCGTGAAAACGATAAACAATATTACTGTCAAAATTGTTGACCAGGACGGAGACTTAATAAATTTTCGTAAAGAAACAATAACTGTTAGATTACATTTAAAAACAAATATATAATATGGTTGTTAGATATAATATACCACATCAACTTAGAGTTCAACCACCAACGAAAACTTATAAAAAGAGGAATTTGAAGCGAAAAACTAGTAATACGAATCACATCAAAGCGTTAACACCAAAAAATCGCAAATTTCTTCAATCACTAGGTTATAAAGTTCAAAAATAATGGATATTCTAAACGTTAATGAAAAGCTTTACGTCGATAACTCAATAGTTGGTTCAGAATTACACACCTACCAACCATTTATTTCTTCAAAATTTGATTACAATGATGAGATTCGCATACCGATACAGGAACTAGATGCTTTTACCTTACCTTCAGAGAGTCTTCTCTATATTGAAGGAACTTTGAAGAATGAGGATGGTCAATATACTGGGAAATTAAGATTTATAAACAATGGAGTTGCATTTTTGTTTAGAGAAATAAGATATGAACTTAACGGTATTACTGTAGATTCAGTAAGAAATGTTGGTCTTACATCAACTTTAAAAGGTTATCTTTCATTCAATACTAATGAAAGCTTAAAATTACAAAATAGTGGATGGTTTCCTAATCGAGAGGAAGCTGATAGAATTTTAGTTGATGAACATGGAAAATTTAATGTATCAATACCTCTAAAACTGTTGATGGGTTTTTTTGAAGATTACAGAAAAATAATTTTAAATATGAAACAGGAACTAGTTTTAATTAGAGCTAGCAATGATTTGGATGGAGTTTTCTTCAAGGATGATACGGAACCTAGAACGGCTATTGTAGAAAAACCAAAAGTTACATTTGATAAGATATTTTGGAAAATACCACATATTTTAGTTGACATACCACAACAACTATCCATATCAAAAATAATTGAATCCAACAGAGAAATACTGATAGGTTATAGAAGTTGGGAACTTGTTGAATATTCTTCTTTACCAGAAACAACGCGTCATACCTGGCCGGTAAAAACGAGCAGTAAACCCGAAGTTGTGCGTCATGCTGTAATTGCCTTCCAAGAGAACAGAAAAGATGATGTACAAAAAGACATGAGTCATTTTGATAATGTTGATTTAACAAATATAAGAGTTTTTTTAAACTCTGAGAGATATCCCTATCACGACTTATATTTAAACTATAAGGACAACAAGTATTCAGCTCTGTATGAAATGTTTACCAATTTTAGACATTCTTACTATGGAACATCAAATGAACCAATTTTTACACCTAAAAGTTTTAAAGAAAAGTGTCCTATTATTCATATAGACTGTTCGCATCAAAAGGAAACGATCCACACTGGTTCAGTAGTCATGAGAATTGAATTTGAAACAAACGAAAGTATTAAAAAGGATACATCAGTATACTGCCTTATTCTTCATGATAAAATATTTAGCTATAATCCACTAACAAAAATTGTTAGGCAAATGTAATCCGCATTTTTCAATATATGAATGGATTAAGTTTATTAATAGTCATTATGAATAAAGAATTGAAACAACGCTTATCTTGCTTTTCAAAGGAGTTAGAAAAACTAAAGCAGCAAATACGTGATTATTCTGAAAAGAAATCCATGTATAAAAAATTTTCTCTTATAAAAATATGAAATCCCTAATAATCGACGTTCAAGGTTTTTATATAGAAAAAAACAAATTTTTTGCAAAGGAATTAGCTGCTTTTGATGGAATAAATATTTGTCATTATGTATTTAAATCTCCATTTAATATGAAGTATCTTTCACCTGAATTACATAAACAAGCTGTTTGGTTAATGCAAAATCACCACTGTATTAACTGGAATGAAGGATTTACACCGATCCACAAATTTTCTGAAATTATAAAAGGTTTAACTGAAAATATGGAACGCGTTTATGTTAAAGGAAAAAAAAAATCTGAATATATAAAAAAATATTCCTCATGTGCTGTAATTGAGCTTGATGAATATCCTCCATTAGGAAAAAGTGAGTGGGTCCAATGTTTCTATCATTCGAAACCATCTTGCATCTGTGCACTCTCCAATGTTTTTAAACTGTATGATGATAATACTATAATGATTGAATAAAACAAATAAATATATTATTTAAGTTTTTTATTTTAACAAAAATTACACATTAGGTTTGAAATATTTCAAACATAATTTCAACAGGTACAAACGTTTTTACTTCATCGAGAAAATCTTCAAACCCCATTTCCTTTATTGAACACAGGAAAGTCCTTAAGTCGGATGTGTGTAAGTATATACTGCATGCTTCAGAAGCTTTTTCATACTTCATAGACATTTCCATACACTCATCATAGGTATAAAATCTATCAAATCCATATTCGGATTCATGTTCAACATCAAATTGCAAATTTTTAAAATCTTGGGCTAAATTCTCCACGGCAGTTGTCAAATTATGTGCAGATGTCTTATGTGTATAAGATAACCACATCTTGAATAATAATACTTGAAGGAATGAAATCAAAGTTTTAAATAAGTTATTTAGGATATGGGAGGGAGGAATAAAAGATATGGGAGGGAGGAATAAAACATAAAGTATGTTAAAAAATTTTTTTTTATTTTTCAATACAACTTTTTACAAAATCATTACAAGCAAATGATTCAACATCCTCTACTATACATTCAGGATAAAAATTTAATAATTCCAATACACAACAAACATTAGAACTGTTAATATTAGATGATACAATATCATAAACATTTCTTATTAAATCACCATTTTTAATTGAAACTCTACTTATAACAGTATTATAATATTTTGAAAATTCTAGTGATTTTAGAATATCAAAACGATATTTGACAAAATTTGATAAATTGACTATTTCGTTAATTGTATCACCAGCTAAGAATATTTCACCGCCTCCATCTTGAGTAATCTTGATTATTCTTGTTCCATTAATAAACACAAAATGAATTGCATATCCACTCCCATGCATTGGTTGCCATCCAAAATTGGTAGAATAAATAAAGCTTAACATTATTCCTTGATTATTTAAAAATGAAATCCATTGATCTTCATTAAAAATTACATTTTGATTATACTTGCTTCCACTCAGCTTAATAACAGGAGAATATTTTCGCTCCAAAGAAAATCCAACACTGACCCATTTGGTTTTACTTTTGTTTAAAAAGAACATGGATTCGTTTATTAGACTCCCATTACGATTTTTGCTAAACTCTTCTTGCTTCTTGGATTGCAGATTGGTTGATTGTTGCATTTTAGGTTATAAGAAAACAAAATGTGATAAACTAATGTTTAATGTAATCCAATTAGTTGTTTAAATAAGAAATATAATAAGGTGGTGGGAGGTAATTAATTTTGGTGGGAGGATTTTACCAATAAATTTGGTTTTAATTTTGTATCATCCATTAGATGTACTTTAAAAAACAATTTTGAAGTTTGTGGTATGTCGTATATTTCAATTTTAAATCAGCGACGCGCTTTTCTGTTATTTTATTAAAAACTTTCATAAATCGAATATCTCCATAAGCTTGCTCATTACGTTTAAACTTGTATGCTTTAATATTGTTTACATGATAGAACAAATCCGCGTTTTTTATTTTAAATCCAATTTTTCTTAATTTTTGTAGTTCTTGTTTTTCTACCACATCTTTAGGTATATTCCCATCTTGAACAAAATTCATTATGGTTTTATATTCTAATTTGTTTACGGTATCAGTGCTAAATTCCACGTTTTCTATATCTTTTAAAGAGTTCATCTTACTGAAATGATGAGTTTAAACGGGATACGCTTTTATAAATAAATAACTTTTAAGCATATGCTACTTTTATTCTGTCTTATTGTTTACATAATAACCCTAATGGTTTTATACGTTTAGCTGTCTTATTTTTTGAGATTTTTGAAATGTTCTTTCACTGTTCGATAGGTATGTTCATCTTATACTTGTTTACCAAATTGCACCCCTTCATCTTTAGTCATAAGGGAGCTAATCGCAAAAAACTATATCTCCCGAACCATTTGACCGATCGACTTCGGGTTTTTCAAAACGTCTTATTACATCACCCCGAACCCATATCATGTGTTAAATTCCAATTTTGATAATTGACAGGTGATAGGTGACCTTGACTTATCTTAATTGACAGACGTCATCTTTTCTAAATAGTAACATGATGTTATCCTAAACACATGACGTATATTAAATACTAATGCCAAAATTGTTATTGAATGCCTCATCGCCCTCTACTACTAGATAAAAAATATTTAAAAATTGTATTCTCTGTTTAAATGCTGAAACGATAAAACAATAATTGCTAATTTTGGGTATGAAACGATAGATTATTAAATAAGACAATGAAGTTGATTCACAATCTTTAATTTGAATGCAAATTTTTTATTTAATAACATTTTTAAGCATGCACTATTTTATTCTCTCAAACAAAAGGCTTTTAGTTAGGTACCTATTAATCGGTCATTTGTTTTCTCGCGCTTCGTAAATAGTGGTTTGGTCTCATACCAGTTTGCAAATGACGAAACGACTGAAAACAGTTTTATATTGTTTCCTAATGAAGCAGTTCGGTTCCGTATTATAATATATCAATCTTTTAGTTTTCTAGCGTTTTAAAAGTGATTAACTAATATGTTTTCGTACACTTAATTCATATTAAAGCTGTGAGAAAAATTGGAACTTTTAGTGGTCAAATAAAAACATCATTAAATGATGATTGTGATTTAATCATACAATGTGTTCACAAACAATATATTTTTGCTGGTGCATTTATGGGTTTTAAGAGGTGAGTAAAACCTATTTCTATATTATTCCTAGTCTATCTAAAAATAAATCAAAAAAAATATTTTTTAAAGGTTTTTTATTTGTTTTCATTCATTCATTCATTTATTTGTTTAAGCAATTCAGTATAACATGTTACAATCAAAATTCAAAACAGTATTGAACAACAAAATGTTACAAAAGTTAAGTTAATAAATGGATAAAATAGGTAAATTAAATATAACTAAACCCTTATTATTGAATGAATGAATGATTATAAAATTGCAATTTGTTCCTATTATATACGTTTTGTTAAAGACAAGAAGTTTCCCCCAGTCTCAAAGTTTGAAATTGAAGCATGTATAACATAGTGATAGGTCCGTATTAAGGGGGATTCTACAATACAATACTATATCTTCAAAATTAAAGGTTTCCGAGTTGATAAGAAAGTATTATGTTAAAGGTGAAAACATTTTAAAATAAAAGAGTTTTCTTGTTTAAATTTTTATTATATTTATTGAAATAAGTTAATTAATAAATAATAGACGTGTTTTGGACTTCCATTGGCTTTAGTTTTCCATATCACAACGTTTCAACTGGTAAATATCTCCAGTCGTCTTCAGGTGAATACTGTTAATTAATATTTTAATTAATTAATATTTTAATTAAAAGTATGTATTTTTATTTAATATATAACATCGCGTAGACAATATATTTTCTACTAAATTCAAAATGTAAAGATTGTAAGATAGTTAGGATGCAATTTTACGAAGACAAAGTCCAACCCTGTAAAATAAAAAACATTTCTTCTATCGATTACATTACGTCCTGCTCATGAAAGTACATCAAGCTATGTCTATGCCTATGCCTATAACTTAAAGTTAAGTTAATTTTGTAAGGTAAATAAAATGTATACTTGGAAATAAGTGGTTTCCTATTACAAGTACTACCTTATTTGTTATAGCTGTTCAGTATGATAGAATCTTTAAAAACAGTTGCCGGTAAGTAACGAAGTTGTTTTGGTATCATTATTTCCCAGAGAAGTTTTTACATTTTTTCTTTGCGATACTTGGAGATGTAATCCCGTCGTATACCTTCTGTTTTAATCCTTATTGCCTTTTAAGAATCATGTAGCAGATGTTATACCAGGAATATAATTTCCTGGTAAAACATCTGCCTTGACAAACAAATACCTACTACATAATTGGGAAAGGTGTAACTAAAATAACAACTTTTTATAAAATTATTTTATATATTTTTATTACTTATACAAGTTATATCTATACAAATTCAATATATAAATGTACATCTTCGGCATTTAGATTGACTGGATACTGGACCGTCGAATTGTGTCCCCCCAAAATTGTTGTAATGAAAATAACAGGGGAGAGTTGATTGTAACTGAACATTTGACTTGTAGGCAATCGGGAGTCGCCCCCAAATTTCTAGTAGAATATATGGTTCAATGTGTTTTAAATAATATTCCACAGGAATCAACTTTAATTCTTCATTAGATAAATCCATAATTTCCCTCTCTCCCTCTATCAATTTTAACATAAGTTGGGATGAAGGGCAACTCATAGTAGTGTTAACTTTAACCGTATTTAATTCCGCTTCTAATTTTTGGAATCTTTTTCTTTCGTTTTCTCTAAATTTTCTTTTTGCTGTTTTAGATAAATTTGGTGGTGTTTTTCTTAATATCAAATTATTTTGTATGTATTCGTCTGGATTATACGATTCGTGATTTTCAATGTCCCATGAATGATCGACTAAATTCATTTTAAGCCGTTATTGTTTAATATTTGAAAATATATACATTTAACAAAAAGGAGGGGGAGGGCTGGGGAGGAGTGGGGGTAGGAGTGGGGAATGTTGGTGGGGAGGAGAGGGGGGATTTTCGATTCGTTGTGGTGGGGGGATTCGGAATATGAAACCACTCGGGATACATAACTAACTGCAAAATAATTCGGTATTTGGGTTTAAATATTGTTTAAGAGTGGAGGGAATAATAGTATGACTAGGAGTGGAGGTGGGAGTAGGGATGGGAGTAGGGATGGGAGTGGGGGTAGAAGTAGGGGTAGGAGTGGGGGTAGGAGAGGGGGGATTTTCGGTTCGTTGGTGTGTTGTGGTGGGGGGATTCGGATCCATGGAATATTCCATGTTCTGGTAGCTGTATAAATCCACTACTAAGAACCTACATTTAATTACCATTGATATTCGAAGAATCTGAATCTATTAGATACAGGCTGAATCATTTAAAATATAATTATTACTTAGCTAAGAAGGTTTAGTGGAATCTTCGTTGAATCAATTTTAACGAGTGTAATTGCATGTGGTATACAGAGTGGAATAAGGACCTAAATTTAATTACCATTGAGATTTGAAGAATCTGAATCTATTCGATACAGGCTGAATCATTTACAATATAATTATTACTTACCCAAGAACGTTTAGTGGAATCTTCGTTGAATCAATTTTAACGAGTGTAATTGCATGTGGTATACAGAATGAAATAAGAACCTAAAATTAATTACCATTGAGATCTCGTAAACGGTAAGACATACAGCATAGGTTAAATTAGGTCAAAGTTGTGCAGTTTGAACATAACTAACAAACCGACAAAACATTTGGAAAATTCCAAAGATATTCCAAAAAACTAAAAATTCTCGTTTTGGTTTTTATTTTTTGATAGCCTTATTTACACAGATGACAAAATAGTACCTATATTACAATACAAGTACGGTAGGTACGTCTTTACCGCATGTGCGTGATGTTTAACAAAACGAGCCGAAGGCGCGTTTGGTAAATCACGCAAATGCGGTAAAGACACCTACCGTAAGTGTATTGTACGATATTTTATCCACAAGCATGTTATAGGGCACGAATATTAAAAACTAAAAGAGCACTGTTTAAATTTACCCCGTAGGTGCCTTGTAAGTCGTTATCAACAATACCCTAATATCAGGTTGCTAGGGAAATAAATTATAGAAATTTAATAGTTGGCTTTTATATGATAGATGTAAAACTTCACAACGGAATAAACGATAATTATTTTTGTAACAATTTCGTGAAAGTGTGTTTTACGTCCCTTAAATGGAAGTCAGTAGGAGCAGTGATGATGAAATTCCGAAGGAAGTTTTGGACATTGCTAAAGCAGCTACCCTTATTTTATTGCCGCCGGATAATTCACGGCATAGATATGAAAAGAAATATGGGCTCTTCATGGACTGATGTTCATCAAAGAAAGTTAAAGCAATTAGTGAAGATGTGATGCTTGCCTATTTTGTGGATTTAAGAACAGTAAATCATCCTCTTTATGGAGTTATGCTTAGATCTACTACAAGTATCAAAAATAATGTCGACATAAGCAGGTATGCAAAACTGATGGCATATTAAAAAAGGAAGTATGTGGGATACAAAGCTAAGAAATCAAAGGCATTCTCCAAGAATGAGGTTGTAAAATTCCTTGTTACTGCACCAGATGAGGAGTTTTTATTAATGAAGGTACTTAATTGCGATTTTTTTAAAATCTACTTTTAAATAACAACTTATTTGCTTGTTTCAGGTGGTACTCATTGTGAGCATCGCTGGGGCATGTCGCCGAGTGGAGTTATGTAAAATGAAAGTTGAAGATATTAAGGAATTTGAAACCCACCTTGTTGTAACTGTCCCGGATACAAAGACACATGTAGATCGACAGTTCTTGGTTTACGTGGAAGGATTTTCATCAGAAATTATTAATATTTCAATTTTCAAGAAGTATAGAGCCCTTAGACCCGATCATACTGCCCATAAACGGTTATTTATTGCATATAAAAAAGGAAGATGCCTTATCCAACCACTGGGTATAAATACTTTTCGCAAAATACCTTCTCAAATTGCATATTATTTAAAGTTGTTCAGTCCCAAAGAATATACGGGACATTGTTATCGAAGGACGTCAGCTACATTATTAGTAGATGCTGGCGGAGATATCATGAGTTTAAAAAGACATGGTGGATGGAAGTCCTCCAGTGTTGCGGTGGGCTATATTGAAAATTCGGTGCAAAATAAAATAGGAATTGCAAAGCAAATAAATGGTGTAAAAGAATATGCAGAGAGAACCTCCTGTTTTAGTAAATCTGTAACTTTGAATTCTTGTGTCTCATCGGATAGTAAAACACTTCCTTCATCGATATCGTTTGGAAATGTTACAAATTCTACAATTAATATTAATATTTCTTAATTTATAAGTTTGGATTAGTTTAGAAATTTAAATATGTAAGTATTTGTTATACATATAATGTTTAATAGAGTTTCTTTTAAAAATAAAAAATACACTTGAATAATATAAAAACTTGATTTTATATTATGTAATTACTTGCAACACTAGTGCGGTAAATAGTTACTTAGGCATTAATTGATGTGTAGATGAGACATAATCTTATGAAGAAAATTGATACAGGTTAAACCATACTAAGTATGCTAAAAAAGTTATTAAAGGGGGTCTAAACCAACCAAATAAACTGGGGAAAAAGAAAAAACCTTCCTACAAAGAAGGTATCGAAGATTATTTAAAAATTTTTATAAAACTTTTCTAGTGTATAGTATGTTAGTAAGGATAAGGATAAAATTGTCATAATAATTATGAAGATGAAGATCTGTAAAAAATAGAAATTGAAATTAAAATCAAATAGTGAAGGGAGTAAAAAATATTCTGTTTATTTTTAATATTTTTAACAATCTGTTTCTTCTGGAATTGTGAATTCTAATTAAATAGCTGTCGGATTAAATTCTATCCTCGAGCTAATATTAATTGTGTTAACAAATTAGGAGCCATATTCACTCAAAAGTCATTAAAAATATTTGCTATTGTCTCTTTATCATCTTGAATCTTTAAGTCTGTGGTTGTACTACGTCCCTTTATTTCATTAACAATAGTCCGGGCGCACTTTTATAATCGAAGTTAATTAACCTAGTTACATTGTTTTGGTTAGTATAT
The DNA here is from genome assembly GCA_963969555.1 of Polydrusus pterygomalis. Taxonomy (NCBI): domain Eukaryota; kingdom Metazoa; phylum Arthropoda; class Insecta; order Coleoptera; family Curculionidae; genus Polydrusus; species Polydrusus pterygomalis. The sequence continues at coordinate 76,845,658 of OZ018377.1, forward strand.
TTTTTTAATAGATTGTAAAAGTTTTTGTCAATTTATATGAACATTATTAAGGGGCCGATATATAGAAAGTATTTTCTTAGTTCCTGTCTTTACTTCACATCCACAAGATTGAAAATTAAATTCTTTGCTTAGACTATTAATAGCTGTTCTTGGTTTAGATTGAATATCATGTCTTCATCCCTGCGAAAACTAGTGCTTGAATGCCAAATTTTTCAAGTTGATATCGCGTTTTCCAATGTTCCGTAACGCACAAAAAACCACAATCAATATTTTCACGAAGAAAGTATTCTAGATGGTCTATAGAATTCTCAATTGATTGGACATTCTGATGTATAACACAGATCTGCTTTTCATCTAATGATTTATCTGTGCAATATTTCCAGAAGCGGTTTGGTCAGATTTATTTAAAAATTTTCTCTTTCATCGTAGTTGTACACAAAGTTTGTTCTTTTGTAGTTTTATTTGATATGTTGGACAACTGATGTTTCTAGCGGAGTATGCTGTATCGCTATACTTCATCTGGCGACAATTTGGGCAGCAAAATGTGGTCTTTTCACAGTCCTAGGATGTTTGTTCTTCTCCTCATTTATAACAGCGATCGTTATTTTTGCAATATTTTGCAGCATGCCCCAACCCACAACATTTAAAGCATATTGTTAATGGTATAATATTATATTCTTTAATATACATTGTAAATAGATCTAAGACTATCTTTTTCCCTTTCAAAAATCACTTAGCAACAGCTGGTAGGTTAGGCTAGATTAGAGTGGCAGTCCTCTGGCATTGTCCAAACAGTCATACGTAGTCCTATAAGGACCGTTGTGGTACCACACATGTTCCGCGGAACCTATTTCCATCAGCTTCCTGGTGGTTAACGTGATCGTAGAAGAATCTTGAAAGCTCATTTAAACCAGCCACTGCTGTTAATAAACTTAGTAAGTCGACCCAGTTGCAGGCTGCTCACTTCCTCCAGATCATTAAAAAATGGTTCGCCCAGGGCATTGAACCTTCTTCTCGCCAGGCCGGTGCATTCACACAAGAAATGCTGAATACTTTCCTCCTCTTCTTCATCTTTGCAACTTCTACAGAAGTCGTTAGTTGGTATTTGCATACGGTCAGCGTGTCTACCGAACAGGCAATGTCCGGTGACTACGGCAGAAGCCACAATTGCCTGGAGATGCTACAAGTTGGAAGCCCTGTCCATCTGCTTTGCGCAAGTGGTTTAGCTGTTTGATCTATCTCTTCTTAGACTGATTCCAGTTGTCTAGCCACAGTATTCTCTGCTAGTTCGACAGACATGCTTGCGCCCTCCCTGGCGAGCGCATCAGCAGTCTCGTTGCCATGTATGTTGCTGTGTCCAGGAAACCAACACAAGGTGATTCGTTGAGCACCAAGTGTGCAGAGATTTTGCAGCAGCGCCTTACTAATTTTGACTTACTGCTGGAGCAAATTGCCTTTATGGCTGCTTGCCTATCTATATAGGTAGCTATAGACGCAGGTTAGCTCAAGCCAGGGTGATCCCGCAGGGTATTGACTATTTTATCCACTGCAAAAATTTCTGCCTGGAAAATGCTGCAGTAGTCAGGGAGTCTATACGACCTCTGTATTAACGTGCGCTCGGAGAAGATATCAGCTCCCATCCCGACCTCCATTTTTGAACCGTCTTCCCACTCTTTCCTACCCGGAATGAGCATAGAAAAGCCCTTTCCAAAACTGGTAACAACTTTTTTTATTCATGTTCAAATTTTGCAAACTTGCACCAATTTAACCTTACCTCTTACCAGTTACGAGATCCCAATGGTGAGCGTCGAATTTAAAACACCTTGTATAGAGTAAATAACTGAGACGACTGCGATGTTAATGTTCTTGCTGAGCTAATAACAGAACTTTTTGCATGATTAGCCAGTAATATATCGAGGGTTTCCTGCCACAAGGTCGTATCAACCAAAACATGGTTTTAGAGGATTCAATAAAAACGTTTTAAAAATCGTCAGAACATTCTTACATATTATTATTTACCTTCAAAAATAAATGTTAGTAAGCATATGTTTTGGATACTACTATTCACTTGACGAATTTGGTGAAAACAAACCGTAAAAATCAAAATTTGGTTATACAACCTTCTGGTTCGTTAATTTATTAGCGCATATAGGAAAAATCGAAGGCTTATACGCAAAACTAAGAACAAGTTTATAAAAACAAAGAAGAAAAACAAACTCTATCGTGTAAGAAAAACTAAGCAAAAAGACAATTACAAAGTTGCCGACCTAAAAATTTAGTATCGATGAACCGAAAACATTTTGACAAAATCTTCTCTCACATTGCTTGTAAACGCATCTCGTCCACATCATCTGTATTGTCATTGGTACTTGTATTTTGAACGACTGGGAGATTTTTATAAAAATCGTGGTATTCTGCTATAATATGTAGTAAGTATTGTCTTTGCATAATGCCATTAAATCTTTATACTTTTTTTTAGATATCGAGATTTTTTGTATATAGGCTTTTGGTGGTTGCAAAATAATTAAGGAAGGTCTCCCTTTTCTTAAGGCTCGACTTTGTTGAGAAAGGAATTTATTTGCGACAAAGACTTATCCGAGCTGGACATATTCGCGATATCACGCCGTGAAGGAAAATATTCCGTAAACACCGATATACACTGAAATCAGAAGTCTTCACCGCGAGCGAGGCGATCGAATTCCGAGAATTTGTTATTTTCATCGATTTATTTCTAAATAAATGAAGATACATTTGACTTGATTTTATTTTGGAAACACATTTTATTTTATAGAAAATAGGTGGGTTTTAGGTACTTCTAAAATTAGACAAAATAATATACCTAATCGTATGGATAGTATGATTTATATATTTTTTTGTTTTATTTTATTTTATTTTATTTTATTAATGAAATCAAAGAAAATTTGTAAGTTTCATAGGTATCAAAAAAATAAAATTTGGGATAGCAAAAAGTTTTGTGAATGATCTATTATGATTCTAATTACATAGGTATATGAGGTATCATGAATTCCCTGGAAAACTCTACCTATTATAATGATTTAAAAGAAGGTAATAAAAGTTTTAAAATCTTGGCCCATCCTGAAGCTAAAGGTGCCAACCTAAAATTGTATTTAGGGGATAACTTCATACATAACAAAATGTAGAAACTGTCATTGACTCTCGTGCGTTATTTTTTCTGACGCGTTCGTTATATTTAATTTTTTTAGAGCATTTTATTTTTGAGGAACCGTTGTGCTGCCCCTCAAAAGAGAACAAGGTAAGTAATCGTTTTACATTTGGCGACCTTTTTTTAAACACAGAAAGAAGGTACCGTATCGTCACACTTACGAAAATGGAATAAAGCATTTCAGTATCAGTGTCGATTCAATACAAAGTCGAGGTATTTGGTTGCGGTATTTTTCTGGAGTTATTGCAAAAGTAATGCGACAGTAGGCGGGAACCGATGGATATTCCCGTCTATATAAATGCATCATAATGAAAGCGTCAGCGAACATTTGACCATGCGGCGAAAAGTCTTGTACTTACTATTTAGCTGCTAAATTGTACTTTTCGTCTAGAGAAGTAATAAAAATGTTCCTATGTTAAAAACCTAAACCGCAAAAGATCACATCTGCTACAAAAACTGGGACAGAGCATCAACAGCTATGGAATCCGAAATCATTGTAGAAGGATTTTTACAAAGTAAAAAATTACGTAAAAGTACACATTGTGCAAACACAGTAAAAGCCATTCTTTATAGTACTTTCACAGGCAACAGTGGTACAATTGGGGCAAATACGATTTCTATAAAAAAAAAATTAAAAAAATTTCTGGCCTCTCGGTAGGTTTACCATTACGTTAAAAGATTTTCCCAGCACTTTGCTTGTTTTTCCATCATCTCGTAGCTCCGTTAAAACTGTTTGCACCTATTATATTTCTAAACTCCTTATTGTATTCTCCTGATGATGAATGCTTATGCGTTCGTAACATGTAGAGAATTACCCTGTATTTAACCTTGAAACTTATGTTTTTTAATATACCAATGGAGAAAGACTTAAAGTATCTTATTTATTTTCCTTTAATAATAATTTTGTTTCATATACAGAGATGACCGGTTTTGGGAAGGAAAAATGGAAGAGCAGTTAAACTTTTTTTTTTCAGTTGCCTTCTTCCCGAAATAATAAATCCACAATACTCAAACAAGAGAAAAATTAAAGACAATTTTCATTTATTTCTGCTACCTAATAGACTGTCATTGTTTAATCATATTTTTAATAAAAATTTACTATAATATTTATATGTGCCTTATTTAGGGTATTCAATAACCTAATAACACCACCTGACTGCTACATTTCAGAAGGGGGCAGCCAAAAAACCGTAAAACTTCTCGTATTAAAACCTGGCTGTAAAAAATTTAGACACTGTCCCCCTCCCTGTGAACGGCCATGCCTACCAACGCAATGTCTTTTTATACTCTACATGACCTACTGTCCAATTTATTAGTGGTGGGCAGAGTCGGATATTCTCATGAATCGGATAGTTTAAAATTACGTACTTTTAAGAATCGATTACTTTATTGAGTAGTGATTATCAGCTCGCAAGGTGCCAGAACTTTTAAAAAGATGGTCGTCAATGCCGTATAGACATCTTCCATTTCTTGAAAAAAAAAATCCATAGATCTTGCATCTTACGCAAGTATCATAGGCATATTAAAAATACCTACCATATACAGTATATTCACTGTTGAGTTTTTTTCGTTTTTTTTTTAAATATTCTCCCCCAACTTTCTGTGTAATACGCCAAGACCGCCGCGCTATTTCGCTTTGTTTCAGCGACATTCACTGTTTCATTTTTTCCAATTTTTTCAATTCTTTACCCCCAACTTCCTTTGTAATATTTCAAGATCGCCGCGCTATTATTCTTAGTTCCAGATATATGCATTTTTGAATTTTTCCAGCTTTTTTGCAATCTTCGCCCCCGACTTTATTTGTAATACGTCAAGACCGCCGCGCTATTTCGCTTTGCATCAGAGATATTCACTTTTTAGTTTTTTTCACCTTTTATTATTTCTTTACCCCCAACTTCCTTTGTAATATTTCAAGACCGCCACGCTAATATTCTTAGTTCCAGAAATATTCACTTTTCAGTTTTTTCTGCTTTTTTGAAATCATTACCCCTGACTTTCTGTGTAATACGCCAACACCGCCGCGCTATATCGCTTTGTTTCAGAGACATTCACGGTTTAGTTTTTTTCCACTTTTTTTCAATTCTATTTCCGTGCAACCTTGACCTACCCACAGGTCCAAGCCGACGCGATCGACTAATCTCTAGCGTGACGCTTGCTGATGTCGTTAATTTTTCATTAAATGGACCCGTATATACGCGACCAGTAGTATTTTCAATACTAAAATCGTTAAACCATGGAACGCGCAGCCGAGTCGGCACATGTGTTGATAATTGACGCAAAACACACACAAAGCAATTAAAAAATTAACCTACATTTGTCTTTCCAAGGCCGCCGCCTTGACAGAAACCGCTCCGAACCCATAACGTGTGTCTTGTCACTGCTGCAGCAGAGTCGGCCGCCGCTTCGGCAGAAGCCGCTACAAAAACGCCGTGTGTGTCATCGCCCTAACAGTTCGTTTTCTTTTTACGCTCCCGTACCAACTAAGAAAGTTCATAAATAGCTTAATTTTATTGCACCTGTTAACCTTTACCAAGGCACATGAAACATTATTTTTAGATATAACAATTATTAGTATAGGGTTTCCATACGTCCCGGTTTACCGGAACATATAACCAGTTTCAATGGCTTTGTTCAAATGTCTGAGTTGCGATCAGCTATTTAACTTTATATATTTGTTTTACTATCAAGAGACTTCACTCACTTCGAGGAAGAACGCAACATAAAAAATTTAAAATCCGATAGCCCATTTTTGATTTCAATACACAAACAAATCGGCTGCATTTCGTTTAATTTTTATCCTTTACCAAACATTAAAAACAAAGTTAAAACATCATTTGTTGAAAAAATGGCGAACTTTGCGCTTTGTAACTTTTGGTCCTGTGTCACATTATAAACCGTTCCGGTCTAAGCCGAAAGATGTATGCTTACCCAAAATTAATAGGTACGCCTTTAGTGGAGGCGAAACGAATCACCTCCTCCCTTTACTACCTCTCTAAAATTAACGCTCCTATATTGTTATTGGCAGACAATACAAAAGAAAATTACAATTAGCACGAAATCATCTCCAAATTATTTAACCTATGTAACATTTTTCTCAGTGTATCATGATTTTATCTAGTATCACGTCGGCAGGAAATAAATAAAGCTTTAGATAGGCAACTTCTAACGCATTTTAACAAAATTTACCTGAAACACGTTTCGCGCGCTGCAGGATAACGGGCTTATTACGAGATATTTATGTCTCAATTTTTGGAATAGTAAACATAAGACATGGAAGCTCAAAGGTATAGAGCGATTTTTTTGAAAAAAAAATTATTCTCGACGGTATTAACCCTGGAAAATGCCTAAAAATACGTACTTTTAGTGAGCATTTTTTCATATATTTTCTTATTTTTTTGCAAAAAGGGCTCTATACCTTAGAAATAGAAACATTCCTTTACCAAAATATGATTCGTCCAGACAGTTATTTCAAATAGGCTTTCCAGAATCCTGCAGTAGCGAAACAGTGTTAATCATCCTATAATTTTGCGCATTGTAGAGCCTTAAATTGGTATGGATTTCTTTATACAGGGTGTCCCATAACTTATGGGCCGTAGAGTAACTGGATATACTAGACATCAAACTAAGCCGATTAAGTCATATAAGTTTTTACGGATTGTTACTCGTTCTAGAGATACAGGGTGTTGAAAGTAAAAGTTTATTATTATTATTATTATTAATATTATTATTTATTTAGTTAAAAGTTTAATAAAGTGTATTGAGGTCAACGGTGGTCACTTTCAACATTTACTAAAGTGAGCTTCTTGTTTTTGTTCCACTGTTTCGAATTTATTGCGTTGTGATAATTAAAATATTAATTTAATTATGTACTATGTTTTTTTATGCTTTGGGATGTTTAAAGGGAAATATCTCGAAAACCGTTAAAGATATTAAGATCAATCAAGTACACCTTTTTGACTCAGAAAATGCCCTTCTTTAAGAAACTTTAATTGAAAAATACTTAATATCACAGGTGGGAAAAAAAATCATAGATTTATGAAGCCCAGTGTATGCAACTAGCGCCCTCTAGTGTGAAACCTAAAAATTTCTACAAATTCTTATTTCTTGCTCATAAAAACATAATACTGCCAACTTTCAATTCAATTCATTAAACGGTTTTAAAATTATGGCTTATTTTCGAGAATAAACTTTTACTTTCAACACCCTGTATCTCTAGAACGAGTAACAATCCGAAAAAACTTATATGACTTAATCGGCTTAGTTTGATGTCTAGTATCTCCAGCTATTCTACGGCCCATAAGTTATGGGACACCCTGTATTGATTCCAGTATTCGCACTTGAGAAACATTGAAATCGGAAAATCTTTGCTAAAAGTAAATATCTAACACCTTTCCAGTAGCTTTGTGACCATTAGGCATTTGCGAAGTTTTAGAGCTTTTGAAATTTGAAATAATATACGTTGGTCATTTTAACAGGACGTATGTACATACAACTTACTGCCAAGTTTCACTTGGCGATAACTGTTGATACTCTAAAGAAATAAGCAGATAGCAACGTAACCATTAATCTGATGAATACGACCTTTTGGAATGACAAATATATAACTATAATAGGCATCACATTTAGGTTACAAGCCCAAAATCGCAATTTTGTGGATAAGCCCTTCTGGCAGGAAATCCTCGATATTATGACGACCAAACACCTGAAGCTAGTTTTATAAAAGAATATTTTCCTCTTCGGTAATAGCACAAAATCAAATTTACGAAAATTATTAAAAATGCCCTAATAATTATATTATAGGCAATAGGAACAATAGTTATAGGTAGCATATATTTTATTTACAAATAAATTAAAACTTTGCAGGCTCTATTTATTCTTATTTAACTTAACCATTTCTAAATAAAAGAATAATTATAGAATTAACAACCCACAAATTTTTTTTATCTGTTATTTAGTTAACTTTTGCAAGGAATTTAAATTATTCGTAGCTTAAATAAAAAAGAAATGAATATATTAAAAATACAAAGGCTTTTCAAATACTTACTTTTGTGAATTTTAAATGTTGTTTTCTTTATAGAACTTTTACGCAGTCTTTAAAGAAGTAATTCCAGCTTTAAGATACAAATTAAATTAAAACATAAAACATAATAGCTTTAAGGTCTACTATACTAAACAGTCTCGGCGTATTATGGAAAGAACTCGCCAATTTTAAATGGCTGAAATTTAAACTGTGCCCAGAGAAATTTCTGAACATTAGATAATAAACAAAAATTATAATATTCTCAGAAGCCTACACAAGGTTCCGATTTAGTGATGACATATACGTACTGAACAAATAGTGGCACCACGATAGCACAGCAGTTACAGCGGTATGGGAGGTTCAAGGATTAACCTCAATCTGGTTCAAATGATTCATTCTTTTTTCGCACACAAAATTTTACAACCGGACGCTTAGCGGCTACGTTACTAAGCAAACTGTTGAGATGCAAAACAACACGTTGCGATTTTATGTAATGTCCACTGTAGCGTTAAAAAAAGTATTATTACTGTTTCTTGTTTAATCTTATACTTAAAAAATAATGCTATTATATTTTATTTGGCTATTCTTATTCTTGTCTAAATCTAAAGGTCATTACATCTCCGGTTTACTTTAAATTCAAGCCGTAACGCAAGACATTATTCGTAGTAATACGTTGCAATCGGATACACTATTGTTCGTTCCTGAAGTTTCGCTCCTGGAGCGTCGCTTTCACCGAAGCGACCTGCCATATCGGAGCGACGCTCCACTTCACTCCAAACCGCGTTACCGGCGATACGTTTTATTTTCTATTACTAGGATTCCAGTGTAGACAACCAGTACAACCACCATTACTAAATCAAGTTGTGAGCTGCGATGTATTTAGTGTTGCAGTCCAACATGTGAATTCTTGAAGGGAAGCTCCGCTCCGAATGTTGCGCTCAAGCGGCGTTTGGCGTTACGGCCGGAGCAAAGTCACAAGTCTTGCCGGTGGCATTTTCGCCAATCCTAATGGGTTCAGTGAATTCTAAGCACTTGATTAGTTTAGGAGGCGTTTCGTCAAAAAGGTATATTGGCCATCGGTTTGTTCGTTGTTCCCCAGAGCATTTTTTTAAATTTAATTTTTATAAAATAATTTTAGTTGAAAAAATTGAATTAAAAAAAATGCTCTGGGTAACAACGAACAAACCGGTTGCCAATATACCTTTTAGACGGATTCTCTATTTATCGCCTCCTTAATCAATCAACTGCTTAGAATTCACTCCCATAACTGAACCCATTAGGATCGGCGAAAATGCTTGCCGATGTCACTACACGGTAACTAGTTACTTCGTCATTGTGGAGCGCGTTGGAGTGCTGCATCATTTCGGCCAATGGAATTCGTAGAGCGCCGTGGCTTAATCTATAATTATCAGTTGCTAATGTCGATCATAGTAGCAGTGTGAATTATTATAAGAATAACTTTACGAAAGTAAGTATACGTAATAATATATAATAAATAATACAGGTACAGTTACCGTCACAAAAATCCGGGCAGCAGTTTTTTCTATTGTAAGCCGACCTTTATACATCTCGAATATCTAAGAATTACCAGTTTTAATGAATTGTCAACTGCAATTTATTTACGGCTAGTGAAATATATTTACAACGAATTGAGATACTGCTAGAAGAAGGATGGTCAGAGAGACGGGTGGCTCAAAGATTTCAAACGCCAAAAAGTGCAGTTCATGATATCAAAATAAAATGGATAGAAACACATTCGCTGGAAAGAATAGAAGGAACAGGCCTTAAAAGGGCATCGACAGAAGAACATGACAATACTCTAATAATTCAATACCTAACGGACAATCATTTTAAAACGGCTGTTTTAGCTCACAATGTAACTGATTTTCCGGGTTCCATTAGAACCGCACAACGAAGAATAAGAGATGGTTCAAATCTTCGCAATCACCCTGCAGCTAAAAAGCCTTTCCTAACGGTAACCAACAAAGAGCAAAGAGTGGGTTATGCATAACAATATTACGGAGGTGGTAAAAATGCTTGGGAAAATGAAATTTTCACAGACGAAAAGATTTTCTAATCATGTTACAGCGGGAGAGTAAGGGTACCTATATAGACCACCAAATACCCGGTTTGATGAACGCTACACTCAGAATATTTCAACAAGCGGCCGTTTTTCTGTCAACGTTTGGGGGTCGATGAGTGCACAGGGTATAGGAGTTTGTACGCCCATAGAAGGTAGATTTAATGCACAAAATTACATACAAATATTTTCTAGAACGTGATGTTGCCATCGGTTAATGATATGTTTCCCAATACTAATTATATTTACCATCATGATAACTATCCGGTTCATACTGCCCACGCAGTATCTGATTGGATGCAACAAAGGGACATTCAAGTATTACTCTGGCCTTCTAGGAGTCCAGATTTAAATCCGATGGAAAATGTTTGGGGTTACTTGATCAAGAGAATTAACAATTATGATGATTATCGTCCAGAAAATAGAAAACAATTTTATTGTGGCTGAAAATACAAGAGACTTGGATTCAACTAACGCAAGAATACTCTAATGGTCGGGTGGCTTCAATGCCTAAAAGATTAACTTCAGTTATTCAAACTAATGGAAGGGCAATAAAATATTAAATACTATTTGTTTTATTTCCTCCTTAGTTTATTTATATTGATATAGTTTTGTAGTATTAGAGTTACTTTACTTTCTTTTAAGCTATTTATGTATTAAATAACAAGTTATGATTGTCTAGTTTACTTTACCAAAATCTCTTTACCACTACTTTTACCTTCCAATCGATGCTAGTAAATGTAAAAGCCTGAATTACCAAAATGCAGGAAAAAATGTTAGCTGTCAGATTAGTGCCCGGATTTTTGTGACGATAACTGTACGTATTATTTATTTTGTATTAGATGTAGTGCAATATACTGTAGTTTTGATAATAAATATTATGTTTTTGGTAATTTTTCTTAGATTGGGATCTGTTAGACTAGTGATTACACTTGTCCTATTTAATTTTATTGTGGCGTAAGTATATGGCCACCAACAGTACTCTTTTAAGAGTACATGTTCTTCTTTTGAGGATCTAAATTTGTGTACTCTTACTTTTTATTCAATCTTCTCAAAATTACTCTTTTTCACAAAATATATTCGCTTTACTTAATTTTCTTACTTTCTGCGGACAGTGCAGACCTCTCTAACTTTAATGGATAATTTTTTTTGCGCCTTACTCCGTACAGTTACTGATAGATGAAGTCGATGGGGCGGTGGAGGTGGCGGTGGGGCCGGCGTTAGTATCATATATTGCGGGTTGCCTGAATCAACACAGTTATCGATAACAAATATGTTTTAGCAAAAGCGCATTTTTTTACGTTGGCGATCTGGCGATTGCGTGTAGTATCGGCTGTCATAGAACTTTTGTTCAACAGCAACAGCAATAAAACCTAATTTAAAGTATCCAGTGACAAGGTGGTGACAAGTAATCTGGAAAGCGCTATTCATTTTATTTTTTAATTATCTTTATTTTATTTTAATATGTTGGACGAACTAGCATTGCAACATGAACTTCGAGTTTTAAGACTTCCTCCATGTCATTGCCACTTTAATTCTATTGAAACTGTCGGACTGTAGGGGCTAATATGATGCAAAAATAAATTCTATGAATCCTGTGGAATAAAGCCATAGAAAATGTAACAGTGTAAAAATAAAAAAAATATGAAACACACACTAATAAATGACAAAAGATATGTGGAAACCGGAAAGATTTATCGATGCTTAAGGTACTATTCCCCTTATTATTAACTTGGACGAATCTGATGATGATCCTTGCGGTAATAACTTATTTTAATTATTGTGATAGGATTGATCTGGTATATCACTAGTTAATTACAAATACACTTGATAGCGTTCTGACTATAATAAACATTATTCATTATCACTGGTAGCGTTTCTGGCCGAGAATACCAGACCTGTCCCTTCACATAAGTTTAGAATCACGAATATAATTAACTAAGACAATTTTATAGCAAGAGCACTCTTGGAGATAATGGAGTTCTCCATGATAACGTCGACGTCGCTTTAATCTGTTAGTTGTATCTACTATTAATACCAAACGACTTACCCCTGTCGACCAATCAGTAAGAATGTCATTCTTATCTCAGCAAAACGCGTCTATATGGCGCAGGCGCGAGACGTTCAACCTTTGTTAATAAAACCCTTTATATTGATTGTTACAATAAAACAACACCAAGTTTAAACAACAACTTATAAATCTATTAAAAACATGATAAAGAAAGGTAGAAAGAAAAGTTAGTGAACAAAAAAAGAAAGACTATAAAACTAATACAAAATATGTATATGCTAATTACACTTTTAACCCGTAACTGGTGAGGTTGGGTATTAGATACCCAGACAGAATTTTAGTGCGCCACTGGCAACAAACTGTAACACCAAGGACGCTGGTTACTCAGGTACCTTCAAATCAGTTTACCACCAGTCGGCACAGAGTGCAAGCGTCCCGCAAATAGAGCTGTGTCTGATTTTATTAGCCAATTTCCTAAATTCGGGGTATTTTTTACCCATACTCACCAGTTAAGTAACAGTTCGCTGTTTTTTCTGTTTTTTATTTTTACTTGCTATGGCCCTATTCTTCATACTAATAAACATGAGCATGATCAATTTTTACATTATTTATTCTGCATCCCAGTAAACCAAAGCTGGCGGTAAAAGTTCGGCCGCCTTCCGGCACTAACGGGAAATCGACGGCTCTTGTTGCCGATTACTGGCCGCTTCTGGCTATCGCGTTACCTTCCATGTGTCGAACTACCACGGCTAATAGTCTGCCACCCAATGGTGGTAGTAGCCCAGCACATGAGAAACGGACCTTATCTTTCGAATCGGATACGGTTAGAAGATATCTCGCCGGTTGTGACAAAAGAGTCGACGTGCCGTGTACCACCCGCGCGCGGGTAGCTGACTACTACGTTCCTCATTTTACTTGTTTGGCCACGGCTAATCGCAAGCCAGCCACGTATTTTTTAAATTCGCGCCGTTCTGCTTCTGCGAAAGAACTGACACTTGACAGGTGAATGACGGTAGACAGAACATTAAAATTATTTTTTCACGAGCACGAGGCGTTCCATTATTATTATAAAAGCTATATTTCTCAAGAAGATTCAGTGCCTGCAGGCAGAATACAGGATTCATCATTAGACGAACTAGTATACCGACGAACTTACTGATTTCCAAGATAAAAAGACACCCCTCAGACAGATGATTCAGTACCAGAGAACAAAACTATAAGTGAGTTTAAGTTTCATACCTATATAATTTTATTGTAAATTTTTTTATACCTCTGTTACTCTCATAATATGTAAAGTTGAAAGTGTTAAAACAAAACAAATAGTGCATGCTTGGCTATTCTTTGTATGCAGTATTTTATAGTATACAAACTTACCCAAACCAAATGGTTTTTAGGTGCTGTACGAAGAAATCCAATAACGTCCAATGCAACAAATTTAGATATTGTTCTGACCATTAGAAACTGGATAAAAATGCTTCCGGCAGGGAAGGCGGGCGGATGAGTCGCAAAAAAAAATAATAAAAAGTTATGTGTAAATGAATCAGAATAACGTCTTATATTTGCAGGGTTTGTTAAACAATAAAACTGTTGTTTTCTACTTTACGGTGAGTTTTAATGGTAAGACTTCCCTCTAACCATGCGCGGTCCCTCGCTGGTATTTAAATGATTTGCCAGCGACCGTCCGCGGTCTCGTCGAGATGCCGCGCGCTAACATCTGTTCAGCCCGCGGCTCAGTGGTAAAAAGTAGCGTCTGTACCGCACAACCAGGTCCGTTATGTAGCTATTAAGCCGCCCTGCGGCCGAGTGGTCATGCCCTACCTCCAAGCCGCCGATATTGTAGCTGGCGGCCCGACACTGACGTTTCTGTCCACCTCCGGAGCTTTCATGTCGTGTTTACTGGGATGTCCTGGGAACCCAGATGTAAGTAGGCTGAAATATATAAAAATGATTGCCAAAGCACTTGTGGAGCCTTATCTATATCATAGACTTCTAAACAAACGTCTTCTCCCCCGTGAATTGCGGCTCAATATTAGTGGAATATTGCAAAAATCACTTCCACAAGAAGTCAGATAGGACTTGGATAAACAAGTAAGATGCAGGAAGTGTCCACCTGGCTCTAACAATAAGACTAAGAAAATCTTTAACACATGCAAGGTGCCGATTTGCGGAAGTTCCCATATGCCGCGAATGCATCGAATGATGGCTTGCATATTAACTTTATTTTACATTCTATATACACAAACAAAACATTTTATTAAGGATTTACCTTTTTAGAATATAAGTTTAACGGTACTTTAAAAAAAAGCATAAAAATTTTAGAAAAATATTGGATAACAATAGGTTAATAATTTTTTTTCATTTTGTGCAAAGGTGAGCACTTTACATTTTTTTTGTTTAATTTAACATTTTTTTTGTAATTAAAACTTTTTAGCACTATAAATAAAAGTAACTTTCTTGATTTTCATTAAACATTTTTATTTTTTTCACTAGTTGCGCAGCAGGGTCTGGAAAAATACTGGGTATCTATAACCCAACGTCACCAATTGTGTTACAAAAAATCCACCTCACCAGTTACGGGTTAAGAACCAAAGGATTCACTACACAAGAGGAATATCAAAAAGAGAAATGTGTCCGAAAATATATACTTTGAAAACTTAGGCCACTTGCTCATCTACACCCGCTAATATATTCCCTTAAAACCCGCTCGACTACACCCAAAAGTATATTCCCTTAAAACCCGCTCGACTACACCCGAAAGTATATTCCCTTAAAACCCGCTCGACTATACCCGAACCCGATAATAGAACTTTAGGAACTAAATTGTGAATCTCCCTGATTAAGCATCTAACTTCTAAACACACCCCCTTAAATTATGTTATATTTACATATTCGACCCTATAAAATGTACTAAAATCAATATCACTTTTCGGTACCACGTCTTACAGACTATACAATTTATTATACGCAACCAATCAGAAGTAATTTCTCTCTAAAACTCTGCCTTAGGTTATAAAACTGGACAAAACAAACATATGAATGCAGACATGACCGCTAGGTGACTCTAGTTATTCACTCTTGATATATAATTAAAACTTTTTCTCTCTTTATGGACATTTTAACTTAAAAATCATTTGTATAGATAAACAATACATAGTATTGTCAATCAATCAATTCATCTTTCATTCACGTCACGTTTCTCCAGCACGTGGAGGTGAAGAACCTTTTGACTTTTGATTTTTTTAAAATGTTCAATTTTTTAACTTTTGGTTTCAAATTAACCGTTCGCGGGGTTACTGAGGTTTAATCCTCAGTACCCCAAAAACTTTACGTTTACCTAACAACATTGTAAGTACTTACTCTTCTTTTTAAAGTTTTTTTAATAAAATTATAAAAAATTCTGTACTCACTCATTATTTAATTTTAATTACAATTTCTATTTTTTACAGATTGTGCTACTGCATTTCTATCCTCATAATGTGTTACTTATGCTGGATATAAATTTCATGAATTAAAACTAAATAATTTCCGACACCTTTTTAGACAGTTTTTTCCCGGGTTTTTTCTTTTCTCTTTTTCCCCATTTAGTTTGGTTGGTTTAAGCCTACCTTAACAACGTTTTTGAATGCTCAGTATTCAACCATTGTCAATTTTTTCAAGCCATGTTTCTTCTACATTTAAAATGTTTTTCTAAAAAATTTTACGTCCATAAAAGCTCCATTAAGGTTCTAATTTTCTCTTTTGCTAACAACATCAGCATAAAATAGATTTCTGTCTCCTGATGATGAACGTTTCTACGTTCGAAACATGTAGGGACCTTTCTAACTAGAATTTTATTCTATTAAATTTTGTGGAGGAAGACTTTGTGTTTTTCTTTCCTTTTCATACTTTCAACTCCACTTTAAGTATGGACTATTTCTTCAAATTAATACATAGTATACCTATAAAATAACCGTAAAAACGGTCTTAACAAATAACATTCCTAAATAACCTTAAATTTAAAGTACAACAATCAGACTTACTTAAAAAAAAATCCCTTTAAGCTGATACAGGGAAAATAAAGAATAAATCTGATCCGACTTTTCACATACCTGGAACGGTCAAAATACAAATCCATGTTGCTACCTATATTTTCCATTTTTTCCTCAATATATGATTCATATTATCTGATTATCATAGACTACCAACGAAGGTCCCCTTGTTTATTATAGTCTATCTGTGGGTTATTTTAGATTTTAGTAAGTTGATGTTAACTTCGACAAAACGTGCGGTACTAAAGATTCTAATATTTATTATTATGGTTGAGTTTTTGCTAACAACCAGCTTTTAACATATAGAAAAATAAACTTTATGACATAACGAATCTTTAGAATAACTTGTGGAATTTGGTTATTTATTTAAGAAAACGGTTGGTTTAAAATAGTTTGGTAAGTTTGGTTTTATTAACATATTTATCTGCGAACAAAAGCTTTTAGAGCCTCTCTTTGTATTTAAAAAGAAACATTTTGTTCTGACTTATGAGAACGCAACTTTTAATAAAAATACTTTAAAATAAAAAGATAGATTTTTGCGTTCTATTACATTATTAAAATACTGTATGTTGTTGTTTTTTATTATATTTTCTTCTTTATGATTTTATAAATAAGATTAAAGTATTTGAAACAAAATTCATAGACTGATGCACTAGAGATACACCAGACAAAAAAATATGATTCAATTTTAAATTTTATTAATGAGTTTTATTTATTTGGCAGTAAATTTAAATTAATTAAAAATTTCATACTGATTTTCAAAAACAAAATGTTTCGTCCTATGTTACCTTTTACCCTAAATAAAATAATTATTTCTGACTTCATTAACAGTTTAAAAATAATAATTAAAAATTTTGAAAAACGCGCTTGTATTTAACTTGTTCACGTGCATCCGTCTTTATGAAGATCAAGCATAAGAAAAATCATAACCTTTACCACCGGCAAATCAAACTGACTGAATTAATTTATGACGTACCGCAAATATGGAGAATATGTCATAACGATCAGCGGTCATTGAACAGACTTTATGTAGTGCAGAGTCTGTCAGACTCCATGTCTGTAGTTAAGGGTCAAACGTCAAATAATGTACAAAAATAAATTTAGTATTTCTTTTGTCCCCAGGATAATACATAAATAATTTGCCAAAATTTGACACATGGTATGCTATTGTCTCCAGGCACAAGATATATTTTTTTTATTAAGTATTTCTTAATAAAAAAAATATATCTTGTGCCTGGAGACAATAGCATACCATGTGTCAAATTTTGGCAAATTATTTATGTATTATCCTGGGGACAAAATACCGTGCGAGCAAAAATTATTTGCTTCCAAGAGGGATTGGATTAAAAAACGTAGGACTTGGTTTAGATCACAATGATATGGGGACGAAATAGCTAACCAAATCTAGGTTAAAATTTTGTCAAATTCATATTATGACATGATATGCCAAACTAATGAGTAATGAAATAAGTAGACAAATACAAATTTATACAAATTTATTTTTGTTGTTTACAAAATTAACAAAGTAAGAATATACAGAAAGAAAAAGAAAAATAATTAAATAAATTGCTGAAATTGGCCACCGCTCCAAGCATAAATTCACACGTCTCTTCATATTTTCGAAAGTGTTGATCAGCATCTCTGAAGAAACGTTACCACATTCTTGGATAATACTTTCTTGTAATTGTTCTAAATTTGCAGCTGGTGTTTTAAAAATTGTGTTCTTTAAATGAGAAAAAACGAAGTAGTTAATCCATAACCGTTATTATTTCACGAACGTTTGCAACAAGTTCTTCTGTTCTTACAGATGGTCCTCCTGCTCCTTTTTTGTGTTGTATAGAACCTGTTTCCCTAAACACAGCCACAGTTCTTTTCAGACAATGATAAGAATCCCCAGCAATAAAAGCAACGTTAGGAAAATGTTCGTTAAAATCGTCCATGCACAAACCCGGATTGTATTGCCACTCACCATTTACTCTAACCCCGTTTCGAAAATACGCTTCAACCATGAATGTTTTGTGCTGTTCCGTAAAGCCCATTGTGTAAATTATTCAAGAAATTGGAAAAATTAGTGATGAATCAAATTACTTGTAACGACTGTCAAAGATGACGGAATAACTGATTGATTGTTAATTCAGGTAGTTACTGACATCCAACAGGTATTAAGCTCTATGGCTAAGCGGCAAGTCCTTAGATGCAAGGCCCTCTTTGGTGCAAATAATTTTTGCTCGCACGGTATTTGTAAGTTATGTTTATGCAAGTATATAAACATTGGACTTGCATAAACAGTTAATTCTTAAACAAAATGAAAAATGATGTAGTTTTATTTTTCCGGCAAAGCATTTTAAAAAATATTGTTTTATCTTAAATTTTGTTGCAAGAATGTTTAAAATTAAACGCAGAAATTTGTCAGAATAAAAAGTATATGGAGCTTTAAACGACCGAGCTATTATTTTAGTTTACAACATAAAACTCGGTTTTGAGGCGTTTTGTGTGACAAAAATTTATGGGTGGCACTGTTATATTTTATACAAACTTATTTTATTTTAAGGAAATAGTTTTACATGGTCTTAACTCACGTCCCCAAGTTTTTCCGGGAAATAGTCCTAATGGGAATGTAAAAAAGTGAATTGTTATGCTCACATTACAACCAAGAATCCTGAATTTTTCCAGCATATTTTCAAAGATCTCAACATAGTTTGTGTCCTTATAATTCCATAGAAATTTATATTCAACTTCTTTAAAATCATTCCATGTATGTTTTTTCTTATCTTCCATTACATTTTCAAATTCTGTATCTTTCATCAAGCTCCTAATCTGCGGCCCTTTAAATATTTCATCCTTTAATTTTGCCTTGGACAGAGCCGGAAATGTTTTACAAAAATATTTAAAACACAATTTCCTTCTTTGTTTAACGCCTTAACAAATTGTTTCATAAGTACAAGTTTTATGCGCAGTGGTGAAAGTAAAACTCTTTAAGGATCAATAAGATTTTCGCAAATTACATTTTTGGTTCCAGGTGTTACAGTCTCTCTTTGTGGCCAGTCTATTTTTATCCAATGCTGTTCTCGATTCCTGTAATCCCACTCGCTCAGGAAACATGGAAATTTGGTAAATCCAAACTGCTGACCCAAGAGAAGGCCTAAAATTTCTAGATCCCCACACACTTCCCAGATGTGATTTTCATATTGTATTCTTAAAAATAATTCGTCTAAATTTTCATAGTTTTCCTTTAAATGAACTCAATGGCCGACCGGAACAGAAGCAAAAATATTACTATTATGTTAAAGAACAGCTTTTATGAAAAGTCTCCAGTCAGATGATCTGTACTCAGGAGCTCCGAGGAAAGTAACTAGATCAAGTGATTCGTTTTGTGCAAAATATTTTACAAATTCAACTTCACGATTTCAATACCAAGAAAAGGTAGTTTCTGGGGCAAGCAAATTTTTTTGTTTTAACCTCCAGTACTTCAGAAAGGTCTTTTGAAAGTTCCAAATGTCTTACTAAATCATTCAGTTCGGCTTGTGAAAACAGTTAAGGTCGGTTTTGACCTGAGGACGATGGTTCAAAATCATTACCCGTAGCCTGGTAGAGAATCGGAGGTTAGGGGATTTACAATATCTTCTTTTAGTACTTTGGGGGTATAGGAATAGGTATATCATCACTATGAAGAACTGGTCTGATAGCTGATTTAATATTGTTTGGATACAAAATTTGTTTCAAAGTTTTTCTATTATGCCCTTAATATCACAAAGACACAAGTAGCAATCATCATGATGATTTTGCGGTCCTCTCCAAATCATTCCAGAAGGAAGGTTTTTTCTATTCCCTTTGGCCGAATACCTTAAACCGTAAACCTTCTTCACATGCCTTGAGGGGGGTTTTGAAAAAAGCATAATAGGTATGCATTTTTCACAAATTCACCAATTGGTCTCCTAAACTTTTTTAAGACAAAACATCAACAAATATAACAAAAATCATCTGGTTTATTTTTGCAACACCGGCTAGACATATTTTTAAGCAATGTATATCAAATACCACGCACAAAACTAAACAAAAAAGAAATTTTACTTGTTTACTGATCAAAACTCAGAACTAGAATGAACCAAATGACATTAAAATATAAATAAAAATAAATTTATGTTATAACTAGATATTATACAAAAGATCAATTAGTCGAGTCAATGAATACATAAAACAGGCAATATTCGTAAGTCCTCAAGAACACCTCTGATTTTTATGATTTTTTTTTTAATTTTGTTTTTTTTATTTTATTTAAAATCAGAAACCTTTTAGGGCGGGGACAACATTATTTATACAGTCTGTCTACTTAAGTTGGCTACATATGGAAACTTTTTTATTATTAACTTTCCGAAAAAAAGTTATTCTTCATAAAAAGTTCTGCATGGTCCATAACCTAAAATGCAACCATCAGATGATACATTTTTTTAGTCGTATACGAGGTTTGTCAAAAAATATGAATTTTGCCCAGGAATAAAGTACCTTTATTTTTGACAATATCGAAAACTGTAATAATAAAAAGTTGTTCAAAATGTAAAACTATATTGTAATATGCAATTACATCCTTCTACTTAATTTTTTTTTAATTTTAACAAATTTGTATTTTAATGGTGTACCTATCTAATAATTAAATTTCTAGAAATAAATTTTGTTGGGAGATTTATTATTTTCTGAACGAAACAGAAAGGTTATCGTGATTTTTTAAATTAATAAAAAGATAAATGTTCAATAGGTATCCGTAATTTGAGAAAAATTTGTAAAATGAAAAATTTTAAGTAGAAGGATGTAATTGCATATTAAAATATAGTTTTACATTTCGAACAACTTTTCATTATTACAGTTTTCGATATTGTCAAAAATAAAGGTACTTTACTCCTGGGCAAAATTAATATTTTATGACAAACCTCGTATACGACTGAAAAAATGTAAAATTTGATGGTTGCATTTTAGATTCTGGACCATGCAGAACTTTTTATGAAGAATAGCTTTTTTTCGTAAAGTTATTAATAAAAAATTTCCCATGTGTAGCCAACTTAAGTAGACACACTGTATAAATAATTTTGTCCCCGCCCCAAAAGGTTTCTGATTTTATATAACATAAAAAAACAAAATAAAAAAAAAATCATCAAAATCAGAGCTGTTCTTGAGGATTTTGAAGGAAAAAGCTTCATTGACGCGACTATTAATAATTAAGAATAGTATAAATAGATATTGTTATTAAGTTTACTTTTTGACTAACTAAGTTGCTATGAAAGCGTTTACAGATTTAATAAATGTTGGAAAATAACATAGTTACAAGCAATCTAAGGAAACGAAACATTTTAGTTTATTTAACATATCTCAAAATCAAAAGAACCAGAATTGATTCGCAAGCACCAATAAACTGCTAACATAATACTTTTCCCATTTAACCGTATTTCTATCTCTTATAGTTCCAGAGATCGTAATATTCTCAACCAACACCAAATTCGGACACCCTGTATGGTTTAAAATTCAAATATTGTTTATACGCCATTGAAAAATATTAGGCTTCTATATAAAACTGAAAATGTATGTCGATTTTATAATCGTCAACCAATTATAAGCCTGTCATTGATTCAATTAATATTTGTTCTAAAAAATACAAAATAAAGTTAGCCATTATTTTTTTTTCTGTGTTTATGTATGTGTATATTATTATAAACAAATAAAAATTCAATTTGCAACATATAAATTTTTCAAATTTATAACTTGATTTTATTAAGAAGCCCACATTTCGCCCTAATTTAACCTAATTTAACCTCCCTTATATCCCTTACCGTTTAGAAAATCCCAATGGTAAACATCAAATTTGGAACAGACTTTGTACCTAATTTAAAGCCAAATTAAGTTAAATAAATAAATATAGAAAATTGCTTAGATCTAAGTTTTAAACATTAAATCGTGAAATCTATTAAATAAATATTTCTAACCAGCTAAATTTTTTATAAATAATGTAAATAGTAAATGATTTAGTTGCGAAATGCAGTCGACCACATAATGACTGATAGCCCAGAGCGATGCTCAACTTAAAGCATTTTAAAATCAAGCAAGCATTTTAAATTGCGTACTTGGCTTTTAATAGTCCTTATGCAGCTTTAAGAATGATTTATTTGTAGAAATACAGGGAGGTTAAAGTTTCCTTGTACTAAGATAACTTTAGAAATTTGATTGGGGACATTAATATAGACTTCTTTTAGGATATTTGCATATACCTGGAATTTCTCTGAATTTATTTAAAAGTCGCTGGCACCAATATATTATTCAATTAGTCAGTGCCCTAAGTGAAAATGATCCAAGGTCAGAAAAAGATTCAAAAGACTCACGGTAAGTGGCCTTAGAAGCTCTCGAAGTATATTTTACTGAAACTTTGACACAGGGTGTAATTCAGTTTTAACTTATTTGAAAATATATTTTAAAGTTTTGCACATTTTTGGCTATAGGTGAATCCCCTGTAAATTTTGCCAGCCTTAAATATTGGCTTTCCACTTAATATTATACCAAAATTTTATTAGACTTTTTTAACACAAAGTTTTATTATTTTCTAAATAGTCGATTCAAACTTCTAACATGTTTTATAGTATTAAATAAATAATATTTGTACTAATTTAATAAATATAAGTACTTTGTTACCGTGTCCTTTTCCCTATAATTGGATATTGGGAAATAGTTTATATTTCAGAGCTAGTTTATTGTTATTACGCTTAGGCAGAAAACAAATAAGTAAAGGTATTTTTGGTAAGCAGGCAAAATCAAATTCTGGCTTAGATAGCTGAAACGATTCGCGACCTTAAGAAATTTAGATCTTTTTTCCCTCATCGCAGCCGTGACCTAGCGCACTGAGAAAAAGAATTCTATTCCTTATAAGAATAGGGTACTTGCACGAAATTTAAATATTAAAATTTTTTATATTTTTTCATAGTAAATGGATAAATATTGTATACATATTTTTTATTTTGCCTTAAATCCAAATACTTTTTAAAATATTCAAGATTGAAATTGACTAAAATTTTAAATATTCAAAAACGATTTTGATTGGTTTTACGTCACTAATAAGTAAATCGTTGCAAAATATATAACAATAATTGTATAGTTTTGACGTTGCCAAACGTTTCACATTTTAATTGTACCTACAGTTTCTTTATAAAAGGTATCGTAGTTAAAATAATTATTAATATCAAGTCATACTCGGCCTTATATTGATAAGGTGAATAATTTTTAAAATATAAAAATAACTATAACAATCATCAATAATTGTTTACAAATTCTTCATGTCGGGAAGAAAAAAATATTCCCATGTCGATAATTTGATTTGGCAACACTGTAAGTGGTATTTAAGACCGGAATTTCGGCATCTGCGAGTTCTGCGACCACAGAGAAGAAAATGTTTTAAGTCCGACAGTTTCAACATATCGACACTTTAAAAACCCGCCAACCAATTTCAATAAATCATGTATTAATACAGGATAATTTAACAAGATATGAAAAATAAAACAGCATAGCTAATATTAGCCTTACTATAAAATAAATAAGTTTTATTTTAATAGATAATTCAACATAATCACGTTTAAGGATATACAGATTGCTTTTTCACGATCGGTGTAAGCTATAGTCATTGCCAAATGAGGTTAGATCAGATCCTGTCAAACAAAAATAAAATGCTGTTTTGATATTTAAGTAATTTTTATTCCTAGTCTTCGGTATTAATTTACAAAATTACAACTGAAGCCCGAACAGTTTGCTAAAACTGAAAGCTTTGTGCTAAGAGGTCTGAAAGCCATGTATTTCATAATGCTGCTAAAACTTTTATAAAGACAGATAAGTAGGTAGGTATGTGCATTTTTATATTGGGTATATATAATATATTGTAATATATTATTCTTTACATTTAAATGTTAATGAAGGGTATATAATTCTTGAATTTTTTTAAAGGAAATTAGGCTTACTAAATATTATATTATGAACTGGAACATTAAAGTCATAATAATTCTGTTCGATAAACACTGACAGTGAGTAAAATTGGAATATAAATTAGGTACAATATCAATAATTATTTTTTAGTGATAAAAAAAACCGTAATTCTACTATTGAATACTGGAAAAGCAAGAGGAATGGATAATAATAAACAATGGAAAAATGTGTTCCGAGCATAGGGTTAGAGCCAAGACAATGAAAGACAGTAGGAAATGAGTGTTTTATCATGATTTTACTGCCCTATCAGTTAATACAGTAATTATTTTTTAAAGTAATTTACTGAAGAAGAATGGATTGTCCCATATTGAATTGTAAATAACTAGTTGATCTACTCTTCTTTCCACATCAGTACATTGCTATTTAGTTTATTTAAAATTAGATGATAAAGGTGCAGTAACTCTGAGGAATACCCAGGTCTAACGAGGAACCATTATAAACTGAGACTCGATGCTACTAGGAATAATATAAATTTGATGTTGTGTTCCTGGAACTTATTACAGCAGAATAATTTTAGTGTCATTATATTTTTTCACGTTATTTGAGTTTAAAATACCATTAGGCGTTTAATTAAGTACGGCCAGTAATAATACATGTACCTACTTAGTAATATTGGTGAAATAGGTAAAAAAAAAATATTTTATCTGAAATAATAACCTGTAATGAATCTCTACAAGCGATATCTTAAACATATTAAAGATTAAATATTTGTAGTTTATCTTTTAATTATTCTTGACAATATTAGTTTCCACCTAGAAATGAAACTGGCAGCAATAATTCAAGAAATCAAACTAAAGTGGAATGGAATAATCTTTTCTTCTGTTTTGTTTCTTACGGTGAAATAAGGTAGAAATGATACAAATGTAAAAAATATTTTTTATGTTTATTCTTCTAAAGGTATTTTACCTACTTTAGTTTGTTAATACTTAAATTTAGTTAATCAATTTCTTTTTATTTGATTAGTATGCTAAAGCTTACATTGGTAGTTTTATAAACACAAATTTTTGGGGCAAAAATTTTTCAGGAATTTTACTTTAAACATTAAAAACCACTAGAAACAAACATTATTAATAGTTCGTTCAAATTAATTTCTCAGTCATCCAGCATAAAGAATCTTATGTCCAGTGTCCGTTGAAATGTTTCAAACGACTGATGCAAAGAACTTCTAAGCTATATTATCTTAATCAGTGATCTTCTTAACTATTTTGATAAGTAGCTTTAGATTTCATATTCCGTATTATGTCAAAATTGAGAGGCAATACCTCGGTACATCTTTTTAAAAAAAATTTTTTATGTGGCTCATAAATTTCCATATCTTCGGATAACCTAAAACAATTTTTTTAAAATTGAATTGAATTTTTATTATTGTTACTCTACAGCAATACCTATTTGTAAAATATTTCAAAAAATGGAAACAGATTTAATATAAATTAATTTATACTTACAAAATCAAAGAACTTCTGGATAAAAAGCCTGGAAGAACAACTAGCTGCTGACTGTGGGTTTAGTCAACGAACAATTTCAGATGGAACTTGAATAAATACGTTTTCCGATAGAAAGACCAGGAATAAGTACTTTTACGTTTTACAGAGAATTTTAAATGCAATAGAAAAAATAATCAATAAAAAGTATGGTTATGATGTTATGAATCACTCCGGTACATTTATTTTATTTAAAATTGTATTGTACAGCGGAATTAAATTGTACCATCGGCGTATTTGGCAACATCGCTATTTCCTTATTATTGACGTCACGAAAAAGGAAGCGTTTTGGCGCGTGTTTAAAAAAGAGGAATTTTATTTGACGATATCTGCTAATATTTTGGTTTTAATGAAAAAAGAAAAATGGGGGTTGTAATATGAGCCTATAATGAGTTAAATTAAATTAAAAAAAAATGTGCAAGGACCCTATTCGCATACTCTTTATTCAACTGTTTAATACTATACAGGGTTAGGAAAAATTACCAGAACGGTCGGTTATTTCAAAATATACAGGGGTTATCAAAAAACGTCTTATATAAAAAATGTAAGGCTGTTAAAAATCTACATATCGGTGATAAATTGAAATATACAGGGTCGCCCACAAAGTTGTGGAGAATGATAGTTATATTTTTTTAAATGGAATACCCTGTATATTTTTATTTATTTTGATTGTCGACTCAATTATAAACATTTTTTATTAACCATGTGTTATACCTAAATTCATTACTTTCCTACATAAATTGATCAGCTACAAAACACAAAATAAATTTCAAGAAACAATTTATTAAGTTAACTTTAAACAAAAACGTATAACAAATCATGGCAAAACGACTCTATTTTTTAATAAGTGTTGAAAATTACCCCCATTTACTAACTGACAATGATACAAATTATCGCAAAAATGTCTTTGGGTGTTTAAAACCATTTCCCTTGTTATTCTCGCACTTTCATTGGCAATTTTTATTTTTAATTCTTCTAAATTATTGTATTTATTTTAATAAACTATGTTTTTCAGGTGACCCCAATAAAAAAAATCTAATGGCGAAAGATCGGAGGACCGTGAAGGCCATTCTTCCTATCCATCGATTTGGGAACGTGACATCCAAAAATTCTCTAACTTCGCGAGTAAAATGCGGAGGAGCTCCATCTTGCTGATACCAGGTTAAGTTAATATCAGCATTTAAATTGTTTATAGCTGGAACTATTTCTTGCCGAAGAAGCCGGAGATATCGATCACCGTTCAAATTTCCCTCGATAAAAAAGGGTCCAATTACATGTCCCGCAAACAATCCAGCCCAGACATTAACTTTTCTTGGGAACTGTGTATGCAGCTCTTCATACCAGTTAGGGTTATTTCGCGCCCAGTAACAGTAATTTTGCTTATTCACCATTCCGTGTAGTGTAAAAGTCGCTTCATCCAAAAACACAATATTGTTTGAAAAATTCGGGTTTTCTTCCATATTTCTAGTCATTATTTCGCAAAATTCTAGCCTTCGATCACAGTCAACGTTAAAAAGTTCTTGTACAACATTAATTTCGTATGGATGCATTTTCTCAGTATGAAGAACGGTTCGTACAGATTTTTGATCAATTTCATGATCCAAAGCAAGCTGATTGGTGGATTGTTTGGGATTTTCTTCTCTCGCAAGCAGAATGTCCAGCTTTTTTTTCTCGGAGGTAGCAGTCCTAGGTCTTCCAGATCTTGGGCGGTTTTTTCAGTACCAGTCATTTTGTAACGCTCAATAGTTCGAAAAACTGCATTTTTTTTAATGTGCCTGTCTGGATGCAAATTATTGTAAATATTACATACCTCCTGATATGATCTCTGTTTATCGCCAAACCCCCTTAAAATTAAAATATCAATTCTCTCTGTTTCAGTAGTAAAAATGCCATGCTATTTTCTTTTTTGTCTTTTTCTGTCAGAATTTGAGTTTCAGATGTCAAACTATTAATTATTTATTAGTAACCATGGTCGTGCCTTATATTTGTTGTTCACTATGTTCGAAAATCGCATCGTTATACGTTATTATTTGAAACGCCGATTTCTAGGAAAGTAATGAATTTAGGTATAACATATGGTTTATAAAAAATGTCTAAAATTGAGTCGACAATCAAAATAAGTAAAAATATACAGGGTGTTCCATTTAAAAAAATATAACTATCATTCTCCACAACTTTGTGGGCGACCCTGTATATTTCAATTTATCACCGATATGTAGATTTTTAACAGCCATACAATTTTTATATAAGACGTTTTTTGATAACCCCTGTATATTATGAAATAATCGACCAATCTGGTAATTTTTCCTAACTGTATATGACCGCAACGCGCTTTCCTGCTATAAGAAAACGAAAATTGCTATACCGCTGTGTAGTGATAATATTACGTTAATTTAGTCAATAGTAAATAGGAGTTAATACTACCATAAAATAGTATATAGCCATTAATGCTCTAATCTATAAAAAATCACAGAAATTATTAAGTTCTATTGGGGGTAATCTGGTTTTATATACTGTATTAGCTCCGACTGTCTGTTGTAATAAAACTTGACATTGATCATAATATTATTTGCTTGCTATGGTTAATAAACCATATACTTACCACTAAAAATTAGTACTGTAGTTCTCAAAAATTTAAATAGCTTCTGGTGTAATTTAGTTATTGTCATTTAACATTGCATATTTATTATTGATTATCATGCGACGTGGTTTACAGAGGTGGTAAAATTCATCCATAGGTTATAAAGTCCAATACTCATGATGGGTTGTTAATAGAAACAGGTATTGGTACGATTAATAAAATTCAAATTCAAACAGGATAGCTAGAAGACTCCGAATAACGATGTGACCCGCGCAACAAATACGTTGAAACTAATACAACGCTACGAACCCCCACCAACGTCTTGTATATTATAGGTTCTAACGAATACAATTCGTTCTTGGGAACGCTGTTCTTCTTTCTTAATTCTAGAAAAAGCACTTTACTGGGAACGAAATGCGTCGCATTGAGAAGATACAATTTATTTCTTTGCTGCATTAAAATAAGTTCATTATTCAACAAGACTCATCTATTAATGAAACTGATTACTAGCAATAAAAACACTGTTCTAGTAAATCTGGAATTCATATAACACTAGCAATTTATTAAATAGGGGTACATACAAAATAAGCTATCAATACAAACTATGTCTTAGCAAACCTGTTGTTTTAGATCATTTTCCTCAGACACAAACTACGTTTTCAAAAATACTTATTTTATGAAGTTACCTTATACAGGATCAAAAACAAATAAACTTTGCATCACATGCGCCAAAATTTTAATAGCCCAATTTTAATTTTGTAGAAAAACACACATTTAATATGGCGCTACTTTAAAGAAAATGTATCTGAAATAAAGCATTGTCAAAACTAAGAAGTTTTATGTAGGTTGCGTTGAGTCTTATTTTGCAAAAGTGGTGCAATTTACAAAATATAGGTAAAAAATATAAATTATCTTATGCAGCTGAAATTTTTACTGTGGGCTAGAAACTGCATTAAAAAAAATGTATAATAATAAAGTTATTAATAAAAAAGATCCCGTATGATGCGGACTTTTCTGGTGACACTGTACATATTATGGATAAAATATATCAGTTTATTCAAAGCTCTATTTTTTGTTGTTTGGTGTTATAACCAAATGTATTTATTAGACCGCCTGATATTTACTTGAACCATTTATTCTATTTACTCGTTGGCTCCCCAGGCACGTTTTACAAATTAAAGTCAAATACTCTGATAATACAAGAAGCTTGTTTTAGGATATTATTTAAATAACATACAAACGATTATTGTTGTTCCAGATTTAAAAAAGGTAAGTGACGAAGAATTGTATACTTACAGTTAATTACGTTAGAATTATATACCGTGCGAGCAAAAATTATTTGCATCAAAGAGGGCCTTGCATCTAAGGATGTAATGCTTATCCGTAGAGCTTAATACCTGCTGGGTGTCCGTACCTACCTGAATTAACAATTAATCAGTTATTATAATTTATATTATTATATACATTCATCTTTGACAGTCGTTACAAGTAATTTGATTCATCGCTAATTTTTCCAATTTCTTGAACAAATCACACAATGGGCTTTACGGAACAGCAC
The DNA here is from genome assembly GCA_963969555.1 of Polydrusus pterygomalis. Taxonomy (NCBI): domain Eukaryota; kingdom Metazoa; phylum Arthropoda; class Insecta; order Coleoptera; family Curculionidae; genus Polydrusus; species Polydrusus pterygomalis. The sequence continues at coordinate 76,875,611 of OZ018377.1, forward strand.
AAAACATTCATGGTTGAAGCATATTTTCGAAACGGGGTTAGAGTGAATGGTGGGTGGCAATACAATTTGGGTTTGGGCAAGGACGATTTTCACGAACATTTTCCTAAAGTTGCTTTTATTGCTGGGGATTTTTAATATTGCCTGAAAAAAACCGTGGCTGTGTTTAGGAAAACAGGTTTTATACAACACAAAAAAGGAGCAGGAAGACCATCCATAAGAAGAGAAGAACTTGTTGCAAACGTTCGTGAAATAATGTTAAATACTCCAACAAATTGTATAAGACGCCTGTCCCAAGAAGTGGGAAAAGAAGCAGCTAACTTTATTTCCTTATAAAGTGCAAGTATTCCAAGAAATACAAGCCGCAGATTTTGAAAGACGCAGGAATTACTCTCAATGGTTTACCCAAAATTTATTGGAAAAAAATTATTAATTAGACCTGACATTTTTTTCGGATGAAGCCTGGTTCCACCTCTCAGGTTATGTGAATTCTCAGAATACATGTAAATATTTTTCTTTTTCTTTCTGTATATTCTTACTTTGTTAATTTTGTAAACAACAAAAATAAATTTGTATTTGTCTACTTTTTTTTACCTACTCATTAGTTTGGCATATCATGTCATAATATGAATTTGACAAAATTTTGGTTAGATACATCATCCCCATATTATTGTGATCTAAACCAAGACCTACGTTATTCAATCCAAGCCCTCTTTGATGCAAATACTTTTTGCTCGCACGGTAAATCTGAATAATACCAAAAAGAAAAATAAATGATATAATATACCTACTTAAGAATAAATAAATTAAACTTGTTAAAATAAAAACTTATACCCACTGCTAAATTTACGGTAAACTTCACAATAAAATTTTTGTGGACAACAAATTGCATTTTGTTTATTTTGTTTATTTTGTAAATTTTAGAACATTTTATAAAAAGTGCTCATCAAGGGATAGACGGAGATAACAAAAATTCGTTTACAAATCTCCTTGCGTATAAAATAATATAGCATTAAAAATTTGTTTTGCCCCATGTAAGGAAAAAATTCTCGTTATACACATTTACCAGTTGGACCATGTTGTCATATATTTGTATAAAAAATTTCAACTTGCTAAAAAATGTTTGTTTTAAAAGCGAAACGGAGTGACACAATTAGTCTGAAAACCATTCTCGAATAGCTAATTTTAATATACAGCTTCCGCGGAAAAGTTTGCACCATATTGAAAACTTTTTTTCCTACAGACGTGTGGAAAAATCAATTGGAAAATTGGTTTTTCCACACTAGTGCGGAAAAATTTTTCGGCACGATTATGTCAAAAATCCGTGCGGAAAATTGGTTTTTCCACACTAGTGCGGAAAAATTTTTCGGCACGATTATGTCAAAATCAATTATAACTTGTAGTTATTACTTTTTTTCTCAGAATTAGTTACTGTTACATATGTATGTGATTGTTATAGTTAATTAAAAATTATTTAATTTCTTTAAAATATGTGTTCCTTATTTCCACACGTCTGTAGAAAAACTATTGTACCTGACACGTGCGGAAAATGTTTTCCCTGCACTCGGCTGCTTCACCGAACTCCGCTACGCGTCGTTCGGTGAACGGCAGACTCATGCGGAAAAATTCATTTTCCGCACTTGTTAGGTAAATAGCTATTATGGGTTTTTTTTTGCAAATAAATTTTTGGCCCTAGGCTCTGCGTGATCCAAAATAAAACAAAAGTTTATAACTTGACTTGTGACGAGCGTTGCACCTGTTAAATGTCATTTAAAAATTTCAAACTGAATTACTTTCCATCATATTTTGAGTCTATACTCAAATGTTTGTTTAAAAATTTAATGTAAATATAATTTTTATTTTTCTGGAAATTGAAGTTATTGTCACTATTTTTTTACTCTTTTGTGTCAGTTTATTTAAAATATGTACTTATTTTGAATCGGATTAACTGCATTTTATAGCAAACAATTTTTTTTTCAAAAATTTTAAGGAGCCCCTAGACTACTTGTCTTGGTTGCCTGGGACAAATTTAAATTTAAACAAAACTATGTACTAAATAAAAGCTATTAGGTATGTATTGAAAGAAAAAAAGGTTACATTTTTTTAATGGTAATTCAGGAAATGGGGAGCTGTTTTTAGGACTTATTTTGAGGACGATCTTTTTATAACTTACTTTATGAATATAATACAAATCATATAAGTATAGTTTTTGTAATAAAAAGAGGGTTTAGATAAAATGTGCTGCACGCAAAAAAATTCGGGTAAAATTTTAACATTAAATCAAACGTTGGAAATGTATTATTAGAATGGCTAGTAGTTTCGATTGCAGAGAACCATTCCCAGCGACAATTTTTGCGAAATTCACTATTATGCAAAAATCCGTTTTAAACAAACTGTCCGCGGATAGTCAAAAGTCATTCTTGATAAAAAGTTTAGCTTGTAAAAAAATGCAATTAACAGAGAGAAAATTTTGATGTTTTATACAGTTTCTAAATTGGAGAGGCAATACGGTCATACGTGTTTTCGAAAAAGTATGGGCCAATAATGTCATAATATCTAATATGCGCAGAAGACACTTTCCCGTTTGTTGAAAATGTCGATTCATCCGAGAACATGATAAGTTTATGAAAATTCCTGTTTTTACTAACAATTTTGTTTCCGACCAAAAGACAAAAATCCAAACGTTTGGCTGCGTTTTCTTCTTCCAATGTTTGATTAAAAGTTGGCTTAAATGGGAATATTTTGTTTGCCTATAAAATATACTGAATATGAGTTTTTTTACTACATCAAGTTCTTGAGCTCGGTTTCTTAATGAAAGCGTAGGATTGTCAGCAACAGAATGCAATACGATAAGGGAAGCTGCGTCATTCTGATCATAGTTTTTTTTTTTAATTGGAAACTGAACCAGTTCGCTGAAATTTTCTTAATAATTTACTGTCCCATTTTTTAGACGTAAACGTTATTGTATCTTTGATTAAATTTCTCTATCACAAAGTTGTAAGAACTTTTGCCCGCACCGTAACATGGAACTAAATAAACCCTTTGTTCTAAGGTCAACATTTTCAAAACACATCAAATTCTATTTGAAAACTTCAAATTTGCCCCATACGTGAAACAAAGTAATAGGAAGGCGTAGAAAAGTAAAAAAATTCCTTGTTTTTACAAAAGATGGTAGGAATGCATTCAAAATTGTAAAATATGATACACACCACCCGTTATGAAAATAGAGCCTAATAAAATTTTATATTAATATTTTTATTGAGCAGCAAAATTTCCACTTACCTCTAAAAATTAAAAAAAACTAAAAAAATCGAAGATTTATTTAGTTTAGTTTTCTAATTAGCATTTTGGTCAAAAATGAAAAATAAAGGTAGTTTGCTCTTGGAGAAAAATCATGTTTTTGAAGTTTTTGCGAACCCTGTATAAAAAACTAAAATTTTCTCTTCGTGAATTGCATTTTTTTACAACCAAAACTTTTTATGAAGAATGACTTTTTCCCGACTATTATGGCCAATAGTGGCATGACAATAGATCAAATCCAACGACAAGTGGGATGGAAATCGGCAGCTATCGCAACTGGTTAAGTTGAAGCAATTTTTATTATTAGCAATGAATTATTATAGGCAATAAGAAGAATGTTTTAAAGATTACTGAGAGTGCCATTAACGGAAATGCAACCGAAATAACTTCCGGGAATGTTAGTAGTATTAAGTGGAACAGCATTTTCCTCTGATTTAAAAAAACCGAAGTATTAATTTTTTAAGCAATACCAACTGCACTTTAATTTATTTAAAATTTGAGATTGTTAAATATTTGATAAAGTTTTCAAATATTTGTTAGTAATACCGTGCGAGCAAAAAATATTTGCATCAAAGAGGGCCTTGCATCTAAGGACGTAATGCTTAGCCGTAGAGCTTAATACCTGTTGGTTATCAGTAACTACCTGAAATAATAATCAATCAGTTATTTCGTCATCTTTGACAGTCGTTACAAGTAATTTGATTCATTGCTAATTTTTCCAATTTCTTGAACAATTTACAAAATGGGCTTTATGGAACAGCACAAAACATTCATAGTTGAAGCGTATTTTCGAAACGGGGTTGGAGTAAATTCTGAGTGGAAATACAATCCGGGTTTATGCATAGACGATTTTAACGAACATTTTCCTAACGAAAAATAATAATTGTTGGTCCTATTTTTTTCCATGACACAGTTTTCGATCAGACATTGAATTCCCACATAGATCACCTTGTTTAATGGTTATGGATTACTTCTTTTTTCCTTATTTAAAGAACACTATTTTTAAAACACCAGTTGCAAATTTGGAACAATTACAAGAAAGGATTATTCAAAAATGTGGTCACATTTCTCCAAAGATGCTGATCAACACTTTCGAAAATATGAAGAGACGTGTGAATTTATGCTTGGAGTATGGCGGTGGCCAATTTAAGCAATTTATGTAATTATTTGTTTTTTCTTTTTGTGTATTCTTACTTTGTTAATTTTGTAAACAACAAAAATAAATTTTTATTTGTCACCTTATTTTATTATCGGCGTTATAGTCTAGTGGTCAGTGTAGCGGCCTTACAGATCGAAGATCCCGGGTTCGATCCCCGGTGCCGGCAACGTCGATGTTAAATTTGAAATTTGGTTTAGGAGGTGCACCGTCTTTCGGAAGAGACGTTAAACTGTGGGTCCCGTGTCATGGATGTTGGCACGTTAAAGAACCCTACCCGCGACAAAGAGGGATTCGGCAAAATTACCAGATAGTGTGTGACAAATTCCCTGGCGTCGGTGATTGGCCTCGTTACGGAAATAGGCCGACGTAAAAAAAAAACTAAAAAAAAAAAAACTTATTTTATTACTCATTAGTTTGGCACATCATGTCATAATATGAATTTGACAAAATTTTATTCTAGATTTGGTTATATATATCGACCCCATATCATTGTGTTCTAAACCAAGCCCTACGTTTTTTAATCGAAGCCCTTTGTGATGCAAATAATTTTTGCTCGTACGGAATTTTATTTGACGTTAAAAGGTACTTTTGTTAGATCAATAATTAAAAAGTTGACATTTTGACTTCACGTTTCTCGGGTTGTTGATGTTGCCATGGTAACTTTAAAACACACGCGTTTTTAAAAGTTGGGTTTAAATACGCTGAGGCGTACTTGAAATAAGCAAAGTTGGGTACCAATTTAAAAAAAAAAATTCGTTAACATCGTTTGAGGACCATCAAACAAACCGGAGCTTTAAGCAATTATCTCCTTTATCATAGGATTCAACATGTCATTTAATGGTCTTATTTATATATTTTCCAGAGGCATTTTAAAATGGATACTCCTTTGGGACGCCAGTGAATCTGTTACGGAAAAATAAAAAAAAATGCATCAATCTCCATGTAAATAATACCAATATTTTCATGGAAATACTTAATCATTTCTTTGCTTTCCACAATTTCTTTTCCATTTTCCGAATCAACCTAAGTTGACACTTTCAAGCCAACGAACAAGGCAACACTATTTGGAATTTCGAATGTAAAGCCAAACTGCCGAACAAGAGATTTGGACCGTTAGATTTGTATTTTCGTCTGATTAGCCACGGATTAAACTGAATTGGCGGAGTGGCATTTTGAAGTTTTCTTTACTTTTTGTTTACAAGAATGCCTGTGTGCCTATTTATCTTAGTGTTAACCTTTTGCCATGTAGGTTTTTTTTATATCCAAGGAGTTTCTAAGGATTGATTGATGATGTTAGAGATATATTCAATGAAAGGGTTAATAAAATTGGAGTTTGTTGACTATTTTTTTTTTAATATAAAGTTGAACATACATTGGCATGCACACAGGGTGATTTACGGTGGATGATACATTAGCCCATTAGCGCCGGAATTGTTTTTTGTTCATTTTTTTAAGGATTTTTTGGAGTTTTGAAGAAAATAGGTAATACTGTGCTAAAATATAAAGTTTTTTTAAATTTTAGTTCTGAGGGGTTAAAGAAAATCACTGCTACCATATATGGTATCCGTAGGCGTTAGGAAACATTTTTATTTAAATTGTCAGAAAAACATACAATTCTATTATAATCTAAAATATGTAACTATTAGAATTATTTGGCGTGATAGGAAGCAAAGCAGTTGATACATAGACCAAGGTCACATTGCACTTGCACTATCTCTCTTCTGAAATTTAATCCTGATATCTTTCCATTTTTACAGCTTAGATACCAGGCATGGTGCATGCAGTGCTAGGTCAATAAGCCATGTAAAAATAGGCCAGTACCTATTCGTGCCACGTATTCCAATGCGATAAGTAGCAACTCCCTGATCCATAAGATCAGTTCCCCCTATGTTTTGGTTATAAGTAGCCACACAATGCGGACGAGGAATCATCACATGCTTTTTTCTTTTTGACATTACCTATTTACCATTCCGCCTGGCTGAACGCCGGCACTTATTGATGCTATAGATAAAACAGAATTGTTCATCCACCTTACTAAGAGAACACCGTCATTTCTTTCAATGATATGTTCATAATCTCAACGCTTCTTTTCTTAAACTCTAGTTTTTTTGTTAGTTGTTTTACCATTGAGGTTGTGCATCATTCCTCCTTCTTCTTCGTCCGCAGAATCCTCGTCTGTGTCGACGTTAGGATCTGGGGGCTCCACATATATTTCGTCTACATTCTGCATCAAGTCGTCATCTTCCGATAACATATCCAAAGCTTGAGAAAGCGAAAACCCTTTTCTTAAACGTAAAAGATCCTAAAATTAGCAAATGAACCCAGGCAGCAGACTGACGTCATTTTGACGTAGGGTTTTGGTCAGCTCGGACGTCTTTATGACATTAAGAATGACGACATAATGACGGTAGGATGACGTGATTATGTCACAGCTAAAATGACGACATTTTTTGACGTCATTATCACGTCAATATCATGACTTTGTTATGACGTCTGTTACGTCATAATGACGTTATTAGACCCATCAAAAATAATGCTATAGATACTAAAAAAAGGCGATTTTACTGTACCTATATACGTTCTCACTAAAAATATATTAACCTTTATTATACAGGGTGTTCTCAAAGTTGAGTCATTTATTTTACCAGGTTGTAGTACTCGTAAAAATAAGTAATTGTACCAAAAATCATTTATATAAAAGTTGCAGAATAAAGAAGTTATTAACAATTGAAAAAATGTAAAATTTAAGAACTGTAAGACCTGCTTTTTGGATATTCTCGACCACTGCGTTATGAATGTTTTGTTTACTGGCGATAAGGTATACCCTTTTTTTTGTAGGATACAAATTACTTATCATTCATTCATTTTACGGGTTTTAGTGCGAATTTCGATTTGACCAGTGCTAAATAATTCGCTAAAGTGCGTGATATTTTTGATTTTTGGGCATTTTGTGCGATAAAAATGGCGCAAGTTTATGAAAACAATGAACTAGTAAACATAATATTAACTTACGGGGAGTGCCAACAAAATGCAGCCGCCGCATGTCGTTTGTACGCGGAAAGGTTTCCTTTAAGAAATCGTCCGGCTCCGCGGATGTTTGTAAATTTAGTTACAAGACTTCGCGACACAGGCTACTTAAAGGAACAACGAGGTGGTCACGCTGGAAGACCTCCTCCACGCGAAATGGTACAGATTGAGGAGGACATTTTAGGAATTGTCGAAAACGACCCAACAACGTCCACTAGGTCAGTAGCAGCTCAAGTTGGAACTGCTCATAGCAAAGTGTGGAAGACTATACGACAAGAACAACTTTATCCCTACCATTATCAACGAGTACAAGCGTTACAACCCGAAGATGGTCCTAGAAGAGTTGAATTTTGTCAGTGGCTATTAAATCAATACAACAGAAATGAAAATTTTACCAAATTTATTTTGGCTACTGACGAGGCCACATTTACAAGAAATGGAGTTACAAATTTTCACAACAACCATATTTGGGCAGTGGAAAATCCGCATGCTGTGAAAAGAACCCATTTTCAGGACAGATTTTCAGTAAATGTTTGGGCTGGCGTAGTAAATGGCATGCTTATTGGGCCTTACTTTTTCCAGCTCGACTGACAGGTGACATTTATTTAGACTTTCTTCAAAACACTCTGCCACAATTATTAAAAGATGTTCCTTTAAATGTGAGACAGAATATGTGGCTTTTACATGATGGAGCACCGCCACATTTTAGACGAGAAGTTAGGGAACATTTGAATAATGAGTTTCCTAATAGATGGATAGGGCGCAATGGCTACATTTCTTGGCCTGCACGCTCTCCGGATCTAACGCCCTGCGATTTTTTTTCTGTGGGGCTATTTAAAACAGTTGGTTTATCACGATGCAGAGGTAAATACTGTGCAAGAACTACAACAGCGCATCAGAAACGCTTGTGATGTTGTTCGTGGACACCCGGATTTTATTTTTGAAGCGTGTAGTCACTCATGGATACGCCGAGCAAGACTTTGCGCAAACCGAACAAATGGTGATAATTTTGAACAATTTTTTTTACATCGGGATGCATTTTGCCGGTGAGTAATGAATTATTGTGAGTTGCAATAAAAATAAAACGCAGTGGTCGAGAATACCAAAGAGCAGGTCTTAAGTTTTAAAATTTTAAATTTTTCCAATTGTTAATGACTTCTTTATTCTGCAACTTTTATATAAATGATTTTTGGTACAATTACTTATTTTTACGAGTTCTACAACCTGGTAAAATAAATGACTCAACTTTGAGAACACCCTGTATTTAATTATTTTTTATTAGTCTATAATATATAGTAATTTTAAAATTCGGTTTGTTCTGGAAGTAACATCTTTTCCGCCCACACCGGATAAGAAGGACACCTTAAAGAAAAGAAATTAAAATATTAGTTTAGGTTACTTAGTTACTGGCAATTTTTCTATTGCATTTACCAGTGCAGATAAATTATCTTCAGATTGTAGAGACTTTTCCACCTCATTTAGCTCATCAAATTCTTTTATTGGTAGTCCAACAGGGAAATTTTTGGGAAGCACTCCAACTTCGATGTCTTTCTTATTATTCAGGTGATTTAAAATTTGACAGTTTTGCTTACGGATCTGGTACAGCAACGACAAAACTCTATTATCATTTCCTACAAAAAACAAAAAGGAAAGATGTAAAAGCAGCAGAATCAATAAAAATAATACATTTGTAAAGAAATACCAACATTTTAAAAATAAATCAATTAAAAATGATATCTTAATTGCTGTTAAATTACCTGGAGAACTACTGACATTTTGTTCGATTAGTGTGGAGGAAAAACAACTAGGTATTTCTTAAACTTTACTTTGTTAGAGCACAGATTCTGAAATAAAACCGAACTTTATTATTTGAATTTTTCGTCCGTTCAAATTAAATATTTGAAAATTGACATACGACAGTTTGGTTTGAAGCAATGCATTTTCTAATTTTTTAACCCGCCCTTGACGAAAAACAATAAATTCGAGTAAAAGCAACTCAAAACTGCTAGAATAATTAAGTATTAGAAAATCTACTACTACATAGAAAACAGCGTTTTTAGAAAATTTAGCTTTTATTGTCTTTATATTATAATATTATGCCATGCACCAAAGAGCAAATATCCCAGTCCAGAGCGACTTAGTGATGGCGTTACTTCGCTAGGGAAAATTGTGGTGGACTGAAATTATCTTTAACCTTTTACGCATTTTAAAATAAGAGTATATTTTTAGTTTCACTAATATTAAATGCTACTTAATTACTTACCTCTTCAATTTTTAATCTGACACCACAAACCTTGCTGGGTACAAAAAAAGAACAAAAATATCAAACAGCAAAACTCCTTAAACATGGCCGCCGACCGAAACTCAAATAAAGACAAGAGAACTGACTAGGCGGCGCGCGCGCGGGATTGGTCGACTCGAACAAGAAGGCTACACGTCATGAGCCGACCGATGGCGAACGAACACGAAGAACCCAAACATCACCAAAAAAGTACGTCAAAATGTCGTCATACTTATCACGTCATAAAGACGTTTAAAATGACAATATCAATGACGTAATTTTTTGGTAATATGACGTCAAAATGACGCCAGTCTGCTGCCTGGGAAGTGACACGACACTATTGAGTCTTATAACGCCTACGGATACCATATGGTATTAGTGACCTTTGACCCGACATAGTGCGTGCTGATTAGGCTACAGTAATCTATTTTATTCGCTGGGGTATTATATAATTATTAGTCTATTAAATAATGCATCACACAGTACTCTAAATAATAAATGTAATGTAAAAAGTACTTACGCCCATCGCGGTTCCATAAAATTGCATTCAGCACAAAGCCACCTGATACAAAAACTCGAGAATCACCAAAAAATCGTAACTAAATGCTATTTCCAACTGAAATATAAAGCTGACTATCTACTAAACACAAAAACAAACATGCGCGATTATTTTACTTTACCCTTGATTACCAGGCGCTTGTAGAAGGGAGGAAGTTTTGCGATACCATATGGTATCCGTAAGCGCTAATGGGTTAGACGTACCTATATGACGAAACAGCAAACAAATTGATCTGAAAATTTGGTTCTTTACATTTACATAAACGGACATGCTATATTTATCTAAAAAAATTTATGGTTGATTTGATTGGTCAAGGCTTTTGATTCTCTTAATCATGAATTACTACTTGCAAAACTTAAATATATATCTATATATACATATGTTATACACACTTGTGAATGGTTTGCAAATTATTTATCAAATAGATCTCAAATTATAAGAATTTTGAACGAATTTCTTTATGAAGTTTCAAATTCATCGAAAGTATTAAAAGGAGTTCCACAAGGATCTGTACTGGATCTTTTAATATTTATAATTTATACAAATATGATTTTTAATTATCCATGAAATAAGACAATCTATTATCTAGGTATCAGATATTCAAGGATTATCTATAACATATACAAAAACGCTACTATGTCAGTTAGACTGCATGAAGCCAGCAACCGCATTAAAATCGGAAGAGGCGTAAGGCAATGAGACACCTTGTCTCCTAAATTATTTATCACAGTGCTAGAACATGCTTTTAAAAAGCTTGTTTAATAAACATAGATCGTCAGAAACTTAGTCACCTACGTTTCGCAGACGATATCGTCCTAACAACCGACGACTTGGGGGAGGCGAGACAAATGCTCCATGAATTAGAAGAGGCATGCTCCAAAGTCGGTCTAAAAATAAACCTTTCCAAAAAAATCCAAGAACAAATCTTGTCATGAGCGAAGGTATAAACATCGATAACACCGAAATCGAATGGGTTGATAAGACCACGTCACAAACCAGGACCTGCGAAGAAAAACCCACAACTCCCATAAATAAGGACAAAGCGCTCTAAAGAAATTTGGTAGTGACGTCACGCTCCAAAGTCCTATTACGTTTTGGCATCATTTGCCTATTTTATCTAGATGGCTGTGCTGCCCTTGCATCGAAAAGTGGCATTGTCAGATCATCCATAATTCCTGATATAATTGGAAATAGTTTTTTTTTTTATGTAATGTCTTTACTATTTTTGCTTATAACTAGACACCGACTGAAGGTTCGGTTTCGGTTTCGGCTAGTTTCGGCCAAAAAATCTAGTTTCGGTGACAGTTTCGGTTTCGGCCAAAAACCGGCCGAACCTTCGGCCATGCCGAAACTTAGTGTTCGTGAATTGTCGCGCACTGTTCGGCTAACTTTGGGTGGGTTCGTAGGCAGTGTTGTCTATATAAATAATAGATTTTTTCTCTGTCGACCATTTTTTTTAGTGGGAAGAGACCAAAAGTTTTAAATTCGGTTTTGGTTTCGGCTAAAAATCTTGTTTCGGTCGGACACTACTTATAACATAACATTATAACTATGTTAACTTAGTTATTATCACAGGCCGAATATAATTTTACAGATTTAGGTATTTTATTAGGAATATTTTGTTACATAAAAAAAAAATAGTGAACGTGCCGTAGGATAGGCGAAACGATCGAGTCAAACTGACAACGTAGCAAAACCTGTTAGTTATTTTGTTTTGTTAAAACAACCTGGCGGCGGTGTGTTTTAATTTCTGTGTATTTAGTGAAAAATTTAGTGTTTTACGGTGTTGATGTTTCGGTTTTTTAAAAAATAAGAAAAACAGCCTACAATAGCGGCGTGCAATTTATCGTGAACATTTTATTCCTAATGAAAATAGTAGAATTTATGAGTACCATTTCACAGAAGAGGATTTTATTTCGACGATTTTATAACAGAATGCGAAAACGGGTGAGATCGTTTCTGTTAAATTAAATTTACCAAGATTAAAATATAACAGCGTACCAAGTAAATTTCTCAATTGTCCAAATTACTTATCAAAAATTTTAGCGCACCGAAAAAGTAGGGAAGAAAAGCTCAAAGAACTAGACAAATTACAATTTCAACAAGATATTGAAAAAAGTAAGCGTGAAATTCTTAAACATAAAGAACTAACAAGTAAATCATTTGAACAATTTAATAATTTGCTTAAAACATTCGGTTTAAAGGAAGAATGGTGAAAAACTTCCAAGACCCTCTTTAAAATTAAGCATACTCCTGGTCCGGCTAATTACGTGGGCTGTTAAAATAAACAATAATTTAAAAAAATAAGTTCATTTTTATAGGGACAATACGTGGGCTGGTAAAATAAACAATAATTTAGAAATAAGTTCATATTTATATGGACAATCAGTAACTGTACAAATTGATAAACAAAAACGGACAGGCACTGTGCTAAGGACATGTAAATGAAAAAATGAAAGGCTGACTGTCACCTGTTAACCTATCATAAGAAAATCATGGAGTGGTATTCCTGACTAAGTAAAGTGTTGAATGTTACGCATGCATCAGCAGTTTTCAAGGCGTTTTAAAACTCCTTAAAATAAGCGTGTTTTAATAGGTTGGAATAATTTATACAATTGATCAGTATGGATTTAAACTAATCCAATAGGATTATTTTCTTTAAATTAACAGTACAAAGCATAAAATTGAATTACAAATTGATTAAAATTTAAATCAAAAAATATATTATATTAAATAAATTAAATGCATTCCTTACTGTTAATCGGTTGAATTTTTTACTATAAATATATACTTAATAACACTATGACTTTGGTAAACCATATTATTATGCAGTATTGAAGTGTTAATCTAGAAAGATTACAATAAATCCTATTTAACTTTAAATAATTTTTAACGTTTGATGTTTTATTTTCAGACGGTATTAAATATCTACCTCGTTATATTTAAAGCGATTTACTTCGGTACATAGAATTAAAAGGACGCAAATATTATCTTTTCATCGGTATCACGGGCGCCACGCCTTGGATTAATGTGATAAGGGGCCACGTGCACCGAGAGCTTGTTTCAGTGGAGAAAATTAAACCAGGGATCAACTATGCAGCGACTACCTGTAACTTCCTTGTTGGGCGTCCTGAAAAAGACAATTTCAGGATATAATAAATAAAACAATCCGTTCTAAAACGGTTTCTATTGACAAGCGACCTTCGGTAAAAAGTCCTTTATATCACCGTCTTAAACTCAGACAATATAGATGAGTGGATCAGCTACAAGCTGCTAACGGTACAAAGAGTGAATTAATAATAAATATGTCCATCCATGGTATTTTGCTATTAATCGAAATATACTATTGAGAGTTTGCAGAACCGAATTATTATATCGATTTGCTATGTGTGTATATAAAAACGGCACTAATTTTGAATACCTCATTCGACCCCATTAAATAGTTTTTGGTATTATTCTAATTTTCTTTAATAATTTTGTATAATCAGTTCTTTCATAAAATGTAAAACATCTTTTAATTTTATTTTATAATGCTTTTAAGCAACAAAAAATCCAACGTATTAATTATTTAATGATTATTGTTTTCCAGAGATATGCAATAAAATTGTTTTTATTTTTATTTCTTGAAAGCCAAGCAAGATAAGAAAACAATTTAACCGACAAGAAAAGGATATTTTTAGTTGCTTAATCCGAAAAAAAAATATAAAAATTACTAAAAACTCAGTGGCGTCTTATTTTTTGCCAATATTATTTGTTAAGGCGCCCCCTGCGACGTCACTGGACGTAATAATTTAGCGCTACAGGAGCGTTTTATCACTAAAATTATCATTACCAAAATTAAATTAAAATCTCCTAAAGGATATTAAAAATATTTATAATTAAAATACTCGTTAAAATTATTTTTGAAAAAAACTTAACCGCAAATAGCTCCTCTCATGTTGGATTGATCAAAATTTTTTATGGGACATAATTTAGCCAAAAATTAATTATCTTTCAGAACGACAACATCTTGTATTATTCAAACACATTTTTTACACAGTTGTGAAGCGAATCATGGATGCTAAAAACTGGCGTTTACAGAATTTACATTTCGCTTTTAGTTTTCGAAATAATTGGCCTGTGAGTTTTTATTGAAACATCCTGTATACAAAATTTTCAAGTCTGATCCTGGGATTCATACCAACCTATCAAAATTAAATAGACCAAAATTGACACAGTGTCCCGTGACATAAGCTCCATCTTGCGAGAGTATTCAAAAACTGATTTGGCCAAGGCACAAAATCCTTAAGAGTCACTAAGAGAGGGAGATACATTTATCTCTCTCTCTCTCTCTCTGTTTTATGCGACAGCCTGGCCAGGCCTAGGCATATGGAAAATGGCGAGGCAGCAGGGAGTTTTCGCGGCGCCAGGAAATTTTTCCGCCGTTAGCCGTTTGGCATCAATGTCTTAAATTTTAAATTATTTACAAAAACAATTAAACGTCGGGAGAGAAAATAGTAATTATGAGGATGAATAAACAATTTGTTGTACAGGTATGTAGGCAGGGGCACTGTGACCCTATTGCACGAGCCGTCGCTGCATTACATACATTTATACATTTGTTAAATAAATGTTCCCTTCATATTATATTTGTAATTAAAATTAATTTTAAACAAAACGACAACATTAATTAATTATACTGATGCTGTGGACTATAGTAAGTCTTAAACAAAGCCATAGCTGACAAGTTATGAGAAATGGCACCATTTTGGAGCAAATATGCTTTGTAGCAATTTTCCTTTTAATTGTACCTACTTTTATTGACATTTAATTGACAAACCTTTTTGATACCGACTGAATTAATATTCATTGCCTATCAAAACTGAAAAATTATTTATTTATTTACTTATTTAGTCTCAAGTAGGTACATTTACAGGTATATAAATAACCCTATTATAAAGTACTGCAAAGATACAAAACTTATAAATACAATTCATACACAATTTTATTCTGTAATTAATTAGTAGAAGTTATTAAGTTAAAGTAGTTTTAAAATTTTCTGTTTAAACCGTTAATAGGTCAGAAAAAATATATTACACTAACTTTGAAATTTAGTATACAAAGTACACATAGCAATTATTAGAGAAATATAGTAATAATTCGTTCGGGCATTGTTTACATAAAATGTTGCTGTATTTCATGTTGGATAAGCCGGAATATTTATATTCAAATTGAATAGTGTGTATGGATCGTCAACATTATTATGTAAGAGTTTGTGTAAATAAAGCAACATACAGGGTGTTAATTAAGTACGTAGACAAACTTTAAGGGTTAATTTCTTGTATAATTTTAAGATAAAAAGTTCATATAAACATATATCCTAAAATGCTTGGTTTTCGATATACAGGGTGCTAAAGTTTTTTTTTTTTTGGTTTTCTTAATTTAAATTCTATTCCTTTGGAATCTTTAGGAATAATTAATTCAAATTTTGCACAAATAATAGATTTACCAGTATCTACGAACTAACATTATTAATATTTAAATTAATCTACAGGGTCCTCGTTTTTTTGTGGTCATGACCCCTTTACGCCCTTCCAATTTACTTAATACGACGTTACTGACTAATTTTAAGAACAAAATCTAATTTATCATTTCATTCTCTAACATTTGCCTATCTTGAAGTTTTTTACTATCTCTTACGGATTAGAAGATATCTTGAGAAAAATAAAATAATGCATTGTTAATATTGGATAATTTAATAAGTATTGTTTCGTCCATGAGACAACGTTATTTGATACATTTTAAAAACAAAATTATGGTAAACTAAATTAAAACTTAAGCTAAGAAATAAACTTAAGCTAAGAAATAAACTTAACCTAAAGCAACTGCTGGAAATGGCCCCCTCGGACTTCAACACATGCATTGGTGCGCCTCACCATCGACTGGCGGACCCTCTCGAAAATACCAGGAGAATTCCGTATAATTTCGCACGACTGATGTATCCTGTTTCTTAGATCTCCTTAATTCAGAACTGGAGTTATGTATACTATCGATTTTAGGTGCCCCCAAAGAAAGAAATTCATTGGATTCAGATCGGGCGACCTGGGTGGCCAAGGTTGAGATCCTCCACGCCCGATCCATCGATAGGCATAATTTTCAACTAAATAGTGTCGTGCAACTAAACTAAAGTGTGGAGGAGCACCATCATGCATGTTCGGGAACAAGCCCTCCCTAGGGTAAATTTAATTTAATTTACTTAATTAAACCATTTTTTATATTTATTATTGCTATGCAAAAACTCCCCATTCTCTCTACTCGTGTTGATTCCAAACAAATATTTTCACGTCTTAACACGCCGTTTCTAAGAAACAACATGTTTCCCGCCAAATATGTAAATTCTAAATAATTATCGTTCCGCTTCTAACCTACAGCTTTCTCAGAATTACAAATATCCTGCGCCAAATCGGTACAGCCGCTGTATGTCGGTACAGCCACTGTAGCTACAGCCACAAAGCGCGATTTCCCTTTGTCTGGTATCGCCGCCAAATGCCGAACGCATTCCTAAGCTCTTCGGCCTCTTTGAAATGCAAATTCAACGCTCGAAATCCATTAACTCAAATTTAACGGTTTTCCGTTCCCGCCATCCCTACCATAAAATGATCTGTTAAGATGTTTCTAAAAGTTGCCACGAAAGCAGCACTTGCTGGCACATGACTTTCTTAAACTCTCTTCATTGGCTAAAGCCTCATCGGCGCGTCCCCATGGAAGGCGTAACTTAAAGGTTCCATGTTTTGTAAAACACGGTTCTGAGCCATCGATTGGCTAACAGTCCCTCTGTCGGGCAAAGGGTGAAACTATTGCCTTTTACGCGTCATAGAAAAAATCTATCTCGTCACTTCGGTCATAGCCCTCAACGGGCAAACATTGTCTTTTTTCTTTGCCACCAGGCCACCTGAGCCTGCGCATTTCTTCTATACAAGTGCCGTACTTCGGTTAACTTCATCAAACAGTAAAAATACTGAACTGAATGTTTACTTTTCGTCTCGTTGTTTAATTGTTACTCTCAGACAGATTGTCGGGTAATATGAAATCTGTCCTACGTTTCTCACCACTTTTCCGGTAAAATTTCGTGTTCTAAATTATTGCCGTGATAATGTCGTAATTTGGTAAAATCATCTCTTGTATTACCAAGCAAAGTGAAATACGTTCTCGTTGATAATAAGAATGCCGGTCTACGGTATATAATAAAATTAGTGTGCTTAAACCTCTTCGTCATCAAATACGTGATTGTTATGAAGTGATCACTTATATAACATAACTTGTGACCTTACTGTGAATCAATCAAGGCAGTGAACCACTACTTGTACTCTGGAAATCAAGCAAACATGACCCATAGAAGGTAAAAATGTATTGTTACAATAAATTTCCTCTCCAATACTGACGGAACGTCACGTAACTTTGTCTGCAACCAGCAGAAATCACAATTAACGTGTTATTAAACAATTTTTGGCTGCAAGCCTTTCTGAAGTATTTATTTCTAACTCAACCTGTAATCTTTAAAAAACAGGACTAATGATACAAGCTGTAAGGTGAAAATTTACTTGCAAAATCACAAATCTTACTAGCTCTCTCCTCGATTTATTTCAATGAACAAAAGGACTTTCAAGATGTTCAGTCTATAGTGAATTTATTATGTTATTATGCAGAATCGCATTCTTCACGAACTTCTTAAGTTTTTCTACATGAACTAACTGACTTTCAATACGATCGTCACACTAACTTTGATTTAAGTGTATAAATTACAGTGCCATGATTTTCTTCCCCGTTTTGTTTCTAGGTTATTGTAATTTAGCATACATAACATTGTTTTGATTTACTATACTACTGTTTGTAGTCCAGTTTTGAGCTAGATTCATAGTGTAGACTTAGAAGCCTTACACACCTTTATAACTACTCAAAAAGTTATTTCTGCACTGTGGATTGGTAGAAGCTATGCTTCAAACAGTATACATACTATACGGCTAGTCGTACTAACTTCGACTTATTTTCTGACATAGTTTTTTCTTACTTTATAAAAGCTTATTAACCCCATATTTTATCGCACTATGCATTTGTTGTTTTTTCACTGTACTATATACATAACGTGTATATTTATAATGCACCTTATCTCCATTTATTTATATTTATTAAATGCTTAACTAAGTTTCAACTTTAACTTTTTGTTTTATTTATCACGAACCACTCCTGTGGAAATATAGTAATACCCCAATTGTTTTTTGGTCAACCAATAAGTACGTTGACCAACTCTTTAGATAGTATTGGAAAGACCGTACAGTTTTTCTAACATATTATTTAATGGTCCTTCGCGAGCCTGATAGTTGAAACTTGAAATTTAGTCAAAGCAAAAATTGAGGTTTTTCAAAAATTCATTTCAAAAAATTAAAAATTATTGTTTTTCCTTTGAAGACACTGAAGACAGTGCTCTCTATTAGTGCCACCACGCACAAAAATTTGTCTAAGCATCTTCAATAACATTTTTTCTTCGCATAAAATTTAATGCTCTCTCGACTAATGCCAAGACGCACAAAAATCTGGTGCTTGTTACGTTTTTACTGTTTATTGTGCACTTATATTGTGTATAGCACACCGTGCATATCATTTCAAATTGTGGTTTATTTATGATAAAATATAAAACAAATGTCAAGTGCACATAGGCGGCACCGACAAATGGCATATGGAAAATAAATTGTAAAAATTATTTATTGACAAAACCTATTGAAATTCCTTTTTAAAAAATGACTTTCACTGTTGAACAGTGGCGTATTTACGATTTTTTGTTTATCTAGCACATCATTGAGTTATTGTCAGTTGTTCTATGCTGCCCTCACTTGGTTGATTCACATGCGACGTTACGTTATACGAAAAAATTAATACGAAAAACATTAAAGGTTTTGTGAAAAAATTCTATTGCGAAAATTGACAAAGGGAAACGCTGTTTTATTGCATCAAACGTGTCTCTAGGCATAACAAAAAATAGTGTTACACTGCGAAAAATAACTACATTTCGTTCTGAAATTTTTATTAATTGTGAAAATTCTTACTACACTGTTAAAAATAATTGAAAATTTTCACGGAAATTTATTTTATTTACAAGACTTAGAATTTACTGTAAGTACATTCTAACCCGTTATCTGTAGATCATAAATCGTTCTACACGAAGAAAAATACTTACTTTTTATTTGAATTTGTACTGTAGGTACATTCAAGTATACTTTTGACTTTTAATTTAAAAATAAAAAAAAAATCTATCTCGCACAAAAGGTGCCTCTGCTTTGCTGTAACAAATCTCGTGTTACACAAAGAAAAATAATTGATAAATTTTTTGAAATTTTTCTTTTGTTTACTAGGTTGAATTTGTATGAAAGGTACATTCATCCTCTACTCTTTTTGACAGTTTTTATTTAAAAAATAAAAATTCTCTCTAGCACAAAGGTGCTCTCGCCTTTTTGTGAAAACATAAAGTTTTCTACACTGATAAAAATAATTGATAAATTTTTTGAAATTTTTCTTTTGTTTACAAGGTTGAATTTGTATGAAAGGTACATTCATCCTCCACTCTTTGACATTTCTTACTAAAAAATAACAATTTATTTGCGCCTCTTGTAACAAATAAAGATTACACAAAGAAAAATAACTAACAAACTTATGAAAATTTTTGTACTCAAAAAATTCATCTTTCTTTGAATGATATCTCGCACTACTCTGTAATAAAGAAATAATTCTCTTTTTCTTTTCTTGAATTTGTATATTGCACTAAAAATAGTGCAATTTTGTTTCTCACTCATCGTGATATTCTCTTAAGTTGTAAATTTATATAACGGCTATAAAATGACGGCTAAAGAAGAATTATGTAAAAAACGTGGTGGTCATAAAGGTTTGATCACTCGCGTATCTAATTGGTATGATGCAAATTGCGACACTGAAGAAAACCATCTTCAGTACAAAATTCGTTTAGAAACTATTAGTAAGGCGTTTTCGAAATACTCGGAAATTCAGGATGCTATTGAAGAATTAGATCCTGATGACATTGATCGTTGTATAATTGAAGATACGTTCTTTGATCTTCACGCGAAACTTGAAAGCAAATTGGAATTTTTTATAAAAATTCAACAAGCTCTAAACACTCCTTCTTTAGCTACTATAGCTCAACCCTTGATTCCGCAAATGGTACCGCAAGTTCGGTTACCCGAAATTCACATAAATATTTTTAAAGGTGACATTTCACAATGGACTTCCTTCTATCAGCTGTTTACAGCATTAATCAATGATAATCCTTCCCTGTCTGATGTACAGAAATTTATGTATTTGAAATCTTTATTAAAAGATGAACCCCTTAAATTGATTGACACTCTAGCTGTCACAAATCAAAATTATCATTCTGCCATCGACATACTAAAAAATAGGTATGAAAATAAAACTTCAATTATTAACAATCATTTAATAAATTTATTGGACATCCCCTCAATTACAAAAGGTAGTTCACAAAGCTTACGAGAATTTGTAACAGATAGTAAGCGCAACGTTGAATCTTTAAAAAATCTAAACTTGTCCTTTGAGGAACTTTGGAACTTACTCATTGTACATCTACTTGAAAGGAAATTAGACTTTAATTCAAAAAAGGCCTTTGAAGTAGACAAAGGAATTAATAAACTCCCTGAATTAAATAAATTTTTTGACTTCTTAGACCAACGCTGCACAATCCTAGAAAATCTCGCAAGCCTAGAAGGCCATGCACCAAAAAAGAGTAACAACAATTTGTCTCTACATATTAATTCTTCACACGTTAATGTCGAAAAATGCTTGTTCTGCAATGAAATGCATAAAATTTATATGTGCCCCAAATTTAAAGGACTACAAGTATCTGAACGACACAAATTCATTAAATCGAAACAATATTGCTTCAATTGTTTAGGTCTAAATCATAATACAATGCAATGCACTTCTTCAAGATCATGTTTTATTTGTTCTCAAAGACATCACACCTTGTTACACTTTGTAAATTCACATTCTTCAATAAATAACACATACCAAAATGTTGCTCCTCCATCGTATCAGACTACTACTGCTCAAAATTCACAATACATCGCTCCCCAACGAAATCAACAAATAAACTCACGTAACAATCAGACTGTTGGTTCTTCCAACACTCGCGCAAGCGCATCTCCTCAAAATACACAAGGTCACAATTCTTCTCAGTATTCTTCTCGTCAATCACAGAGAAATACTCCTCCATCAACGATAACTAATTCTTCCTTAAACAATAATCGGCAAGGTAGCCAGCTCCCTTCCGCCAATGGTTCTAGCCAAGAACCTGGTGTCTCTCAGGCTTTATCAGCAATAGCGACACAAACCTCTCATGTGTTGTTAGCCACTGCCTCTGTTGATATCTACAACGCAAATGGCGTTCGCACTTCTGTAAGATGTTTGTTAGACAGCGGTTCTCAAACTTCATTCATTACGCAAAAAACAATTGATAAACTTCAACTTCAAACTTATGATAAAAAATTGAGCATTACTGGAATATCCCAAACAAATTCTACTTCCAATAAAATGGTTGATTTGACTGTACATTCTAAAGCATATCATAATAAAACCTTTAAGTTATCTTGTGCTATACTTCAAAATATTTCATGTAAATTACCTCCAATTGACATCAATGTTTCTCGACTTCACATTCCAAGCAATGTGACTTTGGCTGACCCTGATTTTGGCATCAGTCAAGAAATTGACATTTTGATCGGCGCTGATCTTTATTATGACTTATTACTACAGGGAATTATCCAACTTGGTAAAAATCTCCCTGTCCTCCAAGAAACCTTACTAGGCTGGATAATAGCGGGAAAAATTCCCCAGACCTTCTTTTCTACGCATAACGCAGTATACTACAACTCTTCCTATTTATCGTCACAACGTAATGAATCTTCAAGAGTATCATTTTTTCTTCAAACTACTGAAAAGTTTGAAACTCTAAGCCATCTCATTGAAAAATTTTGGACTATCGAGGAACTTCCTCAAAAAACAAGTCTCTCTCCCTCTGAGGAAATGGCTGAAACCAGCTTCCTCAACACTACCAAAATTTTGCCAGATGGTAGATATCAAGTTGATCTTCCCTTAAAGGTTATCGATGAATCCCAAGAATTAGGAAATTCATTCTACATAGCACGAAAAAGATTTCTTAACCTTGAACAAAAATTAAACAACAACCCTTCTCTAAAAAACGATTATTCTAAATTTATTGACGACTACGTTGATTTAGGTCACGCGAAATATGTTCCTCTTACTCTTGAAAAGGTAGATGACAACAATAAAACTATAAATAAATACTTTATTCCTCATCACGCAGTATTCCGTGAAAACAGTTTGACATCGAAAATTCGAGTAGTCTTTGATGGTAGCTGTAAAACAAGCAACAATCTTTCTTTAAATGACGTCACATTAAAGGGATATCAGGTGCAGCCTGACCTTTATGATATCTTAAGTCGATTTCGATCCTTCAATTTTGTTCTCACTGCGGACATCGAGAAGATGTACCGCCAAATTTATATTAATCCAAATCAACGATATTTACTTAACATACTTTGGAGACCTACCTCAAATGACGACCTTAAATGCATAGAATTATCCACAGTTACTTATGGCACTAACTGCGCTCCTTATTTAGCAACTCGTGTTTTAAATGATATTGCGACTAAAAATAGTCAAACCTTTCCTTTAGCTTCGGATGCAATCTTAAACCATACGTATGTTGACGATATTATTTATGGTTGTGAATCTGAACAAAGGTTAACTGAAATCCATTCTGAACTTAATTCTATGTTACAAGCACATGGGTTTACACTACACAAGTGGTTCTCAAATGTTCCAAAATTTGTTGAAAATCTCTCTATTAATCAACCCCTCGAATACGACTTAACATTTAACGATTCTTTAAGTTCTATCTTGGGTCTTAAATGGAACCCGTCCTCGGATATTTTCACTTTTTCTCCTCCTACTACTCTAACTTTGATTAAATTGACAAAGCGTGCAATTCTATCTGCAATTGCCCAAATGTATGACCCCCTTGGTTTAGTTTCATGCGTAATCGTCCTTGGAAAACTAATCATGCAAAAATTATGGCTCCTAAAAATTGATTGGGATACTGAAATAACAGATTCTCATGTGTTGTCACTATGGAATGCTTTTACGCAAAATATCGTAAATCTTTCCCAAATAAAAATACCGCGAAAATTATTCTTTGTAAAAAAATACTTAAAATCCAATTACATGGTTTCGCAGATGCGAGTATGTCTGCTTATGCCGCATGTGCATATTTTCGAACATTATACGATGATGGTACTGTTTGGTCAAATTTGATTACCTCAAAATCTCGTGTTGCTCCACTTAAAACTATGTCTCTCCCTAGATTGGAATTATGTGCAATGCTTCTCCTTGCAACATTATTAGTTAATGTACGAAACATTTATAGTAAAAATCATGTTATTGACTCCACGCATTTATGGACTGACTCCATGATTGCTCTCTGTTGGATACAATCCCATGCATCCCGCTGGTCAGTGTTTGTGTCTAATCGAGTGTCACAAATCCAAGACTTAACGTCTAAGTATATTTGGAGACACATAGACTCAAAAAATAATCCAGCTGATTTACCTTCCCGTGGTTGCTTACCACAGCAGTTACTTAATTGCCCTCTTTGGTTTAATGGACCAAAATTATTGTCAAACTCAGATGATTTTGACCTACTTAACCTTGAAGGCAGCATGAATGTCTGCAATCCTCCTCAAAGACTTAATACAACAATCCTTGCTGAAGAAAGAAAATTATTACCAATTTCGTTACATTCCGCAACTCCCACTTCGGATTTTTGGACACTTATTTTTTCAAAGTTTTCAACATTCCCCAAACTACAACGAGTAGTTGCATGTTGTCTTCGATTCGCAAACAATGCGAAGCCCGACTCAATAAAATTCACTGGAACCTTGTCCAAACATGAATTAACTAATGCCCTTGCTCTCATTGTCAAGATCATTCAGGATCAAAACTTCCCTAAAGAAATTGCCGAGTTAAAGGCTGGTAAATTTTTATCTAATAAAAATCTTTTACAGTTCAAACCCTTTGTTTGCGAAATCAATGGCCTTCTCCGAGTAGGCGGTCGTTTGGAAAATGCAGAAATTCCGTTTGAACATAAACACCCTATATTACTTCCAGCTCACAATGACATTGTAACAATGATGTTATCTCATGAACATAAAAGATTGGGACATGCAGGTGCTCAAACTGTATTGTCAAATTTTCGTTTAAGATTTTGGCCACTAAATGGTTTAAAGGAAATTAAAAAACTAATTCGCAAATGTATTACATGTTATCGTTTTCGCGCTGAACCTGCTCAGCAAATAATGGCAGATCTTCCTAAAGATCGTGTCCAAGTATGTCGACCCTTTCAAAAGGTTGGAGTTGATTTTGGTGGACCCTTTTTTATTAAGTCTTCACGTCTTCGAAAAGCTCCAATCATCAAATGTTATATTTCTCTTTTCGTGTGTATGACTACAAAGGCAGTCCACATTGAACTGGTGTCTAATCTTTCAACCGAAGCATTTATAGCATGTCTTAAACGCTTCGTAGCTCGACGAGGAAACCCCTCCGTGATCTACTCCGACAATGGCACAAACTTTCAAGGTGCAAAAAATCAATTATACGAATTATATCAGTTGTTAAAAAATCCTCAAATCTCTAAATCTATTGCTGAATTTCTTTCTCAAAATGAAACTGAATGGAAATTCATTCCCCCTAAATCTCCACATTGGGGTGGTATCTGGGAAGCCGCCATTAAAGGTGCAAAATTTCACATACTTCGATTAGTAGGAAATTCTCATTTAACTTACGAAGAATTAAACACAGTGTTGATACAAATAGAATCAATCCTTAATTCGCGCCCGTTATGCGCTCTCTCAAATGATCCCACGGACTTACAGAGTTTAACTCCAGGACATTTTTTAATTGGAACTAGCCTCATGGCATATCCTGAAAAAGATATTTCAGATCTCCCTGAAAATAGACTTTCCTTTTGGAATAAGTGCTCTCAAATTCAACAATTATTCTGGAAACGTTGGTCAATTGAATACTTAAATCAGTTGCAACACAGACCCAAATGGCTACGACCTTTGGAAAATCTTAAAATTAATGATATCGTCCTTCTAAAGGAAAATAATACGTCTCATCCCCTACGATGGCCTCTAGCAAGAGTCATCAACACGATCCCTGGACCTGATGGGAAGGTCAGAATGGTAACTGTCAAAACCGCGGATGGAGTCTACAACAGATCTATCGCTAAGCTTTGTCCATTACCGATAGAGTCGGGTGCTAGTGCATAAAGACCGGCGACATCTTGTCCTTCCTATTTTGTTTATTTTTGTTTCTTTCTCTTCTCTTAACTGCCACTATGGCTCTGCGCCCCACACTGCTTGCACCGCGGTGTATAAATAACAGGTGTCTTGTCTTCCGTTGATAGCGCATCAACCCTTCTGCTCTTTGTAATCTAGTTCTTAGTTCAAAGAGTGGGTTTCGTCGCCGAGTTCTTTCACTGGATAGCCGACTCCAAAGGGCTCTCGAGATTCGATAGAACATCGAATAATGGACAAAGCTTAAATTCCCTCATTTCATTTTCTTTCTTTCCCCCGTCCTCTTTGTGTGGTTTTGAAGCTACGACGCTTCAACGCCGGGCAGTATGTTCGGGAACAAGCCCTCCCTAGGGTAAATTTAATTTAATTTACTTAATTAAACCATTTTTTATATTTATTATTGCTATGCAAAAACTCCCCATTCTCTCTACTCGTGTTGATTCCAAACAAATATTTTCACGTCTTAACACACCGTTTCTAAGAAACAACATGTTTCCCGCCAAATATGTAAATTCTAAATAATTATCGTTCCGCTTCTAACCTACAGCTTTCTCAGAATTACAAATATCCTGCGCCAAATCGGTACAGCCGCTGTATGTCGGTACAGCCACTGTAGCTACAGCCACAAAGCGCGATTTCCCTTTGTCTGGTATCGCCGCCAAATGCCGAACGCATTCCTAAGCTCTTCGGCCTCTTTGAAATGCAAATTCAACGCTCGAAATCCATTAACTCAAATTTAACGGTTTTCCGTTCCCGCCATCCCTACCATATAATGATCTGTTAAGATGTTTCTAAAAGTTGCCACGAAAGCAGCACTTGCTGGCACATGACTTTCTTAAACTCTCTTCATTGGCTAAAGCCTCATCGGCGCGTCCCCATGGAAGGCGTAACTTAAAGGTTCCATGTTTTGTAAAACACGGTTCTGAGCCATCGATTGGCTAACAGTCCCTCTGTCGGGCAAAGGGTGAAACTATTGCCTTTTACGCGTCATAGAAAAAATCTATCTCGTCACTTCGGTCATAGCCCTCAACGGGCAAACATTGTCTTTTTTCTTTGCCACCAGGCCACCTGAGCCTGCGCATTTCTTCTATACAAGTGCCGTACTTCGGTTAACTTCATCAAACAGTAAAAATACTGAACTGAATGTTTACTTTTCGTCTCGTTGTTTAATTGTTACTCTCAGACAGATTGTCGGGTAATATGAAATCTGTCCTACGTTTCTCACCACTTTTCCGGTAAAATTTCGTGTTCTAATTATTGCCGTGATAATGTCGTAATTTGGTAAAATCATCTCTTGTATTACCAAGCAAAGTGAAATACGTTCTCGTTGATAATAAGAATGCCGGTCTACGGTATATAATAAAATTAGTGTGCTTAAACCTCTTCGTCATCAAATACGTGATTGTTATGAAGTGATCACTTATATAACATAACTTGTGACCTTACTGTGAATCAATCAAGGCAGTGAACCACTACTTGTACTCTGGAAATCAAGCAAACATGACCCATAGAAGGTAAAAATGTATTGTTACAATAAATTTCCTCTCCAATACTGACGGAACGTCACGTAACTTTGTCTGCAACCAGCAGAAATCACAATTAACGTGTTATTGAACAATTTTTGGCTGCAAGCCTTTCTGAAGTATTTATTTCTAACTCAACCTGTAATCTTTAAAAAACAGGACTAATGATACAAGCTGTAAGGTGAAAATTTACTTGCAAAATCACAAATCTTACTAGCTCTCTCCTCGATTTATTTCAATGAACAAAAGGACTTTCAAGATGTTTAGTCTATAGTGAATTTATTATGTTATTATGCAGAATCGCATTCTTCACGAACTTCTTAAGTTTTTCTACATGAACTAACTGACTTTCAATACGATCGTCACACTAACTTTGATTTAAGTGTATAAATTACAGTGCCATGATTTTCTTCCCCGTTTTGTTTCTAGGTTATTGTAATTTAGCATACATAACATTGTTTTGATTTACTGTACTACTGTTTGTAGTCCAGTTTTGAGCTAGATTCATAGTGTAGACTTAGAAGCCTTACACACCTTTATAACTACTCAAAAAGGTATTTCTGCACTGTGGATTGGTAGAAGCTATGCTTCAAACAGTATACATACTATACGGCTAGTCGTACTAACTTCGACTTATTTTCTGACATAGTTTTTTCTTACTTTATAAAAGCTTATTAACCCCATATTTTATCGCACTATGCATTTGTTGTTTTTTCACTGTACTATATACATAACGTGTATATTTATAATGCACCTTATCTCCATTTATTTATATTTATTAAATGCTTAACTAAGTTTCAACTTTAACTTTTTGTTTTATTTATCACGAACCACTCCTGTGGAAATATAGTAATACCCCAATTGTTTTTTGGTCAACCAATAAGTACGTTGACCAACTCTTTAGATAGTATTGGAAAGACCGTACAGTTTTTCTAACAATGCATAAGCCAAATTCGAGCTCTTTCTCCTATTGGGACATCTTCTAATAGTTCGGGTAAAACATACTCCAGAAATAGCCGATAATTGTCGCCATTAAGTCTGGGAGGCAGAAAATATGGCCCAATAAGGAAATTGCCAACAATTCCAACCCAAGCATTTACTGAAAATTGCTCTTGAAGATTATTTTCAACTATAGCGTGTGGGTTATCTTCTGCCCAAATGTGATTATTGTGAAAATTTATTATGGCGTTTCGGGAAAAACATGCCTCATCCGTAAACAATACCTTCGATAAAAACCTCACATTTCTCACTAGCTTATTTTGTATCCAAGTACAAAAGGCTGCTCTCTGGGGAAAATCTCGCGGTAGAAGGACTTGCACACGCTGTTTGTGATATGGATAAAGTTGCTGTTCCTGTAAAATTTGCCATACCAAAACATGTGTAATATTTAACTCAACAATTTTTCGTGTACTTGTTGCAGGATTTTCTCCTATAATATTAAGAACAGCTTCCTCTAATTGAACTGTCCTTACTGTTCTGGGTCTTCCTACAAGGGCATTTGATCTTCTAAAACTACCTGTCTCACTAAGTCTGAAGTAAATATTAGTAAAAGTTTGTTTGTTAGGCACACGACGTTCAGAAAATCATTCTTGATACATTAGTCTTGCTGCACAAGCGCTACCATTTGCCATTCCATGCACAAAATGCATATCTGCCATTTCAGCGTTTGTAAATTCAACCATTTTAACAAAAACAAAACTGGAAAATCTCTTACTTAAGTTGACAAAGTGCAAAAATAAAAATTTGTAGCAAGTTTTGATAACTAAACTGTCATAATTGTTGATTTTAATATTTTTATTGTTTGTCAAAGCCGACTTTGTTATTTTTGGCTTAAGGACGCTGCCAACTTAACATTTGCAAATTATCCAATATTAACAATGCATTATTTTATTTTTCTCAAGATATCTTCTAAGCCGTAAGAGATAGTAAAAAACTTCAAGATAGGTAAATGTTAGAGAATAAAATGACAAACTAGATTTTGTTCTTAAAATTAGTCAGTGACGTCGTATTAAGTAAATTGGACGGGCGTAAAGGGGTCATGACCACAAAAAAACGAGGACCCTATAGATTAATTTAAATATTAGTAATGTTAGTTTGTAAATACTGGTAAATCTATTATTTGTGCAAAATTTGAATTAATTATTCCTAAAGATTCCAAAGGAATATTAAGAAAACCAAAAAAAAAATTAAAACTTTAGCACCCTGTATATCAAAAACCAAGCATTTTAGGATATACGTTTATATGAACTTTTTATCTTAAAATTATACAAGGAACTTAATTACACCCTGTATTAAGATCCCTTGTCTTTTCTATACTTAAAATAGTATATGTAACAAAGCTGATTTTTAGGAATGTTTCTATCATAGTGGTCAGTTTCTTTATAATACAAGTATCATAAAATTCTGTTCTGTATTCTCTCAATTGTATAAACATGATTTTGATAATACGGACACCATATTATTGATGCATACTCCAGTACACTGCGCACTAAAGCTATATACAGGGTGTCCCAAAAGTAATGGGACACAGAGCAACAGCAGACTCCTTAAGCCAAAATAATACGATTTATTTAAACTTGCCTTACCCAAAATTGATAACAACCAAGATACAGAGTGTCAAAGTTTTAATTATGTTTTCGTTTTTTTGCCATTATTTATTAACGAAACGACATAGCAGCATAAAATAAAATTAAGGATTTGGTATTTTTTTGAGGTGAGGATTTCAAAATTATCCATAGTTTTTGTGTAACCAGTGGAGGGCGCTGCCTACGGCATGGCCCACTTCTTTCGTCTGGCATAACTTGGTTTAGGCTTCTTGTATCGATCCGACTATTAAAAAAATAAGTTACTTTACTTCTTTTACATCAAAAACGTATAACTTATTGAAGTCGCTAGAAGCAACCATTTTCGAGATAATCGCATTTCATATTATGTCCTATGCAACTAAGTACGTGGTCCAAAAGCAGCGGAAAATCAAGCAACGATGAATTTCTAACTTAAAATTATTGTATATCAGCTACATTTGCTAAGTATCAAAGTTATTGTAGATAACTTTGATACTTAACGTTGACTATTTTTTTCTAATAAAAACGCTTTTTTGTATACCTACGGAATTACTAATTTTACTCCAGTCAAAAATTTTATTTAATACTTAGTTAACATAACATTTAAAAGTAACAAAAAAAAATGGTAACGCCGTGATAGCAATTTTTCAAAATGGCCACTGATCTCCATACATTTACCTGCGCCCTGCACTCCGACCGTTAAAATTTTCTTGTGCATAAATACAAAGCATATCACGCATTTCCGCATATTAAAATAAATTATGTCGAGGCATTCCTAAAAAAAAATATAATATCAACGTATTGTACGTAGAAAATTAATAACTTTGACAGATGATACTTTGTGTAACATGTTGTTGCCTTAGAAACGTCGTTGTTTTTAATGAAGGTCAGCTGTGATAAATAATACTAATACGAATACACAATTATTTTAAATATTTTAGGATTCTTGCATTAAAAATATCGAATGCGATTATCTCGAAAATGGTTGCCCCTAGCGACTTTAATAAATTATACATTTTTGATATAAAAGAAGTAAAGTAATTTCTTTTTTTAATAGTCGGATCGATATAAGAATCCTAAACAAAGTTATGCCAGATAAAAGGAGTGGGCCATGCCGTAGTCAGCGCCCTCTACTGGTTAAACAAAAACTATGGACAATTTTGAATTCCTCACCTCAAAAACCACCAAATCCTTAATTTTGTGCTGCTATGTCGTTTCGTTAAGAAATAATCGCAAAAAAACGAAAACAAAATTAAAACTTTGACACCCTGTATCTTGGTTGTTATCAATTTTGGGATAAGGCAAGTTTAAATAAATCGCATTATTTCGGCATAAGGAGTCTGCTGTTGCTCTGTATCCCATTACTTTTGGGACACCCTGCAGAGTTGTTTAAAACAATTTATATTCCTACACTTTCTTGAACTTCTTAATACAGAACCATACATCTTAGCTGCTTTGTTAGATACATTACTATGTGAGAACGAAAAGTAAGCATGCAGTCATTATCTGAATTGCTAATTTGAAAATCTTAGCCGAAAAACTGAAATTAAAGGACATCCTAAAGTTAGCAGAGAAAACCTTTATACTTTAAAACCATTTTCAAGCTTTAAAATAAAATTCATCGCTTACCCATGATTCGAATATGGATGGAATTCCTTGCCAAGATTCCACTACCACATGCAAATGTGAAGTGTTCACCACCAATGTGTTTTTAATAAACCCTATACAGCATAAAATTCAAAGGCACTAAAGATGCAGGCAGGTAATAGATGCAATATACATCAACACAGACGGATACAAAACAAAAACAGGCTCAGGATGTGCATATATGCAGAGTCTATGAACCTACACTTACATTGGGCTACGGGTAAATAGGCAAGCGTATATCAGATCGTGAAGAGACCATCAGCAGAAACATAACTGATCGTAACTTTAACACACGCACGGAAAGTAGGCAGGTACTGCTAACCCTAGAAAGACTGCGAACCATCTCAGGACTAGTACTAAAATGTCACCAATCCCTTATCGCAGCTAAGCAAAAAAATGTGATCACAGTTAGTTGTCAAAGGACATGATACATCAAGGGAAAATCGATTCGCTGAATAATTGGCAAGAAAAAGCACAGTTGCCGGACTTACGTTAATTGGGCCAGCGCTAACATCGAGCCTAACGACATCAGCGATCACGGATTTAATACAAGAATACTTACCACAATAGTTTTAAAAAACGGATGGGAATAGGACGAGACTGTCGAATATATCCTCTGTGTACTACTCGGTAGAAATGGCTCGCCCTGGCAAAAATAAAGGAGTCAGTTACTGTAAATCTGTAGGCTGGCTCACGAGGTAAAGCATCCCCTTTATCTTATTCTACTACTTTTATTTATATTAACCTCCTTGAAGGATGCACAATGGGTCGTCAACGCAGTGTAGCCTAGCTCATCCTTCACACCTTCCAGATCCAGATCCCCAATTATTGAAAATACTTTTTATGTCAAGTGTTTGGAAACGCGAAAGCGATTGTTTTTTCTTATAAAATCGAAGTAATTTCTTGAAAGCCAATGAATGTAATTGCTTTTGCGTCCAGCGATTGCTTAAAAGTGCAGGAATTGCATCTAGTCAATGCTTTTTCTTAAAAAATAGAAGCAGTTGCGCTATCGTTTGCTTAAAATGTGATGAATAAATTAAGGAATTGCTTTTTCTAGTGTAGCAATTGATTTCAACTTTTTAAGGTGGAACTGCATCATTTGCTTGGTAGCAGTCAACTTTAGTTCTCCGCGGCATACACGTTCGTTGCTCCTAATTTATGTCTTCAATTATGGCTGAATATATGAACGTCCGTAAAAGAAAAATCTACAGTGTCCGTAAATATTGCAGATATGATGATTTCAGAAAGTTATATCGATTTGACTGCAAAAATATTGAGTGATTGGCAAATTATTTTTTGACCTATACTGGTAAAAAGCGAGGGGTGCACTGTCGCCTTTAAATAAGATTAAAGTCTTTCTGCTGAAATTGTCGGATCCGGGCTTTCAAAATTCTGTAGGTGAAGAACTTGGTGTTCACCAAACTACTGTCTGTAAGACACTTCTATAATGGATGCAGTTTTGGAAAAGCAATATTTTTTATTAAATTTTCTACAAGTGCTGAAGCTGTTGTGGAAGCTAAACGGTTGTGGTCAGAGAGATTTATTTATGTTCCTTCAATTTGTAAACGAATATCAATTGCGTACCGCGTGATGTTTTATTAAACTGATATCACACCGTTGGCACTGCTGAACATCTGTCTGTTGTTGTTTTCAACAGAACATCGGGTGATGGCGCGACGGTCATGTTGTTTTACGAACCGAAAAATGTGGATGGCTACAACGTTGTGTCCATCAAGCCAACAATTTCAGTAGATGGTTTTTCGGTTTGTTGACTGTTGGATTGAATAAAATTGAGGTTAGTTTCGCGTTTACGTTTTACAAATAAATTTAATATTATTTTTGATCTTGCAATTATGTAAAATCGAGTGTAAAATATATTTTTTAGTAATATTGGAAATATTACTTAAAGAACAGATGGATGTTTTATGGGTGATTTTCATATAAGTGTTCGATCTTGGTCCCAAAGCAATATTTTAGTAAAAAATCAAAAAAATAAGAAATCTGAAAAGTGCACAGTATTAAATAAACTTTATTTACTTTAAAAATAAAGCTAACTCGCCAAAAAACGGAAACTTCAGTTTTTTATTCCAGCTCAAACTATAATATCGTCATTTCGGTAACTGTCCCAAATAGAATTTTACAACAGTCATCGACGAATAAATCTGAAATAGCTTCAAAATAATTCCGAACTTTTCATTTTTTACAATTATTTATGTTTGAGGAATAAAGTTTAAACCTTAAAAGCCACGTTTTGGTACATCTTGTATTATCTATTATTATTAAAATATTGTCCCAACGTTCAACCGTCATTTCGGCAACAGCTATGATATTTGACATTAGCGCCTCCTACTGGCACCAAATAGCAACAGTCTTATTGTATTATTTGATAATTTGAGTGGTAGTGTGTGTTCGTCGAGTTGTAACGGTAAGTTTGCAATCATTCTTATCAATTTTTTGCAAGAAAAGCTGGAATCTTAGGAATCTGGTGCGTACCTTTATTAAGAATCATTTCGGTAATGCCTTCAATATCGTGTTTTTTTATTAAAAAAATAAACTATAAATTACTTATCAATAAAGCCGGCGAGAGTAACCTAACCTCAAATTTTTAGAATCGTGGCGGGAAATTTAAATTTACCAGACCAGTTTAATTTAAGTTTCGTCATTTCGATAACAGTCATTTCGGTAACATATTTGCTTGTACCGAAATGACGTTTTGTTACCGAAATGATGGTAAATATTTTTTATTGGGTAAAATACAATGAAGTCACGATTTAAAAACCTTAGAGAAAGTTTGAAAGTTGATCGCGAGGAAGCCGCGTTTGTTCGCGCAGCAAACAAGAATAAAATACGCAGTAAAAAGTATAAGCACACATTCCATATAAAATATATTATGAAAAAAATTAGCTAAATAGGTATCAGTATTTTGAATAGTTTCATCAATGATACCAGCTGTTTTTGTACAATAAAGTTTCGTTTTCCTTATGACATGTTTATATTCCCTCGTAAAAAAAAATCATCATTTCGGTAACGTGAGTCATTTCGGAAAATCTACTTTAATCCACTTTGACGTTAAAATAAAGGAATGGTTTTAATAGATATAATTTTTTGAGGTAATGATACGATGTTATTTAATCCCATAAAACATAAAATATGCAACTATCTGTACCTACAAAGCATCAGCATTAAAAATTGTCATATTAATTTAAAAAAAAATGTATTTTTCTTGTTTTATTTTTTTTTTTGCAAATTTTGCGCATTAACCATTAACTATGTTATCTTTTTTTTAAGGCTGCTGCCCTAGACAGTACAAATTTAAGCTCTTGGGTCAGGAAATTACAAACTTCAACGATATTTTATTATTCGAAAGAAAAGTTACCGAAATGATGATATCTCATTTCACCTCCACAAAAAGTAGCATAACAGCCAAGCGCATGCTTATCTTGCGCGCCCAACATTATTTTCAGTCACACAATTGTTGGTACAAAAGATTAAAAGTAAAATATCTTCAATTTAATCAATTTATTTTTATTTCAGTTCTAAAGTAGAATCAAACACTTATATGAAAATTACCCTTATTCAAAATTCAAAACGCAGGAAAAAAACTGAACTGTTGACAGTTGAATTTGGTGTTTTAATCACCGTTGAATCGGCGCAAATCTGCTCCATCATACCAAAACATATGATATTCGATTTCAACCGGGCCGGACATCGATGCCAACAGAGTGGTGGAAAAAACAACAAGCGGTTGTCTTTAATTTCTTTATCACTACTATCACTTTCCTCATTTTTACTGAAATCTGCCATATCACAAATATAGGTTTCCAATTTTCTACAAAAACGTAACAGATTACTATTGTACTAAATAAGTAGACCAACGTTGTTATATTTACGTCAACTCTTTTGCAAATCAGGTACCAAACTAAACATGAAATCTATAATGTGAACAAGTGGATAAGACACGTCTGAACTTATGTTGAATAAGCATTTGCTACAGAGGTGTAAGAAAAATAGTAATTGCCTCAAAATTTTATACATATACAGATCTAGCAATTGCTTTTACCCATAGCATTTGCTAGTCAAGCAATTGCTTTTACTAAAAAGAAACTGCTTAAAGTAATTGCTTAATATTTATTCATTAGGCTCAATGTTAATTTTCGATAATTTTATGGTTCAAACAAAAACCTACGATTTTTTACATTTTTAACCTCTATTTAATATTTAAATGTGTACCTCTTATTACAAAAAAAAACTAAAATTGTCCCGTATTGATCCTTATAAAATGAAGCGCCTTTTTATTGCTACCGTTCAGCTGTCTCAATTTCAGGGATTTAAATTGAGTAATAGGAATGTCGCGTTTACAATTCAACTTTCCCCAGTTTCAATTGCAAAAAATGTATAAATATTCATAGCAAGTTAAATTTTTTATTTATCTTCTCTGGAACGGAAAAGCGAAATATAAAACCTTTTCTGGATTAAAAGAGATAAGGTGACAACCTGGATAAATTCCAGTAAAGACTAAAAAAATAAATTTTCAAACTTAATTTTAAATTATTATTAATTTTATCAGAAACGTTGTATATTTTACAGGTGTTACAGTTTTACAAAATAATTTTTACCACTCATTACCTCATATGAGCAAATAAGGCCGTAGCCAGAAACCATAAATATTTTCTCTTCTAACAGGAAACGTGATTTTGTAATTTAGTACAAGATAAGTAGGTACTTCAGATATTTTTTTTGTTCTTATTGTTTATTTTTCGTTTTCATTCTTATTTTGTTTTTGATCTTATTATTACATAATATAATTTATTATAATAATTATTATACTTAGATATAATTATGACTTAATATAATAGTTAATTATAATTAGTAAAATAAATAGTTTATAGTTTATTTTGTCGACCGACCTTTCAAATTTCGAATTTCTTTTAAATTAAAAGAGTGTTTAAAAGTCTGGCATATTGCCGCAGATTAAGCTTTACGGTTATTTTACCCAAAAAAGGGCGTGGCACCCAAAAAATTTTCAACTGCGGCGCAGTTCCCTTTCGCGCCGCCCCTCCCCCCTACAACAAATCCTAAATCCGCCACTGGAACAACAAACCCCCCCCCCCCCAAATTATTTTCTGGTACGGCCTTGTTTGTTTACATCTACGTTTATATCACGGCGGACATATAGGAAAGCCAGACCATTAAGGCGATCTGCAGCCATTGTAGCCCGTAAATAAGATTAACTATTATGCTGTGTAACACGTGTGAGACGAGCGCATTGTATATAACTGCAGTCTCATTAATAGTTACTAAAAGTCTAAAATAAATATCTTTTTTTTATTTGGGGGGGGGGGGGATCAATTCCCCTTAATCCCCCCCTGGCTACGGCCTTGTGAGCAAACCAGTCATTAAATAAACCAGCGGAGGCGTAAAACTTTTTTCAATTTTAAAAACTTTGCACTCCGATTAACAATTTTCAGTTAAAAAATCTTGCAAGCGATAAAAAAGAATAATGTTAAAGTAAACTTAAAAATAAGATAAAATACTATACAGCAAATTTTTTTTCGTTATTATCTTTCCTTTTGATAATCTATCCCAATATTCTTAGATTTGAAGGGGGGGGGGGGGGCACTAAGAGAATATTTAAATGTGATTATAAGGCAAAGGAAGAGCACTTGTGAATAATAGTATATTAACGTACACGTTTTATAAAGCATCATTTTATAGCACGCGTCCATGTTAAAAAACGAGCCGCTGGCGGCGAGTTTTATAACGGGACAAGTGCTTAAAACTGCATTATATAACACGTACGTTATACTATTTTTTCTAATTTGTAGTTTTTTCATATATAATATCACAAGAGATAAAATTTTGTCGGCAAAATTTTCGAAAGGTATGAAAGTTTGTTGCTTGGCAATTTCGCGAATGACATTTTTGACAAAATCACGAGCCGTCAGGCGAGTGATTTTGTCGAAAATGTCATGAGCGAAATTGCTTAAAAGCAACAAACTTAAATAAATCCTTGAAAACAATTTTGCTTACACAATTTTTTCTCGAGTGGTATTCGACATGACTATTTAACTAGAAAAAAGACAAAATTTTGCCGCGGCAAAAATCACATGTGAATTTTGTCCAGGTAGGTGCAGGTAGTAATTTTGCCAGTAGAAGACCGGCCGTTGCTATGACATTTTGCCAGTGTAAAACACTCTAGTTAAATAGTCAATAAAAAACACGTTTTTAAAAAGAAAATAAATCCTTCAAATTTTGTAAATTTTTATGTCTAAATTTTATGTTGGTAATACTATTTTTTATCATAGTAGCCTCTGGACAACAAAAATTATTTTGCGAACTGTAATTTTTTGATTTATTGACCCATTTTCACCACGAGATTCTT
The DNA here is from genome assembly GCA_963969555.1 of Polydrusus pterygomalis. Classification (NCBI taxonomy): domain Eukaryota; kingdom Metazoa; phylum Arthropoda; class Insecta; order Coleoptera; family Curculionidae; genus Polydrusus; species Polydrusus pterygomalis. Next base: position 76,913,484 of record OZ018377.1, read on the forward strand.
AAGTTATTTTAGCGATATGAGATTTGAAATTGGACGAAATACGTTGTGTGATCCTTGTACATTCGGTACATATATAACGTTCGGAAATTCGGGCGATTTTGCTACTTTTTTTCGAATTTCAAAAGACGTGATTTTACGTCACGGCATTGCAATTTAGTATAGGGAAGATGGAAAAGTCAAATAAAGTTAAAGTTAAAATCGACATTAGAAGGTTAGTAGATTGAATTTTGGATAGGATTTGGCAGAAAATGATAGCTTGAAGCATCTACAAAGATTGATTTATAGATTTATGCAACCAACATACATGACTGTTATCCACACAGAATAAAAAAGTAGGTTATTAAGCAATTTTTCCTCTGCAAAAATGGGTTTTCTCGTAAATCACACAGGCCGCGCAAGTCAATGAAATAAAACTTTTAAATGTTACCAACATCAAATAAAGAAAAAACGCGTATCAAAATAGCTTCATTATGATACGCAAATGCGTATCGTAATAGATTTGTTATGATACAAAATTAGAAAAAGACCTTTTTATGTACACGAGGATACCGTTTGGGGTTGTATGTATTGTGTTTCCTTTAAATTCTAAAAGATTAGGGAGCCGATATTCGGATCGGTTCTAAAGGGTGATTGTGTGTTTCAGAACTATATTTTTAATAACAGCAAATTCGCGACCCTTTCATGTTAAACATTTAGAGAATGCTTTGGAAATATTGTGTAAGCATGGTTTAACAAATTCAAAAGAAAAAGTGAGTTCTTTAAAATATCGGTGTTTTATAAAGGACACCGAATAAATTCTCGAGGGTTACATACTTGTAAAGACAAGGTTAATGCTATAAAAGTTAAAATACCTGAAATCACACCCAATTAAAAAGTTTTCTAGTGTTGGTCAATAATTATTATTAAAATGAGAAATATAATATGCAAAATGCATGTACAGGCTGTTTCAATAAAAACTTCCAGGCCAATTATTTCGAAAACTATAAGCGACATGTAAATTCTGCAAAAGCAAGTTTTTAGCCTCTATGATTGGCTTTACAACTGTGTAAAAAATGTGTTTGAATAATACAAGATGTAGGTGGCGCCACGGTGCAAAGAAATTTTTTGATGAAAGAAACTTTTAAATGTTGTCGTTCTTAAAGATAATTCATTTTTCATCAAATTATGTTCTATAAAAATTTTTGATAAATCCTACATGAACGGCGATATTTGGGGTTTAGATTTTTTTAAAATAATTTTAACGAAAATTTCACACCTGCACTTTTTAACCAATAAGATACCTTCATTATGACTAGTTACCATGGCAACTAAAAGAATTTCCGGAAATTTTTTCGAGGCGCCACGATATTTAAGTGGAAATTTTTTGACAGTTGAAAAGGTAAACATATGATCTACAACCATTAAATAATGTACATATACCTGTGAATAATGCAAAATATCTGAATTATGTAACATTTCACATCACTTTGACCACACTTTCCTTATAATCTTCAAAATTTTGCTTTTTCATATTAAATGCGTAGTCCTCCAGTATAGTAGCCACCTGTACTACACTTATACACTCATGAATATTATACAACTTTTCGTCACAAAATTCAACAAACTGTTTTCATACACTTGATTTTGATTTTCGGGTGTTATCTGGTGTTATATTTTGAATTTCTTGTCTAATTACTTGTTGATTTTCTTTACCAAATCGCGACATTTCGCTATACACTTATTAAACTCAACACTCAACGTACAGACGTTTTAAACTATATACCTAGTAATTATTATTAAGCTTTGTGACAGAACCGGTTAAACAAAATTGACAATTCAACATATTATGTCAAAATACCCTGGTCAACTTGAAACGCAGTGAAATTAGTTTAAAATGTCAAGTTTGATTAATAATTTTTTCCCAAATTATGGTGTGAAGTGGTGTGAAATTTTCTTACCGAATCCCACGCGAGCTAAATTATTCCTGGAAATTTTTTAAGCTCTTGTGATATTATAAGTGAAAATTTCATAAATTTATTTTCAACCAATTAGAAGGCTCCTTTTTGTTTGCGTTGCTTATAGCGACGGGCGACTATCGCGATAGTCTTCTATAGCCTATTAACCTAATAAAATTAATAAGTGATAATTATTGTGTCAAAAATGAAGTGCTTTATTTTTTATGGCAAACGTCACTCAGAATAAAATCAAAATACATTTTGTTGCTAACTTATAATTTTTATTGAGAATAGGTCGTAGGTCTCATCATCTCATCATATTAAAAGAAACTTTAATTTATGAAATTTTCTTACCGAATCTCCCACGCAGCAGAATTAATTCCCGATAATTTTTTCTCGGTTTCACTCATGTTTTTGTTGATAGAAAATTTTCCTCGTCTTCGACTCGGAATAATTTTCTATCAACAAAACCATTCGTGACCTTGAAAAAAATTATCGGTAGTAATTCTGCTGCTAGGGAGATTATAAGTGAGTATTTTAATTATAAATATTTTTAATATCCTTTAGCAGATTTTAATTTAATTTTTGTAATGATAATTATAGTGATAAAACGCTCGTGTAGCGCTAAATTATTACGTCCAGTGACGTCTCAGCAAATAATATTGGCAAAAGGTAAGACGCCACTGAGTTTTTGGTCATTTTTATATTTTTTTCGGATTAAGCAACTAAAAATATCCTTTTCTTGTCTGTTAAATTGTTTTCATATCTCTTAACTCAGTGGCGTCTTACTTTTTGCCAATATTATTTGTTAAGGCGCCTCCTGAGATGTCACTGAACGTATTAATTTAGCGCTACACGAGCGTTTTATCACTAAAATTATCATTACAAAAATTAAATTAAAATCTGCTAAAGGATATTAAAAATATTTATAATTAAAATACTCGTTAAAATTATTAAAAAAAAAAACTTAACCCCAAACATCTCCGTTCATGTTGGATTTATCAAGAATTTTTATGGGACATAATTTGATCAAAAATTTGTTATCTTTAAGAACCACAACATTTAAAAGTTCCTGTCATCGAAAAATTCTTTGCACCGTGGCGCCGCCTACATCTTGTATTATTCAAACACATTTTTTACACAGTTGTGAAGCCAATCATACAGGCTAAAAACTGGCGTTTACAGAATTTACATGTCACTTTTAGTTTTCGAAATAATTGGCCTGGGAATTTTTATTGAAACACCCTGTATATGCATTTTTTGCATATTTTGTCAATTTTATAATAAAATTCATATTTTTATAAATTATTATTTTAGGAGCATATTTTTATGTCTCCGGCTTTATCAAAAAAATTAAAACGTTAAACGTTTAACGTCCAGTTCGGTACTTATTTCAGGGATTTTCCAATCTGAATATTATAATAATTATTATATGTATTTACATTTTGGTTATACACAAGGTATTTATTGGGGGTTTCCGGGGTTTGCAGGTATATTGTTAGGGGTTGCTTATTATCACTTAATATTGCGTTATTATTATCTGCTTAACAAACTGTATTTATATCGATTTGTAATACATACTTCTGGTAAATAAACGTTTGGTAAATAAATTAATTTCAAATGTAAAAAAAGTGTTTCTAAAAGCACCTCTAAGAGTGCAGTTGTATAGGTAACGAGAGATTACCCGGAGTTAGTTTACCTCCAGAACCTGTAATTACCAGGTGGGAAACATCCATATTCTACGCAGAGCGTTTCCAAGCAACTAAAGAACTAATTTTGGATTAGATAATGATTCGCAGTTTGTTGTGCAAAGTAAAGAGTCGTTAAAAAGTGCAAGTGTAGCTAAGTAGATGTTGAAAGAATCTTTTCTTTGTATACAGGGTGTCCCACTTATAATGGAAACAAGCTTATATTTTCGGTATTCCTGAATCGATTGTTTTGAATTTTGGTGTGGTTACGTATAATCCTAGGGCGCACTTTTTTATCTCTTGTAATTTTAGGTAACCCATTGGCGTACAAATTTATAGAGGTTTTAAAATAAGAATTTAAAGAGTAAAGTATCTTTAGCGATTATTTTATTTTTAAACTAATATCAGAAGTCGATAAAGCATCCATCAAAACGACTAAATACAAAGTTTTAATAAATTGAAACAACCAGTGGCGTGAGTATGACCAAATTTATGTTTACTGCTTTTCAAAAACATTGACATCTAAAGTACGCGCGATAAGCAACAAGGTAATTACCAAAAATGTTGACCGTTTAACGGCTTCATCTAAAAAAATTACATACGGTAAAAGCAGTGGCGTACTGTATTTTCTGCTATAAAATTAAATTTGTAATGTGACAAATTGGAAGGTAATCGAATTCCAAGAACTTCATTAAAACGCAAGTGACAAAAAAATATAAAAACTTAGTTGGCCATGTAAATAAAACAAAATAATTATTTGAAAACAACAATAACAATCTAATAATTACCAAAATAAAATTAATATAAGCTAAACTAAACATGATTGAGTGTACAACTCTGAACTAATATCTAAATTCATTAAAAGTCAATATTTTCGACCAAACCACCATAATTTCTTATGCATTTTTCATACATTTTTCTAACCCTTAAACAAACTTTTCGAACTTCTTGACGAGAAATTTCTGCACACGCTTGTCTTATACGGTCTTTTAAAGCTTGTAACGTCGTTGGACGAGTTTTATAAACTTTATTTTTTATGGTACCCCATAGATAAAAATCCAGCGGGGTCAAGTCTGGAGCCCTAGGCGGCCAAGCTACAAAGGGACTATTGCGACCAATCCATTTATTTTCAAAATTTTCATTAAGCCATCCTCTTACAGGTCCAAAATTATGAATTGGAGCGCCATCTAACTGAACATACAAATTCTCCCTATATTCTAGCGGCAAACCGTGAATTGCATCCCAAAAATCATGTTCCAAGAACTCCAGAAATCTTACACCATTTAAAGTTGGATCAAAAAAAAAAGGTCCAATAATACGATCTTTTAATACACCACACCACACATTTATACGGGCAGAGTATTGGCTTTTACAATTAATAACCCAATTTGGATTTTGCTCACTCCAAAATCTAATATTTTGAGATGACACGGTCCCGTTTGTGGAAAATGTTGCCTCGTCGGTGAACAATATTTTTCCAAAAATACCATTGTCTTCATAAAATTTTGCCTGCATTGTTAAACAGTACCTACTTCATTCTTCTTTCGTTATCACCTGGTTGCAACGTGTGTAAAAATCTTGGTTTAAATGGTTTAATACCATTTCTCTTTAAACATCTTGACGCAGAACTTTTTCGCCTAATATCAGAGCTTCTTAAGCTTGATTTTATAATAAATTCTTTCATCCCCTGGATGATTTCTTGGACGTTTTACCTTGCACTTGCACTACCAAACCGCATTGATTGAACAATTATTGATTCACTTTAGAAACTGTGCTATGCGATATAAAGCGATTAGGGTGTCTTCGATTGAATTCTTGGGCGGCCTCTCTACAATTTCGCGCATATCTGCTATTTTTCATACAGCACAAATATTAATAATTTAACTTTTACATAACAATGATTTTCCCGTTGACAATAAATAATATTTTGTTTACATGGCCAACTGATTTAAATTTTCTTATTTATGCATGTTTGATTCTTTTTTAATTTTTTACATTGCCAGAATAAATTATTGGATGTCCTATATGTACAAAATTTAATTTTATGCAGAAAATACAGTACGCCACTGCTTCTACCGTATGTAATTTTTTTAGATGAAGCCGGTAAATGGTCAACATTGTTGGTAATTACCTTATTTCTTATTTTAGATATCAATATTTTTGCAAAGAAATAAACATAAATTTGGTCATACGCACGCCAATGGTTATTTCAATTTATTAAAACTTTGTATTTGGTCGTTTTGATGGATGCCAAATCGACTTCTGATATAAGTTTTGATATAAAATAATCGCTAAAGGTACTTTACTCTTTAAATTATTATTTTAAAACCCCTATAAATCAGTACGCTAATGGGTTACCTAAAATTTTAGGCAATAGAAAAGTGCGCCCTAGGATCATACGTAACCACACCAAAATTTGAAACAATCAATTTAAAAATGCCGAAATTATAAGCTTGTTTCCATTATAAGTGGGACACCCTGTATATAAACATATTTTTACTAATAGAAGACAATCATTTTTAGTTAACCTTCGGCTACTGGCGCTCTATTTTTTAAATTGGTAACTGGCTGCGGACTAGGGCTCCGCATACTCATATTAGTAATTTAAAGGTGAGTTTTTTTTCTAAATCTTAGCTTTTATTTATGGGAAGGCAAAAAGGGAATGTCTTAAATTATAATATTATTTATAGATTTTATTTTAAAAAATTCTACCGCGGGTGTAATTATCCTTATTCTTTTCAATGTGCTTGTTGGTACACTCTACAATAATTCTAATCATATCTAAATTAAAAAAGTGTTGCCAAAGATCATAAATATCTTCTAATTTTTTTACTGTAGCTCTTTCGGTCCAGGCACATGAGTTATCAAATTTTCGGCTCTAGTTTTGGTGGAAGGGGGAACGTGCTTTGACCATTTAGAGGATTTATCTTCCCAACAAAAATAGGCCCCGTAGAAATCAGGTCTTCGTTCTCTTCAATATCTGAAATTTCCTGTTCTGTGCCAGAGTTATGATCATCTACTTGTAATCTATCTATTTCATTCACATCTTCATCATCATCATATGTTTCATCTGTTATATCTTGTGCCTCTCATTCCGATATACATTCCAACATTAAGTTATAAAGTCTTTCCAGCTCTTTCTTATATGATGTCATCTACAAATATGCAAAACTGAAAAAAAATCGAAAAAACTAGAAAAAATATATAATTTACCTTTTAAATTCCAACAAAAACTTAAAAAAACGTAAACTTTACAAGCAATTAAAAACAGTGCGCCAATACTGGCGGTGGACTATGACTCCGTGATCATCTATATCACCGTAAAAAACGCTCTCACTGATTTCTTAACCCAGACTACCTATTTGTTAGTTTTTAGTCGAAGCATACCCGGCTGGATCGATTCGGAGGGTGAGGGGATCCTTAGTAAATTCTAAATGATATTTTCTGCGGACTTAGAGTCCGCGCGCCAGTTACGGAAGTGTAAAAATTTTGAAAAATATTAAGTACCTACTTAATAAATGCTTTTTATACAAAAATTGTTAACTTTTATTTTTCTTAGTTCTTTTTTGCATTTTTTAAAAAGAAACATATTCTTTAGGACCCAATGTGTTTCTTTACCTCATTTTACTATAATAAATCAGGAAATATTGCATACCAGTATATGCATATTTTAAAGGCAAACAAGGCATATTTATTTATTGTGCTAATAATTGTGCTAAACTTTTACAGTTAATACAATTTTTTTAAGAAAGTGGTAAATTAGGTTTGGAATTAATATTTAATAATGAAAAAATATAAAAATTTTACATTTAATAAAGTAAAATACATTTTATGTTCTTCTAAAGTCTTGGTTCACTTTAATCCGGATTTATCAATTAAATTGGCTGTTGACGCAAGTCCAATATAGGTGGGGGCTGTAATCTCACATGTCAATATTAGGGTTGAAAGACCTATAGAATTTGCTTAACAGACCTTGAATTCTGCCCAACAAAAGTATTCACGAATAGGTCTAGGTTTGGGTAAAATTTTTGCCTTAACGCGTTTTTATCTATATCTTTATGTAAAAAATGTATAATAATTTTTTTGTGATAATAAATCGTTTGTACCCAATAAGGTAATTCTTTAAATGGTAGCAAACCTTTTATACAAAAATGAAGTTTAATTTTAGCATATTTTCAAAATGAAATTGTGTCGTCCCTTCAAATAAAAATGTCGCGGATCTAATTTCTAGGTCAACTTTATCAAGAAATTGTGATGAACATTTTTAGGAAAGTTCCTATTTAAATTATACTAAAGACAATACAGTTTGCCAGTTGAATGCGAACAAACAAAAAAGAAAAGTTGCTTGGTAAAGAACTAAAATGTATTTTCAATTTCATTAAACATGGTTGGATTGGTAAAGTACCAAATTTTGCTAAATCATAATATGCTCTTATAAAAAATAATTTTTATATGTATTGAGAATGGATGCATTATGTTTTGATACAGAAATACAGACTGATCATTCCTAGTTTACTGCAAAAAAATATTTCATCTGAGCTTCACCCTACTCATCAGGGTATAGTCAAAACTAAAAGTATAGCCGGCTCTTATGTATGGTGGCCTACCATAAATAAGGAAATAGAAAACTTAGTGTAAATATTGTTTGCCTCAAAGACAAAACGCCAACGAAAAGTTCGCTTATTACTTGGGAGTTACCTTTTAAAATGTCATTATTCCAAACTAACTTTTACAGTTCATTACATAGAAAGTGACAACATAATAACAAAATATTAACCATTAAAAAAATAACAATAAATAAAAAAAATTAAGTTAATCCAATTTAATTCATTAATAATAATTTTAAAAAAAGTATAAAAATAAAAATAGTATAAATATTTTAATTTAGTAAATATTCCTTTAATTATTTTTTAAAAGTTGCAAATTTTTTAATTTTTCTGATATTTTTGGAGGATTGTTATATTTTATTATTCCGTCATATAAAAGCGATTTTTTTCCGAAATACTTTTTACTGGTATGGTTTGATTATTTATAGAATGTCTGATGTTATGATCATAATATAATGTGTTATTCTCCTAATGTGTTATGTTTGATTTCTTTTCTTTTAAAATAATTGAGTGAATTAGAATACAAATTTTTAATTTATAAATGTTTTAAAAGTGTAAATACATAATATAATAACTCTATTTTGCAATTTTTGTAGTTAGGTTTGAACCAAGCAGATCCCCATACAGAAGCTAAGTATTGTAATTTTGAATATATTAATAAAAAATATATATATTTTTTTAAGTACCTATTTCAAAGGAATGAAATATTTAGCTCTGTACAAAACAAATACCAAAGGAGATATCGAGTTGATAATATACTAGATATGGCCTTTCCAATTTAAATGATCGTCTGAAACTAATCCTAAAAATTGTGTCGTTTTTGAATATTGAATATTTTTATTATTAAATGTTAAGGGGTTAATGATGGAATTTATTTTATTTTAAGTTATAAACATAAAAGAAGATTTTGTAAAATTTAACGTAAGTTTATTTGATTGAAGCCAAGAAAGAAGTATTTTTAAATCATTATTAATATCAAAATACATTTCTGCAAAAGTTTCAGCAAAATAAATAATTGTTGCATCATCTGCAAATAGCTTTATATTGCCCTTTAAGTTCAATTTGGAAATGGAATTAATGTAAATTAAGAATAATTACAGACCTTATATTGATCCTTGTGGAACTCCACATATTATTACTTTTTCCGAACTTTTCCTTTCCTCAATTTAAACCAATTGTTTACGATAGCTTAAATAACTTTAAAGTAGTTTGTGTGTATTTGTGTATTTCCCCTTACCACAATACTGTATAATTTTCTTAATAAAATATCATGGTTTACGGTGTCAAAAGCCTTACACAGATCTAAGGATAGTAAACAGCATTTTTTCCTGCTGTCGACATTAACTTAAATATTTGTTATGATATCTCCTACAGCTATTTTTGTATCCTTAGAACTGCGAAAACCATACTGGTTAGCAAAAAGTAAATTTTCGCTTTCTAGAAAGTCGCCTAATTTATTATTTATTATTTTTTCTACTATTTTTGAAAAGATTGGTAAAACATATATTGGGCGATAATTGCTGCATTTATATCTTTTATCAGTTTTAAATACTGGAGTTTCTTTAGCAATTTTCATTTTTTCTGGAAAAATACCTGTTTTTTGAGATAATTTAGTTAAATGAAATATAATTGGAGTAATTTCATTTTTTAAACACTACAATTTTAACCGATGAATTGTTAAATCCATTTGCTTTTTTTGTCTCAAGATTGTCAATAATTTATTCTATTTTGTTTTGGAATATTTCCTCGGGATTAATTTAACCTTCGTCTTCCCGTGTGGGGTACAAACGTACCCCAGAAGCGTTTGTGCATATTTTTTGTGACTAATTTTATTTTGTGTCAGTAAGGGTTTTGTAAATAATTACTGCTTGTCAAACAAGATTTTTTTTAAATTTTTTGGAAATAATAAATTTTGAATAGCGTGGGGTGCATTTGTACCCCACGTGGGAATCCGCGGCTACTATATTAAGTAGTGACCATAGACAATTTAGCGCATGACTCGTCGGTCAGCTGTCTTCATTCGGGGAACCTTCGTGCATGCGCACAAACCTCGTGTTATCGGCCGTCCTACTTTATCGACAATAATCGACGCGCTCAAGAATACTCTCCAGAACCGGCTCGGCCGCCATTTTTGTTGTTGTGTTTTAAGGTTTCTCTGCGGATTTATTGTAGTTTTTTAAAGTTTTCAGCTATCGGATCGGCTATCGTGGATTGTGGGACTGGTGTTTAATATGTATTTATGGATTTCTGGTTTTTGTGTGGTTTGTTTAGTGAATTGTGTTTGTGCTTTTAGTGACTCGGATTGTAATATAAACAATGACTAGTACTAGTTGCAGCCGTTGTATAATTGTATTATGCCCAAATAGGGGTAAAATAAACCCTCTTATGGTGGCATATGAGCAAGAATTTAAGTTTTAAAGCCCGGACCTGTCTATTTTCCCATTCGTCAAACGATAATGTTGCAGTGCGCATGTCTAATAGTTCCCAGTTTTGTTTACATGCGCGAGGCCATAAAACTGCCACATTCGTGATTATTGTTTGTTTATCTAAAGGTAAATTGTCTCTGGTAGTGACCCGTTCGGATATTTCCACGTTGGAAATCTAAATCGGTGCGCGGCGCTGCTAAAAATAGACAAACAGTCGATAGCGTGATCGTTACACGTAGGGACAAAGTATGTCAAAACTTCGTATGTGCAGAACATCTTGTAAAGGAAGTAAAGTGTTTTCGATGCAAAGAAGATTAAGACGTTTTTTTAAACCTTGTTTGATTAAAAAAAATGTACTTTGTTCTAAGTTTATTTTATCTATTATTACCTTATAGTATAATTAAAAACATGTTTAATTATCAGAACTATCATTTTCATCATGGGGTATAAGTATACCCCATGTGGGAATCTACGTAATTTTTTTGACGTAAGAAGTCGAAGGTTAAAAATATTTCTCCACGATACATTTTTGTACTTGCAGAATTTTCTTAGCCAATACTTGTCCTACGTTTACAAAATGATTGTTGATTTCTTCATATATAATTTGCTGTTCTTCAACTTTATTTCCATTAATTTTAGGGTTGGTTGACTTGGTTTTCTTATGTCGATTTGTTAAAATCTAGTTTAAATTTTCCCAGATTCTTTTTTGATTACTAGTTGAAAATTGTTCCTTGTAATAATTTTTTTTGGTTATCCTAATTTTTTTTTACGAATTTATTATAATTATCATAAATTTCTTTAAGTTGCCCAAGAAAGCTTGGAATATTCTACATCTTGATTGCCTTTGTTCAATTTTTTGTAAATATGTTTTTGTAATTATAGATGCATTTAATAAATGGGTAAAAGCTTTTCTTACATGCAACATGACTTTAAATACTCTTATAAATTGTTGAGGAAATGTTTTTGCTCATTTTCGACTATCAATTTCAATTGTTTCTGATAGAGCTAAGTATTTTACCTCTTATGAGTTTCAAGTTTTTTAAACAGTAAATTGTGTTAAATTTCAGAGCATTCCTCCCTTTTTTCCTTAAACAAATGGTACAGCGGAGACTCTTATAAAAATAATTAAAAACGCGGTCAAATCCACCTTATCTAAAAAAAGATCAAATAATTTGAATTGGAATATTGTCAAGGTGTGTTTATTTAGGATGACCGAAGACTAAATATATTAAGTAATTTCCATAACACCCTGTTATACAAAAATTAAAGATATCTTTTACAATTAATTATAGTTCACTAACGTCTATATTACTGTATATGTTGGGATTATATTATAACACAATATTACTTGGGCATTGTTGGGACAGCTATTTTTAAAATGATACTTTGTATTGTTCTTTTGTATATAAAACTTTATTATATTACCCAATAAAATACATAAAAGTTACAATATTACAGTTAAGGGTATAATAAAATGTGCAATATTCTTTTTTCAATTATCCCAGTTAGATTGTATAAATCCGACACACGTGGATACTAAAAAACTTATTTTAAGTTGGTTCCATTAAATGAAAATGAAAAATTAGAGAATTAGAAGACCCAAATTATACGGCAACGGCTTGATCTTCAAACAGAATATTCGATTAGCTATAAAGAAGAGCTCTACTCTTGTATAAGAACTAAATTTCGACAAAGTCGATTTTTTACACTCGGAAATTTTCTGTTTAAAAAACTAACAACCTGTTCGCAAATAAATGATGTTAATTAGTGCACAGGTTTTGCGAATCATCAAAATTCCGCTAATGCATTTTTTAAACGCGAAATTCTGCGGAGCAACAAAACAAATTGCTAAATACCTGTTTTCTATTCATCGGCAAATGTAATTTTTTTAGTGCACCGAAAATCATGTTATATACAGGGCGTTTGGGGAGGAAAGGGCAATATTTTGGGAATGTGCTTAGAGGGTGCAAATATAAGAGAAATAAACACATATGTTTTAGTTCGATTCTCAACCATTTCTGAAATAATAGGTTCTATAAAGTTTTTGTAAGATAATTTTTATTTTAAAAGCGAATAATTGCAGGTACGGCAGTACAAACTAACTTAAAGAATCTTTTTCAAAAACCCCTCCACCAACTTCAATACATTTTTCGGCACGTTTGTTAATCGCTCGCGTAGCACGTTGGATTGAGTGGGGATTGTTTTTTATAAAAGCTGCAGCATTGAAAATTCGATCGCGGAGTGCTTCTCTCGTTTCCACTCGTGTTTCATATACTAGCGATTTCATCCATCCCCAAAGGCAATAATCAAGCGGGTTTAAGTCTGGTGACCTCGGTGTCCAAACTTGCGGATCACCTCTGCCAATCCAGCGATTAGAAAAACAAAACGATAATTCAAAAAATTTCGCACACGGAGACTAAAATGAGGTGGGGCTCCATCTTGTTGGAAGTACATTCATTGTAGAACATTTAACGGAACATCATCCAAAATGTGTATCAAATGGTCTTCCAAAAACAGTAAATATCGTTCTCCAGTAAGATGTTCATCCATTTCAAATGGACCAAACAACTGGTCGTTGAGCATTCCACACCAGACATTAATACTGAATCGATATTGAAAGTTTCGTTCAAATGTAGCATGAGGGTTTTCATCTGACCACCGATGTTCATTGTGGCAATTATTAAGTCCATCACGAGTAAACTGAGTTTTATCGCTAAATTAAATGTATTTGTGCAGTCTTCGATTTTGATAGATCCATTCACAAAATTGCACCGTCGAAGCAGAATCACCATTTAGAAGATGTTGAACGGGTTGAACGTGAAAAAGTTTTAAACCGTTTTTTCTAAGAGCATACGGCTAGATGTGATGGTATATGAAGTTTATTTGCCCACCCGTCTCGTACGTATACCTGAGTTCTCTGCGACAATATCCAGAACATTTTCTTCATTTTCCACATCTAGACCCCGCACTCTTTCAGAAACAATTCTCACGCTTGGGAACATTCCAGTTTCCTGAGCACTAGCAAATACTTTTTGAAAAACTCTTCTATTAGGAACTCTTTGATTTGAAAAACGACGTCGATATTCATTAACTGCGCGCATCGTTACAGTTACGATACACGAATATCATGTCGGCATACTCCCCTTGACTGAATGTGTGGGGCATTGTAAGTATGAAAATCTTGGTTCAAGTCGATCCGCTCAATATGAAGCTAACTGACCACTACTATGCATGTCAAAACTATCGATCAAAATGTATCGTACGTTTAAAACTAAAGCCTTATTCATTATTTCAATATAAAAAAATTCAGAACCGATTATTTCAGAAATGAGAATCGAACTAAGACATATGGGTTTATTTCCCTTATTTTCACCCTCTGAACACATTCCCAAAATATTACCTTTTCCTCCCAAATACCCTGTATAAGAATATGGTGTTTAACAATAATTCGATTAGCTAGATTTTGCTGGTTCGCAGTAAGTCGCCAATGATTCAACGTCATGTAAACTTTATTCCTTTTTTCTAGAAACTAATATAAATTTATTTAATAAAATTTTTCTGTTGGTTATGAAATCAAAATTATTATTATAAAAGCATTTATCTGTTTTTAATGGCGTATTATAGTCAACTTTTTCTAAAACAAAGCGTTTCAACAGTTGACACCCACATGTAAAGTTAACAGCTGAAAGTTGCCAGTTCAGTAGTGAGCCGTAGCAAGCTCATTGAGCCAGGTTTCAGAGACTAAATTTTCTTGGTGTTTATTAGTTAAGTTGAATGGTGCGTTGAATAAACCAGTTTATGTTAATTAACTCTTCTATTTCCAATCACAATCACTTCATTTATTATCATTTGCTATTATAAATTTAATAATACCAGTTTTATCTATTTTAGTTACCGTGGAAGAGAACCATTGACCAAGGAGAAAAGGTTATAGCTGTATTTTTGGATTTTAAGCGGGCATTCGAAACAATTGACAGGGCTAGATTATTGACTAAATTGTATCAGTATGGTATTCGCGGAAACGTTTATAAATGGTTTAAAAATTATTTAAGTAACAGGTCACAAAAAACAAAAATATCAAAAACATACTCAAATAAAAAAATAAATAATATAGGAGTTCCTCAAGGAAGTATACTAGGTCCAATAATATTTATTTTATACATCAACGATATGCCTTTAGTTTTAAAAATGTGTAAGTTACAAATGTTTGCTGATGACACCTTAATTTACATTAATGTTTTAAATATTTTTGATGATCTAAATACTCTAAATTCTGAGATAAATATATTATTAAATTGGCTAAAAGTAAATAAAGTAAAATTAAATATTTTAAAAACTAAATGTATGGTTATGGGTAATAATTTAAACTGTCAAAATTAAAATGTTGTAATTGATGGTGAAAAATTGGAATTAGTAAACAGTTCTAAATATTTAGAGATAATCATTGATTCAAAATTAAAATTTTATAATTATTTTGAAAGTATTATATCAAAGATTGCCGGAAAAGTGGGTTATTTTAAAAGAATCAGTTCTAATTTAAGTTTGTTTTCTAAAAAAACTGTATTTAATACTATTATATTACCACATTTTCTTTATTGTTCTTCTATTTTATATTGTGCTAGTGAGGAAACATTTGATAAATTACAAATTTTACAAAATAAGGCAATGCGGATTATTTTAAATTGTGACAAATATACAAAAATTAATTTTATGTTGAAAAATTTAGATTGGTTGAATGTTAGAAATTTAATTTTTTTTTAGTATGTATCTTTATACATAAAATTAAAAATAACTTATTGCCTGATTGTTTAAAAAATTGTTGTTCTTTTAATTATGACCATCATAATTATAAAACAAGAACTAATCAAAATTTTTATGTAGATAGAGTGACTAAAACATTAGCATATAAATCTATTTTTTATAAAGGTTTGATAGAATATAATAATTTGGAAAATTCTATTAAATCTCAAAAATCATTAAAACTGTTTAAAAAAACTTTAAAATTACATTTAATTAAAAAACAAAATAATACGTAATATTTGATACAATTTGCAAAATGTTTAACTTTTCTGTCTGTTTTTGTTAAAAGAAGGTTGCGTTTTCAAATTTAAAAATAAATCTATAAAAATGTGTTAAAAAATGTATTAAAAAATATTTAATTGTAGCTTTTTGCTAAATAAAACATGTTACTACTACTACTACAATAGATTGCCAAACATTGAGCTTACTATGAACATAATCTAGCTGTTTGTATTTAAAAACACATGACATGGCGGCTTCGTGGCAGCGCAGCATTGAATGCGAAACATGCGCAGATGGTTTGCCGCTTGATTGGCTGGTAGACACAATATTTGGGCGGCGAAACTCTAATAATAATATGTTGTTAGGGTTGTTCGAAAAGGCTAAAAACAATATGCAACATATATGCTCCTAATTTGGATAATTTGGGAGAAACCGCAAGTTCTGGCACAGATTTATACATTGCGGCTTTTAGGTTCACGTCCTGTGCAGCGGGAAAGAGTGCCCAGAAAACTATGTTTATGATTTTTGTTTACCTTAGTTTTTTTTAGAACTTTTGTATTAGTTAAATGGTAACTTTAAAATCTACCAGTTCCTAAATATCGTTCGGTTTTCATTAGAAAATTAACGTTTTTTATTTATTTTTATATTTTTTTTCTTTTTCTATCAAAGGTAAGGTACCAAAATAAAGGATTTAGTGAAATATTGTTAAGTATGGGTCACTAAATCTAACTACAGTTTCTTCACAAATAATCCGATGCTTTGTACGGTACGAAACCTTGGTGTAAATTCCCTACATGCAGGCCTTCAAAGAATTATGTATTACCCACTTAAATAATTGTATAATATAGTTCTGGCATTGTGAGTTTTAATAACGTATACTATACGCAAACAATAGAGCCAAACTAGGTGTCTGTAATAATTATAATTTAGGAGTAATCAATTATCGGCCTTAGGTGTACGGTAATCCCCGTGGCTCCCGTGTAATGTTTATAGCAAAAAAGATTCGGCATGCCCTAGGGATCAAAATGTGAATGTTCTCGGGACCTCTTAATCCGGCAATATAACGAGAAAAACTTTTTTTAAACAAATGTTCTATTTGACCATGTCTGTTAAGCCCCCTAGTAAACGTATCTCGAACTAAAAAATATTTTCCAGCAATTTCTCCTGGCAGTATCAATGTTCTTTTCGGTATATTTCAAAATGTTAACATTGTGCATATAAATAGATAGAAGCAAACTAACGGAAAGTCAGTTTTGCAAACATTTTTCTAATGGCACAGAAAATTTAATTTTTAAATTTTTTATTATTTCAAATCGTAGATATGTTGTTTAATTAACTTATTTAAAGAAAACAGAAAAGCATAAAGTCTTTCTCCACAATTTTTATTAAAAAAAACTAGGCGAACCTAGAATAATTCAAAATATATAGAATCGAAAAGTTTCGAGTGTAGAAACACTCATCATCAGGAAAAACAAGTAAATAATAAAAAGCTGATGTTATTAGCAGTAGAGAAAATAAATAGTGGTACTAAGCCGTAATGGAGCCTTCGATGGTATACATGAGGAGTGAAAAAATTTAATATAGTCAGAAGACGGGAAATATCATAGCACACTGAGAGGTCAAAGAACAGTGTCAAGATACTTTGGGTGGGAAATGAAGAGAAAAATAAGAAATTAAGAAAAAAAACTTTGTAAAAGTCATTCTAAATGTATGTGATAAAATATTTTTACTTTTGATTCAGTAAGGTTGGAGACATGTGCATGGAAGTGGTCAAAAAAGGGGGGAAAGAAAAAGAATTTTTTTTTGGTTTTTGTATAAAAGACGTGTAGGTGCTTTCGTTTAGCTTGAAACAAAATGCTGTTGGAGTACCAAGCACCTTACGGCTCAGTTACCCTAGCAGGAGTCGAAACTAACTTTATTTCTTTATTTAAATTTTAAAATGTTTTAATACATATTTTTGCACCAAATGTGTTAGTTTCGACTCCTGCTGGGGTAACTGAGCCGTAACAAGCTTGGTACCCCAACAGCATTTTGTTTCAAGCTAAATGAAAGCACCTACACGTCTTTTATACAAAAACTAAAAAAAAAATCTTTTCCTTTCCCCCCTTTTTTGACCACTTCCATGCACATGTCTCCAACCTTACTGAATCAAAAGTAAAAATATTTTATCACATACATTTAGAATGACTTTTACAAAGTTTTTTTAAAAAATTTCTTATTTTTCTCTTCATTTCCCACCCAGAGTATCTTGACACTGTTCTTTGACCTTTCAGTGTGCTATGATATTTCCTGTCTTCTGACTATATTAAATTTTTTCACTCCTCATGTATACCATCGAATGCTCCATTACGGCTTAGTACCACTATTTATTTTCTCTACTGCTAATAACATCAGCTTTTTATTATTTACTTGTTGTTGGGGTCCTTCCTGTTTTCTTTTAGTGAACTGTATATCCCTGCACACGGAACTATCTTCTCTTTATTTTGCGAAATGAAACTTTTAGGTTATTTTGTAAAACAATAAAATTTATTTAACACGAATAAACACCATTACTAAAGTCCCTTAGTTACATAAAAATGCCTTACAGTACCTAATTTCAAAATACGCGCACATTCACATTTAGCAAAACTCGCGGCTTCGCCTTTTTGCGCGAGTAATAGTGCCGCCGAAATTTGCACAACCGCTCTCTTCTAACGGATAATGTTTACTAGCGGGGGTGATTGATCGCTGGATGCGAGTGAGCCGCAGAGATGGCGCCAGGCACACCGATACGCAGTGGCGCAGAAGTTAACAGGTTACACGCTGCAACATTTGTTTTTCCTGATGATGAGTGTTTCTACACTCGAAACATGTCGATTCTATATATTTTGAATCATTCTAGGCTCGCCCAATTTTTTTTAATAAAAATTTTGGAGAAAGACTTTATGCTTTTCTGTTTTCTTTATCATTCCACTCCACTTTGAGTATGGAATACTTCTTCAAAATTAACTTATTTAAGTTAACAAAGTTAATAACCTATTAACAAATAATATATAATAATTAAAGCTAAATAATGTTTATCATAATATACAAAAATTTTAATGCTAAAATACAAAGACATTTTTTTTACTTTAATAATTTATAATAAATGCAATGTAAATATTTGCCCAGGGACCGGTTAACAAAGATCTTTATTTCTGCCAACGCCAGCAAAAGAAAACGAAAGGTTGAAAAAGGTATAATGATTGTTATTTTACTCGCCTACTTATAGTTACTTTCCTTCTATAGGACGCTTCTGTTAATTTAGTAACGCCGACTTATACGAACAAAAAATATTCTTAAATTGTTTTTTTTTTCGGATGGCAGCACAAGTATTGCAGAATTGTCTTATTGTTAGTGATTGGCATTTTTTTAAAACCTTATTATTTAATATTTTATGAAGGTTGAAATTTCAAATTTGGTGGTCTATTTATATACTCGAATCCTTCCATTTTAATATGTAGACTGAAAGTTTTCTCATTGGAAAATCAAAAAAAAAATCATTTTCTGGTAAATATTGCATATAGTCAGATCTGGTCTTAATGTGCGGATCCAAAGGTCACTGATTATATGCGTCAAATCAGACAACACAGAGGCTATCAAAATGTTGTGAGATTATTTACAAATATACCGAAGGAAGGAAAAATAGTTTTATCATTTTAACTTTAGCTATCGCGAAGATAGCCACATATACCTAATATTATTAGTTTTGTAAAAATTATGTACAGGGGAGTTGAAAAAGTTACAAAAAAATTATATAATCGTTAGTTATATACCTACTGTACCCTTTAATTAAAAACGACAATAATAAAGAGTGCAATTTATTTGAACAATTTTACTACTAAAACCTAAAAATACAATGGCATTTAGTCTGATAAACTATTTCGATAATGAAAGAAAAAGTGGAAATTCGCAAACCTATATGCAGGAAACCGTAATAAAAACACTGGGAATTAGTTTAAGGACTATGCAGAATAATGTGCATGAAAAAAAAGCATAATATAATACACAAGAATACTAAAAAATGTAAACGAAAAACACCGTTTATAATTATAGCCTAAAAACTCTCATCGTCACTTATAAAATCTGAAAAGTCCTCGTCGTCTGAGTCGTCTTCGAATGGAGCAATTATCATTGGCGCTACTTCGACATCTAGTACTTGTTCTCGATTCCACCAATCCCTTATTAATATTTCTGTATGTTCCACCGATTTCTTCCAGTACTCTTGTGTAATATGATCTAACGAATCTTGCCAAACTATTTGTACTTGGTCGGATTTAAGACCACCACCTACATGTTTTTCATAATAAGACTTTGCACCAGCCCATATTAATTCTATTGGGTTAAACTGGCAATGATATGGCGGCAGTCGTAGAACCTCATGACCATATTCACGCAGTATTTCATCTACCGCGTATATTTTGGGTTTTTTAAGAGACTTTGCTATTGATAGGAGTTCCGATTTAAGCATATTTGGTAAAGGATTTTAGTTGTGTTTTTCCAGCCACTCATAAATATCACTTTTCCTCCAAGATAAAGTACGCTCTTTATTTAAAATTCTTGAATGATATGATGCATTATCTAATACAATTAAAAACGGAGCATCCAAATTTGGTATCAATTGAACTTTTAACCATTTTTCAAACATTTCGCAATTCATATTATCATGATAGTCAGCACTTTTTGATGTTGAAGAAAAATTAAACCCGCACCTGCAACATATCCTGTTGCAGAACCGGCATGCAAAATAATAAAACGCTTTCCCGTACCGCACCCCTTTTTCCTTTTAACACTTTTTACAGACTCATCTTGCCAAGATTTTGAACCACTTCCATTCGAAAATATCCACGTTTCGACTAAAAATACCATTTTTCTAAATTTCGATTTGTAATTGTCCGTATATTTTTTTTAAAACTGAACACGCTGACTCACTATCTGTGGCTGCTTACATAAAAATCTTCGGTTACAGTATTTTTTATAGCGAAAACCTAAATTTTTTATTAATTTTGATAACGCTTCAAGTCCAATTTCCAAAACACCCCGAATTTTTAATGTTTTTTGTAAAACTGGAAGAGTTACATTGGTATTTGATTTGTATAAATCGTAAATCACATTTCGAACTTCCATTTTAATATTTTCGCTTAAATCCTCAGTCTTTGGCTTTCTTCGTTTACACTTTTTAGTATTCTTGGGTATTATGTTAGGTTTTGTTTCATGCACAATTTTCTGCACAGTCCTTAAACTAATTCCCAGTGCTTTGGCCACTGTTTCCTGAATATTGGTTGGCGAATTTCCACTTTTTCTTTCATTTTCGAAATAGTTTATCAGATTAAGTACCATTTTTTTTGATTGGGGATGCAAAAACCCAGAAAATTGTTTCATTTTGTCACAAACTGGCATATTTAAAATAAAACGATAGCTGGTGCTATTATAAGCTTTTTTAGAATCGCTGGAAAGTAAATACATATCCTTTTTTTTCATGTCAAAATGGAATAAGTCTGTCTCATTTATCTTACGTATTTTATTTAGAAGGTAAAATTAAACGCAAGTAAAGAAAACAAAAACTGAGAGTATGTCTTTCTTGAATCGTATGACCCGCACGATAAGACCAGATCCGACTATAGCAAACCAAATTCTTTGTTCCTTATCACTATTTTTTTAAAACGGTTCGGATGCACCTGCTCGATTTCTTAATTCGGAACATTGTCGTACTCGGCGTTGCGCAGTTTTAGATGAAGCAGGGAATCCTGTTATATGCATAGCAGATACTGCAGTTTCAAATGGATTTTGCCTTAAATACTGCACCAAATTTCGGTCTTCTTCATTTGATGATTTTATATTATTTAAACCAAACCCAACAGACCTTTCAAGTGTTTGATTTTTTTACAATTCCTTGAAGAGTACTTCTAGGTATAAAATGATCGGCTATTTTTCCATAAGACCACCCTATTTTTACTAAACATATTATTCTTGCTTTTTCAATAATATGTAAATGAGGCATTTTTAAATCAAATAAGATAATGACAATATTTTGACAGATATCATGATAACAATTAACACGTTACAAAGGTAATAAAGGTAATAAAGGTAATAAAGTTGCATTTACAGTGTCAACGCGGTGTCCTAGCTAAATACGAGTGCGTGCGATGCGGGAACAACGTTGCACGCACGCATCGTCCTTTTTTGCGGATAAAGCGGAGGTGGCAAAATACGGCACGATATTTGACGTATTGCGTTCACACATAGTAGCAATATTATTAGTTTTAAAAATTATTATTAAAAATATTAATGAGAAATTAATGTAAAAGAGAAAAACTCATTATGATCTTTAGAAACAGGTTAATTTATGGTGAGTTTCATCCTTTTTATCCGCAATTGCGTGCCGATTAGAGACCGAGCGGCTAGTTTCGGCCAAAAACCGGCCGAACCTCGGCCATGCCGAAACTCAGTGTTCTTGAATTATCGCGCACCGTTCGGCTAACTTTGGGTGGGTTCCGTAGGCAGTGTTGTCTATTTTAAATATATTTTTTTCGCTGTCGACCTTTTTTTTTTTTAATGGGAAGATTTCAATCCGTTCCCAAGATCGATCTCGTGCTATATACCGGGTGTCCACGGAAGGGTGGGGGATTTGTATACGACATAAAACTGCATTTTTTGACAGGTGACTTAACATTATGGAATTTCACAAAAATATTTTTTTGGTGACAAAAAGTGACAAGTGATACATCGTTATATTTAGAATGGTATTATGGAGCATATGGAGTCAAAAAAAGGAAAAATATACCAGGTGTCCTATTTAAAAATCGAAAGTTTATGTCACTTGCGGTTAAACCGGAAGTGACATAATGTTGAGTCACCTGTCAAAAAATGCAGTTTTATGTCGTATACAAATCCTATGGAGGACTTGAGGTAGGAGGCCGATCGCAATGCATTGGATTCGGTCCCAACTTAGCATCGGTAATTCAGCTTTACGAGTTGCCATAAGATGGCGCTCGTGTTCGAAGTGGGCTATCAAATAAATGGTTTCTTATGGACGCGATAACTATTTTTATATAAATTAGTTCTTTAAGGAACAAATAAGGACTTTTATATGAATTTACACTTACTTTGTTATACTTATTAGTAAACTCGGCCTGTATAAAGTTCCAACGATGCTTCGTTTTTAAAATACAGGAACATTCTAGCTAGAGGGTTTTACCTTTGGAGCTAGAAAGAGACTTATTTGGCTGCGTTTCATCTCTGAAGAAGATCCTGTCTTACACCCCGAAACAAAGCAAACTCTACTTTTATAAATTGTACCATTATTCATTATAAATTTGGAAATTAATTACAATACAACGTTATTTGTCTTGTCTTGCCTTCAAACGTTATTTGTTATTTCGAAAAATAAAATGTCAATTGTCAAAAGTAAAACTTAAAAACTATGGAGGATCTAGTTCTTCATATTAAAAACGAAGAAGAAGAAGACAACATCAGCCCACTTCGGACGCGAGAGCCATCTATCGGCCAATAGCGAACTAACCAAAAAACCGGGACAGCATTTGAAAATGCTGCCATTGTCGATCGGCCTCCTACCCTATAGTTCTCTATAACAAATCCCCCAAATTTTATTCCATTATCTTAAAAAACAAAAAAGTTAGATGGGAGAACCACTTTCCGTGGACACCCGGTAAATAAAATAAGCATACAATAAAATTTTTAACATTTATAAATAAGTTACGGTTTCGACCGAAACTGAGACCAAGGCCGAAGATTCGGTTTCGGTTTCGGCCGAAAATGAAAATCTTGTTTCGGTCGGACACTAGTGCGGATGAAATGACATTTCAGCAGTATACCAGAATGAAAATAAGAACTTTTGACTGAGGATTTATTTTGTTCCAAAGTACGTCTTTTTTTTTTGCACTTTCAAAATTAACACATTTATTGCAATTTGTCGGACAAGAACTAATAGAAAAATAAAACCGTTCTAATTTTAAAGCATTGCGTGCGATGCGACGTTGCCGCAACGCACGCATTACGTGTTTAATTAGGACATTTTCATCTGTTGCTCTGCGTTTAATTCTAAATATTACCGCGTCGCACGCATCGCTCCGCACGCACCGGAAAACCCGTGTTTAGCTAGGACACGGCGTCACAGTTTAGTGTACGAAATTATCTGTCGTCAACTGTATGTATGAGTATTATGCAAATAATATGGCATAATTATTTTTAATTTTTAATTTATGGGTAATTCCTTGGGTGTTCTGCTCCATACCATTTTTTTTTTCATTAATTGTGTTAAAGTTGAGTAATGACAGTAGATGTAGTAAGTCTTTTTTGCTGTTTTTAAACCGTTTTTAGCTGTTTATAGCTGTTTATTAGTCGTTTATAGCCGTTCATTAGTCGTTCATTAGTCATATATAGCTGTTCTAGAACAGCTATAATGAACGGCTCCAAACAGCCGATGAACGACTTTAAACGACTAATGAACGGTTTGGATGTAATTTTTATTGTATTTTAAGATATCAAAGCTAGAAATATATTTTTTTAAAAGTGCCCTCTATTATTAACCACACGAATTAATTTTAATATTATTTATACAAACGTTTAAACAGGATAAAACGTTCTTTAAAATAAGCTATAGTTTGTTAAATTCGGTTAACGTAGACTAAAGATACAGCCTTTTAAGTATCTTTAATTATTAACGTTCTTCACTCCGTAACTACGAAAAAATGTTATTACATAATTTATAGAGGATATTACAAAGATTATAAAAACCTAATTTCCGACCTACATTGTATTAAAGTTATTAGAAGAAATGAAGGATTTTGTATCATAGCATCGCGACTACGCCCCCTAGTGGTTCAATAAGGAACATAAATTTTATTTTAAGTTTTTTACCCCAAAGTCGCAGCATGTATGGTTTTCGGAGATACAGCCGCTCTCCACCGGTCGTAGATCACCCTGCATAATAATTCTTGCCCTAGGGTATATAATAAAAAATACCGAAATTGTCCCTAGATATTAACTTGGTTAAGGTTATAAGACGACGTAAATATAACACACTATTACAAAACGTCATTTTCTTGAAATTTTTTTTGCAGTTTTCTTTTACACTTTGTATAATATTAAAGTGCATTGCCTATGTGATACAAGTACCACACTATTAATTTACAAATGACAATCTTTCAAAATCTGCATACCGCATTTAAATTCGTTTCCTAACTAGAGACCTGAAATAAATGTTTATAAAAAAAAATTTGACGAACTTGCTGATGAGCACTTTAGAAGGGTTTTAATAAGTATCAACCCACCAGGCATTTTTAAATTATTGATGGTAATTTTTGGTTCGTTTTAACAATTATGCACATAATTTTTTTACAAAAACATAATCTTTTACGTTATAAAGTTTGTTTATTATCATTTAAAACTTTTTTTGGCAAATGTAGAAGTCGTTTCTCCAACTCTCAAGGGTATGTTGATAAGACGAAGCATGCCTGAAAGTTTTTGACAAATAATTCCCATCCTTATCCGAGAATAAGGCGGCTAGAGCAAAACTGTATTTGTTTGCAGTTGTCTCTAATGATATATTACGTTTATGGGATATTGTATAATATTGCTGTTATTTTCTACATTTGTCGCAATATGACATTGTAAAATACCATTTTTGTGGTTCGATATAATATACTAAAATTAAGAGTAAGTGCCTTTTATTAAATCAAAAAATATGTTTTTTGACGATATTTCAGTTATGAAATAAAAATAATATTATTAATTGTGTTAAAATTTTAAATAAAGAAAAACATTTTTTTAGTGTTGCATACTATACACTAACAGTCCAAACACAATCTTATCGCCTTGCCTATAAGTTTAGTTCTACACACAGTTTTATGTTTTCAGTCTTAAATTAAAGAAATCGTCCATGATTAATCCCATGACATAAAATCATGTTACTTCGTCACTGGTAGACAGGCTACTAAAGATGTATTGGTGTGTTCATATTAACCATGAACGTGATATATTATTAAATACTATATATGATAAGAAGAGGCAGAATAGTAACCGGAAGAACTTACCACACGATATGGATAAGCCCGATACCGTGAATATAGCTGAATTACCAGATTTAACAAAATCATTGGTTTTATCAAGATTTCTTGCTATACTATTAGGTCTCTCACTTCGTGAATCTACTTTAAACGATGGTTAATATTTTATATGCCAAAAACTATAAACAGTATATGTTATGATCGGAGGTAAATATCATGTAGCTTACTAACCCAGGTAGCATATGACATCGACATGGTGTCTGAAGGACATCATCAGTTTCGGCTAAAAAAAGGTCTCTTTAACTTATATAACGACGTCTTTTTGACGTAAGTAAGTGACATCTAAATGACGTCAGTTGTTGATGCCGAAAGGACTTCACTTGTTAATGTCAAAATACCGTCAGTTTTAGCAGCGTACTTGTCATTTTGAGAAACAAAAAACCGGAATAATTTTTAAATGACATAAAATTTATTTGTGTTTAGATTTGTAGTGCTTATTCTAATGGCGACAATGACGTATTCAATATATATATACTTGGATTTTTATCAAAAGCCAAAATAAAGCGAATTTGTGGAAGTTTTTGCTCCAGTAAACTATTGCAAAAAAGATCATAAATCATAGAAAACTGTGGTTTAAGACACGACAGTTGTTTTAACTACACAGTAAAGCAATATTTGCATGTTTTGTTTGGCGTCTTGTATGGCGGCCAAAGTTCCTCTTTTTTCATAGGTGTCAGCCATGTATAAAGTACTACACCTACAAAATTGTTCACTTGCCCGGTAAATTGTATAATAAATAGGTAAACAATTATTAACAAGATTGGGTTTTTAAAAAGCCGAGCCAACACAGAATCACTATACTTCGATCCGTTCCAATATGGCGACCACATGGTGACTTGACCGACGACGAAGATCGACTTGTACGGTATAAAGCGTTAGTTTTGTGTCGTATGTCAGCGTGGTATTAAGTTTGAATCACAGATTTAGTTTATAAATATTTAAATAAATACGTAAAAGAAACAACGGTAAGGTTTCAAATCTTTACAAAATTGGTTTATTTTTATATTACAAATAAAAATAAAAACATGACATGTTTCGTAGCACTGCTACTTCGTCAGATGTCGAAATGGAAATGACAAAAAAAGTTGTAGGTGTAGAGGCATTTACCTGCTAAGAACTAATTATCTGAATATTCCTTATCTTACGGGTTTTGGAAAAAACCCGAGTAATAAAGTATATGTACCTATAAATACTGAGCAATAGGAATTAAATAAAAATAAAAATGGTTGGAAAATACAATATTTCAAAACAAATTTAATAAGGGTGAATTGTTAACATCTAATTGATCGTTTAAAATTTTGCCTTCTTTTTTAATTTTGTTAATTTCTAGAAATTCCAGTAAAGACAA
Source organism: Polydrusus pterygomalis (assembly GCA_963969555.1). Taxonomy (NCBI): domain Eukaryota; kingdom Metazoa; phylum Arthropoda; class Insecta; order Coleoptera; family Curculionidae; genus Polydrusus; species Polydrusus pterygomalis. The sequence continues at coordinate 76,940,615 of OZ018377.1, forward strand.
CTTTTTACTTTTATTTTCGACATGTAAAATTTTAAAATTATCCCGAAAAGTATGGTTTTCTGATAGTAGGTGAGTTGCGTACGCTGAATTTTGTTTTTTATTTAAAAAATCTCTTCTATGTTCCTGTAGTCTAACTTTAAAAGTGCGTCCTGTTTGTCCTATATAACTTTTTTGACAAGAACCACAGTCTACTTGATAAACTCCGCATTTTTGTTCTTTGTCAGTCTTGTCTTTATTGTTTTTGATGTATTTACTTATATTCCCAGCTAGCAGGATGACGTCTTTATGACGTCGAATATTGGGGATTTTTAGTCACTTGACGTCTTTTGGTCGCAAGATGACGTCAAAATAACGTAGTTTTTAACACGTGTATTATACGTCATAATTTTACGTAATAAAAACGTCCATTTTTAGTCATTTCATTGAATTATACGTATCATTAAAAAGTATCTAAATGACCAAGTTTTTTGAAAATATAGTGGGACAGACTTTTAAATAAGTAAAATGCCTAAGAATAGCTTTTTCTTATAGTTAAAGGCACGTACGTATCATAAAACTTTTAAAATATTACCATTTCAAATTAACCATTCATGTATGTAAAATTTGCAAAAGCGAATATTTTGTCATTAAAAGTCTGCGAATATCAAATTTAAATTACCCGCGCTCCGTTTTATGACATTGGCAGTCTGACTTGTCCGACAGAACGCAGAACGCATTGGTATTCTGTTGTTGGCGCTAGCAGTCAGGCAATCGACAGTTCGGCAAAAGTGAAAGTGGAAAGTTTATGGTGATTTTGATTTAGTTTCTATCATGGTTTCTATATATTTTGTGTTATAAACGAATATAAATATACCAGATTATCGAGTTCGAGGCAATTGAAGGCGGAGGAGTAGCCGTTGTGCACTCAAACTGGGTGACGCCCCGAAAAAAAGAAGTATTTTAGCCGCCATTAAAGGATTCCTTAGCATTTTTCCAACTCTGCATACACATGAAAGTTGTAATAGTTAATTTATTATCATTGAAAGGATTTTTTACATAAAATATTTATATGTATTTTTTACCCCTATTATGTATTAGTTTAGGAAGTTTTTAGTAAATGTTCGTTTTTCGTAAATTATGACGTTTATTGACGTTTTCTACACCTAAGAAGACGTCCTAAGATGACGTATTTTTTACGTCAAAAAAGACGTCATTGGTCTGTGACTTAAGCACGTCTTTTTAACGTTTCATTTACGTAATTTATGACGTCGCTGATGATCAATAATCGACGTCTTAAATACGTCACCTTGCTACCTGGGTTGTTGTTTGTTTTAAAAAGTGTATTAATGTTTTGTCTCTTTAAAATGTTGCTAACCTTGTCTGAAGTGTTTCCTATATAAGTCATTGTTTTATATGTTTTATGTGTGTCTTTTACCCTAGGATAAATTAGTGAGAAAGTTTTTTTGTTTAATTTATTTTTGAGTATATTGTCTATTGTTTTGGGGGAATAGCCGTTGTTTACAGCAATTTGTTTAATAATGTTAAGTTCTTTGTTATAATCTTCCGAGACCATCGGTACGATGATCAGTAAAGGGCGGAAAAAATGCAAGCGAAAAACCCCAATATATGCGCATTTAAATGCATAAAATTTTGAGAATATATGCATCGAAGTGAACAAAAAATGCAAATATGCATTTTTATTATAATATGAAAAATTATGAACATTAATCTTACTTTAAAGAAAGCCAGAACTACTTCATTATAATTAAACCCGTTCTTCAAAAATCCTATATTTGTTTACCTATTCCATTCCACCTATACCTATTCCACAGACCTATTTGAGTAAATATAAATGAAACAAAAAAAATCGTAATAAAAGTTTTTTATTCAGAATACACACATCAACATAGCAATTTGCAAAACATAAAATCTAACATAAAAATCTTACTGTGACAAAATATTATTTGCGATTATAAAAAAAAAATAATAATGCAATTAATAATAATAGCAACTTGCACAACATACAATTCGTAAATTAACAAACTATTCTTTGCAGTATAAAAACAATTTATAACTAAATGATTTTTTAAATTTTCCAAAAGAAACTTGTGTCTTTTATCTGTAAACATACATATGTTTAAAAATGGAAAAACATCGCTCAACATCTGCAGACGTTATCGGACAGTATTTTAGTTTTCGAATTAAGTGTGTTTCTAATTTATACAAATCCAGTTCTCTTTCGAAATTAGTGAAATTGCCTATCAAAACTTCTGAAATATTTTTTACGATTTTGAAGCCTGTGTTATTTTCAATTACTGACATAAATTTTTTTATAATCGCAGCCCGAGTCGCAGCCTCAACAGTACCTGAAACCTTTTTGCAATTTACCTCAAATGTATTTATTAAAGCCACTGAATCTGTCAAAGAAACAGAGGTAGCCTCCAATTTCGTGATTGCTAGTTATAGGTACCAAAGAATAATTTGTTTTTATAATTAATATAGTGTGGGTTTATCCTGGGTAATTCTATGAATCTATTCATCATATAAAGTACCGGAGTCGGCCCCATTGTAATGTAATAAACTAATAAACACGTGCCGTGCAATAAACAAGCAACCGAAAAGGGCCAGACGGTCTTTATTTGGCAATAAAATGCAATAAATGCTCTATTATTTGAAAAAATGCATTTTTTGTACAAACCAGACAAAAAATGCAAAAAATGCAAAAAAATGCATTTTGCATTTTTCCGCTCTTTAGTGATCGATCGACTATGGATCATGCTATGGTAAGCGGCAAATTTATGGGAATTGGGATGTAGAGACGTATAATGTATTGTCGTATCTGTGTGGGAAGGTTTGTGATAAATGAAGAATTTGTGTTTTTGATTACTTTTGGAAATATTTAAGTCTTAAGCCGGGCTCCCATTCTCGTGTATTTGGCGAGATATATGTCAATTGCCCATATTTGCCAAGTAGTGGAAGTGGTATTCTCTGCGAATATTTGTACAATTATTGGCCACTGGCGAAGTCCCGGCGGTTGTCGGTAAAAATTACGCGAGTTAAAGTGATTACAATTATTTGCGTATTTGACGAGTTCATACTTGTTGATGCACTCTCACCACTTGCCTGCTTGTCCCACAAATATTTCGGCAGTTGTTCTCGAATAAAGTCCTCTATCATAATGGAGGCATTGTACAGGGTGTCCCATTTTCGACACTTTTGACGGGTATCTCCGTTATCGTTGATCCTATCAAAAAAGTAATATAGGTGTCATGTCCTCTTTTTGGGTCAAACTTAAAATGGTAAAATAAAAATTTGAAAATTTTCGCTCGCTTAAGAGATACGGGGGAAAATCTAAAAATTGACAATATCAAAATTACCCTATATTTTCTGATTTAAAAGAGATACATAAAAATATTTTATACAAAAGTTTCTTTATAATGATTGCTAAATAATCTACCGGTTTCAGAATAAGTATACGGGGTCAGGTAAAAAAGTTATCGGACCTAACCTCATTTTTTTAAATGGAACACCCAGTATATTTTAATCTAAAAAGATAGCATTTCAAATTGTCTTTTCAAATATATAACACATCATGGATGATATTGGTTTCCTAGGCGATTTATTTAAACTTTATTACTTTGAAACCAAACAGAAGATTCAGATTAAGGTAAAAATTAACTGGAATCATCGCAAATGTTCGAAAGCTCCTCCGTTGTTTTCAATGCACTCTTGACATCTTTTTCGAACGGATTTTAAGGCATTCATGATGTGTAATGGTCTTATTTCTGCAAAGGCCTCATGGATTCTTTGATCAAGTTGTTCTGGGGTTAAAATAACTTCTTTATAAATTTTATTTTCCAACACTCCCCAAAGAAAAAAATCAGGAGGTGTTAGATCCGGAGATCGTGGTGGCCACCTTATAGGTCCATATGTTCCTATCCAACGGTTTTCAAAGTGAGTATTTAAATAATCTCTTATTCGAAGGGCGTTATGGGTAGGGGCGCCATCTTGTTGAAGGTAAATATCTCTTACTTCATTTAAAGGAATATCGTCAAGGATATCAAAAAGGTTTAATTGTAGTATGTCCAGATATCTGTTTGCATTTAAATTTTCTTCAAAGATGCGATATACCAGTTTGTTTCGGAACAAGAAACAACTTATATTTACCCCAAATCGACCTTGTTGGCGAACAGGTCGTACCATGTGAGGATTTGTGGAGTTCCAATGTCTTTCATTATGTCGGTTATGAATACCGCAACTTGTAATTCGACATTCATCTGACCAAATAATTTTTTGATGAAAAGAACGATCCTCGTTAGATTTATTTAAAAACCAGTGACAGAATTCCAATCGTCTTACATCATCACCAGGTTGCAAATATTGGGTAATTTTAACAACATAGGGAAAATATTTATTGGACGTCAAAATTCATTGCGCCTTAGATTTTGAAATTCCAGTTTCAGTTTCTACGTTTCTGACGGACGTAGATTTTTGTTCCTAAAAATACAAAAAGATTGTAGAGAATAAAATTAGGATGTGTATTAAGACCACAAGACGGAAGTGAAAACCTCACAAAGACGAGATTATCCATTAAACTTTCAGAATCTAACATTCTCAAATTCAAGACTATAATAGAATATTTCCATAAAAAGCAAATACACTATGCATTTGGTCATATCTTATTACCTTGCTTTTTTCCCCGACTAAACTAAACGCGCCTAAAGAAGTTTTCACTTCAATAGAAGTTAAGCTATTAAGCTATCACATATTACCTGATTATTGGCCTCGACAAATCCTAACACGCTTATTTCTTCATTTTCCTTGTTTTCTTTATTATAATTTTTTGCTCATCGTAAAACAGCCGTATGTTTTTAAATTATGTTCCAGTCGTCGGAATATGTCCTGAAATGGTTGCCGTCTTTCCGGATAGCGCTCAAAATATAAATTTTGCGCTATTTCTTCGTTTTTTCCACTTTCAATGTAAACTGATATCATATCAAATTTTTCGTAATGTTGATAAGCCATTTTCACAAACGAATATGTAAAAATGAAATTGACGTTAAATGTTAAAAACAACCAGACTGTCAACATAGTTGTTTCTATAGGATATTAGCTTTTGTTTCATGGCCTACTGTGGTTTATGTAATAAAGTTTAAATAAATCGCCTAGGAAACCAATATCATCCATGATGTGTTATATATTTAAAAAGACAATTTGAAATGCTATCTTTTTAGATTAAAATATACTGGGTGTTCCATTTAAAAAAATGAGGTTAGGTCCGATAACTTTTTTACCTGACCCCGTATACTTATTCTGAAACCGGTAGATTATTCAGCAATCATTATAAAGAAACTTTTGTATAAAATATTTTTATGTATCTCTTTTAAATCAGAAAATATAGGGTAATTTTGATATTGTCAATTTTTAGATTTTCCCCCGTATCTCTTAAGCGAGCGAAAATTTTCAAATTTTTATTTTACCATTTTAAGTTTGACCCAAAAAGAGGACATGACACCTATATTACTTTTTTGATAGGATCAACGATAACGGAGATACCCGTCAAAAGTGTCGAAAATGGGACACCCTGTACTTAAAACAAAAATTTTGCCTAGTATAGGTACCTACAGAGGTATGGTTTCTGCTTTTGGTCGATCGGGATATTGGTATTAACTTTCCTGTCTCCACTTTTGTTCAAAGAGGTCATCCACCACCTTCTTCTTCTTTTTGCTTTCTGCACTTTTTTCTTTTCCTCCTCATCACAATATAGCTGCCAGCTACTACCACAAACGCTGCAGCTGCAGCGGCAACGCGACTATCCATTAGGCTGGGCCGTTTTATATGTAAAAAAAAAATTGGCCGATTTCCTTTGGGCTCATCGCGAAAAGAGTGCCTCATGATACCTTTAGAGCACACGTAAAATATGGTTGAGGTCGGATTTCAACTTATGCCTCCGGATTGGCTTTGAAAATAGCGAATTTAACAAAAAAAGTAGAATTTTTTTAAAACATAACAGCAAGGCAACCACGGACAAACAATATATATTTATAAAATACAACACAATTTTATTTGTTTTCTTTATGCACTAGAAAAATAAAAAAGACAAAACATAATTTCGGAATTCATAAACGTTAGGTGGTTTAGAGGTTTAGTGGGTACGCAAAAATTTCGAAACTTTGCCTACAATCCGGAGGCAGAAGGACTTATCAGAATGGAATACTATTTTGCACAAGTTAGTTTTAAATCGTTTTGCACCTTTTTCGCGATAAGCCACCCGGAAAAATAAAAAATAATAAAAATGGCCCAACCTACTATCCATATCGAAACAAAATGAACACTGAATGATCGAGAAAATGCTATAATTGCCAAGTACACAAGTACTGGCGTACTTGTCAAATACAGGAGTAGTGGGAGCGCTGCACTTGTCAAATTGACTTCGGAACTTGGTGTACTTGGCCAAGTATGCCCAAGTACGCAATTATTTGCGTACTTGCCAAATACACGAGAATGGGAGCCCGGCTTAAGAAGTTTATTGAATTGTTTGTTTCGGTTTCGACTGTTAATTCAATATTTTTATGTAGGCTGTTTATATATTGTAAAAATGAGTTTAGTTGTCTTTGTGTCCCTGTGTCCCTTCTTTTACGTATTTATTTAATATGGATCTTCATCAAGTAACTATCGACTCAATTACACATTTATAAATATTTATTTACTATGCATGATACATTTTTAGTCTTAATCTAATAGGTAATGGATTTTTTAAAATGTACTAATAGTCATATTATGGCAATGTTAAGCTCCAATAAGGGCACAGTTCTCAAGGTCAATCATGTATAAAAAAGACTTATAAATGGCCTGAATGCAGGGGTAACTTCCGGAACCATGGAATTATTTAAAAAAAATAGTATCTGATTTTGGAAGGGCTGTTCAGGGAGGCATTGACAAAAAGTATGCTGGTGTTTTTTTTTTAAATAAATGCATAGAAACTTTAAGAAAAGCAGTTTTTTGAAACCACTAAAATTGCCACAATTTACCTTAAGATCCTTAAAAGTAAACATGTCGATTTTTAGAACTGAAGTAAAAACAACAATTTTTACTGGTAACGCGATATTTTCTAGTCTATCTAGATGTCATTTCTCCTAAGAATTTTAGAGAATATGTGTTTGTTTTAACGGGAAAGGTTGCACAAAACACGAAAGTAAACAAAACTATGACCAGCTGACTAACATCTGCCTTGCTCTATCAGCTCCAGAATACTCGTATGTCTGTATTTCTTCTTCATATGCCCAAAGCATAAAATTTACTACTCTGATCAACGCAGAAATCGAATTTAACAGTTAATAGCTAGAAAATGGCGTCGTTAATCCCACCTTAAGAGTTTATATTTGAAGACATTGCTGCAAGAACGAGGTAAGTCCACTTTTTTGCGAAAATTATATTTTTACACCATTATATAAAATTCGCCAAGCCCGATCGATTGGTGCAAAAACGATGTAACTACAGTGTATCCCTGGTTGCTTAAACCGATGTTTGACTTACCTCCCCCAACGCAGATTGGTGCAAGAACGAGGCAAGTGCGGACTTACGCCATACAGTATAATGTATGGCAAATAAACTTTCTGAAACGAGTTTTAAAAACGCTAGAAATTTTTTTTCGATTATCTCGAAAACATGAAAAGTGAACGTACCACGTTCTTGCAGCAGGGTCTTCATTTGAAGTAATGACATTTTAAAACGAATATGAAACGAACGCTGGTAACGTAAATGGTTCAATTAGAAAATGTCCCCTTGTCCGGATATTAACCTAAAAATTGCCGCTTATGGATATTTGAAAAATAATAAAAAAGCGTTTAAAAGTTTATATAAGTGAATTTTAAAATAATTTGCTGTTGCTTTGGCCATTTTTAAAATTCAAATATTGCAGATGAAAGCTGTTTCATAAAAATATTTCAATTAAAAGGCAATCAGAAAAGGCAAGGTTGTGAAAATATGTTTTCTGAGCAGAAATGCCTGTTTAGTAATGTACTTAAATGCTTTTTAATAATAGTTTTTTACAATACAAGGTTAAAAATGAAAATCTTACATGACAAAGTAGGCAGTTGCTTACCTGCAATTTCTGTAAACGTGTTTATTAATAAGTTTTGTAAGTAATGGGGATAGTTGAACAAAAGATAATAACAAAGTTTTAACAATTTAAAAAAATCATCTAGGTATATAGTTCTGAATCTATTATAAGTTTAATTAGGATGAACATCAAAACTCTCGGTCTCATTTAAATACAAATGAATCTTTAATTGTAATTTGGTTTTAATCGTTTAACCATTATCACCCAGACAGCCAGAATGACAAAAATGACGTCGTTCTTTGGTCAGCTTTTGACCCTAATATGACGTCGTACTGACGTCGTGGTTCAGACGTGTTTTTAACGTCAGTGATAAGACGTTGACGACTATTGACGTTTTTTTAAAGTCTTAGAAATTTGAATATACAACATCAATCATAATATTTTCAAAAGTGTTATTCACTACTTATACCCACGCCCACAAAGTGTAAAAATCCCGTTAAAATAATGAATAATTAGTTATTTAAAAGCTGAGTCATCTCACCATCGCGCGGCAATCCATGCTAGTCGTTTTACGATCGAAGCAGACCTTGATGCCAAAGTCAAATTTCGAATAAAGCTATTAATAAAAAAAAATCCCATATGATGGACTTTACTGGTAACACTGTATATCAGTATATATATCGTAGGCTGATAGTGAAATCCGTCATTTCATGAAAAGCCTAGTCACTTCATGAAGCGTCGGCAGATTGTGTAAAAACATGAAATTACACGATCTGCCGCGTCACTTCATGAAGAGACCTTGACGTTTCGGCGTATTATATGTATAACACAATCTGCCTAATTTTAAATATCGTCATTTCATGTAGTACCTAACGATGTCATGTCAGTCGGCAGATTGTGTAATTCCGTCTAAAAGGTATATTGGCAACTGGTTTGTTCGTTGTTTCCCAGAGCATTTTTTTTTAATTAAATTTTTTCAACTAATATTGTTTTATAAAAATAAAAAAAATGCTCTGACAAACCCGAACAAACCAGTTGCCAATATACCTTTTAGACGGAATTACACAATATGCCTTGTTTTTGTGGCATTTCATGAAGTGACGATATTTAAAATTAGGCAGATTGTGTTATACATAATACGCCGAAACGTCAAGGTCTCTTCATGAAGTGACGCGGCAGATCGTGTAATTTCATGTTTTTACACAATCTGCCGACGCTTCATGAAGTGACTAGGCTTTTCATGAAATGACGGATTTCACTATCAGCCTACGACATATATATATCATCTATGAAAAAAGAGGTGGTTCAGCGGCCATAAAAAGACGCTAAACAATTTCGGCGGGCTTTGTAGAAAGCAGAAAAATCCTGATCAAGTCAATTATGTATAAAAAAACTTTTCAGTCAGATGTTGGTAAGAGACGAATCAATTAAAGCATTGCTAAAGAAAGTCTCGTCTCAAGGTGCCAATGAAGTAATAGATAATGTTCATATTCATAATTTTACAGATGAGTTACAGTAAAGCAGCGCTTACTATTTGATAATAAGAATAAGCCCGATAATTTAAGTTACATGTATTTATTACAAAATAAATGATCTAAGCTGAATATTTATTACTGTATAGTAAATGAAACTGTGGTTTAAAGTGTTTTAATCCACAGTTTTTATGAATAATGCGATTAACTAAATACAAATAAATTTTGTCATTAAAAATTATTTTCGTTTTTATTTCTCAAAAGGCGCATTACGTCGGTAAAATTTACGACATTTTGACGTCATTTAGATGTGACTTACTTACGTCAAGAAGATGTCTTTGTGGAAGTTAATGAGACATCTTTTAGCCGAATCTGATTACGTCTTTAAGACATTATTTCGACGTCATGTGTTACTACCTGGGCAGGACTTAAACATTCACTATTTTACTTAACTTAAACCCAGTAAAAAGCATGGTTCTCTATATAACGGCAACTAGCATGTTGGCATTGCGCCACATTAGTATTGTCCAGCGTTTCTGACCTCTTTGCTGAACAGCAAGTAAAGCCTCGAAAATTCCGATAACATATTATTTAAGTAGTTCTTGACTTCTTACAATTTCTCTCGGTATTTTTCTTTCCAACTTCAAAAATTGCAAACAAGATTAGCAAAATTTCAATAATTTCACTTAATGTTAGTCCTTTATCTCCGGTTGCGGTGACACCTCCACTATTACCTGCCTATAACATTATATTATTTTTTTGTGATTGGTTTCACTTTACTTCGCTTTAAAAACGATGCTAGAAATAGGGAAAATTTTATTGTTCTCTTATTTCGTATATTGATTACAACAAAACCAATTCTGACCTGGTTTTGTTGTTTCAATGGTCAGCAGAATATATTGTTTATGTATAGTTATTTACCTAACAAGTGCGGAAAGTGATACTTTTCCGCACGCGACGGCAGTTGCACGAACGACGCGAAGCGGAGTTCAGGCAAGCAGTCAAGGGCGGAAGAGACACTTTCCGCATGTGTTAGGTACAAAAGTTTTCCTACGATCGATATAGTTCTCAGAGAAAGGTCAATTAGGTTCGTATTAATATACTGTAATTACAAAAATTATTGAGCTTCTGGCAAAAAAAAATATTTATTTTGCAAGTATTTCACTTTATTAAGTGTTTTAGATAAGGTATTCATTCATTTAACAAATCGTGCGGAAAAGTTACTAGTGCTAGTAGTCCTGAAAAGTTACTTTTCCGCACGATTTTCAAAAATAGTGTAGTAAAGTAATAATTGTGCTGGAAATTTAAAATCGTTCGGAAAAGTGGTACTTTCCGCACGATAAATCATGCCGAAAAGTAACTTTTCCCCACGATTGTAGGAAATAGTTATTTACCTAACAAGTGCGGAAAGTGGTACTTTTCCGCACGCGACGGCAGTTGCACGAACGACGCGAAGCGGAGTTCGGGCAAGCCGTCAAGGGCGGAAAAGACCTTTCCGCATGTGTTAGGTACAAAAGTTTTCCTACTATTACTACTACTATTATTAAATATTATAATATCTAACCTAAAATATAAACTCATTATAAAATACTGCGTTGGATACTTTTGCAATATCTGACCATATTAATAATTTGAAAATACTTAACGTGCCTAAAATTTCTATGACATGTTATTGGATCAGTTGAATCAGTAAGTTATTTATATATAATTCATCTCATTTAAAATAATCCGATTTCTTTTTTGCCTGGGGGGGCTAAATAGGAAACTTTAATAATTAAAAGCTATTTATTTAAAAATAATCATTGATCAACATGTGTTTTTAAAAGCACGTTATTATATTTTTATTATTTTTATCATTAAAGATTAATAGTTTCTCCATATTATGTACGACGTCAATGTCTTACATTGTATTATTTAAGACTTTCTTACCTATTCGATGTTGTTTTTGCAAGGTAATTAAAAAATAGAATGTACAGTGTGACCAGTAAAGTCCGCATTATATGGGATTTTTTTTAAATAGCTTATTCGAAATTTGACTTTGGCATCAAGTTCTGCTTCGATCGAGATGAAAATGAAGCAAAAAAATAGTATTCACGTGATTCGCATTATCTGTCAAATTTTAATTTTTTTTTAAAATAATTCAAAAGTGGGGTTATTTCTGAAAATATCGAAAAAAGTTATTAGAAAACGTTTTTTTAAATGCAGTTTCTAGCCCACATGTGAAATTTCAGCTACATAAGACAATTTTGATTTTTTACCCATCACTAAAATTTATTTTCCACTTAATGAACACTTTACTGATGACACTGTGTTCTTTTTGGTCTTAATATTAAGGTGTATTACTTTCAGATACAAACTACGTTTTCACGAATACTGATTTTATGAAGTTTCCTTATACAGGGTCAAAAATAAATAAACTTTGCATCACATGCGACCAAATTTTAATAGCCCAATTTTGATTTTGTAGAAAAACACACATTTAATATGGCGCTACTTTAAAGAAAATGTATCTGAAATAAAGCATTGTCAAAACTAAGAAGTTTTATGTGGGTTTTTCAATATTTTCAGAAATAACCCCACTTTTGAATTATTTTTTGGAAAAAATTAAAATTTGACACATAATGCCAATCACGTGACTACTATTTTTTTGCTTGATTTTCATCTCAATCGAAGCAGAACTTGATGCCAAAGTCAAATTTCGAATAAAGCTATTAATAAAAAAAAACCCATATGATGCGGACTTTACTGGTCACACTGTATATATTTCCAGCAATTAGGTAATACAATCAGTTTAAAAAAACCGCACTGGCCGCCCTCTATGATATACATATTATGTATAAAACGAATTGTTATAATATTTATGTTTAAACTACAATAGGCTGTTACAAATAAATTTTTAATTAATTTTTCATGTTACTTGCCTATATGATGGCCAGAGGCGTTTTCAAAATAAAATAGATTGAAATAGGATTTTTTTCGTCTGTTAATCCAAAACTGTGTTTCCCTTTTATTATTTTTTATATTTATTGATGCTTATTGTTCGATTGATATGTTTACAGACCATAATCACTACCATTGATAATTATTACTTAAATAATAATTATAATATATTATATATATAATATATAAGTTGTGCCGCGGTGTTTCTAGACTTGGCAAAGGCCTTTGATACTGTGGATCATCGTAGACTTTTATCAAGATTAGAGAACTTAGGTATTCGCGGTGCGGCACTTTCCCTACTAAGCAGCTATCTTTTAAATCGTAGACAAAAAGTTGAAGTAAAACAAGAATTTAGTATTTTACAGGAAATTAAGTATGGTGTACCGCAAGGGACAGTATTGGGTCCAATACTGTTTAACATTTATATAAATAATTTGTTAATTCAGAATTATACTGGTGACGTAATATCTTTTGCGGATGACGACACAGTTTTGTTTGTTGAAAGTAACACATGGGAAGGAGTCGAACAAAAAATTAGTTGTAATTTACAACAAATTGTGCGGTGGTTGGATGATAATTTGTTGACCATCAATTTAAGTAAAAACCAAGTATTTACCCTTTGCAAGTAATATCTCAGGTCTTCCGCAAAATGAGCAAATAAATGTCCATTTAGAAAAGAAAAGATTTGGAACTTAGAAAAGTCTGACTCTGTTAATTATTTAGAAATATTATTTGATAATCATTTAAAATGGAACCATCCTATAGAGCAACTTACTAAGAAACTTCGGTCCTTATTTTATCTGTTCAAAGATATCAAAAAAATATATGACATAAGTTGTATGCGAACAGTATATTTTGCTTTAGTTCAGTCTCCGTTAAGCTACGGAATAACTGCATGGGGAGGAGCTTACGAAAATACCCTTAAACCTTTGGAAGTTGCTCAAAAAGAATTATTAAAACTATTTATGGTCTAAATATGAGATTCCCCACTGATCAGCTGTTTTTTAGACGTTAGACTTTATTTATTACAAAAATTCCCTGCTATATTTAATTAGAAATAATTATTTTGACTTGCCACATATACCAAGCTATCAAACTAGGTTTCACCTTGATAATAATAAAAAATTACCTAAAATGTCCATGTCGTTGGGACAAAGAAGTTTTTTATATGGGGGAACCAGGTTATTTAACATTATTCCACAAAACCTTAAAAGTATGATTCGTTAGGTAAGATTTAAAACTGGTTTAATGAAATTGCTTATTGCTAATTCCTCAATAATTCTCTAGCAAACAAAATTGCTCTAAGGTCCTTTGCTTGCGTGCCTGTAATATTGATTTCGCTTGTTTGCTTACTTTGCAATTTTTATATTTTTTAAATTAATGAAGTTAAAAAATAACATACCTAAAGAAAGTAGATAGTCCCCTCTCACAATTAAAAGTACTAGTAAATACCTCATTATATTAAATTCTGTAGTTTCTAAAAATATATCTATACATTTTTTGATAAATTTATACTCAAAATCTTATGTAGTAGATTTGGAGTAGGCGCATTAGCTTAACACAAACACACACAGATTAGCAGTCAAGCATTATGCTTTGCAAATCTGCTGTGTGCTCTTACTTTTTATTAATTTTTTATCGATGATCGCAACTTTCAATATATTTGTTTATGTTATTTATTCATTGTTATTCATGTCTTGTATTTATGGTTTAGTGAAAATAAACATATTTTTTAATTTGAATTTGAATAATATTTTAAGAACCATACCTGTAATTTCGACCACTGAATACGTCCTATACACCTGACTGAATTTCTCCATGCCAATTTGGCACCGTAAATAAGCTCGGTTTCGCTAAGTTGATAGCTGCCTGTTGTCGCCACTTCCTTTTGAACTTGCTCCCATCGAGATAGATGTGCCGGGCTTTCGGCCCTGTAACAAAACACTTAAAACTTTAGGGGTGAAACATTGTATTGGAAGGATAAGCTGTAGAGTGACTGATATTATCGTTCACGTTGTTATTACCAATTGCGACAATGTAACCTAAAATATTATTTTATATTATTAATGTTATAAAATTTATATTAAAAACCCCGACTTCTCTTATGAAAACTAATTCTCTGTTAAATTATCTGGAATTATTTTAATTTCAATTTCAAACAATTTACTGATCAAATAAATAAGATCGATATCACAGAGCACAAATAAATTATGCCTGTGTGGTATAGCACAAAATGATACCGTGCGAGCAAAAATTATTTGCATCCAAGGACGTTATGCTTAGCCGTAGAGCTTAATACCTGTTGGGTGTCAGTAACTACCTAAATTAACAATCAATCAGTTATTCCGTCATCTTTGATAGTCGTTACAAGTAATTTGATTCATCGCTAATTTTTCCAATTTCTTGAACAATTCACACAATGTGTTTTACGGAACAGCACAAAACATTAATGGTTGAAGCGTATTTTCGAAACGGGGTTAGAGTAAATGGTGAGTGGCAATACAATCCGGGTTTGTGCATGGACGATTTTCACGAACATTTTCCTAACGTTGCTTTTATTGCTGGGGAATTTTATCATTGCCTGAAAAGAACCGTGGCTGTATTTAGGGAAACAGGTTCTATACAACACAAAAAAGGAGCTGGAAGACCATCTGTAAGAACAGAAGAACTTGCTGCAAACGTTCGTGAAATAATACAAAATACGCCAACAAATTGTATAAGACGCCTGTCCCAAGATGTGAAGAAATGAATAGAATTTTAGTTAAATAATTAGAAATACTACAAAAAAGTTTTCTAAAAATTATATTCAATAAAGATTATCTTTATCCTTCGAAAGAATTATATTCAGAAACAAAAAAGTTGAACATAAGACAACTTTACATTTATAACATCTTAATATAATATATATTTAAAAATAAAAACCTTATACAATTTAAAAACCATAATCATAGTACACGTCATAAAAATGAAATAACCATAAAACCTAAAATAAATAAGTTCATAGGACAAAAAAATTTAAAATATTTATATTTTTAATTAGACGATTATTTACCAACAAAAATTAAAAAATTGATTTCATTAAAAAAAATTAAAGTCGAAATAAAAACATGGATATTAAAAACAGACAATTGGAAAATATTTGTAGAAATTATGTAATTAATTAATATTGTTCTGAATAATTTAAATATAATAAGTAATATTTCTTACTTAAATATTATAAATTAATAATTTTATCAAAGGTAATATATTTCTTTAAAAAAAACTGCGTTTATATACTATAAATTAGCATTTTTAATTTAAAACTTGAATTTTAATGCATATTTTATGATTTATGATTTTACATACTAAAACAAAAAAAATAAGATTTGCCCCTAATAAGCTCAGCTTCAGGGGATTAAAGAATAAGTTTATAGAAGACAACATAAACATATTTATTCTATTATTAAATTTCAAATATAACTTATTATTAATATTATTACCAAATAGTGCATGGACAACGTTTTTATCGACGAAAATGTATTAAAGATAAAGAAAGGTTTTTATTTTTCAAAAAAAATAATTTTTATTTTTCAAAAAAAATAATTTTTAATTTTTAAAATAATATGGTTCCTATGTATAACTTACTATTTAAAAATAGGCAATAAATACAAGGGTTACCATTTAAAAAATGATCGATATCGTTATATCACTAATTTGGCATAGGTACACTGTATCAATATTTTTTTTTTTAAATACCACAACTGAGAATGTTTATACCAGTGTACAAGCATTTTTTCGAAAAAATCTGTATGCCGAGCTTTCTGGGCCTGCAAATTCTACATTGAGAAAAATGATCTAATACAACAGGTTTGCAAAGAAATAGTTTATATTGATAGTTTATTTTGTATTAACCCTTATTAAATAAATTGCTAGTATATGAAACCCACTTTAGTGTTATGTCAATTTTAGATTTGCAAGAACTGTGTTTTCATTGGTAGTAATCAGTTCCTCACACACAGCACAGTCTTATTGAATAATGAACTAGTTTTAATACAACAATTTTGTTAAGAAATAAATTGTATCATCTCAAGGCGACTCCTTTTGTTTCCAGTAAAGCGCTTTCTCTACGATTAAGAAAGCAGATCAGATCATCCAAAAAATAAATGTATCCGTAAGAACCTATAATCCACAAGACGTTGGTGGGGGTTCGTAGCGATCGGCAATCGATGCGCGCCAGATTTATTATTATTCTTATTTTGCAAAACCAATTTTACTCTCAGTAAACCATGTTGCATAATAGATAATCATTTGCAATGTTAAACTACAAGAACAATATCACACTATAGAAGATATTTAAATTTTTAAGATCTACAATAAGTACTGATTTTTAGTGGTAAGTGTATGCTTTATTAACCGTAGCGAGCAAATATTATTATGATTAATGTCAAGTTTCATTACACATTAAACAGACAATCGAAACTAATACAGTATATAAAACCAGATTACACCTCCCAATAGAAGTTGGTAATTACTGTGAGCATTCAGAGCAATAATGGCTATAAACCATTCTATGGTAGCATTAACTCCTATTTCCTATTGGCTAAATTACCGTGATATTATATTATCACTACACAACGGTCTAGCAATTTTCGTTGTCTTACAGTAGGAAAGCGCTTTGCTGTCAAATATAGTTTTAAACAGTTGTATAAAGAGTATGTGAATTCTTATAAAGAATAGAATGCTTTTTCTCCGTGTTTTCTAATATTTTTATACCAAAATCATCATGAGTAAACTATTTTTAACCTGTCAGTTCAAGAATATTCGTCCGAGTACATTGCCCTCGTTGATGAAAATACCAAATAGTTTAAGTAGTTTAATGCATTGTTTGCAAACTTGCGCTTTTACAGTAATTATGTTGCCGTTTGGCTTAAATGCTTCTCCAAGTTTCTGGTACATAAAAAGCAATAAAGTATTTAGTAGCTATTTGTATATTATGCGAAACGTGATTTCTTTGTTGTTTTGAAAAAAAAGTTAATTTCTCGAGTGCTACAAAAAAATTTTAAAAAGGAAATTATTTTTAACAAGTGATAGGTAGATATGTATTTCTAATAAATAATTGATAGGAACATAGAAATTTAATAAGTGTTCGAAACGTAACAATTTATTCAACATTAATGCAAGAGTCTTGATGTATTTTTAGGTACTCTTTTAACTACAGCTAAACTGCTATTATAAATATCGGTATAAGCTTTGACATTTATACAGAGTGGCGCACCGAAAACTTTCCACCCAGGTTTATTTTCTTGTTAATAAATAAATCAAAATTCGCTCGAACACGGGAACCTTAGTTCTCAGGGGGACATATTTTTTTGCTATTTTCATCCTCCCTGCTGGAACTCCCACGACGGGGTGGCTTTCACCCTTAAAATCCTAAATGGAAAGGGGGGTCGAGTGACACCTTATTTTAAAGGGAATTGAATTGCCTTTCAAACGCGACCTTGCTCGTTTAAATCGAGTAAATAGTTACTGAGAAATAGGGCTAAAAAAAAAAAATTAAAAGTAATAAAATTTGTTACCGCTTGTATCAATCAAGTAAATGTTGAAAATGTCCACCTCCAACCTCCATGCAATTGTAAAGGCACTGTTCAAAATGTTCGCGAACATTATGGAGCATTGTGGGAGTTATTTGTCGGCACTCGTACACTATTCGTTGTCGCAAGTCTTCCAAAGAATTCGGTTGGGTTGCATAAATTTTAGACTTTAAATGTCCTCACAAAAAAAAGTCCAGTGAAGTCAAATCAGGCGATCTTGCAGGCCATTCAATAGGACCTCTTCTTCCAATCCATTTTCCAGGAAAATTTTTATCCAGAAACTGTCGAACATCGAACGCATAATGCGGGGGTGCTCCGTCTTGCTGAAAGTAAATATTTTCGGGCCGATAACGGTCATTTTCTTCTATGGCATTTGTTAAAGCATGGTTAATAGTGGTTTCTAACAGGTTCACGTAAATTTCACCTGTTAAATTTCCAGGTATAAAATACGGCCCAATAATTCGGTCCCCAAAAATTTCAGCCAACACATTTAATTTTTCGGGATGTTGAGAATGCACTTCTCTAAAAATTCTAGGGTTGGAATCCGACCAATATCTGCAATTTTGTCGATTGACAGTACCGTGAAGAAAAAAGTGCATTCATCGGAAAAACATATGTTGAAAATAAATTGTGGATTGCGCATGATCATTTCACTAATTAATTCGCAAAATTGCAAACGGCGATCGTCATCATCTTCATTATGTTCATGAACCAGTTTTATTTTATAGGGATGAAACTTATGCGTTTTTAAAGTACGCTGAACCGTTCTACGCGAAACACCCGATACATCTGACACTTTCCTCGTGCTAAGCGTGGGATCGATGACAATATGACCCAAACCTGCAACTTCTACAGCTTCATTTCTTACAGGATTTTCAACAATCCTTTTTTTGGTCATCACTGATCCTGTTTCACGGAATTTTGCCACCAATTGTAGCACGTAAGTATGAGACAAGTGTGCATTTAGATGCAATGCATTATAAGACAAGGGCGGCAGCTCGAGCACAATCGTTACTTCTAAAGAAAAGTGAAATAATTTCAACTTTTTCTTGAAGAGTATACGCCATTTTAATCAATTATTGAATACACTGATATGTAAGGCAAAATAAATTTTTATTCTTACTATGAATTTGATCGATGCCAAAAACAAACTGAGTATTTTCGATTGAACAAGTAAAATTCCAAATCCCTTTTGTTAAGGTTGTATCCTTTTTTTGCGTATTTTATACGAAATTGAAATAAGCTATAGCTCGACCTCCCTTTTCATTTACGATTTTAGGGGTGAAAGTCACCCCATATGCTCCATAATGTTCTCGAACATTTTGGACAGTGCTTTTACAATTGCATGGAGGTTGTAGGTGGCCATTTTCAACATTTACTTGATTGATACAAGCGGTAACAAATTTTATTACTTTTAATTTTTTTTTTAGCCCTATTTCTCGATAACTATTCACTCGATTTAAACGAGCAAGGTCGCGTTTAAAAGGCAATTCAATTCCCTTTAAAATAAGGTGTCACTCGACCCCCCTTTCTATTTAAGATTTTAAGGGTGAAAGCCACCCCGTCGTGGGAGTTCCAGCAGGGGGGATGAAAATAGCAAAAAAATATGTCCCCCTGAGAACTAAGGTTCCCGTGTTCGAGCGAATTTTGATTTATTTATAAATAAACCTGGGTGGAAAGTTTTCGGTGCGCCACCCTGTATATTTAAAAATGGACAATTAATTTAAAAAGCGTTCCTAGTATAAAAGAGTCTGATTTTGTAACTTGGAGTAATATCAGTAAATCCTGTACAGTTTTTTTTTTTGGAAAAATGCTATGGCACGGATTTTTTTTAAGTGGTGGTATTTTTTATAAAAAACATTGATACGGTTTGTCCCAAATTGTGGATATGACGATATTAATACCTTTTTAAATGGCAACCCTAGGTTTTTATTGATTATTTTTAAAGTTCATATTATTAAGTTATACATCAGTATACTTCATACGAAGTCAGTTGAGACAACGTAAATATTGGGGATCAATTTACTGCAACATACACATACACTGAAACTATACAATACAAATATAACAAAAATTTGTATTGATCGCTCCCTATACAGATGTTCGAAGATATTCCACGTGGACTTGACAGGTCTGTCATCAATTTTTTTTTAGTTTTTTTTTGTCTGTCTCAACCAACATCGTATACACTTTACCAAATTTTTATTCTTCGTCATTATTTATAAGACATTAAAAAAACAAAAAATAACTAAACCGAAAAATAAAATCCCTTCAGTAGATTTGGAGGATTGCTCCGCGCCCGTTCTTTTATTGTTTTAGAGAATGGCGAGAACTCTGAACGCCATTCATTTATCATATCGGCGAGCAACTGGAGGTACATGTTTTTCGGGACAAGACGGGAAATTTAAAAATCTACCCGTTATAAATAAGCTGACTTTACCAAGCGTAGTTATATGAAGCGTTTCCATTTTGTGAAAATGAAACGTCCCCGATTTTGTTTGAATTGAAGATCTTTAAAATTTGGCACTGTTTCTACGGCAAAGTATGACCATTTTACTCTCTTCGCGGACGACACAACTATCTCCGTATCGGGAAAGGATCGATGAGGTGGAACAAAGACCTGGGTGAGGCACAGAAGATAGCATCTGACTGGTTTAGTGCGAATGGACTACTACTCAACCAGGACAAAACAAATAAAATTATATTTGCACTCCGGGGGGTATAAATTCCGAGGAAAATTTAAAGGGGGTTCGCTTCCTGGGTGTGCAATTTGACTATAAACTAAAATGGGATCTCCATGTAGAAAATGTGGTTAGCAGGCTTCGGGGGAGTGTGTTTGTCCTGAGGAGTCTGTATGGGTGTCAGAGGCCACAATGAGAATGGTTTATTTTGCAATCTTTCATTCGGTGATGTCCTATGCTGTCCTGTCGTGGGGACTTGCTAGCCAGGCAGAGCGTGTTTTTGGTCGGCAGAGGAGGGCAGTACGAATGATTGCGGGTTCTGGCTGAAGAGAGGACTGCAGACAGGTTTTCATACAAACACAAATTCTCACATTTCCATCTCAGTACATATTGGAATGCTTGTTGCATGTCAAAAATCTCTTACCACACATAGGGACGTGCATGAACATGAAACAAGAGCAGAGGTGCTCTGGTTCCAACGTATTGCAGATTGGAGAGGTGTCAGAGTCTACCGGATTTTATTGCAATCAAACTTTTTAACAAGTTGCCTGATAATATAAAACAACTGCCATTTATCGCATTTAAAAATAGGATTAGATCGCTGCTCATCTCAAGCGCATTCTACAGTGTGGAAGACTTTTTAAACGTTGCATTTTAATCTATCTGTGTTCTGTTAATTAATATCTATTGGCTTTGTATTTTGGCCAATGATCAATTTTAGTCAAATCTAGTGTAATATGTTTCATTATTTTTGTTACTATTGTCAACTAAAACTCACAGTGGTCCGGTATATTTTGGATACTCGACCACTGTACGTTGTTGAGGTCGCGACCCACTGTACGCCAATCGGGGTTAAGTGCATCGCAACCTCATCACTTATTTGGCTATATAAACTGGGCCAGCTTGAGCTGCATCCATCGGTGATCATTGCCCGGACAAATTACATCTACTAACGAGTGGCCAAGCCTTGGGCTTGGCCAAGTGCCAAGTGACGTCTCTGCTCATCGCCTTAACCGACCTACGCCCCATTCAACAAGACATGCTGGTTCGCCTTTTAGGCAAAGCTTAATAAGAATAATCCAATAGACGACCTTTTATGGATCTACAGACTTTCATTTCTCTATCTACGTCCCCGAAACACGAAGAGAAATTCGTGACATGGTAAAGGCGCCGTCGTTCGCATCATAGGCCGTCTAATCCCTATATTAGACGCCACTACTAAGTCAGATGTTGTTCATTGATTCATGTCAGACCAGTGCCAACCAAGAAGCAGAAGCAAATCCAGCCAGGCCGTACCTACCGGACAGAAGACAAAGCCAAGCAGCAGAGGCAAGCCAACTGAGAAACAGGAGTGAATCCGTCAGCCAGGTGTCTCATTCGCCTTCGCCATTGTCAAGAAAACCGGTACAAGCGAGAATAAGCCAAGCAGCAGAGGCAAGCCAACTGAGAAACAGGAGTGAATCCGTCAGCCAGGCCGTACCTACCGGACAGAGGACAAAGCCAAGCAGCAGAGGCAAGCCAACTGAGAAACAGGAGTGAATCCGTCAGACCGTACCTACCAGAGACAGAGGACAAAGCCAAGCAGCAGAGACAAGCCAACTGAGAAACAGGAGTGGCCGCCTACCTACAAGAGGGAAATAAGCAGGACGCACTTACGGCACTATGTCCTTAAACTACAAAACCATCACAGCAATAGGATTGGAAACTGGAGCAGAACTCAACAGCACAGCAAATTTTGTGTAAATCCGCCAAAGTGTCAAGAAGCGCAGCCAACCTTCTGACAGCAAGGGGATCGTAAAGGGGCCAAGCAGCAGTCGTACACCATTAACCTACAGGGTGGACCACCACAAAGATGGAACCAATGGGGATAGCCGACATCATGGAAACCGCGACTTGCCTCATTCGCATACGGGGGTCCATTAAATTAGCATGTCTAAGCATTGGAGGCCAATGCTTTTCAGAGGGTGGCATGTCAACTGAAACTCACAGTGGTCCGGTATATTTTGGATACTCGACCACTGTACGCTGTTGAGGTCGCGACCCACTGTACGCCAATCGGGGTCAAGTGCATTGCAACCTCATCACTTATTTGGCTATATAAACTGGGCCAGCTTGAGCTGCATCCATCGGTGATCATTGCCCGGTCAAATTACATCTACTAACGAGTAGCCAAGCCTTGAGCTTGGCCAAGTGCCAAGTGACGTCTCTGCTCATCGCCCTAACCGACCTACGCCCCATTTAACAAGACATGCTGGTTCGCCTTTTAGGGAAAGCTTAATAAGAATAATCCAATAGACGACCTTTTATAGATCTACAGAGTTTCATTCCTCTATCTACGTCCCCGAAACACGAAGAGAAATTCGTGACACTATTGTAGTACTGTGTGCTGTGGGTATTCCTAATTTTAATATTTTAATATAGTGACTTATTGTTCTCGAGAACTATGTAAGATAAAATTTTACTTGTTTATATACTATACCTGACTTGTGTAAATACTTGTGTACATTGACACCAATAAATGAATTTTAAATTTTGAAAAGTCTATAAATACTTTCGCCCTTATCCGATCACAGCTATCATCATCGTCATCATCAAAAAATAGATACCTAGTTTAGAAATTGCACATCAGAAATCCCCAATATTTCGGCAATTGCGGCATAATTCATTATAATTGTATTTAATCCTATTTAATAATTAATAATGTCTACACAATTTTTGGGGTTAGAAAATAAAAATCGAAACCAACTACCGTGGTTTGTTTTAGATTTTTTGTGTCAATTTAAAGCAACAAGTAATGACATTTTATTTAAATACTAGTGCGCGACACATCTTGAATGCGGAGACTTTTATTTTGAACAACGTAATGCCTTACTTAACTGAAGAACACAGGATTAAAATTTTAATGATGATTGGATACGGAGATAGGACAAGAACATAAAATGAAGATATTCCTTTATTCCAAGAGAAATCCCAAATTATCCCTCATATCCCAAGGTACTCTAAGCAAAATTGAAAACAGTTTCAAGAAAATGGGCATACTAGAAAGACAGACATTCATCGACAGAGTACACTCATACGCTCAATGAAGAGGTCAAATTTACGGTACTAGTAGCTGTTCAAAGAAACCCCATTGACCCCACCAAGCAGCTAGCTACAGAATATGAAATAAGTCAATCTTCAGTACAAAAAATTCTCCATGCGCAAAAATTTTATCCTTACAAAATAATTACAAATCCTCCAGCAATGGACAGGAGATAATCCTGATAGAAAAATTTACTTCTACGAGCTAATGATGGATCTACTAGAGAGGAATGATATAAACACAAAAACATAATTTTTTTTAATGAATCAACGTGTATGTAAAATGATAACGTAAACCAACAAAATTGTCGTTATTAGGCAGACGCACATTCACACTGGATGAGGGAAGGCTCAACGCCCAGAAAAAGTCAATGTTTGGGCAAATATTGTCGGTAGTTCCGAATTTGGCTATTCTGTTTTGTCGAATTTGATGTCTGGAATAGGAACATCTGGTTTCAACAAGATGGTGGGCCGCCTCATTTTGAAAGACTTGTCCGTGAATATCGGGATACACGCATATCTTGGTTTTTGTATGTTCGTTATTAATAAAAGTATTTTATGAGATGCATAATATTATTTTAAAAAAATCTGTCCCACTATGAAATTTCTTTCTGCAAAGCCAGTAAAGTTTAAACTACCTTTTTTTATCCCCATTAACAGACACGGCCAACAATAAAGTTTATTTAAAAAAATACTACCCGTCAACCATGAATAAAAATTGTACCATTTATTTCTGTAAGATAAAAAAAAAATTTGGGCCAAATTTGCCGCCCCCTAAAATCTGCCGCCCTAGGCTCCAGCCTACTCAGCCTACTGGTAAATCTAGCACTGCACAACATAAAATGTTAATACCCGTGTCCAAGCATTTTTCAAAAAAAAAAATCTACTGGATTTACTGAATTTATTCCTAGTTAGAAACTCACTCTGTATAAGTCTGATTATTTAATTTTTTTGAAATATTTATATTTGCATTAGTAAAAATAGCAAAAGTCAATAAATTTCTTTTGTATGTTACAGTTAATAAATATAGGTATCTAGAATTAAATTCGATGGTCTTAGTTGTTTCTGAGTAAAGTTTATTTATGCAAAACGCTCGACAGCGATGACGGGCCGTTAAATTGTTTTGTGATAATATATCTGTGCTATCTGAAGCTATACTACTACACAACAAATACAAAATATTTATTTAGGTCTAAGTATACAAAATAAATAATAACTTCAATTAGCCCTTCAGCAACCCGTTCAAGTCGTTTTTGTATACTAATAGAATCATACTTTATTTTTCCTTAGCTATTAAATAAGTTTGTTAAGTCTTACAGTTTATAAAACGAGGTTCTATGTTAAGTAGAAAAATCCCTTGAAATGTAAAAAAAATAGGTAGTGTATAATGAATTATGAATGTTACAGACTAATGGATAGAGTAAGTCCTCTAAATGTGGACTAGCGTAAGTTTAAATATCAATTTATAGAATTTATAAAGTCAGCATTTTTTTATTGTAATTAATAATAATAATAATAATAAAAAATAATATTAATAAGAAAAATTTCCGATTTTTCGTGTTTTGAAAACAAACGGCTATATTCTATTTTTATCTTGTAATATCAATGTAGGTAGAGGAAAAAAGTGGTTTAGAGTCAACTTTTTCTAAAAACAAAGCGTTTTGACAGTTGACAGCCACATGTGACATTAACCCAGATATGCCTGAATTATATTTTTTTTTTGAAAATTACAAAAAAAAAAACAAGGTAATATGTTTAGTTCAAGGCTATATATTATCAAAAAAATATTCAAAAAAATATTTGAATTTTGGTTTTCTGAAAAACCAATGTCCTTTTAAAAGGACAATAGGCATACCAGACTACTAAAATAAAAAATATAATTTTAAAACATTTTATTACTAAACGTAAAAAAACTAAGTTATAGTGTTAATATAAAAAATACATAACCCCTAGTTACAGAAAAAAGATCTACAGTTAGCATAAGGCCTATTCTAATTTTTGTGATATGTTACAAAACACTCAACATGTAAAGCCAAATCACATTTTATACATTTTCTTTGAACTTTTTTATGGCAAACTCTACAACGTGTTTGTTTTGGTTGGGATACAATGTAGTGGTTTCTGTTATCTATTCGTGATTCTAAATATTCGAATGAATTAGGCCTGCCTCGGTTTTGCCCACTATTTTTGTATTTTTCCAGCAACTTCTCCACTACTGTCCTTCGAACATTCAAATGATCCATTTTCCATCTTGGTGTTTATGTAGCTGCCAGGCGTTTTGTTCAGCAGCGTCAAGACAATACATAATAATAGGAAAATACCACTTTTTTCCTTTATACATAGCTGACATAGCTGGCCACTGGACATCTGGTAAGAATACATCTGTCTCAGGCCATATGTAGTTTTTTTTTACTGCTTGAAAAATACTTAAAGGGCTTCATGCTGCTTCATCCCTATTTTCTGTCAAGTTTTCTCCACTGGGAGCATTCAAATTAGTTCCAGCGGCAGTTGCGATAGCTAAATTTTTATCTTCACTAATGTCTGTATACCTTTGATCAAAATTTTTGCTGGAGCCAATAGCTGAGAATCGGCCAAGTTGTTTATTATATTTACATAATCCTCGTCTTCGGAATATTCATCTGTCAAATCTTCGACGGAAGTTATAGGAGGCAGCATGGCAATATTTATTTCAGAAGGTAATAAAAGTAGACTTCGTAAAGTTCATTTAACTTCAAACCTACTAAAAATAAGAAAAATACACTCTAATGCCTATTGTTCTTTTAAAAGGACACTAAAAATTATTGGGCTAAATGCATATATTTTTTATCATAACCTCAGTTTTTCATAAAAACCCAAAGGTATAACCATTTGACCTAACAAACATGTAAAAAAAATAAATATTTGCAAGTTAGCACTTACCCTACTACCTTCAATTCAATAGGCTGCGTCATTTTCTAAAAATCACAAATTTTCAAATATGCTAATTCACTTAAAAAAACGTTATAGCACCAAGTAGGACCATAAGACATGTGATTTAGAATGTTCTTAAATAATGTTACTGCCATCTTTTGTTGAGAAGCTTTATTAGTCCATAAAGCTATTTAAAAATCCGTTGCAAAATGTCATTTTAAAAGGACAATAGGCATATCTGGGTTAACAGCTGATACTGGCTTCTTCCTAAAAGTTCCCAGTTCAGTAGTGGACCGTAGCAAGCTCACCTGTCAAGATTTCATAGATAAAATTTTCTTGGCGTTTATTATTTAAGTTAAACGGCGTGTAGAATAAACCAGTTAAAGTTAATTACCTCTCCTATTTCCAACTAGACTGGGTACATATCGCTAATCGTCAGCCAAGAGTGCATCTAATATTAGTACTAAAAAAAAATTTACAAAAATTTACAATAAAAAAATACTTTTCTTTTCTTTTTTTCTATATTGCTTTTTTTGCCTCACCTTCCTGCGGAACGTGAAGGGAAAACATATCGCCAAATTGTCATTATAACAACTGACCAAAACTACACAATGGTGCAAAATTTTCTCGTATAGATAGGTAGTTTTCTGAGACGGCGCCGTATAGGTACTCTTTAAACTCGCACACCTTTGTGCAATGTGGGATATACTTTTCATATTTGCTCTATAAAAATATGTAAGTATTCAATCGATTAAAACGTAAGGAAAAAATTATTCTTACATGGAAGCTATCAGTTATCAGCTAATAAATTTGTAGAAATATTATTGTGCCGAGCCCTTCGGGCACGGCACTCTTCTAGCTCGTTCGTTTAATTATACGAGAGCTGTCACTTTGACAGGTAAGTGTCATTTTTTTTAGCTTTTTTGTAGCGAGGGTTATAGCTGTAAGAATTCGAAATTAAAAAAATTTCAGGTACCTAAAT
This sequence comes from Polydrusus pterygomalis, assembly GCA_963969555.1. Lineage (NCBI taxonomy): Eukaryota > Metazoa > Arthropoda > Insecta > Coleoptera > Curculionidae > Polydrusus > Polydrusus pterygomalis. Next base: position 76,968,292 of record OZ018377.1, read on the forward strand.
AAGAAAGTTTTATACGATAGCTGTCAAATTTTGACAGGTAAGAGTCAATTCTTTTTTAGCTTTTTCGTAGCGACGATTGTAGCTGTAAAAATCCTAAATTAAAACCTTTTTCAGTACCTAAATAACAAAGTTTTTTACGATAGCTGTCAGATTTTGACAGATAAGTTTCAATTTTTTTTTATCATTTTCGTAGCGAGAGTTATAGCTGTAAGAATCCTAAATTGAAAAATTTTTCAGTTCCTAAATAACAAAGTTCTATACGACAGCTGTCATTTTGATAGGTAATTTTTAATTTCGGATTAAAACGGTATAATTCTACAAATGCTATACTTATATAACATTTCGATGAAAAGTTGTTTTTCGTACGAAAAACAATGAAAACCGTAAAATAATCGTGTCTTAAATAGTAATTCTTACTTTTTTATAATTTGCACCCTTTATATTACCGGTAGGTATAGAACAATATATTTGAAAAAAGTAGTATTTGAGATGACCTAAACGAATCTCCAAAACAAAAGTGTGTCAGATGCACCCAATTCGATTTATTAACGATCCAACATGACGCTACATTGATTTTAAAAAAATCAAAAAATTGACTTCCCAACTTTCGATCGCGTTCGAAAACAATAGTATTTTGTAGCCGAACGTCGTCTACATGCCAAAAAAGTTTAAATCGATTAAAATGATTTTTGCCACCTGTATCGCGCTATAACGAAAAAAAACATATTTTTCAACTTTGACTTTAATAACTTTTTTCCGGTACACCCTGTATATTGGAAATTGTTCCCAGAACGTGCCCCGACTATTCCTCTCTACGTCCAGAAAGTTTGAATCGTTTTGCTCTAACCGTTTCCGAAGAAAAAATTCGCGAATATTGAAATGTCGAACAACCTCCTACCACATGGCGACGGATTATCAATGTCGGAACGCCATCTTTAAAATCGAGATTATAACTATTTCTAAAACATTTTGGGCAAATATTTTGGTAAATAAAATTAGAAGAAGGTTCAAGGTAGATATTCCACACGATTTAAAATTTGGAAATGTTCTTATTAGTCTAGCAAGTCACGCTGAAAACACCCATTTTTCGCCATTTTTGACAGCCGGATTTTTAGATACATCAATATCAAGGCACTCTTAGTCAAAAGTGAATGGTGTTAGAATTTGTAAAGATTGCCTGTTTCCGCACCCAAAAAAGCGACTTTTCTCAATTTTGCGAATATATTTTAATGATTTTGAATATGTAGAGGTGTTGCGAAGTAATCAGCGCATTTTTTGAGAAAAAAATAAAACGGTTTTGTTAAAAATTGAATAAGCTACAGTCGATATAGTAAAAAAAAAGCTGCCGTTTTTTCCGTATTAAAGATAAAGAAACGAAAAAATATCTCTTAAATACAATTTGACGAGCTCTATCCGCTAAAGTTTACAACGTTTCGATCAAAAGTCGTTTTCAGTACGAAAAAAAATAAAAACCGTGAAAAAATCAGGCCTAACTTTATGATTTCCACTTTCTTACAATTTTCGGCAATTTCCATTCCAGTTAGGTATAGAATGATATATTGGAAAAAGGTAGATTTTGAGATGGCCAAACCGATTATCCAAACCGCATGTCGATTGGATGCACCCAATTCGACTTATTAGCGATCCAAGAGGTACCATTTTCGACCAAATTTTGACTTTGAAAAAATAAAAAAATTACTTCCAAACTTTCGATCACGCTCACAAACAATAGGGTTCTGTAGCCCACGGTCGTCTACGCGTCGAAAAAGTTTAAATCGGAAAAACTAATTTTTGTGGCCTGTATCGAATGCCAACGAGATCCCGATATTTCTCGACTTTAAAAATTAATAACTTTTTTCCGGCACACCCTGTATATTCGAAATTTTCACACAATGTACCCCCACTATTCCTCTGTAAACCCAAAAAGTTTCAATCGTCCCACATTAACCGTTTCCGAGAAAAAAAATCGCAAATGTGAAAATGTCGAAACTGACGACGCCGCCGCCGCCGCCGACGCCGACCACGCCGACAACATACGCACATATTTCAAATGTAGCAGACTATATAGAGCAAAATTTTCGGGAAGCAGTCGGGGTTGTCGTGATTCCGCGTGAAGGCGACGAATAACATATCGCGTGTTCGCGCGATATGTAATAACAAACATTTTATTTATCATCATCATTTGCTATTATAAATTTAATATTATTAGTTGATACATTTTAATTACTGTACAATAGGATGCCCAACCTTGATTAAAATGCAATTTTTAAGTTCTATTGATGGCAAATTTTAAATTTATAATTATGATCATTTGTTTGTTAGCATTATGGCGTCATGGGTATCTAGATAAATGCAAAGCCGTTAGCGCATCTTGTATATTTTTTTATGAACTGATATTTTTAATAAATTATATTTTCTTTTTTACTTGACATAGGGTGTGTGATATCAAATTGTTGAGGTGCTCCATCTTTCTGCTCGAGTGAGCCAAAATGTTTACATTTGAAAAAATTGAGTTATTTTTTATTTATTTTTATCAAGATTTTGACTTAGAAGTAAAACCATGTTAGAGAGTTTATAGCAAACATAACATCGTAACAATTTAGAATAGTGTTCTGAATCTATATAGCCACAAATATACATAGTGTTTCATTTCAAAATCTAAAGTTGAGATCATTTCCGGTCAAACTTAACATTAAGACCCTGTATATTTAAGTAATAAGAATTATTAAGAAAATTTCATAAATTTATTTTCAACCAATTAGAAGGCTCCTTTTTGTTTGCGTTACTTATAGCGACGGGAGACTATCACGATAGTCTATAGCCTATTAACCTAATAAAATTAATAAGTGCTTTATTTTTTATGGCAAACGACACTCACAATAAAATCAAAATACATTTTGTTGCTAACTTATAATTTTTATTGAGAATAGGTCGTAGGTCTCATCATATCATATTAAAAGAAACTCCAATTTATGAAATTTTCTTACCGAATCTCCCACGCAGCAGAATTAATTCCCGATCATTTTTTTCTCGGTTTCACTCATGTTTTTGTTGATAGAAAATTTCCCTCGTCTTCGACTCGGAATAATTTTCTATCAACAAGACCATTCGTGACCTTGAAAAAAATTATTGGTTACAATTCTGCTGCTAGGGAGATTATAAGTGAAAATTTCATAAATTTATTTTCAACCAATTAGAAGGCTCCTTTTTGTTTGCGTTGCTTATAGCGACGGGAGACTATCGCGATAGTCTATAGCCTATTAACCTAATAAAATTAATAAGTGATAATTTTTCTGTTAAAAATGAAGAGCTTTATTTTTTATGGCAAACGTCACTCAGAATAAAATCAAAATACATTTTGTTGCTAACTTATAATTTTTATTGAGAATAGGTCGTAGGTCTCATCATATCATATTAAAAGAAACTCCAATTTATGAAATTTTCTTACCGAATCTCCCACGCAGCAGAATTAATTCCCCATAATTTTTTTCACGGTTTCACTCATGTTTTTGTTGATAGAAAATTTCCCTCGTCTTCGACACGGGATAATTTTTTATCAACAAAACCATTCGTGACCTGGAAAAAAATTATCGGTAATAATTCTGCTGCTAGGGAGATTATAAGTGAATATGAAATTAATAAAAAAATGTAATTATTTAAAATGCAAGTGTGTTCCATTGAAAACATAATAGTCGAGAAGGAACGATAAATTTAATTATCTCAATATCAAGGAGCTGGAAAGTTAAAAATCAGCACCAGCGTGCGGTTACATTTAATTTCTGCATCTAGCGGATAAAATGGACATAATTGCCAAAAGACGTATTTCTTTGGTGTTGTTAAATGCTTTTATTTTGTTTTTTAAATGTTTTTTTAATGGATTTTAATGATTGCGTGAATTTAAACTGTGCTCTTGCCAATATCAACAATAAACTAAAACCAACTACCATTGATGTAAAAAAATATTATGGTGGAGTTTAAAAAAATTAAACGGAGATACCATCAGAATCTCAAAAAAAAAACTGATGAAATTAATAACTTTCTCAGAACTTCAATACCTCAAACTTCGGATAAGTCGTTCAGAAGTTACAGCGATTTAAATGATTACACTTTCAATAGCTTCCCCCACTCTTATCAGGGTCGGTATACGCCAATATAAACCTTATCAAAATGATGCAGAATTGTCTAAGCTTTCTAATAATGTAACTAGAGGTATACCATAATAGGGGAATTTTCGGAGAAATTTAAAATTAAAAAAAAAAATTTAATTGTGCCCCCTTGTGGCGATATTCGGAACTTAAAAATATTTTCCAGAATTTTCTTATAGCCACTTTAATCATCATTTTCCCCCCCCCAAGTTTATATGCTTAGTAGTTTCCGAGATATGGCCGGTGGCCAGGGGAAGATTTAGGGGTAGTCAAAAAGGATTGATATAGGGAAAAAAACTCACAGTCGTCTCCACAAATTTCTGGAGACGACTGTGGGTTTTTTCCCTATATCTCTACAGCTCCACTTTGAGATAATGGACTACTTCCGTAAAATTAAAAATATCGTTTAAAATAACTAAAAAACACGCTTTAATAATTAATCAGACTAAAAAGCGTAAAATAAATATAGTTTAAAATAATTCTTGAAATTCTTAACATAGGCAGGCACTCGGGCGCTTTGTGCTATATTTTTCGCATATCGAGCACCCCTCGCTTTTTTCAAAATAATACTAATGTTTATCGTTCAATATTATTTTCTGCCTATATTAAGAATTTCAAGAATTATTTTAAACTATATTTATTTTCCGCTTTTTAGTCTGATTAATTATTATTAAAGCGTGTTTTTTAGTTTTTTTAAACTATATTTATTTTTCATTTTTTAGTTTGAACTATTGTTAAGAAAAAAACTTTTTTTTTTTAGTAGATTGAGCTAGATAAGTAGATTATTGTATTGTCAGCGGTTCTTGATAAGTCTACAAAATTTAAATTAAATCTGACCGTTTAAAGTGGGTCAAAATCGGGTTCAAAGAAGTCGGTTTCAAACAAACATACATACAAACCCGATCGTTTATGCCGAATTATAAGAAAAGAACGATATTTGCAAATTTTTAAAAATTCTGTCATATTGACAGGTGTCAAATTATGCATATTATTTTCAACTTTCTACCGTCAATACCGGGTGGCCCACTCTCAACGCAGGATTCCATAGCATCTAAACTGTTCAACTTTTTAATATTTTTTAAAAACAGTGTTATAGGGAGGCATTGGTCTACAATTTAAAATTATTTCAAATTATACAGGGTATCTCAAATAGTCAGGGTTTATCAAACATACTTTTTTCAAATGGAACACCCTATTTATTATGATATTTTTGGATTGGATGATCAATTCTAAGAATATTCTGTATAACATATTATAATATGTTTAAATGTAACAGTTTTTTGAGTTATTAACGATTTTTCAAAAATTTCGTGTTTGCAGCACGTAAAGAATATGCACCTGTCGGTAGTACAGACTGACGGAAATGAATTATATTTGGGTTATGAAATATGATTGTTCAGTAGAGTCTAAAGCATATTTTAAAAACAAAAATATTTACCGAAGTCTTTTAAAATACCTTTCTAAATGTAACCATTTTAAAAACGTAAAAATTCTTAAAAGTCTGTTATTTTAAATACATACCCTATTATTTTTTATGCCTAATCGAAACACATTTTTAATGCAATTCTAATTGTACTAGTGTTCCCTATACCTTCCTTTTATAGTTTTCTCTGAAATAGCTATTTCTTCCTTTACCATATAAACTCGGTGTTTATTTTCTCATAGAGTGCCTTGAATACCGCACCGTGTCCGTACGACGCTCTTGTTCTAGAGTGCAATGGACATTCATTTTATTAATCTTAAGTCATTTGAAGTGACATTTTTCAGTATTTGTAAATTTAAAAAATATTTCCGTTGTTTTAAGTTTCAGCAATATCCTTAATTTTTTCCCTAAGAAAAGCTTCAAATGACTTAAGATTAATAAAATGAATAGTTGGGTGTCCATGGCACTCTAGAAAAAGAGCGTCGTACGGCCACGGTGCGGCATTCAAGGCACTCTACGAAAAAATAAACAACTAGTTTATTTGGTAAAGGAAGAAATAGCTATTTCAGAGAAAACTATAAAAGGTAGGTATAGGGAACCCTGGTATAATTAGAATTGTATTAAAAATGTCTTTCGATTGGGCATAAAAAATAATAGGGCATGTGTTTAAAATAACAGAGTTTTAAGAATTTTTACGTTTTTAAAATTGTTACATTTAGAAAGGCATTTTAAATGCTTAAGACGCTACTAAATAATCATATTTCACGCTACTAAATAATCATATTTCATAACCCAAATTTCATGTATTTCTGTCAGTCTGTACTACCGACAGGTGCATATTCTTTACGTGCTGCAAACACGAAATTTTTGAAAAATCGGTAATAACTCAAAAACTGTTACATTTAAACATATTATATGTTATACAGAATATTCTTAGAATTGATCATCCAATCCAAAAATATCATAATATATAAGGTGTTCCATTTAAAAAAAAGTATGTTTGATATACCCTGACTATTTGAGATACCCTGTATAATTTGAAATAATTTTAAATTGTAGACCCAATGCCTCCCTATAACTCTGTTTTTAAAAAAAAATATTAAAAAGTTGAACAGTTTAAATGCTATGGAATCCTGCGTTGAGAGCGGGCCACCCTGTATACATACTACCTAATGGTATTTTTATTAATATAATTTTTATTAAACAATTTTGACATATTGACAGGATAATTTTTTGCTTATTTTTTCCGGAGTCTCCGCTTCGAATACTATACGACCCCATAATTTGTTTCGTCAAAATCGCTTCTTCGTTTTATACCTGACAGCTGTCAAAATTTGACAGGAGAATTTTTTGAGTATTTTCAACAACTTTCCACCGCCAATATATATACGACCTTATAATTTTTTCATCAATTCCATTTTTCTTTAAACGATTTGACATATTGACAGCTATCAAATTTTGACAGGAGAATTTTTTGCTTATTTTTCCCGAAGTCTCCGCATCGAATACTATACGATCCCATAATTTGTTTCGTCAAAATCGCTTCTTCGTTTTATACCTGCCAGCTGTCAAAATTTGACAGGAGAATTTTTCGCGTGTAGATTATTGTATTGTCAGCGGTTCTTGATAAGTCTACAAAATTTAAATTAAATCTGACCGTTTAAAGTGGGTCAACATCGAGTTCAAAGAAGTCGGTTACAAACAAACAAACAAGCAAGCAAGCAAACATACAGGTGAAGCTAATAAAAGCGTGTTTAAAAGGATTGAGTTTATAATCTTGCCATGTCGCTGAGCCTCCCCACAACTACTACTATACTACGCTATCTTTTCCCGACCTATAACCAATAAAAAAAATCGTAAACTATGTTTTAGTATAAATTTAATAAATATTTTATAAATAAACACCCTTAATACTCAGTGTGCTTTTATGCCTGCAAGCGCAACAGTTTTTGATAGGACCAAAACGGGCGGAAATAAACCGATTTACATGATTTATCTCTTCTGTCGCTTAATTGATGAGGTCAGTTTGGGCTTTATCTAAAATATGGCTTATCTAGACTTTTCATGTTATTCAGACTGTGACGTGATTAACAGAAAAAGCATTACTCACAAACGTTATCAAACAAGTGGTTATAAATTAATTTGTGTTTACGTTCTACATAATTTTTATTTTTTTAATTATAAAATTGAGGTAGGTGTAGGAGTGGTTATGTTTAGGGTTGGGCAAAAATTCGATATATCGCTATTTTTGTCGATATATCGCTATATCGAATACCGATATTTAAAAAATAAAATATGGATTTATCGATTATCGATATTATCTATATTTATCGACATTATCAATATTATTGATATTTATCGATATGATTGATATATCCGATCACATCGATAATACCGATTTTTCGATTTTTTGATGTCAAATATCATTGATAATAAAAGAAGGGAAGAATGCGATAATCTTTATTGTTTTTATTCTTTATTTACGCCTTTACCTGATTTGTTTAGTGTTTAATGTCATTTTTGACTGTCACTAATGAATTTTTATACATGTCATTGTGTCTTCTGTTTAATAAAGTCAATCTTATCGATATATCGAATAACGATATTTAAAAAATAAAATATCGATATATCGACTAGGTATATCGATATATTTTTTAATATCGATATTATATATTGGAATTTCAATATCGCCCAGCCCTAGTTATGTTACACTGTAAAAAAGGTTTATAAAAAATCAGAAAACACAAGAAGAAATCCAACACATTTAAAAACTACTACAGAACGTCCTTTAGAGCTAGTCTACGGAAACTAGTATAGGTTGATGATCTAATAAAGGAATTAAGGACATTTAAAAATATCTGCAATTTTTTCTATAAATTTTGCGTCAAAATATTAAAGCAAAAGGAAATAATTAACAAGATAGAATTTATGACAAAGTTATTGAGAGACATTGGTCAAATCTGTGCATATACAGGGTGAAGAACTAAAAAAAAACGCCCGCTGTATCTTGGAAACCATTATAGGCGATTTTCTTAGAAATCCTATTACTAAAAGTGTATAAAAGGTAGCACTTTTAATCTAATAAAAATTCTGGAAAACTACCTATTGTTTTTGAGTTGTTGCTCTACCTTTTTGTTTAAGGGGGTAGGAGGGGACAGATGCGGATGTCTCTATGAAAAATATTCACAATTTTGGTTTGGCTTGTCAGAATTTGACAAATTTGAACTTGCTAAATAGGCTTTTTTCCTGTTTTATCAAGTTAATAAGAAAGTAAGTTGCTCTGAATTCCGTTGCGATACTTAGAGGGCGCTATTTAGTAGAATCAACAATTTCTTCATTTTTCTTTAATATTTTAAATGTAACGATATATATAAATTTTCAATTTAGGCAAAAAGAAGAATAAATAGGTAAGTATACAGGGTGTCTCACGGTCGATGGTACCTTAGACGTTTCTGACGAACCAGTAAAGGAATCGTTCTGAAAATTTGGTCGCGTACATAAACGGACATGCTCTACCAACCTAAAATATTTTTGACAATACAGAGTTGCCGCTTCCACCCTAAAATAATAGTAACTTCGACATGTTAAATGCAACACCATATGTTTTATTTTATTTTCGAAACCCCATTACTTTCCTTACAATTTTTATTAACTCTATCCTATACTTATCTCTTACCGTTTCTAAGATATAAATTAATTTCCTGTTTTTTGTCCGAAAACGTCACTTTTAAAAATGCTGATAATTTTGAACTCTAAAACACTGAAACACTGAAATTTGGTAAATAGTTAACTAATACCATAGGGCTCTTTGCCTTAGTCAGAAATCTTAGTTGCAATATACAGGGTGGTTAAAAAATACACTTATTCTGGTAACTTGAAGAAGTGACCATAAGTTATTTTATTCAAATGTAACCCTGTATATTATTACGGATTTGAAAAGCTGCTAAAATTTCACTTAATTCTTGTATATCATACCCGTACCTAACTAACTAGTTTAACCATTTTTTTGACGTATTAAGCATAATTTGTAAAATTTTCTATACAATTCAATTTCTATTCGGTTATTAGAAAATTAGCCATGACAAAAACTGGTGTTTACGTATGTTACTATGGTTATCGTTTTGACATTTCATTAAGTTTAGATACAAGATCGAAATACACTTTAAAGTCATGGAAGAAAACTATACAAATGCAGTTCTTATGAATTTATTTATTTTATTTGGACAATGTGATAGAATTATCGCCAGGACATGTATAAAGTTTAACGAAATGTACTCTAATTTACCGCCAATGAATCTCAGAAAATTCATAAGGATCCAGGACAATTTTATTAAATGTTAACTAGGTAGTCAAATAATAAAAGACTACTAAAATTATAACTAATAAAATGCTATTTTAACAGATGTTCAAAACGCTGGCCGTTTACATCCAAACACTTTAATATGCGGGTGTTGACTGCATGGATTTCAAAAAAAAATTAGTTTTAATGTTTTTTGCATGTTAATGCAAACACACATTGTCCAAATAAAATAAATAAATTCCTAAGAACTGCATTTGTATAGTTTTCTTCCATGATTTTAAAGTGTACCTATTTCTTCTTAATGAAATGTCAAAACGATAACCATGGTAATATACGTAAACATCAGTTTTTGTCATGGCTTACTTGCTAATAACCGAATAAAAATTGAATTGTATAGAAAATTTTACAAATTATGCTTAATACGTAAAAAAAATGGTTAAACTAGTTAGTTAGGTACAGGTATGATATACAAGAATTAAGTGAAATTTTAGCAGCTTTTCAAATCCGTAATAATATACAGGGTGTTACATTTGAAAAAAAGGACTTATGGTCACTTTTTCAAGTTACCAGAATAAGTGTATTTTTCAACCACCCTGTATATTGAAATTTACCATTTCTAAGATATAAATTCATTTCCGTTTTTTTTTAGAAATGGTAAGAGATAAGTATAGAATAGAGTTAATAAAAATTGTAAGGAAAGTAATGGGGGTTTCGAAAATAAAATAAAATATATGGTGTTGCATTTAAAAAATCGAAGTTACTATTATTTTTGTGTGGAAGCGACAATACTGTATTGTTAAAAATATTTTAGGTTGGTGGAGCATGTCCATTTATGTACGGGTTTGTTCGGGTTTGTTCGGGTTTGTTCGGGTTTGTTCGTCAGAAACGTCTAAGGTACCATCGACCGTGAGACACCCTGTATACACCACATATCAATATTTTTCGCTATTATGATAATGCCCTGTGATTTACCTGAATTTTTTTCTGTTTATCGAAACTTTTTATGAAAATAATAATTTTATGTTTTACTCAACAATTTTTGATGTCTTAACATGGCCGGAAATAAAGCGCTTATACATGATTTGTTTTGCCTGTCACGTAATTGACAAAGTCAAATTGGGTTTTATCCAAAATATAGCTTATTTGGAGTTTCATATTATTTAGGCTGATGTAACATGACTGGCTGATAATGCTTAAAGCCAAATGTTATCAGACAGATGGATTTGCATGCGAAATACCCGAAAAAAGAGTAATTACTATTTATTCGGGATTATGATCCCTGTTTTTAAACACGACGAGTTGTCTGGTTCTAAAAGTAAATTATTTTAATTTATTAAATTATTTTTTTTTATTATCGTAATTATAATAATTTTAAAGTACTAGTGTGTTATGTTACATAAGGGTCACGCTGGGAAATATATACCCCATGAGGCCGTAGGCAAGGTCTAATTTTCCCAAGGGACTTAACACGAGTGCCATACGAGCACTTGACAGATATTAATAAAAAATAGAAAATTATGGGGTTTCAATGCAAACTAAAAAACCTTGTATTATATTTTATTTACATATTTTTTAATAATAAATTTGATACGTAAAAGTAGGCTAGGGTGATTATTGTTGTTAATTTATTAATAACAAAAATTTTAATACAGTAAAAATTATAATTTTTGCAATTTTCTAGGGTAGGTAGTTTTTTAAAACATGGAAGAATTTCTGGCCAAAATTAAAAAGAAGTGGACCTGGCGTGTTTATTTATTATTTCCCACAAGTCAAGAACACTAGAGATAGTTATGACAAAGCCTTCGAAGAATTTATCGACTGGTGTGAAAAAAGAATGTGCCAGCATAGTATAAACTGAGATAGTTTATTGCAATAATTTTCGAATACCGAATAGAAAATGACACCTTTATCCACGTGGACAAAATACTCAATAATAAAAACGACTCTGAAAGTGTGAAAGAATGTTGATTTATCCGGATATGGCAAGCTTATTGCATTTTCGAAAAGTTAGTAGGTAAAAGTGCGTACAGTACTTTACGGATGTCGCGGCGCGATAACATATGCGCACGGTTGCATTGGATTTTGCAACCGTCACATTAAAGTTACAATTTTGAATACTCTCGCAAGATGGAGGCAAAGTCACGTGACACTTTGTCAATTTTGGTTTATTAAATTTTTATAATTTTTTATAAGACTTCCAGGACTGGACTTGAAAATTATACATGTGATACCTTCTAAAACAATTGATGCAATAGTCTCATCGATTCTACCGCTTTAATATTGTCAAATAATAATAATAATCTCTTTTCTTTTGAAAGTTTTGTTTAATAAATATTATAATTTAATATTAAACATGAGTTTTTATATGGTTTAAAGATTAGGTGTCAAAATAGATTTTAAACTGTATAATATTATAATTATCCAAACCTTAAAAATACTAAATTAACCGAAACGCAACTTTAAATAGGAATCTGTCACTTATATTTACTACAAGAGAATTTTTTTTTGTTTTATTTGTTCAGATTATACCTATAGGTAAAATACAATACCTACAGTTCAACATAAACTAATTAAATTCAGTAAGATATTCAGTGGCGTATCGTGGGGTTTGTGTTTGGAGGGGCGCAATAGAAATCCAATACCAAATGACATATAAGCAAATTGCTCGAAAAAGTATCTATGTATAAAAATTTTTTTTTTATAAATTCGGTTTTCGGCCCGTCGTTCACAAGTTTGTGATACTTTGTATCTGGCAACGGCCCCCCAGTTCTTTAATTTTATGGTTATCCGCTAATGGCAGCCTACAAAAATTTATTTGAATTATATTATTGACGAAATTCATTTTTATTAGTTCGAACTCGACGCGCGCTTACACCACAATAAAGTCCGAAATGTAACTAAAGCAATGCAGACGCTAAAATACCGCGACGATAGTAGAGTCCCTAAATAAATCGGATATAACCGGGTGGCGTTCGGGTTCGTTCCGCAAAATTTATATACGCCAGGCGAGATTCACCGTCCGTCGCCGCGTTTCAACGACGGAATTCAACAGTACAATTAGAGATGAGTTCAGAATTGGTGAGTTGCTATGGTTTTTTCAAATTTAGAAATTTTAACTACCTATATGAATAATAATAATAATATTAGTATTAAAATGAATAGTAATAATAAATATTTAAATAAACATTTAATTTGTGTGTTATGTTAAAATTCCTAGGAGGGGCGCGCCGCCACGCAGCCTTATAGAGCAACCGCAACTGCATTGATATTACATTTACCTACTGTCAAGGAAATCCCCATATATGACTTACGTAAGGTACGTAGACCCAAATATGGTTTTTATGGAATTTATTGGTTATGATACAGTTACATTTTTATAAACTTGTATGTGTGCTTAAATAAAATTAAAAGCTTCAATATAGCCAGGAATTTAATTTTTCTGTCAATGAAAACCCTAATTTATCAGTTTTTGACTTACGTAAGATACGAAGACGCAAATACGGTTTTTATAAAATTTGTTGGTAATGATACAGTTACATTAATAAACTTGTATGTGGGCTAACATACTATTAAAAGCATCAATTTAGCCTAAGATTGCATTTTTCTGTCAGTGAAAACCCTACTTTAACAGTTTTTGAGAAGTTATTGTCCGACCTCGGTAGAGAACGGACGTGGTTTTTTAGCGCTCTCATATCTGATAAGATATCGCCAAAAATTCACCGTGCAAAAAAGAATCGATGCTTTTGTGCGTGTAAATTAATAAGATCGCCCATCGATCTGTACAAAAACCTAAATATTTAAAGAGTATAAGTGTTTAAAACATACATGAACAGTGGCGTGCAGTGACAACATAAAATCACCATAAAAACGCCACACCCGCAGAAAAAAGACATTCTTCAAATTCCTAACGTTCCAACATCGAACAATGAACAACGAAGGGGGTGCCCTGGGCACCCAAAACGAACAAATAACGGAAAACAACGAGAATAACGACATCGAAATAGATAACCTGAGCATTGCCAGCAGCTGTCCAAGCAACGCCAGCATAAATGCGCATCCAAAAAGAGAGGGAAAAACTTTAATAAAATACCTCCAAACACACAAATCTTACTGTGGCACCTGCACGGACTTTTTCAAAATATGTAAAAATAAAATCGATCGAGACAGAAACAGGTTGGAAGTTATTCAACACCTCCGTAGAAAACATGTAGTAAAAAATAACATTCCGACTACCCCACCTTTGCCAACAAGAAGCAGAAAACCAAATGAAAAACTCGAAACAAAACCCATACTACTACAACAACAACAAGCCCTGCAGCAACAGCAAGTTCAGCAACAAATACAACAACAACAAAATGAAACCTTGGAAGAAAGAATAAGAAAAGAGCGTGATCAAATAATAAAAGGGCAAGATGTTTTTGTCAGGCCCAAGACACCAGCAAAAAACAAATATAGTAACATACTTCAGGACAGACCTATACAACTAACAAATAGATATGAAATATTAACGGACGACTCTGACAACGAAAACGGCATGGAAATGGATACTGACAACGAGTCTACGGCTCAATCAGAGATTTCCAATAAAACAAAACAAACTTTCAAGAACAAAAAAGCAAAACATACGGAAAATAAAACGGCACCCACACCAAAAACAACAGAAAAAACAAAGAAAGCAATCAAACCACCCCCAATTATCCTAAAAGGTATTATTAAAAATAAGCAAGCATACGACGAACTGACAAAGGATTTGAGTGAATATATTAAAAAAGGATACACCCTAAAATTTACAAAAAACAATACTATAATCTACATTGACGACAAGGAAGAATTTAATACTTACAAAAAATTGCTACAAGCTGAAGAAACCCTACAATGGCACACGTACGCCATGGAGGAAGAAAAGACACATGCCTTTGTGATCAAGGGATTGGACCACGGACCAGAAACAGAAGACATAAAAAACGAACTAATCCAACAACACAACATTCAAGTTAAAAAAGTATACATAATGAAAACCCAATACAGGACGCTATACATGGTAACGACAGACAATAACACAAAACTGCAACAGCTGGAGAAAATAAAGTACTTAAGTTATGTAAGAATTACATGGGAACGAAGAAAACAAAATACATTACTTATCCAGTGCAAGAAATGTGGACAATGGGGCCACGCAACAACGAATTGCTTTAGACAACAACGTTGCCTTAGATGCGCAGGATCGCATCCTACAGCACAATGTAATCCTGAATATGAAATAAAATGCATCAACTGTAACAAGGGGCACAGATCAACATCCCCTACATGCGAAGTATACATCTACAAGGCTCAACAAATTACAGTAAACAGACAAAAACAGACGACTCAATATAGACCAGCTCCAATTCCAAGAAACAACCCTTAGAACCAGTCGGCCAGGGCGAGTGGCCCAACAAATGCCAGAGCAAGTGGCATCCAGAACCAACCCCTACAAAATGAAGAATTACAGGATGAAACGGACAACTACACGGACCAATTCCCAACGCTACCAAAAACAGCCACAAATAGAATGACCACAACTCTACCTAGGACACGCCCACAAGGCACCGCACACTCGACCGCCCAAAATCAAGAAGTTCATGGAATGGCACAGGCAAGTGACTTGTTTTCTGCTATGAGAGAATTTAATAGCCTAATCAATATCAATGAATTCATTAGATTCCTAAATGACTGTTCCAGAGAGCTAAGGAAAGCTAAAAATCAGGGAGAAAGAGTATCTTTAATGATGTCCCTTATGGGAAACAACCTAAATAACTACCAAATTAGCATTCCTTAGCTCTCTGAAAATTGCTACATGGAACGCTAACAGCTTAAGTATAAAAGTAGACGAACTTAAATTTTTCCTAACCAAGCATAAAATAAGTATCATGTCTATTACTGAAACGAAACTAGCCCCTTTGACCAAAATTAAATTTAGAAACTATCAAATATACCGGACTGACAGAAATGCTAGAGGAGGAGGTGTAGCACTACTGATTAAAAATTCTATTCCACACGTTAAATTAAACAATACAAATTCAAACATTGAACATGTATCAATTCAACTAAAAAATGGAATAGTAATCAGTAGCTGCTACGCACCCCCTAACCAGCGATATAATGACAACGACCTAAATCAAATTTTCAATCAAGCAAATAAAACACTCTTACTTGGCGACCTAAACGCAAAACACACAACAATGAAAGCAAACGTAACAAACGAAAACGGACGTACAATAATGAACTACTTAAACAATTACGATATACAAATTATTTTACCACCAATCCCAACATATTATAAACCAAACAGTGCACCTTCATACCTTGACATATTTTTATATAAAAACATACCTGACCTACCAGACGCAATAGTAATAAACGAGCTTTCTTCTGACCATTTATCTGTACTTTTAAACTGGGAAATAAACATACAAAAAGACGCAAAACAAACAACATGGACATACAGTAATGTAAATTGGAATCACTATAAACAAATATTAAACCAAAATACAGAAATAAACAATGACATAACAACGACACAACAACTAGAAAATGAAATAGACAAACTGACAAGCAATATTAAAAATGCAAGAAATATAGTAGCAAAGAAAATAAAAATACAAAAAAATGAAATTACACTACCAGCTGACATTATAAACTTAATAAAATTTAAAAACGCTATTAGAAAGAGATGGCAGAGACAAAGGACCAGACAAGACTACATAGAAATGAGACAATTAATAAATGAAATTAAAATATGAATACAACAACACAAAAATCAAACATGGACAAATATTATAACAAACTTAACAACTACAGACAATTCTTTGTGGAAATTAATAGGACGTACAAAAAAGACAGAAACAAAAATACCATCTTTTGAGCAATACCCACAGAAAAACAAAGAAAAAGCACAAACACTGGGAGACCATTACGGACAGACATGTGCAGGAAAGCCAAATATTACAATTGAACAGAACGAAATAACAAACTTTGCAAATAACTTTACAAAAAACAAATACCCAATACCACCGACAGTACGACAAAAACTCTTTACAAATCCTACTGAGGTCAAAGGGACAATAAGGGAGCTGAAAAACAAAAAGGCACCTGGGGAGGACGAAATTGCCAACATTTTAATAAAAAATATACCACGTAAAACTTTGGTCCAATTTACGTACATAATAAATTCAATATTCCTATTACAGCAATTCCCGAGCCAATGGAAGAGAGCTATCATTGTACCTATATTAAAACGCGGAAAACCGAAAAATAGACCGGACTCATACAGACCGATAGCTCTCCTAAGTTCGCTCGGGAAAGTAGCAGAAAAAATTATTTACAAAAGAATGAAGATTGGCCGTTGTGCTGTTGGTAGCGCATGTCGCGCAACAGGCTATTAAAAAGTTCAACCAACAGCAAACAACAGTACTCCTGTCACTTGACATAAGACAAGCGTTTGATAATGTTTGGTACAATGGGCTAATCTTCAAACTTATTACTGTGCACCACTTTCCATTATATTTAATATCATTAATTTACTCTTATATTATAAACCGCACATTAAAAGTAAATATAAACGGCAGTTTCTCCGAACCAGTAGCTCTACATTCAGGCCTTCAGCAAGGCACAAATTTGGCAGCTCCCTTGTTTAATTTGTATACAGCGGATATTCCGTTTTACCATAATACAAATCTTGCCATTTTCGTGGATGATGTGTTATTATACGCCAGTTCGTATTATGCTAATGCAGCGAGACAACTAATTTCGAGCCACCTAACTGTGTTACTACCTTGGTACCAGAAATGGACACTCGAAATTAATGAGAATAAATGTGAATGCATAGTCTTAGCTAGAAAAAGAATAAACACAAAAATAAATCAAAACATCATTATAAACGGAAAAGAAATTATACCTTCAGAAACTTTAAAATACCTAGGGGTAGTACTTGACGACAAACTTCACTTTAGACAAAACACCAACCAAATAATGGCAAAATTTATTTCAATTACACACGTACTAAATAAACTGTTACATAAAAATTCTCTACTATCTCCAGACAACAAACTGACAATTTACAACCAAATAATAAAACCAGCCTTGACTTATGCAGCACCAGTCTGGTGTAGCATGACGGATTGGCACTTTAGAAAAATTCAACGATTACAAAACAAGGTTTTAAGACAAATATTAAAAGAAACAAGATATGCACCAATTCATCATCTACATCAGGCTACCCAGACGCCATACATCTTTGACTACGTACAAGACATTTCAATTAAATTCTATCAAACGCAGCCCCAACAAACACGTATGACTGAAAATATACTACAAATTAGACATAACGACAACCCCGTACACAGACCATTACACTCAAGACTACCCCTTTATTTTCAATAAAAATAATTAGAAAGTAAGTACATAATATAACACATCGTCCACTGAATTGGTACGGAGATTATAACTCCACCACAAATTATAGACTTGCCTACTGATAAATTTAAGCCTTATGGCAAAGTTTTCGCGCTACAGTACCTGAATAAAATTAAGCTGGTTTTTAATTATTTTTCCAGTAAATAGTCATTTAGAAATTTTTAACTTTACAATAGCAATGCATTATTTTTTGAGTTCACTACGAACAAAATAAATTCTCTCATGGCGGTAAAGAAGTCACGGAACCGACCAGTCCAAGTGTACTAATAATAAATCAAAATAATTAACCACAGGGCTAAAACCAACCCCGCCGGTGTTACCAGTGCCTGTCCTAGGTAGAGACAGTTATATAGGACTGACTCTAACCTATTGACCACATAAGACACATATTATATGTATGATATTTATATTTCATATATTTATATCTTATATTATGTTAAGTTAATTATTTGATATACCCAATTATTTTTGAACAAATAAAGCCCTTTTTTGATTGATTGATTGAGTTTTTGACTTACGTAAGGTACGTAGACCCAAAAGTGATTTTTATGGAATTTGTTCGTTGAAATGCAATTTATTGATACCGGTACATTTCTAAACATGTATGTAGGCTAACTTAATGTTAAAAACTTTATTTTATTGCCATTCAAACAATAATAATAGTAATATCTAATAATAATTTCACTTATCTAAGGTACGTGTAGGTACCCAAAAAATAGAATTATATATTTGTTCGCTATAATATTACATATTAATATGGTTACCTTTTACAACTACTATATAGGCTGAAATAATTTTAATTCCCGTCGATAATCGATCCTGACAAGTGATTTGTCTTCGAGCCCTGTTTCCTTCTGCCAAACTGAGCCTCACTGATGAGCCGTAAACGGCGAAACGCGTCTGAGGATGAGTTTGGCGAAAGGAAACAGACAAAACTTTTTTGCATTTATAATTTTAAATAGTTTATTTCAACCTTGCTATTGCCAAACAATGATAATAATAAAAATAATAATAGCAATAATAAAAATAATTCCTTCAAAATCAAATAGCTCATTTTTAAAGGTTAATAATATGGAAAGCTGTTTTGGTATTTGGCAGAACTAGGCGGTACCCGGTTTTATCAACCTACCCGATTTTGTCCAACTCTTCCCTACCTACCTAAGTCAGAGAAATAATTTTTACCTATTTTTCTTGAAACAGAAAAGGATACCTAGATAATGCCAAATTCAAAAATTATACATCAGAAACCCAACCTTTAAGAACAAATATTTTAAGAACAAAAATTTCACAAAGTAACTTTTAGACAAAAACGGCGTTCAGATGAAATGAATTTTATAACTTATCGATGAAATCAACTAACGAGCAAGGCACACATTAATATTTATGATCCTTACCTAATGAAAAAAAAATAAAAAATATTAATCTGAAAATTTTTGGTCAAATGAATAATAATTGTAGATACTTACCGGCCACACAAAAATAATTAAAATTTAATGAAAGTAAAAATAAAAGGCACCATAACGACAAAATATTTTGAAAACGTAATTAAATGTAACAAAAAGCACAAAAACGCAATTCATAACTCTGTCTTTGGGCTCATTACGGTCCACTACAAATCTGGGGATATTACAATGTCCAAATATCAGCTGATCGATGAAAAATTTCTGCTGTGATCTGTTTTAAAACGAGAGTATTCGTGCCTTGTAGATTTATTTAAGCTTGCGCGCTCCATATTTTTATTAGAACTCGACGTTCTCGAAAACTAGCCAGCCGACCGTCCACCAGCAACCCGCAGACCAGCTCGAAGCCGACGTTGTGTTGGAGAAACCAAAGGTTGCATTTTGTTTATTTGAAGCAAAAAAAAAACGAAAATCAGGGGAAGAAAGTACCGGTACCAAACTGTATGGAACATGACCTATTTTATTTGTTTTTTATTCATTTTTGTGTCAGAAATGTGGCATTAGAACCCTAACTTTTAATAACAGAAGAAGGAATATCTCTAAAACGAAGCGTTTACGTTGAAACCCGTTTTAAGATTCTACTCCCCAAAATTCATCATTCGTAAAAAATCATAAATTTTGGAGTGGCCAGCGTATAATCGATATTTACCATTTTATAGATTAAAAATTTTTATTTAAAAAAAAACCCACGCAAAGGTACAGAAACAACTTATAAAATATTCTTCTTTTTGATCCTGCAAATCTCTTATATAGATACTTTGCGAGAAAAAATTATTTGCATCAAAGAGGGCCCTGCATCTAAGGACGTAATGCTTAGCCGTAGAGCTTAATACCTGTTGGGTGTCAGTAGCTACCTGAATTAACAATCAATCAGTTATTCCGTCATCTTTGACGGTCATTACAACTAATTTGATTCATCGCTAATTTTTCCAATTTCTTCAACAATAATTCACACAATGGGCTTTACGGAACAGCACACAACATTCATGACTGAAGCGTATTTTCAAAACGGGGTTAGAGTAAATGGTCAGTGACAATACAATCCGGGTTTGTGCATAGACGATTTTCACGAACATTTTCCTAACGTTGCTTTTATTGCTGTGGATTTTTATCATTGCCTGAAAAGAACCGTGGCTATATTTAGGGAATTAAGTTCTATACAACACAAAATGGGGCAGGAACACCATCTGTGAAAACAGAATAATTTGTTGCAAACGTTCGTGAAATAATGCAAAATACGCCAACATATTGTATAAGACCCCCGTCCCAAGCAGTGGGAAGGTCTTATGGAACATGCAGGACTATTCTTAAGTAGCAGCTAAATTTATTTCCTTGTAAAGTGCACGTATTCCAAGAAATACAAGTCGCAGACTTTGAAGGACGCAGGAATTTATTGGAAAGAAATGATTTATTAGACCTGAGATTTTTTTCGGATGAAGCCTGGTTCCACCTCTCCGGTTATGTGAATTCTCAGAATACACGCATGTGGAGTAGTAAAAATTCCCATTTTTTATAGAGTCCATATTGCACCCTCAAAAAATTGGTGTCTGATAGCTGTTTCCCGAAGAAGAATTGTTGGTCCTATTTTTTCCACGACACAGTTACTGCACAGTGGCATAGAGACAATATTTTAAATCTATTTGTGGAGCAATTACTTGGCGACGAACTACATCTTGGATATTTTCAACAGGACGGTGCAACCGCCCATACAGCCTCCAAAACTATTAACTACTTACGCAATTTTTTCGACGACAGATTGATCAGTTTTTGATCAGACATTGAATTCCCACCTAGATCACCTTGTTTAACGGTTATAGATTACTTCGTTTTTCCTGATTTAAAGAACACTATTTTTAAAACGCCAGTTGCAAATTTAGAACAATTACAAGAAAGGATTATCCAAGAATGTGATAACATAAATGCTGGTCAACGCCTTCAAAAATATGAAGAGACGTGTGAATTTATGCTTGGAGCATGGAGGTGGCCAATTTCAGCAATTTATTTAATTATTTGTCTTTTTCTTTCTGTATATTCTTACTTTGTTATTTTTGTTAAGAACAAAAATAAATTTGTATTTGTCTACTTATTTTATTACTCATTAGTTTGGCATATCATGTCATAATATGAATTTAACAAAATTTTAACCTAGATTTTGTTAGATATATCGTCCCCATATCATTGTGATCTAAACCACACTGAGAAAACAGGGCCAGCTAAATTTCTGTGCTGGAAATTTTTAATAACCATAGCTTAAATAATTGCAACGGTTGTTATTTTTTAATATCTATAACTACATAGGTTTACTTAAGCTTATGAACTTTTTTATTTGAATCAGTATTGGTAAAGGCAACTAATGATTTTTATTATGGTAACAACTGAAAATTCGTTATTAGGTACTACAACTAAATATGTAGCTGTAATTACAATCGCAGCCAAATTAATATCCCTTTACTTACTGCAGCTACCAGCTAAATAGCTACAAGTCGAAAAAGTAACAGCAGCAGCAAAAAAATATATCTGACAACTATGGATTTGGACCTGCCGGCTATTCGAATATTTTCGTGACCCGTCGGGACGTGTTCGTGCTGACAAATTATGGCGGGATTGGCGGGTCGACTTGTGCCTCGTGCCGTACCCAATGCCCATCCCCATTTTACTATTAGGCCGTGGGTTGAGTGGTGGTATTAATTGTTCTGTTATTTTTTACATGGTGTGATTTGTGTTCTTGTTGGAGGTAAGTTTTTCGTAATTTTGGTAGTAATTTAATTATGTGTTTTTAATGCAAATATTGACAAACAAATTTTTAACCATAGTTAGTATTTAACCAAAAATAGTTATATTGTATTAAAAGTGATTTATTTTACTTGTTTATAGCAAATGTACCTAAATACTGTATTTTGTAATTTTTGCTATACTCTCTCTGCTATCTATAATATATAGAAACAATAATATTTCTGATACCGGTTGCTCTATATAATATATATCCATACATTTGTACCGAATATTGTCTTTTCTGTTTCTTTTATGTATAGCATAATTACTATATTATTAGTTGACATATTAGGTATGTCAAGTTTTTTAGTGATAGTTTTGATCTCGTAGGTTTACGTTCTGTACTTTTCAGTACTTATCATAGTCAAGGTTTCAACGGATTATTTTTATCTGTAAGGTTTACGTTTTATGTTAGTTAAGTATACGATGTCAAGTTTTTTAGTGATTGTTTTGATCATGTAAGTTTACATGTAGGACTTTTAATTATTTGGCATTATGATGTCAAGTTTTTTACTGTTTACGTTTTACTGGGTGATAACGAATGTTGTTACCCCCTATTTTTTCTGTAGTTTTATTAATATACAAACTTTTTTCAAATTTCAGGAAATTTCTAAGTGCATAGTTTTTAATAAAATCATACTTTTAAAATCATATTCGGTTTAACTGGAAGTGATTCTAATTTTCTTATTTGAAGTGGGGCGCCCAGTATATTTTTACCGGAAGTATATTTACCTTCTTTCTGGTCCGGTTTAACCGGAAGTTTATATAAAAAAGTACGAGAGGGACATATCGTGAGACTTACCTATAATGAAGGCTATATAGCTATCAAGTTCGTTGTCACCCGGTATATAATTTGATATTATTATTTAAAACTATACTTTAATTTAATGATTATTTACTGTTAAATAAGTAAAATTGGGTTATGGTCAATTTTTAATTAAAAAATATTATATTTTTGTTAATGTTTTGATTTATTATAATTTTTAAAGCATCTTCAGAACTACAAACCATTAAAAATATATTTATTTGAATAATAAATTAACTAATATAAAACTTATTTGGAACATACTGTAAGTACTAGGGAAATGGCAAATAATTAATATTTAATAAATCTTGAAAATATAAATAATGTGAATTATATTTTTAAGTACCTATAATCAAGGTATGTTCCAAATAGGTTTTATTTTTAGATAATTAAATTAAAATATTTTTATTTTTTGTAGTTCTGAGGATGGTTTAAAAAAATTAATAAACGGAAACTCATCAAAAACTTAATTTTTTTCAATTAAAAATTGACCAAAAGCTTCAGTAAACTAATAAGTAATACCTGTGGTAATACTTATCCTGTTAATGTTTTAAAAAAATGTATTACTATATTATTATGGCTTAATAAAATTTTAATAACTATACTTACCTACATTAAGTTTTTTTATGCTTACCTGTACAACCTATATAATGTGAGTACCTACCTCTAGTTTCGCACTATATGTTATCTTTCAGGCTTTGCCTAAAAAAAATCTTACCTGACCTGGATAAAAAGGAAATTTATATATAAATTTATATCCCTAATTATGCAAACTTTAACTTCGTTTTTTAAGTCAAAAATCATTGCTGTAGCAAACACAACAATTACTTAAGACAAGTCAACGCACTACTTATTACAGCAATTTATTTAGTTTTTACAGGTCCTATAAGTAACTGCAACAGTATAAAAATTAACTACCATTAAGTAAATTTTGTTTATAAGGGTAAATAGCACAGTAGTAACCACAACAACTTAATTTGTTGTACTAACTAAACTATGGATCTCCTATTAAAAATAACAATAATACTGATAACAATTTTTTTGGTAATGGTAGGAAAGCCTGTTAGGTAACCACCGCAAACTCAAAATGACTTATGTGATGTGATACTTGTGGTAAGTCGGCTGTTCCAGTACTTTCATTTTAATAACGGCAACAACGGACATGATCTGTCCCCTATGTTATTACGATTTCTAGCTACGGTAAGTCGATTTCTAATAAGGGCTATTAGAAATTTTCCTCAGTGCAAGCGCTACGTTTTTTAATCTAAGCCCTCTTTGATGCAAATGCAATTTTTGCTCGCACTGTAGATATTAATATAAATATAAATAATATTCGATGTTAATGTTCATTTCGTATTTAAATAGTGTTTTGAGTTAACTAAGAGAGGGAGCGATGCTCCCGGCCCTTTAGGACCTGGATATTAAATAAGAAATGTTAAGCTAGTATTTTTTAACGATTAAATGAAAACATAATAGTCTCTTACGCAGTGTAATATTATTTAAGGAAGTTCATGTTTTAAAACATTCTTTACCCCACCCAATAAAAAGTTAATAAAGATGAATAAAACATGAAAGGTTTTTCGAATACTAAGATATGTGTACTCAAGTTTTATGTGTTATGCGGCAATCTAAATCTTAAAAAGCCAAAACGGACGCCAACGGCTTAGAAAAGCCTAAAATGTTCCGGATTTACTTGCTTAAAGTAACAACATAAAATGTATATAAAAAACAAAATATTTGACGTTAATAATATTGAAAAATTTAAATTGTTCGGTTTGGTTGACATTGTAAAGTAATGTTGGTCAAAAAATATTTTTTTTATCATTGAATATTAATAATAATGTTAAAAATAACCTGATTTAAAAAAAAATTGAACCATATTCGTAAGCCTCTATACCAGCCTTTGTAGCATGTGTCCCACGATAATTTATAACAAAATATTTTGAATAAGCAATAGTCGGGTAGCGTAGGGAATGAAAGCCGGTGGGTAATAGAAGCCATTACAAATAACTCTAATTTTTCTTTTGCTCTCTTCATTTTTCTGCTCAAGATAGGGCCTTTGCACTAGCCCTTGACTTTCCAGTATGCTGAAGTCTTGAACCATAGTCGTAAGCCTCTATACCAGCCTTTGTAGCATGTGTCCCACGATAATTTATAACAAAATATTTTGAATAAGCAATAGTCGGGTAGCGTAGGGAATGAAAGCCGGTGGGTAATAGAAGCCATTACAAATAACAGAATATACACGAACGCTCAAATCTTTCAAAAATAAGTAGAACGTCTTCAAACTTGTTCGGCTAAATCGGTCGATCCTTGTCAGACTCTTGGTACCAAGCATACGCGCGTGACCAGCGAATGCCTGTTTTGTGCTCAGCGCTTACAAAAATAACGATTTTTTGGTATTACGGTATGTAGAGTTAAATTTAACTTATCTTGATATTTTTATGTCCATTATACAGGACATTTTTGATTAAACATACTGTAAAACCTATTTTTGTATTTGTCAAATTAATAATGCAGTCGAAATAAAAGTATGGGTACTACACTGGGCTTACCTATGACATTTTTTTTATATGCGTAGTTAGCTTTTGCAAATCAGTTTAAACATAGATTTCATTTGAATATATCTCGTAAGAGATAATTTTGTATGTATCAAATTGGTTGAGACTCATTGACATTTGGCTGTTTGTCGTATATTTTTGTTAGTGAAATCCTCTATTATGAGTCGCTATACAAACGCCAAGATTACTGACAAGTATTTCATTTACAGACTTTCTGATAGCAATTCACTACAAGCTGCGATTTTCTAACCGTAATGTTCCTGATAGAAATACCTTCCAAAGTATTCAAGGTCTTCATGAAACAGGCACATTGAAACAAATATGGAGGTTTAGGAAGGCCAATAACAGTAAGAACGGTAGAAATGGAAGAGAATATTGTGCTGGACATGATAAAAAAAAGATTCTCATACTTCTACTCGAAAATCTTTGAATGTAAGTAATGGGACTGTTTGTTGTACCTATACAACGCTTTTAGGCCCTTCTTCCCGCTAATTTTCCTAAACGGATTGTATTCTGTCAATGGCTATTGCATTCATTGGTTCAAATCCCTCAACTACTGACGCTGATTCTTTTTACCGATAAATCGAATTTCTGTTCACGAGTAATTAGGCAGGTTGATCAACAACACAGACGGTAAATTAATGTGTGGTAAACATGTTATTGGCCCTAACTTTTTTAATGAATATTTGAATGGCCCCTTGTATCTAGATTTTTGCAAAATAAATTGCCAAATTTATGTCTAAACCTACCAATGGCTATAAGGGATGCAATGTGGCTACAACACGATGAGGCCCCAGCACATTATTCATTACAAGTAAGCGGCCACCCCGATCACCCGACTTAACTAAATTAGATTTCTTTTTGTGAGGCTACGTTAAGGAAATAGTTTATCAGGAACCTCAAACTACACCAGAAAACATGCAGCAAAGAATCGTAAATGCATTTTTTAACATTACCCCCGATTTATTACAAAGAGTAGAAAGGTCATTTCATACTCGTCTTCGTTTGTGTCTCCAAGAGAACGGAAGACATATCCAACATATATATTCCAGTAGGTAATTTTAGAAATGTTTATTTAGGTAATTTATGATTTTACTTTATTACATTTTAATGTCAATAAATTGTTTTTGCAAGCCACCTTCGATATTTATTCATAATTAATAATGACTGTTGAAATAGTTGATAAAATGAGATTTGTGTAAATAAGTCTTGATGCATTAGAAATTGCGATAGAGTTGTAATTAGGACAAATGTTGGATTTTTAATTCTGCATCGAATGACATAAAATATACTATTTGAAATAAGAAAAATAAATTGCTTTAAAGTTTGCAAAGTTTGACACTAAACTATGGACACACTGTACAATTCATGTTAATCAAACTTGGTTAGCGAGACTGTTAGACGTTAGAGTTCCTTTGTATAATTTTATTAACGAGGCAATATTTTTATTTTTTATATATTTTTAAAACCAGTGGTGCAAAACTGATATTTATTAGTTTTTTTTTTTCGTCTATAATACTGATTCGATTTCAATAAAATTTTAGGTGTATGTAGGTAACTATAGGAGGCACCCAAATAAGTAAGACAATATATGGCATGTAATATAAAAAATACATCCTTATGAGGTCACACTTTTTTGGAACACCCTGTATGAAAAAAATATATTTTCCTAAAATGGCGTCCTGCAGTGGCGGTTCGTGGTTAATTTAAACGGGGAATCAAAATGACGCAACAAGGCAGAAAAGCGCCCATAATCAACCCTATTCAGTACTATCAAGTTTCGTAAATTAAATTAATTAATTTTATTTAATTATTAATTAATAATTAAATCATTTTTTCCCTTCTGACACGTACTGCTTGCAGTTGAACTTCTTTAACAAAGAAAAGGTTACTTTTCTAAGATGTTCTAGTAAAACTAAAAATTTTTTTTTAAATCTTTTAAATCTATTAATTTTGCACAGAATGTGTATGTTTTGACTCTTGACTGGGTAACTGGGCCGTAACAAGCCTGGTACCCCAACAGCATTTCACTTCAAGCTAAATAATGCTTTGACTTTTACGAATACCAAATTTTTTCTTTTTTCTTTCCCTCTCATTCCAATACTTTTACATGTCTCCGACAAAGTTTAATGAAACTTAAGATTTCTCACTACTTATACCTAAATGATTTTCACAAAGTCTGTTAAAACTCTCTAATTTTTCTTTTGCTCTCTTCATTTTTCTGCTCAAGACAGGGCCTTTGCACTAGCACTTGACTTTCCAGTATGCTGAAGTCTTGTCGGTCTTCTGACTATTCATTTTTTACATCTCGTGTACACCATTGAAAGCTCCATTACGGCTCAATCCCACTTATTATTTTCTCTATTGCTGACAATATCAGCATTGTACTATTTACTTAGTTTTCCTAATGATGAGTGTTTCTACACTCGAAATTATTATGAATTATTCTAGGTTTGCCTAGTTATTCTAATAAACTTGTGGAGAAAGACTTTGTGCTTTTCTTTTTTCTATACACTTCTTCAAAATTAAATTAGTTTCGTAAGGTACTTATAATGTTTATAAATAATATAAGTAAATTATCATAATTCATTTTTGACGGTCCGAAAAAGGTTTTTATTGCAAATTACCATTTCCCCTGACTAATAATAATTACCTACTCAATTGTTCATGTATAATTTTTTTTAGAATCTTCGAAAAAACAGGTAATAAACTTGTCGGTTTAAAGGAGGATAACTCACTAGGATTATTATTTTTGGGAACTAGCATTGACAAGGAAATTTGTTGCAAGAAATGCAAGAATTAATTATAAAAGCTATGTGATGTACCGTGCGAGCAAAAACTATTTTCATCAAAGAGGGTTTGGATTAAAAAACGTGAAGCTTGGTTTAGATCACAATAATATGGGGACGATATATCTAACCAAATCTAGGTTAAAATTTTGTCAAATTCATATTATGACATGATATGCCAAACTAATGAGTAATAAAGTAAGTATACAAATACAAATTTATTTTTGTTGTTTACAAAATTAACAAACTAACCATACACAGAAAGAAAAAGAAAAATAATTACATAAGTAGCTAAAATTTTTTTTTTGTAATTGTTCCAAATTTGCACCTTGTGTTTTAAAAATAGTGTTCTTTAAATGAGGAAAAACGAAGAAATTCACAACCGTTAAAAAAGGTGATCTAGGTGGAAATTCAATGTCTGATCGAAAACTGATCAATCTATCGTCGAAAAAATTGGGTAAATGGTTAATAGTTTCGGCGGCTGTATGGGCGGTTGCACTGTCCCTGTTGAAAATATCCAAAAGTAGTTCGTCGTCAAGTAATTGCTCCACAAATGGATTCAAAATATTATCTCTATGCCGCTGTGCTGTAACTGTGTCATGGAAAAAAATAGGACCAACAGCTTCTTCGGGAAACAGCTAACCAGACACCAATTTTTTGAGGGTGCAATGTAGACTCTACAAACACATATATGTGTATTCTGAGTATTCACATAACCGGAGAGGTGGAACCAGGCTTCATCCGAAAAAAATGCCAGGTCCAATAAATCATTTATTTCCAATAAATTTTGGGTAAACTATTAAGAGTAATTCCTGTGACTTTCAAAATCTGTGGCATGTATTTCTTGAAATACTTGCACTTTATAAGAAATAAATTTAGCTGCTTCTTAAGAATAGTCCTGCATGTTCCACAAGATCTTCCCACTTCTTGGGACAGGCGTCTTATACAATTTGTTGGCGTATTTTGCATTATTTCACGAACGAAAGTTCTTCTGTTCTTACAGATGGTCTTCCTGCTCCTTTTTTGTGTTGTATAGAACCTGTTTTCCTAAACACAGCCACGGTTCTTTTCAGGCGATGATAAAAATCCCCAACAATAAAAGCAACATTAGAAAAATGTTCGTGAAAATCGTCCATGCACAAACCAGGATTGTATTGCCACTCATTATTTACTTTAACCCCGTTTCGACCGTACATTTTTGTGCTGTTCCGTAAAGCCCATTGTGTGAATTGTTCAAGAAATTGGAAAAATTAGCGATCAATCAAATTACTTGTAACGACTGTCAAAGATTACTGAATAACTGATTGATTGTTAATTCAGGTAGTTACTGACACCCAACAGGTATTAAGCCCTACGGCTAAGCATTTCGTCCTTAGATGCAAGGCTTTCTTTGATGCAAATAATTTTTACTCGCACGGTTCTAAGTGGAGGAATATATTTTTCCTACGAGCGTGCGCAAAGTAGTACTTTGCGCACGCATTTTTGTGTGCAAAGTTACACTTTTCCGCACTAGTGCGGATAAGACTTTTATCCGCACTGGGTGCGGAAAAGTAAAACTATTCAAAAATCTCCTTGGTAGGGAATATTTATATTTATTTTAGTAGCTGTAAACTATTTTATGGCAATGTGAGAAGCCGTTGCAAGAGTATTCTCTTTTATCTTTTAATCGTAATTCCCGATATTTGTATTTCAGCTTAAAACGAAAAATTTAGTTTCCTATTATTTTTTTTATTGTTATGTAATTTTTTAATTTTCTATTATTTTTTTTTGTTATGTAATTTTTAGTTGTAAGTATATTATAGTTCTTTCTTTAAAGTCGAATTAAAAATTATTAAATAAATTATCATATTTTTATTTTTGTTGTTATCTGATATGAAGCTCGTAGGAAAAATGTTGTTCCTAACAAGTGCGCAAAGTGCTTTTCCGCACGCAAGAACTTATCCGAACTCCGCTTCGCGTCGTTCGTCCAACTGTGCTTGCGTGCGGAAAAGTATCACTTTGCGCACTTGTTAGGAAAATAACTATTTTCGATCTTAGCTGTCAGTCAGGGCATTAGAACGCAACCCAGAGATGATTGTTTGCACCTTCTCAGCACTTAACTCGGGAAATTTATAATTGTCAGTATTGTTGTAAAAGCAATAATTCACCAAATGATTTAAGAATAAATTGTTATTAGCTTTATTATTAAGAGAATAAATACAATTAATTAAAAATAAATATAATTTGAAATTTTATACCGAACCAGCCCTAGATTTTTTAATATTTTTATTGTCACCAACTTAGTTAAAAAAATGTCCTAATGTGTAAGAATATTCGTATAATTACAAAAGTGTAAGCTTGAAAGAAAATATTTTTTTTTTCAATAAGGAAATTTTTTCCTTTCAAGAATAAATCATTTATCGAATTTCTAGAAAGTATGATATTTCATGTTTCGAGTTTTAAGAAGGAAATAGCTTTACGAAATCATAATTCTTGATAATATCCTACAAAATACAAATTTAAATACCACCTACCATACACATAAATAAGAACGATAAGAAAATAAATTAAAACGTATTGTATTAAATATTTTAGGCTTGTAATATAAAACTGAGAGCAATAATTTAATTTTTATTAAATAGTTTATGGACATATCTATATAATAATATACAGTGACCACCAGAAAGTATGACTACACAAAAACAAATATAGATTCGTTTGATAATGGAGATAGCCGAAGGTTGTACAAACCAATTGGAATTCAGTTACTCCCAATAATTTGGTTTCCAGTTTTATTTAACTGGTGAGCATAATAAATAGTATATCAATATTTTAGTATCCCCTCATTTTATCACGTTTTCAACTGTCACGAAGCATAATTTTAATGGTACGATAACCATACTTAGAAGCATGCGAGATGAAGCTAAAAGGATTATAATTCTTTTTAAAACACTACTAAAAGAACATCACTTACCTGAATTTTTTTTATTTTTGCACGGCTTTATTTTTTACCTTGTAAAATATTAAAGTGCATTAATTAAGTTACAAACATACTATTAATCTGCAAGAAACAATATTTCTCTCTCTGCAAACCGCATTAAAATTCGTGATATCGTTTCCAAACTACACACCTGTAATAAACGTGTTAAAAAGCAATTTGTCGAACTTTGAGGTGAGCACTTTATATTCATTCTGGTCCGACTATTTTGTCATATTCTCTAGTTTTGTACAATGTTTTAAAACAAATAACTCTCCCATGTTAATTTAAATGTAGCAAAACTATTATCACATAATATATTATAGATATGTTCTGTGGTATTATATTTGAATTTAAAAAATTAAATGGCCTTTCTTATTTTAATTGAATAAACTTCATTTCTATAGATAAATAGATGTACAGAGAATTTGTTTATAATATATTAAACTAGTCAATCTAGTTTGTTTAAAAAAAACTACAAAAAAACACAACGGTAAGTATTAATAATGTGTGTGTCATATTCTTTATTGTTGTGCAGGGTTAAAAAGCAGCATAAAATGCGTATCATAATCGTTATCATAGTAGATGAAAAATTCAACTAAAAATAATTTTTGGTAAATTATATATAATCAAAACTGGAACGGGACTCGTACAATCGGCATATCTCCTGAGAAGCTTTGAATGTCGTAATCACACAGTATATTTTTATTATTTATTTCAGTGCATGGTGCTAGTGAACTAAAGTACACCGTTAAATCGGTTTGTTTTTCGTACTCCGTCTCATTTAAGATCGTAGAAACCTTACTGTAGTAAATGATTATTTTTTAATTTAAAATTAGATTCCAAAATATTTTAGTATTGTCTCTCACACTACGCACTGAAAATTTATTCTTTTAGTAATATATGTCATACTTACATGGTTCTTACTCGATGTGTAGAACTGAAGGTTTTTTAATTTAATGGCGATCTGACTGTAGTATATACCATTAAAAAAATATTACAAAAATACCATTAATTACAATAACATCTAAAATAGTTTGGTTTTAAAGAAATTCTGTAATACTTTCCAAGATATGTGACTTTAGATAAGATATCATATTTATACTTATTGTGCTCTTGTTACAAAAATGTTAAGAAACAATCGAGTATTTACTTGACCACAAAATATATTTCATGTTACAATACAGATAATTCGAAAAATTACATTTACAAAATTATCATTATCATAATGATGGGGATTCATTTCTCCGTTCCACCATGTTAAAACAAACCTATCATTAAATACTACTAATTTATAAATTACGCTTATGTTTAAAAATTATATTAAATTTATACTGTATAATATGTAAAATTAAAAATTTTAAAACTTAATATACGCATGTTCCTGGTAAAATTTTTCCACATAAAATATATATTATCACTTAGTGCAAGTTTTCTTTATATGCATATTATTTGGCACATATTAAATACGTTAGATATTTTAGGTGTTAAGTTGCTAATTCTGTCACATTTACGTTAAGCGTAGTTTGCTAAACTTCTAATGGAATAATAGGTAAATATTTGAGTTAATATTACAAGTTTAATTGAGGCGATATTGCAAATTTACCGAATTTGCAATGCATTTCAAGCGTTAGGCAGTTCATATTATAATATTTATTATATATACATATACTTAACAGGCAGATGCCCAAATAGTATAACAATATAAAAAACAATAAAACATATAACAATCAACAATTATAAACACTGAATGAAAGTGGAAGTATTAATTAACGACTGTTCTAATCTTGCGTTTGAATGATTCTTGTGAACAGTTAATATTAAAGTCATATGGCAAGAAACGGTTGAAGTAATCCATGATGCGATTCATTGGTTCATTCTTTCCGACGTCAGTTCGGTGTGGCCGCAAAGAAAACAGTTCCAGTTGTCTAGTTGGTCGCGCTGGAATGCGAAATCTAAGCTGGCTAATTAGTTCCGGACAGTCGATGAGATTATTTATAATTTTATGACCGAATGACATAGCAAGTGATATTCTTCGCGTCTCTAGTGTGTCAAAATTAATTAACTTAAGACGATCAGTGTACAAAAGCTGTGATTTATCTATCTTTAACTTATAGAGAAGAAAGTTTACAAATTTCGACTGTACTCTCTCAATGCGATTTTTGTGAACTTTGTACATTGGCGCCCAGACTGTACAGCAGTATTCCAGATGGCTTCTAACCAGAGCGAAGAACATTGATTTCAAGACATCAGTATTTTGAAAGTCCCAGCACTGCCGAATGATAAAACCAGCCATTTTAAATGCTTTGGAGATTGCATTGTCTATGTGATGTGTGAATCTTAATTCGCTGTCGAATATCACTCCAAGGTCGTTTACAAGAGTCACGCGAGGTAGTGGAATATTCTCGACACTGTAAAGGTAATTTAAATTGTGCTTTTTTCTTGAAAAGGAAATTATTTTGCATTTTAGTGTGTTTAAGGTCATTTTGTTCTTTGTACACCATTCAACCAATTTTTCTATTGCGATCTGCAAATTAGTACAATCGTCTTTGTTCATGATTCTGCTAAATAACTTTAAATCATCTGCAAAGAATAAGTGGCAACAATTTTTGATGACATTCGATAGGTCGTGGATAAAAAGCAAGAACAGTATCGGACCTAAGTGAGACCCTTGAGGTACCCCAGAGTGCACTGTTATATCCTTGGACAGGGAACCAAGATATTTTACGTTCTGTGTGCGGCCGGTTAGGTAACTATTTATCCATGATAATAAGGGATCACTAATACCATAGTGATCAAGTTTATGTAGCAGAATTATGTGGTTAACGCGATCGAAGGCTTTCTTAAAATCAAAATAAACGGCGTCCACTTGTATAGTTGCATCAAGAGCTGCTGTTAAGTAGCTCCAGTATACTGTGAGGTTTGACTGACATGATCGTTGCGGCAAAAAACCATGTTGATATTCTGAGAGGATACCACGAAATGTTAAAGATATACTGTCTGTAACAATGGAGTCCAATACTTTTGCAAAACAAGATATTCCTGATATAGGTCGATAGTTGGTTATATCAGATCGATCGCCATTTTTAAAGAGTGGAGTAATTGTAGCCTTCTTCCATACTGTGGGAAAATCTCCTGAGCATAGTGATGAGTTAAATATTATACTTAATGGCAAAGACCAGTTCCTAACAAATAGAGGAGCAATTTTGTCAGGACCTGCACCTTTGTTTACATCCAGGTCTGCCAGCTTTTCGAATACCTTATCGCTAGTTACCTCTATGTTACACAAACTGGTATTAGTTGTATGAAGGTTTTGAGAGTCCCAGCCAACACCCAAATCGTCAACGACGTACACAGACTGGAAGAAGTCGGCAAATAGATCTGCCACATCTGAAGATCCAGTACTGGTCATATCATTGTACCTCATTTGACTTGGATATCCAGACACAACACGTTTATTAAAACATACAAAAATTAGTAAACCGTAACAATAATTTCATGTATGTAGGCCGTATAAAAGTAAATTAGTTTAATATACAGGGTCGTGCAATAGTGCGTCAGGCTTCCATAGTTTCTATACCAATTGAGTTACGTATTTTATTAATATACTGACTTAATATGCTGTAAGACCAGATATATGTTAGGAAAATATTTTTGCACGTACAGGGTTGCCCAAAAAATTTGTATTTTTAAAATAGGACACCA
This sequence comes from Polydrusus pterygomalis, assembly GCA_963969555.1. Classification (NCBI taxonomy): domain Eukaryota; kingdom Metazoa; phylum Arthropoda; class Insecta; order Coleoptera; family Curculionidae; genus Polydrusus; species Polydrusus pterygomalis. The sequence goes on from OZ018377.1 coordinate 77,003,662, forward strand.
TCTATTTTTTTGTGTTTTTAGATTTGTATTGGTAACTTTAATAACTGTTTATAGTTTTGTTTAGTTCAGAAATAATAAATTAAAAAACTAAAAAAAAACCTTTTGCAGCCCTACAAAATATAATGAAATAAACAATCTGAAAGCATTTTTTTATATGCGGCATTATATGAGATTAACGCCAGGGGGTTAAGAGATACTACAAATTAAATAGATTTTATCTATTTTTTACACGGTGTAAAAAAAAAGGCCTTAAAAATGACACACTTTAAACTAATTTTTTTAAAGTTTTTCAAATGGGATACCCTGAATATTATTGTACTATTTGATTAAGAATTATAAAGCAAACAGTTTTTGTATTTGCAATTTATTTAAAATTACAATCCGTTTTCATAATATTTATTAGAAAACACAAATGTCACTATCCATAATAAAGTTTTCTAAACAAAATAGCTAGGCGGCCATGGAAAAACAACCAAATTTAACAATTAAATGCATTTTGACATTATTTGTCAGAAATAAGCTCTTAAGGGTACTTAAACTGTTAATTTTTTGTTCAAAACTATTTTTTTTAAAGAAAGTTTATTGATATGGTTTTTGTATTGAGCGAGTGTGAGAAACAGTGTTTTCTCGCTAGTTGAATTAATGCGACTCGGTTTCCTAAAAGGCGACATTCAGGAGCTTTTTAGTAGATGTCTTCGGCGCTTTGTTAAATCAAAAAAGAAGAAAGAACAAAGACGGCACCAAATGAAAAAAATCAGTTCAGCAATTTAATTGTCAATTATTGAAAAGCCAAATATTAATCCAAGCATCTGTGGTACAAGAAGTTGGAATAAGTGGAAAGTCGGTCCAAGGAACGCTGCAAAATAGCATTTTCATGTTTGCCACATTTCATTGTGCCAGGCTCTGGATGAACGTTACTTTCTTTAAAAAAAATTCACACATCTTGCATCTTACGCAAGTATCATAGGCGTATTGAAAATACCTACCACATACAGTGGCGAGAAGGAAACCATTATGTCGCAGCACAGATTACTCCTATCTGTGAGTATGTAACGTGCCGCTATCACGTGTTATTATGACGGCATGGATGCTCCGATTTAGTTTGAAATAATAATTAAATTATTATACTTAGAAATGTGTAAATTATACTTAGAAATGTGTAAATTTAACTGTTTTGTTAAAATAAAAAATATAGGATAATCTGTATATTAGTACATATTGAAGAGAGCTCAAAACCACCTTTTCAAAAATAGCGAAAAAATTATTTCTTTAGCTATACACAGCCATTTACCTGCTGGTGCTTGTACTCTTTGTTCATGAAATGTCTAAATCTTAAGTCGGCTATGAAATATTTTGGATTGGTATATCCATTCTCCCCCGACTTTCTGTGTAATACGCCAAGACCGCCGCGCTATTTCGCTTTGTTTCAGCGACATTCACTATTTATTTTCTTCCAATTTTATCGAAATTGAAACAATAAAAAATGCGGTTACCATGATAAAGTCGATTCACTCAGTAAACCTGCAAGATGGCCGACATGTCATATGACAAAAGTCATATTCCAGCTAAATAAAATAAATTTTTGCATTTTCAATGACTTTTGTCATATGACATGTCGGCCATCTTGCAGGTTTACTGACTGAATAGACTCTATCGACTAATATGGACACCTGAAAATTTTAAAAATTACGAATACGTTATTTGATATCAATGAAATTTAGACGAATATAATCTATTTGCACTGCCGTAGATTAAATTTTGAATGATACACGTTCGATATGAACTTTGATAATGAAACTTGTGCAATTAAACCACGAGGCGTTAGCCGAGCCGGCTGACGCCTCGTGGTTTAACGTTGCACGCGTTTCATTATAGTGTTCATCGAACTAGTATCATTAATAACTATAATGTAAGAATATAGAACAATAATAAAGATAATCTACTTTTTATTATGTCCAAATAAAGGTATATTCAAAATTCAAACACACAGTATAATATTTAAATAGTAATAATATTTGGTTTAAATAAACATCCTGATAAAGCCGACGCCGCTTGTGTGCAGCTGTGGCTTTTGGGAGATCCCGTAACATGAAAGTAGGTACTGGCCGATTCAATACTAACTACTATAACTGTTCTCTCTCCCGGCCATATCTTAATATCAACAAATATAATAATAAATGCCGAAACCCAAAACAAAACAATATTAACACTTAGCAGATGATGTCATCGATCCTGTGCTGCTCGGATGTTTGTTTAGACTTCACCGCCGTGTTATTTATGTGCATGTCGCGTTCATTTTTCATGAAATAGACCCGTATATACGCACCCAGTAGTATTTTCAATACTAAAAATTTTTGAACAAAAAATTATCCGTTTTGTTCCATTTAAGTACTTGTTTCTGACAAATAATGTCAGAATTTATTTAATTGGTCATTCTGATTGTTGTTCCATGGCCGCCTAGCTATTTTGTTTATAAAAGTTTATTAGTGATAGCGACATTTATCTTTTTTGATAAATTATGAAAACGGTTTGGAATTTTAAATAAATTGCAAATACAAAAAATTGTTTTGAAATTCTTCATCAAATAGAAAAATAATATACATGGTGTTTATTTGAAGGTGATAGACAATGAAGTAATATCGAAAAAATTACCTTGTCGGACTTCCATTGTCTTTATTTTGTTACTTAACACAACGTTTCGGTTAGTTAGTATCTCTAACCGTTTTCAAGTGTAAGCTAAATTATAATTCTTAGGCTACTGTCCTAAATACTATCCATATGCAATGAAGCTTGATGACTCCGCCAACGTGCTTATTGGGGTGTAAAGTTTGAACTGTTGGTTTTGGACATGAAGAGGCATCCAGATATTGGGGATATCTATACTTGGTTTACTAAATGTATGGGTATATGATTCATTAAAGCTGCTTTCTTGAATTTACGTTTTCTCCAGTGCTCTTCCGTGTCCAAAGCCTTGGCTTTTTTGTGTTTTCATTACGGGGGTTTTACTTTTGTAAGGAAGCTTCTAAACGTGTTTCCTGATTTGAAGGCTGTTTCGATATTATGAGTTTGGTTATCCTTATAATCTTTTCAGAAATCCACTTAACATAAGGTATTGTAAGAAATGCTTGTTTCTCTGTCGTTTCTGTATTGGTTTTTACTTCGCGATTTTTAAGTTTTAAGATGGTATTAGTTACAGAGGTTTCAGGGTAACCATTCTGTTTTAAATCTTTTTTTATATATGAAATTTCAATATTAAGATCTTCCTTGAAAACGGTTAGAGATACTAACTAACTAAAACGTTGTGTTAAGTAACATAATTAAGATAATGGAAGTCCGATAAGGTAATTGTTTTGAAATATACAGGGTGTTCCACTTGAATAACTTGAGAAAAATTAGTTTAAAGTGTGTAATTTTTGAAACCTTATTTTGAACACTCTGTATAAAGTAGATAAAATCTATTTAATTTATAATATCTCTTAACCCCTTGCCATTAATCGCACATAATGCCGTTATTGAAAACATGCTTTTAATTGTTTAGTTCATTATTTTTTCCAGGGCTGCAAAACTTTTTTTTTAGTTTTTAATTTATTACTCCTAAACTTCTAAATCAAATTTAATATAATTACAAACAGTGATAAAGGGCAGTATTACGAACCTAAAAAAACAAAAGAATACAGGGTGTCCCATTTAAAAAAAATACAATTTTATATTATTACACATTTCTGGGCCACCCTGTATATCAGAAAATACTTTCCTGAAATACACCCTATGAAGCAGTATAAGTTAGCATCAGAATAAAATTTTACGGTTTACGTTACCATTTAACATAAACGATGATTCATTAGAAAAAAATGTTTTTTTGTTTACATCATTCCTCTCTGGAGATCAATCGTTAGTTCGCAGAGGTGACGTCTCCTATCAGAATCATCTTCTGTATTAAGAAATTTTTCTATTAAAGGTTGACTTAGTTTGTGTTCTCTAGCTAGCTGCCTGGAAGGAGTAAAAGGGTTTTTGTTTTCATAAATACCGTGCGAGCAAAAATTATTTGCATCAAAGAGGGCTTGGATTAAAAAACGTCGGGCTTGGTTTAGATCACAATGATATGGGGACGATATATCTAACCAAATCTAGGTTAACATTTTGTCAAATTCATATTATGACATGATATGCCAAACTAATGAGTAATAAAATAAGTAGAATAATACAAATTTATTTTTGTTTAACAAAGTAACAATATACAGAAAGAAAAAGAAAAATAATTACATAAATTGCTGAAATTGGCCACCGCCATGCTCCAAGCATAAATTCACACGTCTTCATATTTTTGAGAGTGTTGGAGAAATGTTACCACATTCTTGGATAATCCTTTCTTGTAATTGTTCTAAATTTGCAACTGGTGTTTTAAAAATAGTGTTCTTTAAATGAGGAAAAACGAAGTAATCCATAACCATTAAACGAGGTGATCTAGGTGGGAATTCAATGTCTGATCGAAAACTGATCAATCTGTCGTCGAAAAAATTGCGTAATTAGTTAATAGTATGTATGTTCCGTTGCGCCGTCCTGTTGAAAATATCCAAAACGTAGTTCGTGGTCAAGTAATTGCTCCACAAAAAATGGATTCAAAATATTGTCTCTATACCGCTGTGCTGTAACTGTGTCATGGAAACAAATAGGACCAACAATTCTTCTTCGGAAAACAGCTAACCAGACACCACTTTTTTGAGGGTGCAATGTGGACTCTACAAAAAAATGGGGATTTTTACTATTCCAAATGCGTGTATTCTGAGAATTCACATAACCGGAGAGGTAGAACTAGGCTTCATCCGAAAAAAAGTCAGGTCTAATAAACCATTTCTTTCAAATAAATTTTGGGTAAACCATTGAGAGTAATTCCTGCGTCTTTCAAAATCTGCGGCTTGTATTTCTTGGAATACTTGCACTTTATAAGGAAATAAATTTAGCTACTTCTTAAGAATAGTCCTGCATGTTCCATAAGATCTTACGATGTTTGTGAAAATCGTCCATGCACAAACCCGGATTGTATTGCCACTCACCATTTACTCTAACCCCGTTTCGAAAATACGCTTCAACCATGAATGTTTTGTGCTGTTTCGTAAAGCCCATTGTGCGAATTGTTCGAGAAATTGGAAAAATTAGCGATGAATCAAATTACTTATAACGACTGTCAAAGATGACGGAATAACTGATTGATTGTTAATTCAGGTAGTTAATGATACTTAACAGGTATTAAGCTCTACGGCTAAGCATTACGTCCTTAGATACAAGGTTCTCTTGGATGCAAATAATTTTTGCTCGCACGGTAGCTTATAGTACATTAAATATTATCCCTTCATTGAGTGCACTATGTCGATGATTTTAACATACCCGTTGTCTCGAAACTATTTTTTCAATCTTGCTTACACTACCTTGGGTTATGGGTGGATTGGGGGGTAGATCGGGATATTTCTCTCTAAATAAATAAATAACTTTATTTTGTATTCGTGTCCTATTTCCGTATCCAATCATCATTAAAACTTTATGCCTGTGTTTTTCAGTTCAGTAAGGCATTAGGTTGGGAAAAATAAAAGTCTTCGCGTTTAAGTTGTGTCGCTATGTCATTACTTATTTTATCAAGAAATATAAAAATGTGTTGCTTTAAATTGACACAAAAAATGTAAACAAACGACAAAACTCAAAATGTTAATACCCTTGCCCAAATATTTTTCCAAAAAAAAACTGTACTTACTGGGATTTACTGAATTTATTCCAACTTACAAACTCACACTTTAAACTTGAAAACAATATCGAAAAATCTTTTATATGAAACCAAAATAGAAAAATTATTATTATTTTTATATCGTAAATATTAAAACATAAAGTAGTTTGTTACTTCTTCATATCAGCGCAAGCACTATTTGCTACAATCGACTAGAAGTAGAAAAATATCCTCAGAGCCGGCATTTAAAAGCTTTTTGTTAGAAACTATAGTTAATTATTAGTATTGGGAATTTTCTGCAATATCTTTAAAATAATATTCTTTAACCTATGTTACCAACAACAGAAGATATGCTATTTTGTGAAGCCCTATGTAAAACTATCCAAATTATGGGAAAGAAAGAAAAAACCTAAAGTCTTCCTCCACAAAATTTAATAGAATAAATATTCTCTAGGGATCTCTACATGTTTCGAACGTACAAACGTTGATCATCAGGAGACAGAAAATAATTTGTTTAGTGCTGATGGTTTTAGCAGAAGAGAAAATGGTGTAGAATCTTAATGAAGCTTTTACGGAATTAAAAAATTGATGTGTAGAAAAACATAATAATGAAGAAAATTAATAAAGGTTAAACCATACTGAGTATGTTACAAAAGTTATTAAATGGGGTCTAAACCAACCAAATAAACTGGGGAAGAAGAAAAAACCTTCCTAAAAAGAAGGTGTCGAAGATTATTTAAAATTTTTTATAAAACTTTTCAAGTGTATGTCAGTAAGACATTATAAGGATAAAATTGTCATAATCATGAAGATATCACAATAAAATTACATTGCAAAAAGTGTTTTGTGGGGTTACTGAGGGCGGAGGGACTTTTTGCAATGTAATTTTATTGTGATATCTTCATAATTATGACAATTTTATCCTTATAATGTCTTACTGACATACACTTAAAAAGTTTTTATAAAAATTTTTAAATAATCTTCGACACCTTCTTAAAAGGTTTTTTCTTTTTCCCCAGTTTATTTGGTTAGTTTAGACCCCCATTAATAACTTTTTCACATATTCAGTATGGTTTAACCTTTATCAATTTTCTTCATATTATGTCTCTTCTACACATCAATTTTTTAATTCCATAAAAGTTTCGTTAAGGTTTTACACCATTTTCTCTTCTGCTAAAACCATTAACACTAACTTCATTTTCTGTCTCCTGATGATGAACGTTTCTAACGTTCGAAACATGTAAAGGCCCCTAGAGAATTTTTATTCTATTAAATTTTGAGGAGGAAGACTTTAGGATTTTTCTTTCCTTCCATACTTTCAACTCCACTTTAAACATGGACTATTTCTTCATATCCAAATTATGTTCTTTTAATTAATGGTAAACAACTTAAAAAAATTAAGACATATTTATCTCCATTAGACAACGGTATTCAAATATAACCTTAAACATAAAAAAGAGTGTCCTAAATTCCCCTTTATTCAAATATGCATTAAATTGCGACGAAATGTGTAAGATATTTCCTGAGGAATAACATCTGTAATATATTTATGTGATATTTGTAAACCAGCAAATCATAAAATTTGAATTTGCTGAAATAAATAAAATATTCAAGGCGACGAGAAAAAATATTTCATATTTAAATATGTCCACTGTATATTCCGTAGAACTTTAATTTAATATAATATACACATTTTTAAAGTGAATAGATTATTACCAAAGCAACCTTAGTCACATTCTTTAACATTTCAGGAAATTAAAAATTTCACAGAAAAAGTACCAATTTATTAATACAGGTATTTTATTTTTTATATCGAAACGACAGAGGTTTAGCATTTATTTTTCATATTGGCTATGTTAAAACTAAACATATATGTCCAAAAATAATTTTCACTTATCTCCCTAGCAGCAGAATTATTACCGATAATTTTTTTCTCGTTTTCACTGATGTTTTGTTGATAGAAAATTTCCCTTGTCTATGACTCGGGATAATTTTCTATCAACAAAAACATTCGTGACCTTGAATTAATTCTTTTGCTTTGGAGATTCGGTAAGAAAATTTCATAAATTGGAGTTTTTTCTTATTGTAATTTTTTTTGCTAAAATGCTACAAAAACATATTTCCGGCGACTTTAGTTAATTGTAACTAATTACAGTTTTAGAAATGAAGTTCATTTTAGCCGTTAGTAACTTATTTTTATTACTAATATGTTAGAAACATTAAATAACAAATTTGTTATGTGAAATCCAATGTCTTTATTGTTTTAAATTCAAATTAAACTTTAAAAAACATATTTCCGATGAGTTTAGTTTAATATGATGCACTGTATTATTACAATAGAAGTTGATTTTACTTGTTAGTAACTAAGGTTTATTACTAAAATTTCAGGAACATTAAAAACATTAATTCGTTTTCAACCATAACATCTGAAACTACATGTCTACATAGTTTCAAATAAAACTTAAGAACACATATTTCCGATGAGTTAAGTTAAATTTTTGATGTTTTTCTTTTAGCCCCGGTGTTCGATATGTAAAGCAAATTGGTTACTATCAATAAAAATGATAAGTTGGCAACAAAACGTATTTTGATTTTATTCTAAGTGACTTTTGCCAATAGATATAAAGCACTTCATTTTTAACAGAAAAATTATCACTTATTAATTTCATTGAGTTAATAGGAACTACCAAAATTATCGCGAATATTTCCCTCATATGTTAAAGTTCCCATAAGAGAAATGCAATTTTCGCAAAATTACAGCGAAAACAGCACTGCCAGAAATCGAAAATTGCATCGCAAGTTTATATTGTTGACGAAACGTCAAAGCGGGATGTTATTGTTAACAAACGTCAAAAAATGTAATATTCTGACAATTAACGTCATCTTATTTATTATTATACGAGCAACCGCCGTATCAAAACTTGCCAAAAAAGGTGTTAGAGAACAACAGTTAATTAAACTAAGTGGACACTCAAATACCAAGTCACTGACGCCTTACATTCAGATGGATGAGAACCACCATATGCTTTTGATTGAAAAAATGCGGGACAATGACCAACCGTCAAGCTCAAGAGAGTCCCCCGCCGAAATAAGCTCTCGCTCGTTGACTGCATCAACCACCATGTCTACGAATTCAAAGCAAAATATTGTTAATTACAATAATTGTACTTTTCATTGCAATTCTTGTAATTTTTAGGCATTTTAATTTTATTGTTAGTATTTTCTGTTAAATAAAATATTTAAATTTACTTGATTCGAGTTCTTAATTAATTTGGGAAATATTCAAATAAATTACACTCGTGCATAAAAATAACCAGATAATTTTTGAATGAAATGTGGTTTTTTATAATTGCAAGAGTTTCTTTTCATATTTTCGCGAAAAAGCCCGACTCCGCAGGAGGAGGGCATTTTCGTAAAATATGAAAACAAACGATTGCAATTTGTAAAAAAAAACACATTGAATAGTAATCATATAGTAATAGTAATTTTGATGCACTTGTGCACTTGTGCACTTACCCCCGATAATTTCCCGTTGCTTTAAGCAACGTAAACAAAAATGAGCCTTCTAATTGGTTGAAAATAAATTTATGTAATTTTAAAAAACAGCGACATAGGTTGTTTTTGAAATTGTTAAAAATATTGTGGAATTTGGTTTTTCTCAAATGAAAGTGGGAAATATATTATTATAACCTTTTATTCTTAATGTGACACAATAATAAGGTATTTTAGCATATTTATTTTTTCTTAGAGTGGTTTCTATTAGAATTGTCAATAATATGGTATATCAAATGATTTGTAGTATATTGCCTATACATCCATTTAAGCACGATTTTAAAAATAAATTACCTTATTGCCCATAGTGTAAGCACAGAACTTTCCCACAAAATCTCCTTAAAAAAAACCAAATTGGTACCCAGTAATAATTCCAGCTCATGAAGGGTTTATATTTTATGGCTAGGAACATAATGTAATCAATATTGATCATAATCAAGTAACCGTTTTGTGCGAAAACCAACGACAATTTCAAGACTTCGGTTATTTTATCAATAAACGAAACCTTTGATTTTCCAAAGCAAACGAACTGTTTACTACAGTAAGATTGTTTCTGCGATTTTTAACAAAGAACACGTTAAAATATAAAATTCAAAACGACGGAAATGTGACTTAGACTGTTTTAGTAAAATAATAACCGATTTTTAAATATTTTTTAAATAAAGTTAAACTTTTCTCGATATAGAAATACAAAATCGGTTAGTAAGGAATTCGAAGTTTAACATTTTTTAAAATTGTTATTCTGTCGCGAAGTTAGAGATTACACAATAGCTATAAAATCTGTAAATATTCTTATATTTTCTTGAAGATTTTTTATTATTTTATTAAAATCTAAATTCCTTAAAATAACAGTTAAAGATTAAAGCACGCGAAAGAATTCCTTTATAGCCTTTATAAAAGTATTAATAAAATTTTCTTATGAGATGATAGTTATAAAGTAATATCCCTTACCAGCCATTGATGTCGTAATAAAGGATAACAAAATTTTTTATATCAAGTGGTCAGTGACGTTGACGTAGCCCAGAGGGGGCCAAAGAAAGACGATCGTCCCCCCAAATTCGTTCCGTCTATATTTTTTTTTATTCGGTAACTTTGAAAACTCGCAGAGCCGTCACATTCCGATTTTGATTTATGAAGTTTAAATCATAGTTTGTTTTTTAGGGATAGTTTTGTGCATTTTAGTGTATTTAGAAATATTTTGGTAGTGTATTGTTAAACTTTGTGTGTCTGTAAAGTGTTTTGTTCTTGAACAGCAAGTTAATATTATATTATCTATAACAGATAGTAGCCCAAAATTAGTTAAAATAATGACAATTATATGTTTTGGGGCATATATACAGGGTGGGGATTTTAAATGGAACGCTGCTTATAGCGGCTCTGAGAATAAGATTTCTCTAAAATCCAAAAATACGTTCTCAAAGATTTTTTATGGGCCACGCCTTTGTCATGTAAAAAAAATGGGGACGCCAAAGGGGGGGGGGGGGCCGCAGCCCTAACCAATTTTCTTTTTTTAAATTAGACGATACCACTTGTGGCACCTTTTTGGGAAGCTTATTGAAGAAGGAATTTGTCCATATTCTTTTTTTTTTACATCTGTCAAACCATGTGTCAAAAATTTAATAAAAACTACTTTTAAACGAATAATTACATAAAACAACTAGAAAACTGTAATGCCACTTTTTTAGCGTAACAATTGTTGAAAATGTGCCCCATAAACCTGTTGGCACAGACCCAACCGATGGTAGAACTCTTCCCTTACTCTTTCCAAAACTTCTGGAGTGATTAATCTTATCTCTGCTCAAATCCTTACTTTTAACTCTTCCAGATTTCTAGGTCTGGTGACATAGACTCTGCTTTTTAAATCGCCCCATAAATAAAAATCTAAGGGTGTAATATCCGGAGATCTGGGTGGCCATTCTATAGATCCTCGGCGTCCTATCCACCTATTTGGAAATGTCATATTCAAGAATTCTCTTACATTTCTTGCAAAGTGCGGAGGGGCTCCATCCTGCTGGAAAAAAATCCTTTAATCTAGATTTCCATAATTAGGGAATATTCTTTGGAGTTCTGGTATTAAAAATGTTTGAAGAAAATTTAAATACAGTTCTCCATTTAAATTGCCTTCAAAAAAGAATGGACCAATGATTATGTCGCCTATTATTCCAGCCCAAACACTCACTTTCCCTTGGCGTTGAGAATGACATTCAACAATCCAATGAGGATTTTCATCGGAATAATTTCGGCAATTTTGTCGATTAACCTAAAATGGAAATTAATTAATAATATGTTTAGATTTTGTCCAGCGATTGTATAACCGTTAATTGCCTTTAAAACACAATTTTTTGCTTAACTTTCGAACTTACTTGACCATTTAAAGTAAATGTTGCTTCATCAGAAAAAAGTATCCATGCTAAATCAATTTGTCGGTTGTCCAATGCGGCCATCATAACTTCGCAATGTCGGTTGTCCAATGCGGCCATCATAACTTCGCAAAATTCTACCCTTTTGTCGAAGTCTTCCTCCAATAATTCTTGTACTGGCTGCATTTTGAATGGTTTTATCCCAGTAGACTTTGTGATCTTTAACACCGTTTTATGATCGATATTGTGATCACGAGATAATTGCCTTGCTGGTGTAATTGGGTTTTTTTGATAGGTTAATATGATATCGAATTTAGTTTCATCTGATACTTTTGGGGGTCTTCTTCGAAGAACATGTCTAACATGACCTAATTCTCGAAATTGCTTTTCAATTTTACTGACTGTACTTCGCGACAGAGGTGGCAAATCCGGATGACTTTCATGAAACAACGCCGCAACTTCTTCTTGACCCCGTTTTCTTTCTCCAAACCCGATCATCATCAATATTTAAATTTTTAGCGTTTCAGTTAAATACATTTTTAAAATTTCTAAATTAAATCGATAAAATTTAAACAACTTGTCAAATGTAACAAGATAGGCTGTATAACCATGGAAACAAGGTAATTGGCGTACGGATGGGTCTGTCTCAAATGGGGCACATTTTCAACAATTGTTACGCTAAAAAAGTGGCCTTACAGTTTTTAAGTTGTTTTATGTAATTATTCGTTAAAAAGTAGTTTTTATTAAGTTTTTGACACTTGGTTTGACAGATGTAAAAAAAAAGAATATGGACAAATTCCTTCTTCAAAAAGCTTCCCAAAAAGGTGCCACAAGTGGTATCGTCTAATTTAAAAAAAGAAAGTTGGTTAGGGCTGCGCCCCTCCTTTGGAGTCCCCATTTTTTTTACATGGCAAAAGCGTGGCCCATAAAAAATCTTTAAGGACGTATTTTTGGATTTTAGAGAAATCTTATTCTTATAGCCGCTATAAGCAGCGTTCTATTTAAAGTCCCCACCCTGTATAACATCTCTAAATGAGTTCTCTAGAGAAAAAAAACTTCCTTACACTTAAAATAAATTATTTAACAGTTAATAATATATTAATTTTATTGTAATTTTGCCTTTAGTTGTTCCCCTCTTTATTCTGCCATAGATACATATCCTTTACGATGACTTTCAAGTCTTCAATTACATTTTAAAATCTCCCGAACAGGAAGATAATACAGTCGTATAAAGTACTTTTGCGAAATATTAAGTACAAAAAATATGTCTTTATTGCTTTATTGCGGCTCTTAACTTAGCATTAACAAACAAAATAGAAACTAGAAAAAAAAATGGCGCCCATAAAAATTTTGCCCTCTCCTCCAATAAGCCTGGCCGAGGCATTGCTAGTCGTGTAGATGTTACACACCTACAAAGCATACTCTGCGCTTATAACTTGAGCTTATGGGGGCCCGTTACATAACACCCCCCCCCCCCCCCCCAATTCAAATAACTGCATCAATGTTCCCCCCGGCGCCCATAACTGTATAAAATTTTAGCATCATTTATACTATTTATCTAACACTACCTAGCACCCAAATTATAGAGCTAGCACCCTAGTCGTTACGGAGTTATTAGGCATTTTTACAGGTGGCGGTTAATGTAACGCTAGCCCCTCCCGGTGCGCATAACTACCTAAAATTTTAACACCATATTATAGACTATATCTAGCACTACCTAGCACCCAAATTATAGAGCTAGCACCATCATAGTCGTTACGGAGTTATTAACCTAATTTAAGAATGGAATAGACAACGTTGCCGCTAAGGAGAACTGGAGTGTGAAACACTCTGTAACTTCTTTATCTTTTTCGCTATCGCTATTTGAAAAAAATACCGAGTACCACTCCCAGCTCACCTTACCAGCATCCTCAGGTTAAATGACTCACGCTGTAAACGTTCTAAACGATTGTTACCTGATCGCCAGCAATTTGAGAAGGAATTGAAAGATCTTCAGATAGCGTAAGCTGCGTGCGCAACCGAAATATCGCCACCGTACCAAATGCGACGTTGTCACGTTGAGTAGGGTAAAAAATAATAGTGTTTTTGCCATAAGGATGATAGTAAATACTTTTAGAATAACTGCTTGTATTAACCAACTGGTAAAAAAAAGGTGATGTATAGATAGACTATGGTGCTAGCTCTATAACTTGGGTGCTAGGTATGTTCTATATGGTGGCAGTTTTCTTTTACCGGGGGGGGGGGGGGGGAGAAGGGCTAATGTCACGGACCCAGCTTATGGTATCAAGTAAGTTAGTATTAAATGAAAATCGCCTATCACTATAACGGCAGTTACGCTAGGCACCGCTAGATCCATTGGTCGTCTTCGGTTAAGGCAACAGTATTAACTAATAGTTAACTAAATACCTATGTTTCTTTTTTATTTTATCAGATCTATCCCTATACGAGTTTTGTCATATTATGGCTCGCTTATTATTAGGGCTAGTGTCTGCTAATTTTGTCATTACAGATGATTCCCTTTAATTTAATACCTATTACTCTAATAATTATTATGTTACCTATAAGTAATAGGCTTATTATAAGCAAGAAACTAGGAAATTTCTACCTGTGGTGCATAATACTAATTCCTGAGATTAGAAAAATATTTTTAGAATTGCGCAATGCATTCTGAGAAGCTTTTATACTTTAAAATTCAGTTCACGTGTTTTATCGATTTTATTAAAGTTAAGCCATCGCGTTACTAATTTCTTTTAAAATATAAAAAAATCGTTTCGACCCTAGTCTAGCATTAAACGTATATCACTTTATTTTAAATTTAAGTTAACGCGTTTTATTTATAGCAATTTGGCAAACCAGTTTACAATGCTTTAAAAAAAGTAAAACGATTTAAATGTTTCTATCAATATTTCGAGATTCAGTTAACCTCGTCGTCCTCAACAGTAATAAAATATTTTCCACATTGATGAGTATTGTGTAGTATGCTATGCAATAAAATGACTTATTTTGTTGGTGTTGCATTTGATTCTATTGCAACTAAATAAATAACTGATTCCTTTTATCATTTGGTTAAAAAATACTATAAATATATTTTTTTTTATTTTAAAATTAAATGATAATTAAAATATTAATACGTCAGTTTAAATAAAAAAGTGTAAGTCATGTTTAGAAGAAACCTTATAATGGGACACAGACTTTAATATTCTCCTGGATTATGTATGTAATAATAGTCTTGTAGCTCTTAAACAAATAAAAACCAAAACAACACAAAGTCGACGTCAAATTTGACGAGAAACGGGTCTCTTGGAGAATGGACTACTTCTTTGAATTGTAGCTCTCATAATATTGAATATTCCTATAAAAATTTGTACTCTAAATAAAATATTGTAAGCAGTTTAAAACAGTTTCTTATTCCATTGAACAGAAAGAAAAAATAATAACTAATTGCTATGTTTCACAAATTTATTCAGTTTCCTGACACTTGGTTCAGCCCTTGCGGGCTATTGTCAAAGGAGTACAAGAAGATACTAATTTCTACGTGACATTACAAAGGTATTTATATCATATTATGATAATTATAAACATGTCATAATATTAAAATTAGGATTAGAAGTTTGAATGGTCAACTGTGGTTTTCCTAACATTTAAAGGTGCAGATACATAATATTTAGTCCTAAATTAGTGTGCTATTGAGAATTGGGGAAGCGCCTGAAGGTATTTCGGTTTGATTATTAACAACATTACATTTGTTTTTTATGGCTTTTTTGATAGCTATTGTTTCTAGTAAATTCAGTTTTCTGCTTTTAATGTGCATGTATATGGGTTTTATGTCGTTAGAGATTGAGTGATTGTGTAAAATGCAGTGTTCAGCTAAGCCTGTTTTATTTTGTTTTTTTAAAATAGATGTTCTGTGTTCTTTAAGCCTGGTGTCACAATTTCTACCTGTTTGTCCATTGTAGATAGTAGTTGTCGCATTCTATTTGGTAGACCCCAGTATTTTTCCAAAAAAAATCTGTACTGGATTTACTGAATTTATTAAAATATACGTAGAAACGGTAGTAGTAACGAGCAGCAAAACATACACATACATTAAAACTTATACATAGGATTTTTCACGAGGGCCAGTCTCAAATTAACTTCCCCTTCCCCCTTCTCGGATCATCGTATTAGTAGAAACAGCCTGTATTATTACTCCAGTCATATAAGGATTCATCTACGAAAAAAATCCAAGTGAGCTAAAATTTTACATACACCTTTACTTTAATTATACTAATAATGTGTCAAAAGTCCCCAGCCATATCTTGTTTGCGCTTCAAGTTATTCAAGGTCAAATATCACATACATTGGTTTTTCGCAAATATTTCGTTTCCTGTATGCCCTATGACTTTTTTGATTATTACAAAAAATAGAGATTAAAAAATTCTCTTAAAAAAGTGTTATATATATATTTTACGTAAAACTACCAGTATTTACACTATACGCCAGGAAAACACTGGGTAGCGGTACATCCGTTTCCACAACACCCCAGAGGCAGAATGCAGGGCGCGTTTTTTTTACATGGTTTCTCCAGTAGGCCAAATCCATGATTTTACTTGTTTTTGTAACGTCTACAGCTCATCCTCAATCTCGTAATCTGTCCCCTCTTCCACGTCTTCTTCCTCTGTTATCTCCTCCAGGTTGTCGTCCTTTGTCCCCTCCTCCAGATTTTCATCGTCTTCCACAACATTTTCTTTTACTTCAGTTATATTTTGTGTCAATAGAATCAAACGGATGAACTTCTTCATCCTGAATGTTTTCTTCGATAATGCTATCGAAATTTGCGTTGACACATGACTGACCGTGACAATTGGCCGCAAAGTACTGAACAGGACATTCCAACTTTTCTGCACGCGCAATTTGTATTTAATACAGTTGCAAAATATAGTATTTAAAAGTACATCTGGTGCAGGTGGCAATAAAGTCCTAATGGGCTCCAAGATATTATTATTTATCGTCCATTCCCATTGTTGAGGATTTAAATCATTACCAAGCCAAATCTGTACTTGGTAATACACTCGACTTAGAAGTTGGCATGCAGCTGCGGCAGTAGGAGGGAGTGACGACAATTTCACTGCGGTGTTAAGTCTTGTTGACTTCGCAAATGTCATGTATCGATAGTTTTCAATGGATAATTCTATTTTAGGGGCTCCATAGATTGCCAGAAGAAGGCGTAATCCATTTTTCATAATCGTCTTTACTGTGCAATTTTCCTGGTTAATAACTTCCGCAAATTGATGCAACTCGGGGCCTCTCGAACATTATAAAAACTTTTATTTTTCCTTAATTAATGGATAATTCTATTTTAGGGGCTCCATAGATTGCCAGAAGAAGGCGTAATCCATTTTTCATAATCGTCTTTACTGTGCACTTTTCCTGGTTAATAACTTCCGCAAATTGATGCAACTTGGGGCCTCTCGAACATTTAAAAACTTTTATTTTTCCTTTATTAAAAAGCGCAGAAGTTGTATCGCATCCAGTAATTGCATGTAGTAACAAAAGATGCTTTTTACAATTTGAATACTTATTTAGGCTGGAAGAAGAGTATGTTTTTGATTTTATTTACACTTTCCCAGGTTTAAACAAGAAAACATCCTGGTTTAAAGGAGCACGTCCTATTAGAAGAACTAAGAGATCCACATCTTCCCCAACGATAATAGTGATGGTGTGTTGTGATTTCTCAAGTGCCGTCTCTACTATTAAAACGTCGGTGTCGTCTCTAGCTTGTTTTACAGTTATGTTGATAGATTGTAGTTTATACATTAGCATTGATATTAATCTAGTTTTGTTTGCGTGATTGGATAGGAACTTTTCTTGGCCAAGTGTCACTTGCATTGCTTCGTCAAAAATGACCTCTACGGATCCTGAAGTTGTTCCATTGCTTTTATATTCTTGCTATTGTCACTGTATCCACAAAAGACCGTAATGTCAGAGCCAAAATGTTTTTGTAGTACTGTGTATATCTTTAAAAACGCAAGCGGAAGCGGAAGACTACACGAAGAACTCCGAGCAGACGACGACGATGGTTTACACTCAAGGTTAAATGAAGAGGTGGGAAATAGTTATGACATCGGGCGTTATTTTAACAAGGCAACTTCACGTTTCGATACATTGTATTGTATTTCAGATGTATTTACGTGGCATCACGTAATTTTTTGTGGACATAACTGCGTTGCGCTTCTTGCAGCATAATTTAGCCGTATGTTATTAGTTTTACGGAAAAAACGTATATAACCTTTTTTGTAAATAATTCCCTGTTCTTAATTTTTTGTAATTACCCAAAAATTCCTACGACTTACGTAAAGCGAGATATTTAAGAAAATAAGAGTTTTATGGTCTTTCACCTTAAATAACTAAAAACGCAAGCGCGATATTGATGGAGACTTTTTAGACATTGCTTACAAAGTCAAAATAAAGGTGTAAACAAAATTTACGCTAGTTTGCATTTTTTTAGCAGATGCTGCTTTTCCGGCCTAATATGACTGGAGTATATAGTAATAAGATAAAAGTTTCAAACGTAGTTACTAGACGTAGTTTACTCTCTTATAAAAGATTGTTTCGTATTATTTGAATCCAAGTTGATGTAACTTGATTTATTTATAAAATTGCATCTCGCCTATCATTTACAAAGTGTATTTAGATTGAATTCTAAACGTATAAGAGTAAAGTGAAAAATACACGCTTTGTACTATAGAGTTTAATAAAGAATTTTTTTTTTTCTGTTTGAAAACAAGTTAAAATTCTGTGGTTAATTTTAATGCTTTAATACGATAAATATAAAATACAATTTTATGACAAACAAGAACCTTAGTTTGAAGGTGGTAAAAAATGAAGTAATATCAAAAGAATTATCTTGTTGAACTTCCATTATCTTTATTTTGTTACTTAACACAACCTCTCGGTTAGTTAGTATCTCTAACCGTTTTCAAGTGTAACCTAAATTAAAATTCTAAGGCCAACGTCATAAATACTATCCATGTGCAATGAAGCTTGATGACTCCGCATACGTGCTTATTGGAGTGTGAAGTTTGAGCTATGGATTTTGGACAAGAAGAGGCTTTCAGATATTGGGGATATTTATACTTGGTTTACTAAATATATGGGTATTTTGATTCATAAAAGCTGCTTCTTAGAATTTTCGTGTTCTCCAGTGCTGTTCCGTGTCCAAAACTTTGGCTTCTGACCACTGTATATTATGTTTGTTGGTCCATACATGTTCCGCTATACCACTGATCTCGAAGTTTCACCTCATTGAGTATGTTTCAGATGTTCTTTAACTCGTACGAGAAGAGGTATTTTTGTTTCTCCAGTGTACGATTCGCCACACTCGCAAGGTAATTCTTTTGATAATACAAGAACCTTATTGAACGTCAAACCCTATAATATTTTTTTGGTTGTCATGGTTGAACAACTTCGCGTCTAAACATGTTTTAAACCTAATTAAGGTACCGTCAAATGGGGTGAAATTGATTTTCTGGGGAGACTTTGGTAACAGGTAATATTTTCTTAAATAAATTTAAATATCCGGCAATTATAATCCGCGGACATCCGCGCCATGCTCAGTCGAAAGAGTGAAGTTTCGCCATTGTTGTGTCCTCTTAGCATGCCGGTAAGTGTTTGTTACGAGGTTTGTTATAATATTTTTGAAAATATTCTATAATAATACTGCAAATTAGCGTTAAATTGACACTGTCTAAAATTATAAGTTATTTCATCAGTTTTTAGCAATTTTATTAAAAAATCGATTATTTACGATGAGGTGGTTTCTACTTAACCTCATTTCATGTAAAATTCGGCGCCAAATATGCTTGGTTGAAAACTATTAGTTGATATATCATGCGGGGTCATTTTGATAACACTTTCGGGGTAAGATTGATAGTAATTTATATATGAATCTGTTGATGTTTTTGAACGTTAAATTTGTGTTAAAATGTGTTAATTTAAGTTCTGTAATTTATATATGAAATAAAAGTTTTCTTTTGACACCTTAATTAAAGTCTAATTTTTACTTTTGCGAGGATAGTTTATTAAAATTTAATTCTTATGCTGAGTGATAAGGGGTGACTTTGATAACCTCTGTAAACTTATGGATTTTTAAAGTCACCCCAAGCGCACATAAAATTGATAAAAAAAATATATTAAGAGTGAGGGAAAAAGTGTTACATTGATAACTCTTAGATCCAAAGCATTCGTTGTAATGCAAAAAAACAGTGCCTATCAAAGTCACCCCAATTTGAGCATAACTTTGATAATGAGGTTATTATTTATTATCTAGCAAAAAAACAATTTTTGAAGTTTGTTTTAAGCCTGGAGGTCTTAATTCGGCATAGTGCAAATACATTATATTTTTTTTGGCGCAAAACTAGGTGTACTTTTCTTGTAATTTACATATTAAACAAAAAAGCTAACAATTTCACCCCATTTGACGGTACTAAATTTACTCAAATTTAGCTAGCTTTGCATTTAATAATGGCGGTTTATAATAATGGCGGCTTATTAATGACCATATTTTATTGGCTAGGTACAAAATATACAGGGTTAGTTGAAATAACCGGAACAGCTTATTTTATTCAAAACTACCAAGGCTAAATCAATGAATTTTGGTACAGGGGGATAACTTAAAAAATTGAATTAAAAATTGACAATTGCGACGTTGCCAGATTTTTAGTTTTTTCTGTAGCTCAGGGAATGTTTTTTTTTCAAATGTAACACTACTCTTTTTTTTAATTAAATTCCATTCCTCCATCAACAATACCTTTTCCTGATCAAAGTATCAAATTTTTATCTCAAATAGTTCTATGGAAAAAAAGTTAATTAGTTACAACTCTAACTCTAACTACTTTCATTTAAAAACGTTTCAAATAATGTGAAAAGGAAGGTTGGTAGACATAATGTACCTAATAGTACACACATTGACACCTAAAACTGATCAGGATGTTGCCAGAGTTCTTTACCAACAACACTAGGACTATATTTGAGGTTAACGATGTTAGCAGGATGTACCCAAAATCGTCTTTTTCTCTTCGCTCATAAGTTCTTTCGGCGGTTTACCCACCACAACAAAATGACGTCTTGATCCGAGGACATGTTGAAGAATACTGTTATAGAAGCAAGTTTCTCGAGTGTGCATTGAAATAAAAAAAAGGTTGGCGTAACTTACTTTAGCCACAAGTTTCATGAAACTTATTTCTTGAGTGTGTCACCCGCCTAACAAATAACTACTTGCGTTAACACACACGAGGCACACGCGATGTATTAAAAATATTTGTAATTGTTCCGACAAATGTTTATTATTAAGTAGATAATGAGTAACAATAATTATAACTTACTATTTAGTGAGTTTAAATACACATATGAACTAACTTCTTAATTCACGTATAGGTCAAAAGTTAGTATTATTTATCCAATCTCAGTTTGAGGACATTCCAATCATTCCATACGGCGGTAAACAGTCTCAAAGAGACCGACCGCACAACCAGGGTTGTCAGATCTTTCTTCTTCAATTCTTTAAGTTTTTTTATTAAAGATATTTCATTTATATCAGTATTCAATTGTTAGTCAGTAACTTTCTTTGAAAGCTAGTTTGCAAATATACTTTAAACCGATGAGTTTTGAGTGTGACAGAAAAAAATAACAAGCCATTCATTGTTATAATAATACATTCTTTAGTCCTTAAGAAACAATATAACTGAAATCAAGACAAAAAGTGTTTTCAGTGTTTAAAAACAACTAATTAACAAACCCTTGTTTCTCGTATATACTTACCCTGTGCTTACAAATCCGAAAATGTTGAAGAATTGGCAACAGGATGTAATTTGTTACGATTGCAAGCGCCAGGATATAAGCTGAACCGGTACCCGGCCCGTCTGACGATCGATGCTGCCAGACAGAGATAGGCCAGTGACCGCCGATGGCGTGGAAGAGACGAAGATAACATATACGTGGTTATGCCTTGATGAATGGGCCGGAGTCTGGTTGACGAGAATGAAGTTCTGGTAAAAAAATTAAAACATTTTCTGAGCAGTGTCGTGCCGTGTCAGGTTTATTTTTCTAATTTTAGTTTTGTATATAGAATTTTTGAGTTACCTTATATTTATTATTTTAATATAATATTATTATATATACAGTGGGTTTATAAAGTGTAGCATGTACAAACACCTAATGTAAAAAAAACTTATAAGTGTGTATACGCATATTAATTATTTGTGTGGAACGCCTATGGTTAGGAAATTCCCACAGTTTAATGTCATTAAATTGACCTAAGAAACACTATACCTACATAATACAATTTTGAGTGAAGGAAAACCTATAATATAAAAGTAATTTTTACTAGCTATGTTATTGATAGTAGTTGTTTGTTAGTTGTTATTATCGTTATCGATACTATTAGGTACATTATGTGTACCAACCTTCCTTTTCACATTATTGGAAACGTTTTTAAATGAAAATAGATTTGATTTTTTTTAGAGTTAGAGTTGTAACTAATTAAATTTTTTTCCATAGAACTATTTGAGGTAAAAATTTGATACTATCAGGAAAAGGTAATGTTGATGGGAGGAATCGAATTCAATAAAAAAAGTGTAGTGTTACATTTGAAAAAAAAACATTCCTTGAGTTACAGAAAAAAACTAAAAATCTGGCAACGTCGCAATTATCAATCTTTAATTCAATTTTTTAAGTTATCCACCTGTACCAAAATTCATTGATTTAGCCTTGGTAGTTTTAAAGAAAATTAGCCGTTTAGCCGTTCCGGTTATTTCAACTAACCCTGTGTATGTGTGAAGTTTTATTTGTATTTTTTATAAAGCGAATTTAAAAAAAATTACTTTAAATTTTTACCTTCTTATGGACGTAAAGTACTGATCCAAAAAATCTTTTGCTTGTCGCAGAACTTCTTTTGGCGTTCTTATGGGTTCAAACTTTCCTTGCTGTCCCATGACGCTGCCTAGGCACACTTGATAGGAGCATGGTCCAGGCTAAAATCAAACAAAATAATATAGAAATTATTGTTAACCGATAAATTTGTGTGATATATGCATACAAATTTTTAAAATAAAGATTTTTACTGTAACCGAATTCATCATATTCAGCACTGATATCCTGAAATAGCATCTACTAAAAAAATATTTCTATAATAAAAACCTTCCTAAAGTGCCAAAACTTTTCTAGACACATAAAAGAACGCCACGAAAACATAAGATTTAAACACAAACAGCTTTACGGCATCCCAATGCCCACGGTTCTTTTATTCGCCAGTCTCGCTTTTGATTTTATTGCTGTTCTTTCAAAAACTTAGGACCGCAAGCAAGGGGTATGCAAATATACTGTTATCATGTTTAACAGGTACAAAAATTTTTACCACATGATTTTGAACCACGCCTAACTTTCTGTCGGTTTATCCAAGAACACAGAAATCAAGATAGGAACCGGGTTTATTTGGTTGTTTTGGATCCTTTTAGTTTTCCACATACTCTGTGTGTTTTGATCTGTTTCTATTTCTCTTCACATTATGGCATGTCGACACGCCAATTTTAGCTTCCATAGACCTCCATTAAGGTTTAATACCTACCACTTCTTATCTTTTTCTCATCTGCTGAAACCGTCAGCAATGTATTTTTTTGTCTCCTGATGATGAACGGTTCTGCGTTTGAAACATGTAGAGATACCTTTAAGCAGAAAGTTTGTTTGTTCTATTAAATTTTTTAAGGAAGATTTTAAGTTTTTTTTGCTTTCCTTTCCATACTTTTAACCCCACTTTAAGCATGGACTATTTCTTCAAATTAAAATTATTTTGGTTAATTAAAGTTTTCAATTTTAAAATACATCATTGTGATTATTTTTGGATTTTAGGGGGGGTAAAACCCACAGTACCTCGCCCTTGGCTATAGGCTATAATAGCCGGTAACTATAAAAAGAAAAAGGTGGTAAACAATTTAAATTTTCTAGGCTTCAATAGCCAAAAATTAATTTGGAAAAATTTAGCTGGTAAAATATTTTTTATTATTCCAGGAGACACACATTTATTATTAGGTCATGGGGTGGGCCCTTCTATAGATCCGTCACTACTACGTTGCTTACTAATTGATACGGGAATAAAATAAAAAGAACAAAAACATTTCTTGTATGTACGTACAAGTACACCCCTTTAGGTTATAAGAGCCTTCTTGATATAGCCCGTTTGCATGCATAAAACATTTCATTCGTACCTACTTGTTGAAAGTAAAGAAAAATCCTACTGTTAAATAGGAAAATAATTACAGGAAAAAAGCAGCATTTAACATTTTACAAAAGAGCTTGCTGTTCTTTGAATCTACGGTTACTAGGCCTTTTCTTTTTAAGCTTACTTAAACCATCTTGATTTAACTGAAAAGTGTTTCGTCGTTTGCACGGAACAAGTATGTTAACCGCATTGATTTAACACTCTTATCACAATAATATGCATACCTACATAATTTATTTCGCTATACACAGTAACTATTTTTAATTCTTAAGATATACAGTATACGTGATAAATTTATTAACTAAAATAAATTTGGTAATAATGAATCCATCAATTTCTTGAAAAATCCAAAAATATGGATACCTAACCTACCTTATTTTGATTGAACAATTTTTATCGCATTTTGTTGAATTTTATCATTATCCACGGATGGATACTGAATTAGTTTTTAATTTTAGTCAAATAGAAAAAAGTCATCATTATTTTTTCTCAAGGAATATATGGTTAATGGATTAACCTCCTTTTTCCAGACACCTTGTATATAAATCAAAATTTTTAAAAGTTAAAACTGAAAATAATTGAATCGGTGAAAATAAGAACAGTACAAGTCCAAAATTGGACATTTCGACCTGGTATAGCCATTTTGTCTGTAATAATAGGCTGTATCAAATCACAAATGAGTGTAAAAATAGTATTAATATCACTATATTAAGGGGTATGGCGTAAGCGTTGAGCGTAAGAACAGTACAAGTCCTTGGACTTGTACGGTTTTTAGTCTCAGCGAGGGACAATTTATTCTCAGCGGAAGACGATGATAATCCTGCTGGAGATTAAGATTTATTATTCTGTGTTTTAATACTACCATGCGAGGAAAAATTATTTGCATCAAAGAGGGCCTTGCATCTAAGGACGTTATGCTTAGCCATAGAGCTTAATACCTGTTGGGTGTCAGTAACTACCTGAACAAACAATCAATCAGTTATTCAGTCATCTTTTACAGTCATTACAATTAATTTGATTCATCGCTAATTTTTCCAATTTCTTGAGCAATTCACACAATGGGCTTTATGGAACAGCACAAAACATTCATGGTTAAAGCATATTTTCGAAACGGGGTTAGAGTAAATGGTGAATGGCAATACAATCAGGGTTTGTGCATGGACGATATTCACGAACATTTTCCTAACGTTGCTTTTATTGCTGGGGATTTTTATCATTACCTGAATCTTTTCACAAAATTCACCGTGGCTGTGTTTAGGTAAACAGGTTCTATACAACACAAAAAAGGAACAGAAAGACCATCTGTAAGAACAAAAAAACTTGTTGGAAACGTTCGTGAAATAATGCAAAATACGCCAACAAATGTATAAGACGCCTGTCCCAAGAAGTGGGAAGATCTTATGGAACATGCAGGACTATTCTTAAGAAGCAGCTAAATTTATTTCCTTATAAAGTGCAAGTATTCCAAGAAATACAAGCCGCAGATTTTGAAAGACGCAGAAATTACTCTCAATGGTTTACCCAAAATTTATTGGAAAAAAATGATTTATTAGACCTGACATTTTTGTGGATGAGGCCTGGTTCCACCTCTCCGGTTATGTGAATTCTCAGAATACATGCATGTGGAGTAGTGAAAATCCCCGTTTCTTTATAAAGTTCACATTGCACCCTCAAAAAATTGGTGTCTGGTTAGCTGTTTCCCGAAGAAGAATTAATTGATGGTTCTATTTTTTTCCATGACACAGTTACAGCACAGCGGTATAGAGATAATATTTTGAAACCATTTGTGGAGCAATTACTTGACGACGAACTACGTTATGGATATTTTCAACAGGACGGTGCAACCACCCATACAGCCGCCGAAACTATTAACTACTTACGCAATTTTTTCGATGACAGATTGATCAGTTTTTGATCAGACATTGAATTCCCACCTAGATAACCTTGTTTAACGGTTATGGATTACTTCGTTTTTCCTCAGAGAACACTATTTTTAAAACACCAGTTGCAAATTTAGAACAATTACAAAAAATGATTATCCAAGAAGGTGGTAACATTTCTCCAGAGATGCTGGTCCACACTTTTGAAAATATAAAAAGACGTGTGAATTTATGCTTGGAGCATGGCGGTGGCCAATTTCAGCAATTTATGTAATTATTTTTCTTTCTGTATATTCTTACTTTATTAATTTTGTAAACAACAAAAATAATTTTTCTAATTTTGTATCATAACAAATCTATTACGATACGCATTTGCGTAGCGTAATGAAGCAATTTCAATACGCGTTTTTTTTATTTGATGTTGGTAACATTTAAATGTTTTATTTCATTGACTTGCGCGGCCTTTGTGATTTACGAGAAAACACATTTTTCGCAGAGGAATTATAGCTTGATAACCTACTTTTTTATTCTGTGTGGATAACAGTCATGTATGTTGGTTGAATAAATCTATAAATCAATTTTTTGTAGATGCTTCAAGCTATCATTTTCTGCCAAACCCTATACAAAATTCAATCTACTAACCTTCCAATGTCGATTTTAACTTCAACTTTATTTTAATTTTCCATCTTCCCTATACTAAATTCCAATGCCGTGACGTAAAATCACGTCTTTTGAAATTCGAAAAAAAAGTAGCAAAATCGCCCGAATTTCCGAACGCTCTGTATATGTACCGAATGTACAAGGATCACACAACGTATTCCGTCCAATTTTAAATCTCATATCGCTAAAATAACTTTAGAATCTCGTGGTGAAAATGGGTCAATAAATCAAAAAAAGACAGTTCGCAAAATAATTTTTGTTGTCCAGAGGCTACTATGATAAAAAATAGTATTACCAACATAAAATTTAGACATAAAAATTTACAAAATTTGAAGGATTTATTTTCTTTTTAAATATGTGTTTTTTATTGAAAAAACTACAAATTAGAAAAAATAGTATAACGTACTTGTTATATAAAGCAGTTTTAAGTACTAGACTTGTCTCGTTATAAAACTCGCCGCAAGCGGCCCGTTTTTTAATATGGACGCTTGCTATAAAATGATGCTTTATAAAACGTATACGTTAATATACTATTGTATATGTCTACTTATTTTATTACTCATTAGTTTGGCATATCCTGTTATAATATGAATTTGACAAAATTTTAACCTAGATTCGGTTAGATTATATCGTCCCCATATCATTGTGATCTAAACCAAGCCCTACGTTTTTTAATCCAAGCCCTCTTTGAGCAAATAATTTTTTCTCGCACGGTATAATAGAAGTGTGTTATGACATGTTGTTGTTTATTCAAAAAAAAATTTGCTCGTCAAGTATTTTAACAATACGCAGTGAGATTAAGAACAGTACAAGTCCAAGTTAGTTGTTTGTGTATAAGTTGAAAACTCATGAGCCAACAAATTTTATTTTTAATTTAAACGACCTACAAAGTGATACACTAAAACTTTAATGTGCACACGAAACTAGTATAATTTATCCAATGTCAGTGTGATGACATTCCAATCATTCCATACGGCGGTAAACGTCGGTCTCTTTGAGACTGTTTACCGCCGTATGGAATGTCATCACACTGACTTTGGAATAACAATAACATTAATAACTAACTTTACAGAGAGTTTTTTTCGTTTTCCCAAAACTGTTACATTTGGACTTGTACTGTTCTTATTCTCACCGATTCAATTACTAACTAAATATTGAGTATATTAACCTTCGTTTTCCCGGGTGAGGTAATTAATGTACACCAAAAACTTTTTTCTTACATATTTTTTTAATAAGTGCATATTTTTGGTGACTAATTTTATTTTATGTCAATCAAATAAATAATACTGCTTGAACAGGATGTTTGCGTTTCAATTTTTTTAGAAATAATAATTTTTAAACAGCAAAAAGTTCGCCAAAAGTGTTAAAAAGTTTCGTATGATAGAACATCATGTAAAAGAAGTAAAGTATTTTCGGTGCAAATAAGATGTTTACAAAAAATGTCATATATTTTAAGAAAATAGTTGTTATTTTAGGTGCCTAACAAGTTCTGCCAACTTAAAATGAAAATTTCCCTTATGTATAAAAAATGTCATAAGAGGTGTGCAATTTCCACTGAATTACAGTGGAAATTGCATCACTGGAAATTGCACTTTAGCAACCATAGTAACAAGTAATAAAGAAGTCAACATTGACGTTTCTATTTTAATAATAATTATTTGTATGTTTAAATAAAAACGCATATTGTTTAACTTGCTAAAATCAAAACGAGAAGGTATTGAAAATTATCGTTTATTTTTAACGGTCAATTCATTTTGGAAAACTGGAAGTCGATGGTATAAAAACAGTTCTGTTGGGCGAAATAAAATAGCAAAATGGACTACTGCTCAAGCCAAAACAGTGGGACTAGACGTTAAAAAAACAAAAATTACTAATCACTCACTTAGGGCTACAGCCGTGTCAAAACTTGCAAAAAGCGGTATTGCAGAACAGGAACTTATAAAAATGACTGGCCATGCTAGTTCCAAATCAATTGCCAGCTACCTTCAAATGGATCAAGAACATCATGAAGCCATTGTAGAAAAAATGAGAACAGACAGCACACCAAAATCCAGTGAAAAAACATCAAGCACTCAAGAGAACCTATGTATTATGGACTCAAATAAGACCACACTAAGATAAAATTAATGTTAACGTGTTAGCTATTTATTCTGTAAATTTTCTACCGAATACCATTCGTGCATAAAAATTTCCAGAAAATTCTGAAAAATGAAATGTTTTTTGGAAACCGCATTCGTTTATTTTCATCGTTGCTTCCAAAAATAGCCCTCCTCCTTTGGAGTCGGGCAATTTATAATTTGAAACAACGATGAAAATAAACTCATGCAGTTATCAAAAAACATTTACTTTTCCAAAATTTTCGGAAATTTTTATGCACTTATGGTATTATCCCCGAAAATTTCCCTCATGTATAAAAAATGCCATAAGAGGTGTGCAATTTCCACTGAATTACAGTGGAAATTGCATCACTGGAAATTGCACTGTAGCAACCATAGCAACAAATAATAAAGAAGTCAACATTGACGTTTCTATTTTAATAATAATTATTTGTATGTTTAAATAAAAACTCCCCAAAACCATAGCAACAAATAATCAAGAAGTCAACTTTGACGTTTCTTCTTTATTAATAATTATTTGAAAGCCGATCGTTTGAAAAATGGATCGTTTTGGTGAATTTAGTAAAGATGCGATTGATGTAAATATAGAAAAAACTATCCCACCCAATACAAAGGAAAGACGATCGTTCGTATGGAAACAATTCATGGAGTTTTGTGTTGTTAGAATCTATAAACTAGAGCGGGAATCAGTGCATGAGATTGCTAAAGTACTTAAAGATTGGGGCTACAACATGCGAAAAAATAATGGCGATGAATATAAAGAAAGCACAATAAAAGTAATGTGGAATTTAACTGCAAAAATGGTGATGGAGGAATACTTTGAAAAATATGGTATTAAAATAGACCCATTTGAAGATCAAGAGTTTAAAGCTGTCAGGGATGCAAAAAATGCTAAAAGAAAGGAATTGCAAAAGCACGAGGATAAAAGAAAAGTCAGTTCAATTTCCCTAAAATATAATGAAATAAAAATGTTAATTGACAATTGCAACGAATGTACCCCAGAAGGTCTGCAAAAATTTGTTTTGTATATTCTCCTATGAGTTGGCATGGTGAGGGGGAGAAGGCATTTGACAATGGGGGGCAAACAACAGGTAGAATAGAATACAATCCCATATTTAGCAAAACGACACAAGATGGCTCCAAACCGTGCGCTAGTCGCTAATAAGAAAAATCCCTATCTTTGTCCAATCAGATTGTTTAGCTTGCTAAAATCAAAACGAGAAGGTATTGAAAATGATCGTTTATTTTTAACGGTCAATCCATTTTGGAAAACTGGAAGTCGATGGTATAAAAACAGTCCTGTTGGGCGAAATGAAATAGCAAAATGGACTACTACTCAATCAAAAACAGTGGTACTAGACGGTAAAAAAACAAAAATTACTAATCACTCACTTAGGGCTACAGCCGTGTCAAAACTTGCAAAAAGCGGTATTGCAGAATAGAAACTTATAAAAATGACTGGCCATGCTAGTTCCAAGATAAAATGTTAACGTGTTAGCCATTTATTCTGTAAATTTTCTACCGAATACCATTCGTGCATAAAATTTTTCAGAAAATACTGAAAAATTAAATGTTTTTTGGAAACCGCATTCGTTTATTTTCATCGTTGTTTCCAAGAATAGCCCTCTTCCTTCGGAGTCGGGCAATTTTATAGGTTGAAACAACGATGAAAATAAACTCATGCAGTTATCAAAAAACATTTAATTTTTGGAAATTTTTATGTACTTATGGTATTAGCCCCGACAATTCTCAAAAATGTTCATTCACTGCGTATAATGTAACTTTTATAATAATAAAAAAAATAAAGAAAACGTTTATATTGCATGTTTTTTACCTCCACCTTATAGTTTTTTTTCCAAGCGGCTTTTATACAATTTTAATTTGGAGTTGGAAAGGAGAGAATTGGATTTTTTTTTGTTTGGTTTCATCATGAGGTACGAATATACCCCAGGTAAAAATTTATGTTATTTTTTGACTTGGGAAGATGAAGGCTAATAAAAGAAATGGCGATTGCACCACTTGCTTCTAAAACTTAAACTAAAATTATTATTAATTTAGTAACTATCAAAACTATTTTTGTGAAAAAAATATTAGGCATGGCAGGTTATACTATAATAATTGTACGATTCTTTAACCGATATTACCTCGCAATAAATCCACGATACATTTAAGGCAAATTAAAAGTTACAAAAACTACGGATAATAGTTGTCACAATCGTTTGTTGCGAAGATAAAGCGATCTAAAATTAGTTACAGCTTCACATGGCTATAAATAAAATTGATTTTAAAGCCTCATAGGCTTTTCTATAAATTTATGTCTGTTATAGTATTAAATAAAATATATCATTTTTAGAATTTATTATTAAGTATGTTAAAGCACAAAGGTATTTTTTTCTTTTATAAAAATGTTTACTTTGCAATATTTTCCTCTATTTCCACAAAAAATAGGGCATGTAAAATTAAATAATTAAATTTATTTAATTATTTTCTATTTTATAGTTTTTACTGCATTATTAAAATTTCACTGTAACTTTCCGAGTTTCCAATAATTTTCCGAATCATTTATAGTGTGACATAGGACATACTTTATCTAGAAACGTTATTATGATACTAACATGCTATTTTATGACACTAGTGGTAAAAAGGGATTACTTTTAATAAATACAAGAATCTTATTTGACTTTTTTTATTAACAATAACATTTATTATACAATTTGAGCCACCAGAAATGTGAATTTCTTTTGCAGTTCTACTCAGGGTTTTGCTATCATTTTGTATGTTTTTTGATGAAAATGTAAACAATATTAATTTACTATGAAGTCGTAAAAAGGCTTTAGTTTTGTTATCATTTTGGTTGTTTTTTAAATGTTATTTTTTTGCTGCTAAAATACAACTCTATGGCCCTAAAAAATATATGATGCATTGGTAAACAGTATCTTTTATGTATAAAAAATATGATTGTGTGATTAATTAAGGAAATTTATTTAAAAAAGAATTGCTTTTTAATCCTAAAAATTGTTAGCTAGCTATAAAAAAAATATTTTAATCATTGGTAGTCTATCTAGCTACTTCTAAATTTCCTTTTTCTGAGCTCCTTTTTTTTAGGATTGGCCCTCAGTTCGCAATTTTATTTTTATTAGATTTCTTTACTTTTCTTTAGCAAAATTAAATCTCCGTAGTGGCAGTGACGTTTTAGCCAGTTATCTAGTTTTAAAGAATAAAAGGAAAAATTAAAATGGCCAGTTGATTGCTATATTTTATATATTTTTATTTATTTTTAATCTATAGGTATTTTGCCCCAGACTATCACAGGTGATGGTTACTTTGAGAAAATAAAGTAAGAAAATCATAATTAAAAATAAATTGGCTTAGAAATTATTACCTAAAGAAACATATCAGTTGCGATAAAACTTAATAAAACATAAAGATTAATGACAATGTTCTTTATATGAAAACATTTACTTTTAGGACCACGTAAAACCAAAGAAGATTAGTTTTCATTTATTATAACGTATGTTAATAACAACAGAGGATCAACGTTATGGTTACGGGGAAAAGAAACACAAATAAACCTTGAATATAAGAATATATCCACACAACACTTATATCACGGAACACAAAATTAAGATTGCAGCCTTGCACCTCGCACTTGCATTAAAAGTACACCATACCATCAGACATCAATCACCCAACAACGGCCATCAAATGGTATGTTGATATTTTGAATTACTCCATTCAACTTAAACCACCCGGAGCAAAGACAGATCATTGTTTTAAGTTAGTTTGTCCCTCGCTGTTCCGATTTAGTAAAAGGATAGACTATACAAGGTCATTCACGGTGGATGGAACGTTAGACGTTTCTGACGGACCAGTAAAGGAATCGTTCTGAAAATTTGGTGGCGTACATAAACGGACATGCTCTAACAACCTAAAAGATTTTTAACAATACAGTGTTGCCGCTTTCACACAAAAATAATAGTAACTTCGATTTTTTAAATACAACACCATAAATTTTATTTTATTTTCGAAACCCCCATTACTTTCCTTACACATTTTATTAACACTACTCTATACTTATCTCTTACTGTTTCTAAGATATAAATTAGTTTCCGTTTTTTTGACCGAAAACGTCACTTTTAAAAATGCTGATAATTTTGAACTCTAAAACACTGAAACCCTGAAATTTGGTAAATAGCTAACTAATACCATAGGGCTCTTTGCCCTAGTCCCAAATCTTAGTTGCATTATACAGGGTGGTTGAAAAATACACTTATTCTGGTAACTTGAAAAAGTTACAATAAGTCCTTTTTTTCAAACATAACACCCTATATATTATTACGGATTTGAAAAGCTGCTAAAATTTCCCTTAATACTTGTATATCATACCCGTACCTAACTAACTAGTTTAACCATTTTTTGACGTATTAAGCATGATTTGTAAAATTTTCTATACAATTTAATTTTTATTCGGTTATTAGTAAGTTAGTCATGACAAAAACTGATGTTTACGTATGTTACTATGGTTGTCGTTTTGACATTTCATTAAGTTTAGATACAAGATAGAAATACAGTTTAAAGTCATGGAAGAAAACTATACAAATGCAGTTTTTATGAATTTATTTGTCTTATTTGGACAATGCGATGAATTATCGCCAGGACATGTATAAAGTTTAACGAAATGTACTCTAATTTACCATCAATAAATCTTAGAAGTTTTATAAGGATCCAGAACAATTTTATTAAATGTTAACTAGTCAAATAATAAAAGACTACTAAAATTATAACTAATAAAATGCTATTTTAACAGATGTACAAAACGCTGGCCGTTTACATCCAAACACTTTAATATGGGTTTTGACTGCATGGATTTCAAGAAAAATTTAGTTTTAATGTTTTTTACATGTTAATGCAAACACACATTGTCCAAATAAAATAAATAAATTCATAAGAACTGCATTTGTATAGTTTTATCCCATGACTTTAATAGCTATTTATGATATAAGTATGAAAATAACTCGCTTAAGGCACGCATATGAGAATTTGCGGAACGAGCGCAGCGAGTTTCGCAATTCATATGAGTGCCTTAAACGAGAAATTTTCTTACGTATATCATACAAGATTTTTTCTACGAGCGTGTGAAAAGTACAAGATTTTTTCTACGAGCGTGTGAAAATTTAGACTTTTCACACGGCGTGTGAAAAGTAAATTACTTTTACTAGTGCGTTAAATTAAAACTTTTCACATTAAAATGGGTGTGAAAAGTCTAACTTTTCACACAGTGGCGCAACCAGGGGGGGGGGGCTGCCGGGCTGCAGCCCCCCCCCCCCCCTCCCCGAGCTTAGAAACTTAGCCTATTCGTTTAATTGCAAACCAATTTTTCATGTCACGCCTTTTACTAATATTTTATATTCAGCCACATAATTTACATCAATCATGTTATCAATAGTGAAATTATACTACGGCTGACTGAATGGACCGACCGAAATACTTCCACTGAGGCATCTGGATTACTGGCCAGCATTATATAAGTCCCAAATTTGTGATCGCACTAATGTGTACAGAAAGAATATATGCCGCAAGATTCTACAAACAGTCGATTTAAACCTTTTTTAAGCACAGTAAGCTAATGACGCATGACAGATCAAGTTAAAGAAATAAGAGGCCTGGCAGATGATAATTTTCAAAATATTTTTAATGAAGCTCAAGATCTACTTTCGGAATACGATATTGAAATCAGAGTACCTAGACAACCGCCAAGACAAACACAAAGATTGGTTATAAAAACCGACTCCGCTGCTGGGTATTTTAAAATAACAATTTTTATTCCGTTTTTAGATGGCCCCATAGCAAATCTCGAGGATCGGTTTTTAAAACATCGAGAAACCTTTCAAAATTTTGAATGCCTCTTTCCATATGATAATCAAGATTTTGATAGTCAATTTAAATGTATTTTGAAACTTCACAGCTTCTACAAGAATGAGTTCCTTGAAGAGTTTTCCATTAAAACGATGTTAAAAGCTAAACTTGAGCTGTGGTTTAAAAAATGCAAAAACAAAAACTGAAGGAAGATTTGGACAAACTGTATTCCGAATGTGATGCCAATATATTTCCTAATATAAAAAGGCTTCTACACATTTTTTTAACTTTGCCTATTACAACCGCCACATCTGAAAGGTCCTTTTCAAATTTAAAATATTTAAAGACATATCTGCGTAGCACCACGGAAGAGGACATATTAAATGGTTTGACAGTTCTTTATGCGAACCACGATATTGATGTTACCGTGGAAGAAATTCTGGACGAAATGGCAAAAACAAAACGAAGAATTTTACTTTAATATTAGTATTATTAGTGATTACTTATTATTTATCCAATGTCAGTGTGATGACATTCCAATCATTCCATACGGCGGTAAGCGTCGGTCTCTTTGAGACTGTTTACCGCCGTATGGAATGTCATCACACTGACTTTGGAATAACAATACAACTTATTGTATAAGGTTTTTGTTTTGTTTTAGTATAAGTATGATTAATATATGCGTTACCTATTTTAAATACATTTTTATTAATTAAAATGAAATCTCCAATTTTTTTTTCATAAATATTTAGTTAGGGCCAGCGGCGTATTATTGCAGAAGTTTTAGGGGGCTGTCGCTCTCGTCAATCATACGTATTTTACCCAAAAAAGGGCGTGGCACAAGAAATTAAAGCCCCCCCCGAACTAAATTTCTGGTTGCGCCACTGTTTTCACATGCTCGTAGAAAACGTGTATTTCTATCTTGTATCTCTAAACTTAATGAAATGTCAAAACGATAACCATAGTAACATACGTAAACATCAGTTTTTATCATGACTAACTTACTAATTACCGAATAAAAATTGAATTGTATAGAAAATTTTACAAATCATGCTTAATACGTCAAAAAAAAGGTTAAACTAGTTAGTTAGGTACAGGTATGATATACAAGAATTAAGGGAAATTTTAGCTGCTTTTCAAATTTGAATAATATACAGGGTGTTATATTTGAAAAAAAGGACTTATGGTCACTTTTTCAAGTTACCAGAATAAGTGTATTTTTCAGCCACCCTGTATATTGCAAATAACATTTGGGACTAGAGCAAAGAGCCCTATGGTATTAGTTAACTATTTCAGGGTTTCAGTGTTTTAGAGTTCAAAATTATCAGCATTATTAAAAGTGACGTTTTCGGACAAAAAAAAAGGAAATTAATTTATATCTTAGAAACGGTAAGAGATTAGTATAGAGTAAAGTTAATAAGAATTGTAAGGCCCCATCTCGATATCTTATACCGTGCGAGCAAAAAGTATTTGCATCAAAGAGGGCCTCGCATCCAAAGACATAATGCTTAGCTGTAGAGCTTAATACCTGTTGGGTATTAGTAACTACCTGAATTAACAATCAATCAGTTATTCTATCATCTTTGACAGTCGTTACAAGTAATTTGATTCATCGCTAATTTTTCTTTTCACACAATGGGCTTTACGGAACAGCACAAAACATTCATGGTTGAAGCATATTTTCAAAACGGGGTTAGAGTAAATGGTGAGTGGCAATACAATCCGGGTTTATGCATGGACGATTTTCACGAACATTTTCCTAACGTTGCTATTATTGCTGGGGATTTTGATCATTGCCTGAAAAGAACCGTGGCTGTGCTTAAAAAAACAGGTTTTATACAACACAAAAAAGGAGCACGAAGACCATCTGTAAGAACAGAAGAACTTGTTGCAAACGTTCGTGAAATAATTCAAAATACGCCAACAAATTGTATAAGACGCCTGTCCAAAGAAGTTGAAAGATCTTATGGAACATGCAGAACTATTCTTAAGAATCAGCTGAATTTATTTCCTTCTAAAGTGCAAGTATTCCAAGAAATAGAAGCCGCAGATTTTGAAAGAAGCAGGAATTACTCTCAATGGTTTATCCAAAGTTTATTGGAAAGAAATGATTTATTAGCCCTGACAGTTTTTTCGGATGAAGCCTGGTTCCACCTCTCCGGTTATGTGAATTCTCAGAATACACGCATGTGAACTGTAGAATAGTGAAAATCCACATTTTTTTGTAGAGTCCACATTGCACCCTCAAAACATTGGTGTCTGGTTAGATGTTTCCCGAAGAAGAATTGTTGGTTCTATTTTTTCCATGACACTGTTACAGCATAGCGGTATAGAGACAATATTTTAAATCCATTTGTGGAGCAATTACTTGACGACGAACTACGTTTTGGATATTTTCAACAGGACGGTGCAACCGCCCATACAGCCGCCGAAACTATTAACTACTTACGCAATTTTTTCGACGACAGATTGATCAGTTTTCGATCAGAAATTGAATTCCCACCTAGATCACCTTGTTTAACGGTTATAGATTACTTCGTTTTTCCTCATTTAAAGAACACTATTTTTAAAACACCAGTTGCAAATTTAGAACAATTACAAGAAAGGATTATCCAAGAATGTGGTAAGATTTCTCCAGAGATGCTGGTCAACAGTTTCGAAAATATGAAGAGACGTGTGAATTTATGCTTGGAGCATGGCGGTGCCCAATTTCAGCAATTTATGTAATTATTTTTCTTTTTCTTTCTGTATATTCTTACTTTGTTAATTTTGTAAACAACAAAAATAAATTTGTATTTGTCTACTTATTTTATTACTCATTAGTTTGGCATATCATGGCATAATATGAATTTGACAAAATTTTAACCTATATTTGGTTAGACCGTTAGACATATCATTGTGATCTATACCAAGCCCTACGTTTTTTAATCCAAGCCTTCTTTGATGCAAATAATTTTTGCTCGCACGGTACAGATATCTACAGAATAGACAAATTTTAAAAATTTTTTAAAATTACTTAGTTGCTTGTCGCTAAGCCTCTCCTTAACTACTATTACTACTACTACTACTATTTTACTAGATATGTATCGTATGTAGGTCTAGCAACACAAATGATTGAAAAATGTTGAAGTAATTTATAATTATTGTTAATATCTCTAAATTCACCACTAGGAGGAATTTTGCAGCAAATTATACTGCCAGCATATTAAATGCTTTATCAGTTGGAGTTATCATTTCTG
The DNA here is from genome assembly GCA_963969555.1 of Polydrusus pterygomalis. Lineage (NCBI taxonomy): Eukaryota > Metazoa > Arthropoda > Insecta > Coleoptera > Curculionidae > Polydrusus > Polydrusus pterygomalis. The sequence goes on from OZ018377.1 coordinate 77,041,295, forward strand.
TGCAGAAAAAAAAGCTTAAAAACTATGTGTCAAGTGGTTATAAACTTTTATTCAACTACTTTTTTTACCAAAGGGTTTCAATTTTCTTTTCAGTGATAGCTTTTTATGTTTTTGTTTCAAAGCCTACTTCGTAAGTAATATGTTCGTTTTTAATTATTACTAGTCGACATCCCCATAAACTAGTTTAGTTAAACCTTTTTAAATCATTTATATTGCTAAATCTACGATACGTATTTTGTAAAAATGCTGGTTCCTTTTGCAGCCGATTTCATAATATTTTTAATTAAGTAGTGCTAGTTAAGGAGAAGCTGAGCGCCAAGAAACTAGGCGATTTTAAAAATTTCTTTAATTATTTTTTTCTGTAACTCTGGCTTACATTAAGATATCGACATGTGGATTTTTACCAATTTTTTGTTCGTGTTTAATCTATTTTGTATCTAAATAAATTTTATATTTGAATTTTTTAAATAAAATTGAAAAATCTTTTGATTATGCACACACACTCTAGCGATGACGGATATAACAAAAAATAGTCATTCAAAATTTGCTTGCTATTGGATAAGCCTTCAAACAAGACCAAGTTTGTCAAATTTGGTTTAGGCAAACTATTTATATTTATAAGTATTTTGTTCAAAAGAGGTTTCCCCTCCACTCCTCCGCTTATTTTGCGAGTTAGAGCGAAATGTATTCAATTAAAGTGGTACCCTATATTTTAGAGAATATTATATGTTATGGGTGAAAATATTCTTGTTGTATACAAATTTTAAATTTTAAATTAAAATCTATATCAAACTGGTTAAAGATAAATAAATTAAAATTAAATGTTTCTAAAACAAAACTTATGGCTATTTGAAATAACGTGAATAATACAGATTTAAAATTTTTGTTGGTGATGAAAAATTAGAAATTATTTTTATGTTGATACCCTAGCATTCGTAATATATATAAACGAACAAACCCGAACAAACCCATTAGTTCTAGTGTCAACCTAAGCGAGGCAGATGTTCTTCTAAAATATTTGTTATTGTTATTGTCATTCCTGTTTTTAAAAAGGGTGAGAGAGGTGATGTGACTAATTATAGGCCGATATCTCTCTTGCCAATTTTCTCCAAGATTATTGAAAAGTGCATGGCCTCCAGGATATCTGCATATCTTGCAGAGAACAATTTGCTAAGTGAACAACAGTTTGGGTTCAGGGCTGGACGAAGCACTGTGTCAGGCATATTAGACCTTGTGTCATACATAATGAAGGGCTTTGAGGACAAAAAGCACACTGGCACGGTGTTTTGTGACCTAAGTAAAGCTTTCGACTGCGTGTCGCATGGGCTACTGATAAAAAAATTGACTTATTATAGTTTTACACCAGAAAGCATAGCTTTGTTAAGTTCATATCTAAAAAACAGAACTTAAAAAGTGTCTGTGGGGGGAGTGATGTCGGCTTCGGGACAAATAACTACAGGGGTCCCACAAGGTTCAGTATTGGGACCACTTCTCTTTCTTATCTATATAAATAATCTAATATCGCAGAACATGAACATTTTGTCGTTTTTGCCGATGACACCACAATCTCAACACAGTCACATGAATTCAGTGAGCTTGTGGTAGATACTTGCGACATGGAAGCGAGAGCTAAAAATTGGTTTAATAAGAATAGCCTGGTTTTGAATGCGGGCAAGACCGGTCATATGGTTTTCTCCCTTAAAGAGATTCCAGAGGACCCGGTAATATTTAGTAGAAATGCTGTGTCTTTCCTGGGGGTCAAACTGGATACCGAGCTGAGATGGGACGTCCATATAGATAGTGTTGCAAAGAAAATGAAGAGTGCAATATTTGTATTGCGCACATTGGTGGGGCAGGTTTCTGAGAGTGTACTGCGCACTGCCTATTTTGCTCTTTGCCATTTCGTGATGTCCTATGCTATCGTGGCATGGGGCCACGCTCCGCACTGGCGCAGGGTGTTTTCCCTGCAACGTAGGGCTGTTAGGATCTTGGGTGGGCTAAAATATAGGGATGACTGTAAACAGAAATTTATAGACTTAAAAATTTTAACATTTCCTAACATATATATCTTGCAGAATTGCCTATATATAAAAAATAATCTAAAGGACTATACAACCGATGGTCAGAAGCATCTGTACAGTACTCGGAACGGGGGACAGATCTCTGTGCCGATGCGGAGACTGGAAAGATGTCGAGATGGCCCAAATTATTGGGCAATACATTTTTTTAATAGGATTCCGGATGACCTCAAGTCTTTACCTGCCAGGGAATTCAAGAGTGGAGTCCAGCGGCTGCTGATGCAAAGACCCTTCTATAATACTGCAGAATTTCTTAATTGTCATGATCTGTAATAATTGTACTTAGTTTGTGAAATAATTGTTGGTATTTTGTTTTTATTTTATTTATTTATTGTTTGTTTTTATTTATACAATCTAAGTAAGTTGACGTGTGTAAACAATATTTTATTGTATTGGCATAAAATATATATATATATATATATATATATATATATATATTTACGGTAATGGTGTAAAACTAAGCCAGACATAGCAACTTGAACGTACATTCCTGATCCACTTTTACAATCCCAAGCCATATATATGGCTCAGGATTGTTTTCCCTGTTAATTTTTAATGCCGCCTTGAAAAAAACCGTTTGAGTTTTTTTTTTAATGGCGTTTGGTATTACGAATAGTCTGACAGAGAAAAAACCGTTATTTTGATTTTTGGGCGGTCTATGGAGGTAATTTTATACTGGTTTAGGTTTGTATGAATCTTAAAAATATAGTTCTTTAATAATGCGATAGGGGCGCAAATGTCGCCGTCAATAATATACGAGTATATATCTGCAAACAAACAAATATAATCCAGTAACAAGTGACAACAATGTTAAAAAAATTCAATTAGTCTTTATACGGCGACGACAAGTTCGCTGATATTTAAATTACTTAAGCGCTTATCTGTGAGTGCACGCGCCATGTCCCAAAGAAGTAAAAAAAATGCATTTTTGGGAAAGGAAAGTGCTACTAAAGATAAGCAAATAAATATTTGTTTTATAATACAGTTTCCTATATAATACAGTTTACTAATATTAAAATTATAAATTAATGCATAAATGGTGTTTTACCTAAACATAAGCTAACCAATGTGATTTTTTTGTTAGTTGCACAATTTAAATATAAATTCGGTCAAAGGTGCATGTTTAATAACCATATTAAATGTAGATATCTAGAACGGCTTTAAGTTAAACAACATACCCCGGTGAAAATACAAAATTTACTCACTATTTTTAAAAATACGGAAAACGGATATAACGAAAAATTGTTTAGAATTTTTTAGAAAGATATACCCAAATAGAACGGTGTATTGTATTCTAAGAATTCAATACCATAAACAATTCAAATGTTTTTAAAATTTTAACGTTTTGTCATCAAATGACACATCAGTACTTCATTCTAATTATCATTTTTTTTCCATTTCGGCCAACCAATAATAATTGCAAGGGCTAAATATTAATTATTTTTAGTTTTACAAAAGTAGTCCATTATCTCAGAGTGGAGCTGTTATATATGGGAAAAAATCACAGTCAAAAATATATAGTAAGTCAGTTTATTAGGGTGTACATGTTTCGGTACTAGAAAATACGATCATTAGAACCGAAACATGTACACCCAATAAACTGACTTACAAAATATTTTTGTGGAGATGACTGTGAGTTTTTCCCCATAATTATTTTTAGGATTTAGTATTAAAATGATATTACAGATAATGATGTTTAAGCAGTTAAATATTTCAATAAAATTCAAATCGAAAGTTAAATTTACAATTCATGTTTGTTGCAATAATATTTAACTCAACTTTAAAATATCGCAAAATTTCCTTATAGTTTAAGCTCCCACTGCGAAAATGGTATCCCATCGACTAAAAATTAAAATGTGAAAAGGTGGCAAAACATGTAAAAATTATGAATGATGAAAGAGTTTTGGTCTTCCATTGTCTTTATTTGTTTTAAATCACAACGTTTCAACTGGTAAGTATCTCCAGTCGTCTTCAGGCGAATACTAAATAAGTAAAGTAACTACAAGACTATTTATACTAGCTAGGTGTACTGAAGCATAACTGAGGTGGGTGCAGTCATGCGTTCAGTTGGTACGCGATCTTATCATAAGATTACATGTTTCTAACAAAGGTTTCCAGATATTTCTTATGTCTAATGGTAGTTTACTAAAGCAGCCTGCTGGGTTCTGGTAAATAGCAGCAGCTTCCTTAAACTTTCTTTTCCTCCAGTATGGTTCCTTATGTAGGATTTCAGCTTCTGGCAACAGCATCCAAACTTCAGTATACAGAAAACCTACGCATACAAGTCAGCATCTCAATTTTACATCAAATCACTCAAACAACACGAAACGTGGCATAGTTAAGACCCTCTTGGATAGAGCAATTGCAATCTGTAACTCGGAAGAAGCATTTAAAAAAGAAGCTCACCACATCAAGACCGACCTCAACAAAAATGGCTACCCCACAAAATTAGTTGACACAATATTAGAAAATCGTAAGAATCGACCTAACGCGCAAGAAGCAAACAGAGAGGCACAATCAACACTCAATATTCTTTCTGTATGTCGAAGGAGTTTCTGAGAAAATAAGAAGACTAGGACAACGATATAACATCAACACCGTATTCAACTCGAGGGATACCCTAAGAAGCCACCTGACGAAGACAATGCCTACAAGTTAAAAAGATAGGAAGAACTGCGTCTACCAAAGAGACCGACAAGTCAGGTGCAGCTGACCATGCCTGGAAACATGGTCACCATATCTTGTGGTCAGAAGCTGAAATCCTACATAGGGAACCACACTGGAGGAAAAGAGAGTTTAAGGAAGCTGCTGCTATTCACCAGAACCCAGGCTGCTTTAGTAAACCATCATTAGACATAAGAAATATCTGGAAACCTTTGTTAGTTAGATAGATGTAATCTTAGGATAAGATCGCGTGCCAACTGAACGCATGACTGCACCCACCTCAGTTATGCTTCAGTGCACCTAGCTAGTATAAATAGTCTTGTAGTTATTTTACTTATTTAGTATTCACCTGAAGACGCTGGAGATACTTACCAGTTGAAACGTTGTGATTTAAAACAAATAAAGACAATGGAAGTCCAAAACTCTTTCATCATTTAAGAAACATCATTGTCTCCAACCTTTAAACAGTCATGTAAAAATCATGCTGCTTCCGGCAGACAAGTAACAGTTGTTAACTGGTATTTGCTTACAAATTTTTGAATTTAGCTAAAAAAAAATATTTTACTTTTCAGAATACCTGCTTGAAATTTACATAATTTGTGGTAAATAATGAAACATTTTCGAAAAAATTTGTCTGACTGAAAATTTTTGTTAATAAATTTATCAGACCTAATTTGTTACAAATAATTTTTTTCATGAAAGTACACTTCATAACACCTCTTTGATTCTTGTTTTAAAATAATGTTTAAGATCTTTTAATGCATCTGTTCAGTAAAAAACGTATTTTAATACATAATCTAAGATCAGGATCTAGAACATTTACTTAGAACTGAAATGAAAAATTCTGTTTAGTTAGCAACGGCCATACCATATTTTTGGATTTAAAAATGATGTGGTTGCGGCATTTAAAAAATGGAGTCTGCCGTAGTAATAGCATTTTTTCGCTAGCAGACCAATTTTGATGCATAAAAGCAATCTTAAACTTCATTTTAAAACAAAAATAAAAGAGTTGTTATGAAGTGCACTTTCATGAAAAAAATGGTTTATTATTTACCACAAATAATGTAAATTTCAGGTGTTTTGAAAAGTAAAATAATTTTTTTAGCGACGTTCATAACTTACTTTACTACTTGTCTTACCGGGCGTAACATGCTTTTTACATGCAACCATTTTCATTTCTATGTAGGGTACCATTTTCACTGTGGGAGCTTCGTCTATTACCTTACCTAATAATAAGCACAACAAGAACTGTCTTTCAAAGTTTGGAATCGCTATTTGTTTATTAAAATAATAGAAAAAATACAAATAATAGTAAAACGTAAAACTTAAATTATCATGAATCCATGCATTGACAAGAGACATTTTGCCATGTACATTATTAGTTAATTTTTTATCAATACACAATATATACAGGGTGAGTCGGGAGGAACGGACCAAACTTTAGGAGCGTAATATAGGGATACGCAAAAACAATTTGAAAAAACCCATATGTTCTTATTCGATAATCATTTGTTTTCAAGTTATAGCGTAATACCAAATAAAGAAAAGTTCATATATTAACGGTTTCCTTATAGTGTTCTTTTAATAAATGTTTAAAAATACCGCCATTGACTTCTAAACATTTTCCGCTTCGTCTACGAAGATGGCCCCCGTTGCTCTTCTAATTGCTTCATGTCTTTCTTCTTTAAAATTGGCTGCATTATTTCTAATACGTCGAATTAGTGCATCCCGAGTGTCCACTTTTAATTTGTACACTTCATTTTTAAACCAGCCCCATAAACAATAATCTAGTGCTGTGAGGTCTGGAGATCTTGGAGGCCAATTAATAGGACCACTGCGACCAATCCAACGCCCTGGAAATGTTTCGTCTAAATGTTGCTTGACCTGACGAGCAAATGTGCAGAAGCTCCATCGTGCTGGTAATACATTTACCTTCTGATATTAACAGAAACATCCTCTAGTAGTTCTTGTAACTCATGTTTTAAACCATTTTGGTAGTTGTCTCATGTGAGGCGATTCTCCAAAATGAAAGGGCCAATTAAATAGCTATCGAGCATACCACACCACACGTTAACCGAAAACTTATGTTGAAAATTACTTTCAACTGTTGCGTGGGAATTTTCGATTGACCATACATGAGAGTTACGAGTATTATTAATACCGTCACGGTGAATGTGTTGCTTTATCTGTAAAAAGTATACGCGATACAACACGATGATTATTTATCCACCGACAAAATTCAATACGTTTAGCATAATCTTCCGGTTTTAGGTGCTGTACATGGTATGGATATAAGCCTTGCTCGTGGAGTGTGTTTAATACTCTTTTTTTGTGGAATCCCCAATTGAGTACCAATTCTTCGTGAGCCGGTCGTTGGAATTTCTTCTACTAAATCCAGAATATTTTCTACTTGTCCTAAACCTTGTCGAGTAGCTCGTTCAGATGTAATGTTGGCACTGGGAACCAAAATTCAAATTATTCCAAGCGTGTAAAAACGCGCTGCTAGTAGTCGTGACGTCAAGGCGTATCATTTGTCAGATTTGTGTGTGACATCCACGAAAAAGGTTATAGGTTTTCAATAAATTTGATGATTTGTCAGATTTGACATCCACGCGTCAAGCGACACGACCTTAAAACAACAATACAATAACAATAACACACGGCAATTCAAATGCAAATTGGGTCGCTCGGCACCTGTCAGGAGTGTCAGGATGACGGATGACCAAAAGTCATACCCCCTGACGTCATCGGGCTTCGCGCGCTTTAGAGATCGTTTGAAATGCTTTCGACACGCGCGAAACTTTAAAGAATTTTTACCAAGTTATTTTTGATTTTTAAGGAGTAATAATTGGGGAATACTTCTTTCAGGCATAACTAAATCATATTGTTGAAAAAAAAAAATTTTAAGTTCCCTATTAAAGTTGCCCGATTAGTAAATTAAAAATTATGGAAACCAGGCCACTTTTTGATTGTGAGAAAATCCTTTCTGCCAAAGTCAGAAATGTCACAATTAAACTTGCTGATTAGTTAATTATTGTTTAAAATCTTCGTGCAATTCGACATCAATCTTATAAGATATATTATATTATGTCATAATTTTTTTTTGTTAAATATTTGGCTTTAATTACACCGTTATTTATTATTTAAATCAGAATAGTTGAAGTTTACTTTTCCTATATTGGCAACGTTGTACTGGCTTAGTATTTACCGTAGGTGAGCAGATTCTTGTATACTTTGGCTTGGGAATGGTAGAAACTTGCAGATGGCTTGAAACGGTACGGAATTTAGAAAATATATATATGAATTTAAAAAAATATTAACCGATATTTTTTCTGTATATATATTTCAAATTTGGCAAACATGAAAATACATAAACCGACATATTCCAATCCTTTTAATTTATATATAAAAATAATGGCTGGATCAGGATTGTACGAATTTCCAAATGGCTTAGTTTTGATATAAAGATCTATATATATATCTGCTTTTATATCGCAACTGCCTCCATACATGAATAGGGCGCCCATCACTCCACTGTTTCCCGTTACATGTAGCAAGTTGTTTCGGTATATATCCGATTTCTGAACTAACCTAAAAAAGAGCCAGCAGAGAGGGGTAAGGAAAAGACATTTAATTTTAATACATATTTTAAACATATGATTGGCCCAGTTCCACCTCCTTATAAGAATAGTACCTGTTCGCCCCCTTGTGTTTAATTATGCTATGAGAATAGGTATAGTGTGCTTCCAGCGGTATTGCCAAATTTGTCAGTATTGGGCATTTTCAAATATTACAATCTAAGTGCTCCGCAAATTTTACAGATCAGTTAACTGAATCCGAAAAAACACTTACTTCAAGTTATAAACGTGTAGTCGCAGGCGGAAAAGGCAGTAGAGCAATAGTGATTTTGTTTCCACCTATGGTTCAGGAATATATCAATTTAATGGTAGAAATAAGAACAAAAACTAACATCGTGCCACTTCAGAATCGATATTTATTTGCATATCCTGGAGTGACTAATAACTGGATAAGAGGAGATGTTCTACAGAAATTAGCTAAATCATCTAAAATAAAAAAAAACCCGAGGTAATGACGTCCAATCGCCTGAGAAAACAAATTGCAACTTTAAGGCAAGTAATGAATTTGGAAAAAAATGCCAATTTGCCAAATTCATGGGTCATACTAAGAAGACCCATCAAGAGTTTTACGAAATAACACAATATTCCTATCAAACAGCCAAAGTTGCGAAATTGTTAAGATTTTGGCTGGATCCGACAGTGAATCAGACGGTCCAGACAGTGAGACTAACTCTATGAAACCCAATAGAGATACCAAAGAAAAAAGGGATACGTCAAGCACAGAAAAAATAATCGAAAAAGGAAAAGGGGACACTTCATATAATGGAATCAATCTGAATTCAAAAAATAAATCAGGATTAGGTGGACTGGAGAACAAAAAAAAAAATGGTTGCTTCACATTTTAAGACACATATTAAAAATAAAAAAGGACCAAAAAAAGATGAATGCGAAAAGTTTATTCTTATGCACCCAGATATTTTGCATAATTTAGATTGGGCCGAATTAAAACCTTTGTATTTATAATACATATACGGTAAAAAAAATTAATACACACAGGTGTTTAAAAAACGAAGAATGGTGTCTCTGCATGCATAAGCATTTTTATAAACCGGTAAAGCGTATACCAATTTAATAAAGATTTGTTTAATTTGTTTATTAAAAATACCATGGCACTTTAAAAATAAAAATCCAATTTTTAAGTGTCCGTTACTCAGGAAGGTTAACATTTTATATTTTAAATAAAGTAAGTATGCTTTAAATTTTGCAAATAATCTAAACATGCATCAATAAGCAAAATGTTTTTTTCTATTTTCCGATGCGAGTTTGTTTTCCATGATAACTTCAGAAGATAATGAGGTAAAACTTAAAAACGTCTACATAAAACATTTTCTTGTATCTCTAATAATATTATATTAATTTTGAAGAAGTAGTCCATACTCAAAGTGGAGTTGAATGATAAAGAAAAAAGAAAAGCACAAAGTCTTTTTCCACAATTTTTTTTTATTCAAAAAACTAGGCGAACTTAGAATGATTCAAAATAGAATTGAATCGACATGTTTCGAGTGTAGAAACACTCATCATCAGGAAAACGAAGTAAGTGATACAAAGCTGATGTTATTAGCAGTAGAGAAAATAACAAGTGATACTATATAAGCCTTAATGGAGCTTTCAATGGTAAAGAAAAACGAAAAAAAAATTGTTTTTCATAAAAGTTAAAAAGTTATGTAGATGCTTTCTGTAAAAGATAAGAAAATGAAATGTAATAAAAGTATTTTATTTCAAGCTAAGCCAATCTACCTTATTTTATTACATTTCATTTATTCCCTTTTTTTATCTTTTACAGAAAGCATCTACATAACTTTTACGAAAAACAATTTTTTTTTTCTTTTTTCTTTCCCTCTTATTTGACCACCTTCACATGTCTCCGACATAGTTTAATCAAACTAAAGATCTTTTATTACGTACACTTACAGAACAGTTAACTGAATCCGAAAAAACACTTACTTCAAGTTATAAACGTGTAGTCGCAGGCGGAAAAGGCAGTAGAGCAATAGTGATTTTGTTTCCACCTATGGTTCAGGAATATATCAATTTATTGGTAGAAATAAGAACAAAAACTAACATCGTGCCACTTCAGAATCGATATTTATTTGCATATCCTGGAGTGACTAATAACTGGATAAGAGGAGATGTTCTACAGAAATTAGCTAAATCATCTAAAATAAAAAAAACCCCGAGGTAATGACGTCCAATCGCCTGAGAAAACAAATTGCAACTTTAAGGCAAGTAATGAATTTGGAAAAAAATGCCAATTTGCCAAATTCATGGGTCATACTAAGAAGACCCATCAAGAGTTTTACGAAATAACACAATATTCCTATCAAACAGCCAAAGTTGCGAAATTGTTAAGATTTTGGCTGGATCCGACAGTGAATCAGACGGTCCAGACAGTGAGACTAACTCTATGAAACCCAATAGAGATACCAAAGAAAAAAGGGATACGTCAAGCACAGAAAAAATAATCGAAAAAGGAAAAGGGGACACTTCATATAATGGAATCAATCTGAATTCAAAAAATAAATCAGGATTAGGTGGACTGGAGAACAAAAAAAAAATGTTTGCTTCACATTTTAAGACACATATTAAAAATAAAAAAGGACCAAAAAAAGATGAATGCGAAAAGTTTATTCTTATGCACCCAGATATTTTGCATAATTTAGATTGGGCCGAATTAAAACCTTTGTATTTATAATACATATACGGTAAAAAAAATTAATACACACAGGTGTTTAAAAAACGAAGAATGGTGTCTCTGCACGCATAAGCATTTTTATAAACCGGTAAAGCGTATACCAATTTAATAAAGATTTGTTTAATTTGTTTATTAAAAATACCATGGCACTTTAAAAATAAAAATCCAATTTTTAAGTGTCCGTTACTCAGGAAGGTTAACATTTTATATTTTGAGAGTTTGTTTTCCATGATAACTTCAGAAGATAATGAGGTAAAACTTAAAAACGTCTACATAAAACATTTTCTTGTATCTCTAATAATATTATATTAATTTTGAAGAAGTAGTCCATACTCAAAGTGGAGTTGAATGATAAAGAAAAAAGAAAAGCACAAAGTCTTTTTCCACAATTTTTTTTATTCAAAAAACTAGGCGAACTTAGAATGATTCAAAATAGAATTGAATCGACATGTTTCGAGTGTAGAAACACTCATCATCAGGAAAACGAAGTAAGTGATACAAAGCTGATATTATTAGCAGTAGAGAAAATAACAAGTGATACTATATAAGCCTTAATGGAGCTTTCAATGGTAAAGAAAAACGAAAAAAAAAATGTTTTTCATAAAAGTTAAAAAGTTATGTAGATGCTTTCTGTAAAAGATAAGAAAATGAAATGTAATAAAAGTATTTTATTTCAAGCTAAGCCAATCTACCTTATTTTATTACATTTCATTTATTCCCTTTTTTTATCTTTTACAGAAAGCATCTACATAACTTTTACGAAAAACAATTTTTTTTTTCTTTTTTCTTTCCCTCTTATTTGACCACCTTCACATGTCTCCGACATAGTTTAATCAAACTAAAGATCTTTTATTACGTACACTTAAAGATGATTTTTACAAGGTTTTTTTAAAAAAACTCCCTAATTTTTCTTTTTTCTCTTCATTTCCCACCCACAGTGGCTTTGCACCGGTACTTGACTTTTCAGTATGCTGAAATCTTTTTTGTCTTTTGACTATAACAAGTTTTTCACTCCTCGTGTTTACCATTGAAAGCTCCATTAAGGCTTAAATAGTCTCACTTGTTATTTTCTTTACTGCTAATAACATCAGCCTTGTACCACTTACTTCGTTTTCCTGATGATGAGTGTTTCTACACTCGAAACATGTCGATTCAATTCTATTATGAATCATTCTAGGTTCGCCTAGTTTTTTGAATAAAAAAATTGTGGAGAAAGACTTTGTGCTTTTTTTTTTCTTTATTATTATATTCAGCTCTATTTAGGATTCAAAGTATAATCAAATATCATCTATTCTAAATTCTTGTGACAACATGATCCATATTAGTCTATAACCATATTGTAATAAATATAATAATGTATCGTCATCACCTCCATCGTTGTTGTCAAATTTCTGAGGCGTTCTAGTACTCTGCATGTATGGAGGTGGGTAAAACCTATACACATATTCGATATATATTCGTCGAAAATACTAGCGCCACCTGGTGACCATAACAGTGAACTATGATGAATGAATTGATATGTATATAGGCCATTTAGGCCTCCAGAGAAAAATTTGTCAAATGTCATATAAAGTTCATATCTGACCTTATATGGCAAAATAACATGGGAAACGCTTTCGCCTCCGATTTCGGAGGCGAACTCGTAAAAATGGAGGCATGGAGAACCTATTCATATAGCGCTCGGAGGCGTATGGGTACTAAATGCATGTATATATATATATCTATATCTAAAATCACAAATATTAGATAAATGGAACGTAAGATGGAAAACCTATTGTACCACATCTCGCACAAGATATTCACTTCTTGTAAAAAACATTCCTAATAAGCACTGGCATAAGGAGATAATAGTTCCAAGACGGTTTATTACAACCATTATACGACTGAAATTGGGCCATGGGCTTATTATCCAGCACACCTAAATAAAATAGGTGTTTTCCCTTCTAACAAATGTGATTTGTGCAATGTTAGATGTGATTTGGACCATCTATTCTTGTGGAGTGTAAAAAGTATGAAAATGAAGTTAATAGCCTCTTCGAGCAATTGATCAAAGAATTCAAGTCGAGTGCCCTTTTAATATCCTATACCTTTTATCACTAGAAAATATATAAATGTTTAGCGTTCTTGTAACATATTTATACAAGGTCAATTTAAAATTGTAACTCTTTAACTATTTAAAAAACAAACCTGCCCTATTTTTTCCTTATATGTAATCCCCTTTTTAGTGGTCTTCATTCCCTGTGTGTCTTAAAATAAAGTCGCCCTGACAGACCCCAGTCAGTGGCGTGAAGCGTGTATCCCTATTTATATGTTTCAAATATTAATGTTCTGCTTTTTTACTTTGCGACTGGCTGCATGGCTAATTAGCCAAATGTCAATTAAACAAAAAAAAAACCTTCTTTAAAATATTTGGGAGCAATTTTAGATTTTAAATTAAAATTTGAATTACATTTTTAAAAATCTTGCAAAAATTATACAGGGTGGTCCTTAAGTACCTCAAGAAAATCTAGGATATGATTCCTGGCATCAATTTAAGTTGAAAAGTTTATATGGATTTATGCCCTACAATGCTTACCCTCTAAGATACAGGGTGTTAAAATATTTTCCATTTTCCTTTAAAACTACCATTTTTTTCAAAAACATAGTAGAGACAACTTTTGTTCCGCTTATATCAGTAATGCATAAAAATACATCATAGTTTAAAAAAAAAACAGTGGCGTATCACATATTTTCACAAAAAAAATATTGATGGTATCTTCATGCACGCCACTGGTGGAAGTAGGCAAACCCTTTTTTAACCAAAAAGTGCAGTTTAATACGAAATCAATCGACATCAATTTTCAATACCGTATCTTCAAGGAGTTTCGAAATTTAAAAAAAACAATTATTTTTTAAAAATATTTTAACACCCTGTATCTTAGAGGGTAAGCATTTTAGGGCATAAGTCCATATGAACTTTTCAACTTAAATTGATGCCAGGAATCATATCCTAGATTTTCTTGATGTACTTAAGGACCACCCTGTATATTTAAAAAGAATTAGTCAAAATTTAAGTTTCTTTCCACGAAAAACAAAATAGTACACAATTATTTTAGCTCATTTTTTATATTGCTCAACTATTTTATACACAGCAAATGACGGGGTATTTAATAAACTGCAAGATTTGCAAAATAAAGCGATGCCGATGCGTATAATTTTAAGTGTGGTTAAATAAAATATACGAAAATAAATTTAATGTTAGAGAATTTTCATTGGTTAAATGTTAAAAATTTAATATTACTTTTGATTTGTACTTTTATTTTTAAAATACAAAATAACTTACTGCCTTCTTATTGGAAAGATTTTATATCTTAAAATTTTAAAAATCTTAACTATTCAACTAGGAATAACAAAAATTTTTGTCCAAGTAGGATATCAAAACGTTTGACCCATAAATCGTTTTTTTTTTAAAGGACTAAGTGAATATAACAATCTGGATATTTCAATTAAATCGCCGAGCTCTTTGAAAAATTTTAAAAAATATTTAAGTACATTTTTTTTATTTAAGAACAGAATAATTACTGATAACACGTTTTTAATACTTTAAACATGATAATGTTAAATTTGATTTATATTATTTTATAAAATTTGTTAAATTGTAGCATATTGCCAAACAAATCTTGTTACTATTACTACTAGGTACTACTTTATTTGGCATATTATCGAAAAAAAACCGATAATCTTCTTAGTCATATGTTGAACGCCCTCTAGTGGTAAATTTAGGAACTTAAAAATAATTTCCAGCAATTTCTCTTGGTCGATTTAGTCCTAATTTTTTTTTTTCCAAACATTATGACAAATGGTTCCTCAGATATTATGGCCGGCGTCCATTCTTATTTGGCCACCCAGTTCTTAAGATCTGAGAAGATTCATATATTTTTTTCCGATTAAAATCCCTCGTTTTTAAGGAGAACTTTATGTAACTTTAACAAATAAATGTAACTATTTTTAAAAAGACACGGGTTTGGAAAAATAAGTTTAAAAGAAAAGTAGTTGTTCACACCTGTACAAAAGGAATGGCCGTCCTGTAAAGAGCCCATAAGGGACCTATCATAAAATCGTTCCTTGTTACAAGAATTTGCTTTCGAAATCTAAACGATTTATTTCCTATGTGCTAAAAAGTTTCAAAACAAAAGTTATTGCTCGAAAAGTTTTAGTGTAAAATGAAAATATCCTCCAATAAAAAAAAACCAGACATTCGAATATTAGTACACGGAAATTAGGTGGAAACAAAGCGAATAGAAGGAAAAAATTATATTCAGTGACCGGCAGAAAGTGTGCAGAATATGGGAATTGTTTTTTATCTTCGATTTTATTAAATTTTAGAATTGATTTGGCTTTTATTTTACTTGGTGGAAATCCAATATTAATTGTGTTAAATAAATGGTAATAAAATAAAAAAATTATAATTTTACACTTTCCACAGATTTTTATTTTGACACACCTTGCCATCCAGTACAACAGTTACAATTGACTAGAAGTAGAAAAATATCCTCAGAGCCCATATTAAAAAGCTTTTTTTTGATAAGGATTTACGCAAATTAACACTCATGAATCCTTTGTCCCCTAAGCTATACTCTCTATTAAAAATACATAAAATAGGTAATCCAATTAGACCTCTCGTCTCATTTTTTTCATCGCCTTCTTATAAACTTTCAAAACTTTTAATCGATATCATAAAAACGAATACCTACTAACTTTTCGGCAAGATGCTATTAAAAATTCGTATGATTTGGTTGACAAGATCAAAAATGTTATCTTACCTAGTAACGCTAAGTTTGTTTCCTTTGATGTTTGTAACTTATTCCCTAGTATTCCTATAATAGACTCTGTAAAACTGGTCGAAAAATTGTTAAAATAAAGTTAATCCTGTTAAAAAACAGGAAATTTTGAACACTTTAGAGGTTTGTTTACAACAAAACTATTTCGAATTTAATGGCGAATTTTATACTAGTAAACAAGGTCATATTATGGGTAACCCTTTAGGGGAAGGTTGCCCATATTGGACCAATTTCCAGATTTCTTATCATAGATCCTGATAAAAACGCAAAATCGATCTTGAAGCTATACCCTAGTATACTTTAGTATGTTGGTTAACAGCAGGATTTTTTGCAGAATTTTATTTTAAAGTATCTATGATATACCAGGCTATAAAAAAACCTCTGCAAGTTGTTCAATATAGGAAACCGATTGCCCAAATTTCACCTAAGTGTTCCAAAATTGGACTACATCACATGATTTAAATCGGAAGCTTAGGTGTTAAATAAATAAATAAAAAATAAAATTGTTGGTATAGGGAGTTTTATACTTATATTTCAAAAAAACATCAAATTTACAACCAACATTTCGGTAGAAGACATCCTAATGCAAAAAAAGTACCTATTATTGGACCAGTCATAGTTTCATTTTTTAACTCAAAGAAAAAAGATTTAAGCAATATTGAAATGGTGTTAGTTCATGACATTAACTTATTTAAAGAAACAAATTATTTTTGCCCAATTTGGAAAAATTGCCTAAATTGAACCGGTTTAATATGGGCAATCACCCAGTGGTCCAATTTAAGCAACTACCACGTGTTTTACAAAACCACCCAGGAATGAAACAAGAAAAAACAAATATGGCATGGTAATAGGAGAAATAGAAAGAGAAAAACTTACTTGAAAACTTCCATAAAAAAGATTTTGCTTAGAGTTTTATGGTTCTTAGGTAAATTCTTAGGAGAATCCTAAAAATATTACATTAAAATTGTATAAATTACGTTTTGCTCTGTACACGCCAAGCACTAACGGCCAACTAGTTGAGTTTGTTGCCGATCAAAGGTTCTAGGTGAAAGTATGTTACAGTGTTGCCAGATGATATGGCACTTGTTTAGTTTCGGAGAAATGTACTGTGGTTCAATTTAGGTAGCGATTCAATGTAGGCAACCTTCCCCTCCTAGCTGAAATCTTTATGGACAATATAGAGTCCATTATTTCGAAACATCCTCTTTTTAAAAAAAATTCTTTATTGGTATACAGGGTGTTTCTTAATAATATGCAAATATTTAAGGAGCTTATTATAGGGCCCATTTTAAGAAAAACACTTCATATAAACATAGGTTCTAAAATTCTTAACTGTTGAACTACAGGGTGCTAAACTTTTAAGAAAAAAATATTTTTTTTATGATAACTTTGGTATGACCCTGTATATTTTTGTGAAAGGTGGTACACATCTTCTATGAATCAAAAGGCGTTTACTGCTGTACAACATAATTTTTTATTCTTGTCAGTGGCGTTCGTGCGGGATTTGAACTGCATCATTTTAAAGAGAAAAGTGTTACGCCACTGCTTTTTCTTTACATAAAAATTATTTTTTAAATCCTTATTCCTTACTGAACAAATCTGGTCTCTTTATTTTGATTCATTTGACGTATGGTTTTCGCATAAAAAAATAAAATACATTGATTTGAACATTGTTATGAAATTGGGTATTATCAAGGATTAATAATGTAAAATATCTAGTAGGTAGAGGAGCGGCGGGTATTATGGAATATTCGGGTAATTCGGAATACCTTCATATTTCTTCAGTCACGTAATATTACACAGCAGAAATACTGTCCTTACCACCCAGCAAGCATTTACTAAGAAGCATGCACAGGAATCAGTATGTTAATGGCATTCAAAGTGAAACTACGTTATTTTAATTTATTTTAATGCATCAAAGCTTTGGGTAAGGTAGGAAATATTAATTAATTTCTGGTGTAGTGTGATATTTTTTTATCGATTTCTCTTATATTACGGATAAAGCTTTATTCAACCTTTAATTAAATTAACTTAAGTCGTTTCTAATGTTTTTTTTTTCGCCATATTTTTGCCACCAAATTCAAAATGGGAATGTCGGGTATTATGGAATAGTATCGGATGACTATTCCACATTACCCACATTATTATTAATATATAATATTTACAGAATGCCAAAAAAAAAACAGTAGTGACCATAAACAACGCAAGCACAGTGGCGTAGCGTACATGGGGCTAGGGGGGGGGGAGAAGGGCGATCGCCCCCCCTCCTTTGAGCCCTGTCCCAAACGGCGCCCCCTTCCCACTTTCCTAGCAGTTCCCAGTTCCAGGTTTTAATTAGGTTATTATTTGTTTATAACTTTAAGAGTAAAGAAACCTAAAATAAACCTGTTATCTATTTCGAGATTCTATTTTAATTTCACTACTTGATTTAATTTATAATAAAAATATTTTGCCACGACCAATAATTTGTATTCTTTAAGTTATTTTGCTGTATAACAAAACAAAAACTTTATTTCTCAGGCCAAAATTTACTAAACAAACGAAATTATGCATTAGCGGTGAGGCGCCCTTTCAACAAGGGCGTAGATAAGGGGGTAACCCCCCCCCCCTCCCCAGGACCCATAATGAACCATGAAAACGAAGCACTTTTTTTTACTCGTTTAATTTTTTTGTGATTTCTTTGAGGATCTTGTGTATTTTATATTTTTCCTACTTGAAAATCAGGCAACTTCATTGACAAAAGAGGGTGGCACCCACAAAATTTTGGCCTGCGGCGCGTTTTTTTTTCCGACCGAATTTACCCTCTCACCCCCATAAAAAAAACGCCCTTACCTTTGAAGTTTCCGCCCCCTCCGCCCCTTCAACCACGCTACGCCACTGACTGTACAAACCTCAGCTGTCGTTCCCACAGCTTACTACAGATTTTATTATACAAACGTTAAAATCTTTTGGCTTCCCGTTCCCTTGTATATTCTCTGTTATATTTTATTTTTAACTTTTATTCCTTGTCTCGGTATACCTCAGTTTGTTCTTCATACATTATGCAATATTGCCATATCGTTACCTTAGCATTTTTACTTAAAATTTTACATAAAATGTGCACAATAGATCCCTTAGAGCTACTGTACCTTTTGTTTTTTTTTTGAATAAAAATCGAAATAATGTGTAAATGGAAGGTTGAATCAGCGGCAATAAACTTTTATAAAATGGGTGCATCTGACTTGAAATGGATACTTCTTAAGGGTCTTAATGCCCTCTTGCAACTTTTCTCGTTTTCCTTATTGCTTTTATATTTTTATGGCCGCTGCAGTTATTTGTATGCTATTATAGGCTTTTTAATGTCGGTCGGCGCCAAACAACATTTTTCTATTATAAATAAAACACGAAAATGTCCGGTTTCACTTCATATATTAAAACTATCTAAACCTCAACGCGTTTCGACCCTAAAGGTCATCATCATGATTCTGTAAAGAAAAAGAAATCCATAGGAAACAGTGCGTCATAACGTCCGAATAGTAAAATTATGGTTGTGGAAGACAGCTAGACTGAAGAAAATGATCTAATTCAACAGGTTTGCTAAGATATAGTTTGTATTGATAGCTTAGTATTTATTGACTCATATTAAATAAGTTGCTAGTGCATCATACCTGTTTTAGTGTTATGTGAAAAGTGTTTTTATTGCTGGTAATCAGTTCCATTAGCAGCAAAGTCGTGTTGAATAATGAACTACTTGTAATACAGCAATTATGATAAGAAATACATTCTTAATGCGACACATTTTGTTCCCCGTAAAGCGCTTTCTGTACTATTAAAAGCAGAACAGCATCCCAAAAATGAATTGTATCCGTTAGAACCTATAATACACCAAGACGTTGGTGGTTTAACCCATTAAGGACTGAGTTTTTCATATTCGAAATTTTAAGGAGCAAATTATATTTTAATACTTTAATTAGCAATACAAATACGTTTTAGGTCAAATTGTACAATGTTATTTCGTTATTTTCAAGATGGCGGCCGTTCCTTATATGGAACGCTAGTCCTTTAGGGTCCATAAAACTACTAATGGAAAAGAAATTAAAAAAGTGATTCAAACATTTATTTAGATAATATAGGTAATCAATAAAACAAGTTTTTTTTATTTCATTTAGTATGAAAATTAACAAAGCCGTCAATACATAGTCACATTTGCGACACTGTGTGCGCACAGAACTACCTTTACATGATTTTGTCCGGAGCATCGTCGGCGTTTGTTGTTGGGGACATATTCCACCAAATGATTTTTTTCATCAAGCCGTATATCTGGAGAGATTCTAGAATCTGTTGAAAAACAGCTGGGTCTTCCACCTGATTTTGGCAAGCTTTGAAAATTTTTGAGATACCTAAGCTTGTGCAATTTCTGTCCTAAAATTCAATTGGGCGGTTTGTGGATTATATGTACTTTGTAAATGGCCCACGCATTTTGAATGGCAGCATCTAGTAACCAAGTGAAAATCGGCCACCACCATTTCTTCCCTCTTACACCCATTGACCCATTCTATATAGGTTGATGTTGGCGTCCATTTGATCTGTACCTCCCATAAACATATTATCTTTTTCAAAACATTGTGGTCTTGTTATGGCAATTTTCTTCTGAGCTGCTAAATACCGTTGTGCATTTGATAATGGAAAAACCGGATGTACTGTTGAAGCTACAGTGACTACTGAATTGTCCATCTACCTAGAAACAATGATCGACCTATCCTGAATCGCAGCATAATCAAAATGGCCGCGGTTAGCAAATGTGACTATGTATTGACTGCTTTGTTGATTTTCATACTAAATGAAATTAAAAAAAACTTGTTTTATTGATTATATTATCTAAATAAATGTTTGAATCACTTTTTAAATTTTTTTTCCATTAGTAGATTTACGGACCCTAATGGCTACTTTATACCTCAATTAAATTAAACTAAACTTAATAAATTAAACTAAGAAATTAAGGCAATGGTTTATACCTCCACATTAAGTCACTTAATAAATCTACGAGAGACAAAGAAGGTGCTCCTAACCTATCTTATTGGTTCTTGTCCGTTTTATCATAAATTCATGGGAACTGTTGTACTAATTCAATCAATGTACCGTCGTTAACAACCATCGTGAAACTTTTTGGAATAATCAAAATATCAAAAATATAATTCTAAAATTAAACAAGAATTTAGGGTTATGTGTACAAATTCTTCTTTATTACATTCACCGAAACGACAAATGACATGACGGGAATCACGGGTTATGCCGATAGTAGGTATAAATGGTTACGTTTGAATGTAGTATTTTAACTTCCTAATTCTCTTAATTGATTAAGTTTAGTTTAATTTAATTGGGGTATAAAGTAGCCATAAAGGGCTAGCGTTCCATATAAGGAACAGCAGAATAAAATGCGAAACTAAGAAAAACAAAAATATTATAAATTATTCTCTCAATAAAAAATCAATGTTAGGTACACCAAAATTTACTAAAACATTACTAGTTTCAGTCTAAATATTTGAAAAAGCACTAAAATCTGTACTTACCCCTCTTGACGCGCCCTTCTCGTGTATGTGCCAGACAGCCGAATGGCGCAAATAATTTTTAAAGAACCCTTTTTGTTTACTTGACATTAAAACTGATATGAAACATTACCGAAATACTTAACAACCTGAACACATCGACCTAAGGAGAATTATTGCAATTACACTATTTTTTGTTAACCATTTTATGATGCGTTGTTTTGCGTTCCTTATATGGAACGCTAGTACTTAATGGATTAATTAATTTACATTGTTTACAAAATTAACAAAGTAAGAGCATACCGAAAGAAAAAGAAAAATAATTACATAAATTGCTGAAATTGGCCACCGCCAGGCTCCAAGCATAAATTCACACATCTCATCATATTTTCGAAAGTGTTTACCAGCATCTCTGGAGAAATGTTACCACATTCTTAGATAATCCTTTCTTGTATATTCTTGGAATATACTTGCACTTTATAAGAAATAAATTTAGCTGCTTCTTAAGAATAGTCCTGCATGTTCCATAAGATCTTCCCACTTTTTGAGACAGGCGTCTTATACAATTTGTTGGCCTATTTTGCATTGTTTCACGAACATTTGCAACAAGTTCTTCTGTTCTTACAGATAATATTCCTGCTCCTTTTTTGTGTTGTATGGAACCAATGATAAAAATCCACAGCAATAAAAGCAACGTTAGGAAAATGTTCGTGAAAATTGTCCATACACAAACCCGGATTGTATTGTCACTCACCATTTACTCTAACCAAGTTTCGAAAATACGCTTCAACTATGAATGTTCTGTGCTGTTCCGTAAAGGCCATTGTGTGAATTGTTTAAGAAATTGGAAAAATAAGCGATGAATCAAATTACTTGTAACGGATGTCAAAGATGACGGAATAACTGATTAATTGTTAATTCAGGTAGTTACTGACACCCAACAGGTATTAAGCTCTACGGCTAAGTATTACGTCCTTAGATGCAAGGCCCTCTTTGATGCAAATAATTTTTGCTCGCACGGTATTAAACAGTTATATAAAGAGTATATGAATTATTATCAGGAATAGAAGTATTTTTCTCAGTGTAATGGATACAAATGGCAATAAAGAAATGATAAACAATCTATGTATAAGAGCGTTAAAAGCGGCTATCTTGTGTGGGAGAAAATGGTTAGAGTCTCTGCAGGAATGATATGATCTGTTTGAGTGGCTTTGCGGTAAATATTATATATTAATTTTTGACCAGACCGTTTTATTGTTAAATCAAGAAAGTTGATTGCGTTTTATTCTTCCACTTCCATAATGAATTTTATGTTAGTATGTAAGCAATCAATATGCGATAAGAATTCATTCAATTCATTCCTGTTGCCCTTCCATATTACAACTGTGTCATTAACATACCTTTTCCATAATATGATATTTTCAACCAGACGCTTTGAGTTACAAAAAAAGCAAATTAGTCTCTAAGTACCACATAAAAAGCTTAGCGAGTAACGGTGAAAGGTTAACCCCCCCCCCCCCCCCCATCCTGAAGATTTTATTGTTGAACCTAAAGTAGTCTAAAGCCAGGCTTTTTTTCTTTACAAATTTCATCTCCAAATGATGACCCTCGGCGTCGAAACGCGTTGAGGTGTCAATGTGTATGTGTGTTGTGGGTAGAAATGGCACCCAACTTTATTTTTTAAATGTATTGTGCCCTTTCAAAAGGGCATAAAAAGGGAATACGACCCACTATTTACTAGTTTAGGGGTCAAATTCAATCGCTTAAGATCATTATTAATTTTCTAATTAGCCAGTAAACTCTCAGAGGGTTTAATTGAGAAATATAGTTGTATATTGTCCACATTCATCTGATGATAACATTATCTTAATTTTGAAGAAGTAGTTCATACTCAAAGTGGAGTTAAATGATATAGAAAAAAGAAAAGCACAAAGTCTTTCTCCACAATTTTTATTCGAAAAAACTAGGCGAACCTAGAATATTTCATTAAATCAAATGGCACAATGCTGATGTTGTTAGCAGTAGAGAAAATAACAAGTGAGGCTAAGCCGTAATGGAGCTTTCAATGGTACATACGAGGAGTGAAAAAATTTGAATAGTCAGAAGACAGAAAAGATTCTAGCATACTGAAGAGTCAAGGACTAGTTCAAAGGCACTGTCTTGGGTGGGAAATGAAGAGAAAAAAAAATTAGGGAGTTTTAAAAGACTGTAAAAGTAATTTTAAGTGTAAGTGATAAAAAATCTTTAGTTTGATTTAACTATGTCGGAGACATGTGAAAGTGTTAAAATGAAAGGGGAAAGAAAAAAGAAAAAAATTGTTTTTCGTAAAAGTCATGCAGATGCTTTCATTTAGCTTGAAATAAAATACTGTTGTGGTACCAGGCTTGTTACGGCCTAGTTACCCCGCAGGAGTCAACACATACACATTTTGTGCAAAATAAATATTTAAAAAAGGTTTTAAAAAAGTTTTTTAAAACTACCTAATTTTTCTTTTTTCTCTTCATTTCCCACCCAAGACAGTGCCTTTGCACTAGTCCTTGACTCTTCAATATGCTGGAATTTTTCTGTCTTCTGACTATTCAATTTTTTTCACTCCTCGTATGTACAGGCCTGTACATACCCGGGTCATTGATTATATTTACGTGGCTTCTGGAGTCTTTGTTTTTGAAGATAGAAAAAAATGTTTTATATAAAAATTGTAGTTTGTCTTTTATGTTATCTTTTGAAATTATCATTAAAAAAATATCACTTTTGACAAATGGGAAAATATTGGCAATTTCAATTTTTTTAAATGAAACACCCTGTATATTATG
This sequence comes from Polydrusus pterygomalis, assembly GCA_963969555.1. Taxonomy (NCBI): domain Eukaryota; kingdom Metazoa; phylum Arthropoda; class Insecta; order Coleoptera; family Curculionidae; genus Polydrusus; species Polydrusus pterygomalis. Next base: position 77,065,525 of record OZ018377.1, read on the forward strand.
CGTTACAATGAAAGATCTTTTTTTTCTGATTTCAAATATATATATATTGATGCTATTTGGGTGAACCATTTTTGAGATATTTTAGCTTAAACTATAAATAAATTGCAAATAAATTTCATATTTTGTATCAAGAAAGCCATGGAAACAATAAAATTGTTATGTTTTATGAATTTATAACTTAGGTATTTTCTACATATCCTCCTTGATTTTGGATACATTTTAACAAGTTTCCCTTCATTTTAGAATTAACAGAAGCGGAAATAGATAGTTATAAAGTTAATCTTTATAATTATTCTTAATAGTTAAAATGATAAACTTCAAAAATATCGAGACGTCAAATTTGTCAAACATACAACATAACAATTTTATTGTTTCCATGGCTTTCTTGATACAAAATATGAAATTTATTTGCAATTTATTTATAGTTTAAGCTAAAATATCTCAAAAATGGTTCACCCAAATAGCATCAATATATATATATTTGAAATCAGAAAAGAAAGATCTTTCATTGTGACGCATAATATACAGGGTGTTCCATTAAAAAAAATTGAAATTGCCTATATTTTCCCATTTTTCAAAAGCGATATTTTTGTAATGATAATTTCAAAAGATAACATCAAAGACAAACTACAATTTTTATATAAAACATTTTTTTCTATCTTTAAAAATAAAGACTCCAGAAGCCACGTAAATATAATCAAAGACCCTGTACAGGGTTATCCAACCAAGACTAGACAAGGCGATTTTTTGACTTTTCCTGTACTTTTATAAAAAAAACTGAAATAGCCATCTTAAGTCATTTTCTCCCGCGAATTCGAATATCTTCAGCAAAAAACAATTGAACATCAAACAAAAGTACTAGGGGTCACTTTGATATTTTTTTAAATGGGATGCCGTATTTTTAATGAGCTCATCCGATTTCTCATATAAATTTTGATCTAAAATGTTGGATTTTTAATTCAAAAACGCCTTTTTTCTTCAGTTTTAAATTCGGAAAATGTTCGTCTACCGTACGATTAATACCTGATAGATGGATACCCGTTTCACCTGTTCACCCTTTAACCTGCTTTAAAGCGTCCGTCAGTTAGACAAAATAATCAAGTGTCAAATTTCTATATATTTTTCACGAATTAATTACAAATAATGAAATATTCTTTAGAAGAACGGCTAAGTGTAATAAAATTATATTACAAAAGTGGAGAGAATGCTCGACAAACACAAAGAACGTGAAAAATATATAGAAATTTGACACTTGATTATTTTGTCTAACTGACGGACGCTTTAAAGCAGGTTAAAGGGTGAACAGGGGAAACGGGTATCCATCTATCAGGTATTAATCGTACGGTAGACGAACATTTTCTGAATTTAAAACTGAAAAAAAAAGGCGTTTTTAAATTAAAAATCCAACATTTTAGATCAAAATTTATATGAGAAATCGGATAAGCTCATTAAAAATACGGCATCCCATTTAAAAAAATATCAAAGTGACCCCTAGTACTTTTGTTTGATGTTCAATTGTTTTTTGCTGAAGATATTCGAATTCGCGGGAGAAAGTGACTTAAGATGGCTATTTCAGTTTTTTTATAAAAGTACAGGAAAAGTCAAAAAATCGCCTTGTCTAGTCTTGGTTGGATAACCCTGTACCATTGAAAGCTCCATTACGGCTTAGTCTCACTTATTATTTTCTCTACTGCTAACAACATCAGCATTGTACCATTTACTTCGTTTTCCTGATGATGAGTGTTTCTACACTAGAAACATGTCGATTTGATTTATAATGAAATATTCTATGTTCGCCTAGTTTTTTCGAATAAAAATTGTGGAGAAAGACTTTGTGCTTTTCTTTTTTCTATATCATCTTAATTGTTTAACAAAAGTGGAAGTATACATTGAGTATAGAATTGGGTCCAAAATACTGCACTGGGGAACACCGTTATTAACGTTTAATACAACAGTTTTTTTTACCGTTTATGTCTACATGTGGTGCCCTATTATTCAAAAACGAACTTATAAGATTACTGGCATTTTTTGAGAAACCAGTGTAGTGCAGCATGGCAATAAAGGTTTCAAGATTAAACATATCGAAGACTTCGAGTAGTCTAGTAATATTAGGATAGTTGTATTGCCGCTATCAGATGTAATCTGTCACATCAGATAGTGCCGTTGAGCAGCTGAAGCCAGGACAGATACTGGATTGCTTTTCGGGAATAATATTGTTAGCATGTCGGAAATTTCGTATTAGTTTTTCCAATACCTTCTCTAATATTTTTGATAATACGGACAAGACTGGAATCGATCCTATGTATCCAAATTCTGTTGAATTATTAATTTTGGATGTAGAGACACTATGATTTTCTATGCAAACGTTTATTATAATATGCCTAATGCATGTAAGGAAGTAGAAAAGGAATAATATGTCAATATTATTACTCCGTTATACATATATCCCTACACTGAGGAAAATCATTCAATACAAGTTTTTTTTTTAATATACAGACTGTCCGCGGATATGATTTACAATAATAGCACAAATGGATGAATGATTAAAAGTTTTTCTTGTAAAAAAAATGCAATTCATGAAGAGAAAATTTTGATTTTATATACAGGTTCGCAAAAACTTCAAAAACATGATTTTTTCTCCAAGAGTAAACTACCTTTATTTTTAATTTTTGACCAAAATGCCAATTAAAAATTTTATTTAGAATAACGTTTCTAATTTAAATTAGAGATGTAAAATAAATCTTCGATTTTTTTTAGTTTTTTTAATTTTTATAGGTAAATGGAAAATTTTCTGCTCAATAATAATATTATTATAAAATTTTATTAGACTCTATTTTCATAAGGGGTGGTGTGTATCTTATTTTAAAATTTTAAATGCATTAACAAAGGGTTTATTTAGTTTAATGTTACGAGGCGGGCGAAAGTTCTTACAACCTTGTGATAGGGAAATTTAATTAAAGATACCTTAACGTTTACGTCTCAAAAATGGGACTTCATAAATTATTAAGAAAATTTCAGCGAACTGGTTCAGTTTCCAAAAAAAAAAAATTTCTCCTCGTGAATTGCATTTTTTTTTACAATCAAAACTTTTTATCAAGAATGACTTTTTCCCGAAAAATTAAACTTTTCATCCATTTGTCCTATTGTATACCCTATCCGCGGACACTCTGTATATGGGTTACCGCAAAAAGAAATCCATTAATCCCTAAAATATTTCATTTAGACACATCGAGGTCGTTTTTTTGACTATATTTTTTTCCGGTAATAAAGTACCGTTTGACCATTAAATTATCTATCGAATAAAATATTTTTAATAGGTGGTTTAATTCCTATAAACCCTCTTTTTATAACCAAACAAAACTTTTTAGGAACTAAATAGTTCCTTTTTTAAAATATGGAGAACTTGTTTGGGTAACTTTCAGAGAGCGCTACATAGTCTGTCCCTTACTACAACGAAACAGATAGGGACAAATTAACTTAAAACAATGATCTGCCGTTACTCCGCGTTGTTGAACGGAGTAATTCAAAACATATCATTTGATTGCCGTTGTTCGTGGGTGATTGATGGTATGGTCAGGGCCGATGCTAGCAGGTGTGCAGCGCGTGCACCGCACGCGGGCGGCCAATACAAGGGGCGGCCATAGTCCGCAGATAGTTCTGTCAATCAAGCCAAACCTTTTACGAATTTCTCGAAATAAAAATAAAGTGACATTTATCAAACTATAAAAGATAACTTTAAATTAACGTCGAAGAAGAAAACAATATTTTAGTGAATTATTTCAAATGGATTTATTTATTAAAGATTTTCAATCAAACCAGCCAGCGCCAGTGGTGAAATATCTAGTTTATTTGATGTGGTACAAGAGGTATATAATTACTTTTCTGCGTCCCCAAATCGATGGAATTTACTTAAAAAACACGTGAAAACTCTTACTTTAAAACCGTTAAGTGAAACAAGATGGGAAAGTCGTATCAATGCTATTAGACCTCTAAAATTAGAGCTAAAAACATTATTACCGCATTAAAGGCGTTAATTGAAGATACGACCAGAGACACGAAAATAAGAATGGGTGCTAAATCAATAATTAAAACCCTTGAAACATTTAAGTTTTTGTATTTAATTTTAATTTGGTATGATTTATTATCCAGAATTGATGTATTGAGTAAAATGCTTCAAAATCCTAAATTAAACATCGCGGAATGCATTAAAGGCTTAGATAATCTTAAAAAATATTTAGTTTTCCAATGATCTGACGATAATTTTAAAATATATTTGTCGATTCAGCAACAACACTTGCTATAGATTTAGGTATTGAACCCGAATTTCCCATCTCGAAGCTCAGAAAAAAAGTTCGTTTATTTGATTACGAGGGCAGTGATGAACCAGTTTTAAATCCCTTCCTGCAATTCAAGATTGCTTTCTATTATGCAGTTCTTGATTACGCGATCTTTTCGATAAATGAAAGATTTACCTTATTATCTGAGTGCTATTCAATATTCTGCTTTCTGTATGAGTTTCACACCATTTCTAATGATGACCTCATGAAAGCCTGCATGGACTTAGATATTAAGTTACAGGTACAGGAGGAAGGAACTATTGTGAAAGATATAGACGGTATAAAACTCTTTAATGAAATAACTTCATTTAAAGATATTTTTCCTGGTAAAAAACAGCAAATTAAGATATAAGGAATTTTAGTCAAAAATGATCTCATTCCCTGTTTTCCAAATTTTGCTCTAGCAATAAGGACTTTTTTAACCTTATCTGTTTCTGTGGCTTCAAGTGAAAGAAGTTTCAGTAAATTAAAAATTATTAAAAATTACTTGAGAAATAATATGACACAAGGAAGACTTTCAGATTTGGCCATCATTTATATTGAATCCGAAATCTCTGAAAAAATTGATCTCACCGCAATTATTGACAAATTTGCTTCTCAGAAAGCCAGAAAAATTATTTTATAGTTAATTATTATTAGGTAGTCTTCGAGGAAGGACTGATTTATATACTTTTCGTTTCGCGAGATTTATGCTTTAGTATACTTTTTGTTATTTTATGTTTTCTGGTAAATACTGTTGTTTTACATTTCTAATTATAAAATGTCTATTTTTGTTTCAAAAGTAATATTTTTGTTGGTTTATTATTTTGTTAAAGTAAAAAGAAAAAAAGGTGTCGCTAATATAACATATTAGCTGGCCCAAAAATAAAGTCTCTCCCGTAAAATTTTTATTAATGTTTAACTTTTTACTCTTATGTATCTACATGTAGATAAGTTTATAACGTCAACGTTAAGTATTACTTAAAATAGGAAAAACTATTTAGAGGGGCGGCATAATAGGTCTTTGCACCTAGGATCGGCCCTGGGTATGATGTACTTTTAGTGCAAGTGCGAGATGCATTACGGCAAACCTAATTTTGTGTTCCCTAATATAAGTATTTTGCATAGTGATATGTCCTTATGTTCAAGATTTATTTGTGTTTATTTTCCCCTTAACCAAAAACTAAATCCTCTGTTATTATATAAACTTTATAATAAACAATAACTAATCTTATTTTGATTCGAAAAAGGTTTTTCTGTTTCCTTCCGCCAAACCCATCCCCAGACGCGTTTCGCCGTTATTACGGCTCATCAGTGAGGCTCGGTTTGGCAGAAGGAAACAGGACTCAAAGACAAATCACTTGTCAGGATCGATCATCAACGGGATTTATAAAACCCAGTGCGACATCTTGCGTCCCAGTACGGTACCTTAGAAAAGGTCAGTCGTAAAGGGTTATTCTGTAAAAACAGAAAATTATGCAAGATGCCCTCAAAACCGGTATAAGTGCCGGACCACAGATATTAATTCGAAAAAGGTTTTTCTGTTTCCTTCCGCCAAACCCATCCCCAGACGCGTTTCGCCGTTATTACGGCTCATCAGTGAGGCTCGGTTTGGCAGAAGGAAACAGGACTCAAAGACAAATCACTTGTCAGGATCGATCATCAACGGGATTTATAAAACCCAGTGCGACATCTTGCGTCCCAGTACGGTACCTTAGAAAAGGTCAGTCGTAAAGGGTTATTCTGTAAAAACAGAAAATTATGCAAGATGCCCTCAAAACCGGTATAAGTGCCGGACCACAGATATTAATTCGAAAAAGGTTTTTCTGTTTCCTTCCGCCAAACCCATCCCCAGACGCGTTTCGCCGTTATTACGGCTCATCAGTGAGGCTCGGTTTGGCAGAAGGAAACAGGACTCAAAGACAAATCACTTGTCAGGATCGATCATCAACGGGATTTATAAAACCCAGTGCGACATCTTGCGTCCCAGTACGGTACCTTAGAAAAGGTCAGTCGTAAAGGGTTATTCTGTAAAAACAGAAAATTATGCAAGATGCCCTCAAAACCGGTATAAGTGCCAGACCACAGATATTAATTCGAAAAAGGTTTTTCTGTTTCCTTCCGCCAAACCCATCCCCAGACGCGTTTCGCCGTTATTACGGCTCATCAGTGAGGCTCGGTTTGGCAGAAGGAAACAGGACTCAAAGACAAATCACTTGTCAGGATCGATCATCAACGGGATTTATGAAACCCAGTGCGACATCTTGCGTCCCAGTACGGTACCTTAGAAAAGGTCAGTCGTAAAGGGTTATTCTGTAAAAACAGAAAATTATGCAAGATGCCCTCAAAACCGGTATAAGTGCCGGACCACAAGATGTCGCACTGGGTTTTATAAATCCCGTTGATGATCGATCCTAACAAGTGATTTGTCTTTGAGTCCTGTTTCCTTCTGCCAAACCGAGCCTCACTGATGAGCCGTAATAACGGCGAAACGCGTCTGGGGATGGGTTTGGCGGAAGGAAACAGAAAAACCTTTTTCGAATTAATATCTGTGGTCCGGCACTTATACCGGTTTTGAGGGCATCTTGCATAATTTTCTGTTTTTACAGAATAACCCTTTACGACTGACCTTTTCTAAGGTACCGTACTGGGACGCAAGATGTCGCACTGGGTTTTATAAATCCCGTTGATGATCGATCCTGACAAGTGATTTGTCTTTGAGTCCTGTTTCCTTCTGCCAAACCGAGCCTCACTGATGAGCCGTAATAACGGCGAAACGCGTCTGGGGATGGGTTTGGCGGAAGGAAACAGAAAAACCTTTTTCGAATTAATATCTGTGGTCCGGCACTTATACCGGTTTTGAGGGCATCTTGCATAATTTTCTGTTTTTACAGAATAACCCTTTGCGACTGACCTTTTCTAAGGTACCGTACTGGGACGCAAGATGTCGCACTGGGTTTTATAAATCCCGTTGATGATCGATCCTGACAAGTGATTTGTCTTTGAGTCCTGTTTCCTTCTGCCAAACCGAGCCTCACTGATGAGCCGTAATAACGGCGAAACGCGTCTGGGGATGGGTTTGGCGGAAGGAAACAGAAAAACCTTTTTCGAATTAATATCTGTGGTCCGGCACTTATACCGGTTTTGAGGGCATCTTGCATAATTTTCTGTTTTTACAGAATAACCCCTTACGACTGACCTTTTCTAAGGTACCGTACTGGGACGCAAGATGTCGCACTGGGTTTTATAAATCCCGTTGATGATCGATCCTGACAAGTGATTTGTCTTTGAGTCCTGTTTCCTTCTGCCAAACCGAGCCTCACTGATGAGCCGTAATAACGGCGAAACGCGTCTGGGGATGGGTTTGGCGGAAGGAAACAGAAAAACCTTTTTCGAATTAATATCTGTGGTCCGGCACTTATACCGGTTTTGAGGGCATCTTGCATAATTTTCTGTTTTTACAGAATAACCCTTTACGACTGACCTTTTCTAAGGTACCGTACTGGGACGCAAGATGTCGCACTGGGTTTTATAAATCCCGTTGATGATTAATCTTATTTTGGTTTACGTGTTTGAAAAAAAAATGTTTTCATATAAACCACAATGTCGTTAGTGTTTGTGTTTTATTAGACCTTATCCCAACTAATATGTTTCTTTAGGTAAGAATTTCTACGCCATTTTATTTTTTATTATGATTTCCTTAATTTATTTTCTCAAAATAAAGATCACTGGTGATAGTCTGGGGCAAAATACCTATAGATTACAAAATATTAGGCCATCAACTGGCCATATTAATTTTTCCTTTTATTCGTTAGAACTAGGTACCTACCTCTAGGTAACTGGCTGAAAACTTCACTGTCACTACAGATATTTAATTTGGCCATAGAAAAGTAAGGAAATCTCATAAAAAATGAAATAAAATGGCAAATAATTCAGTAGCAGCTAGGTAGACTACCAATAAAAAAAATATTTTTTTTTTTTTGTAGCTGGCAGACAATTTTTAGGATTAAAAAGAAATACTTTTTTACTACACAACTACACGACCTCAATTAATCATTTGATTAATAAAATATATTTTTACCACTGCATCATATATTTTTTTAGGGCAATAGAAATGTCTTTTAGCAGCAAAAAGCTTTAAAAACCACCATATTGAGGTTAAAAATTCATTTAAAAAAAAATTAACCCAATACCTACAACATGTCTGTTTTTTCGGCGCCTATGGATTACTAGCTACGGTAATAGAGTTTGCTCTCAGTGTAATCTGTATTTTTAGGTCAAAAATAAGAATAGAATTATTGAAAAATCTTATAGGATAGGGGAGACTCGGGCAAGAAGAACCACTTAATTTTAAATGTCTGCCAAAATGTTCCTATTGTTCTAATATTTTCAGGAACATGAAATAATTTAAAGCATATCTTTAGAAACAAAACTTATTTATTAAAAACACAAAAGAAAATATATTTTCCTTTCAAAAACAACATAAACCAAAACTCTGCGTTTGGTTCCTTTTGCCCAGACCCGCGGGCATATAGAACCTTTGTCTTGGGCAAAATGAACCAGCATATAAAATGCCTTTGGGCAACACAAACCTTAAAAAATAATATTATTTTTTAGTGTATTTTAATGAGTTTAAAACAGTACCCTTGCAACTGTCACAGATATAGACACCAGTATGGTAGTCGGCACATAAGTGATGCGCCCACTTCTGGCAGAAATTACACTGAATCCACACTGTTCCTTTTGCCCGGTTCTTTTTGCCTTATTTGTAAGTTAAAATATATCAATCCGTTTAAAAATAAATGGATTTCAGATATTGCGGAAATATTTTGAGGTTAAGTAAGGCGAAAGATCCTTTTTCCATAAATATTCAATCATGATGTTACACATTTTTACTGTTTAGAAATAGTTTCCAAACTCCTGAACCCTGTTAAAAGATTCAGAACGTACATATTTCTGTATTCACTCTAAAATATGAAAAAAAACAACTTACCGTAATATATTTCACAGCAAACACTGCAGAAATGCGGCGGCTATCTAAACTAGATGACAAAACTAGAGCGGCAAATTTAGATTTTAAAATATTTTATTGATTCCTTTTGCCCATATGGTTCTTCTTGCCCGAGTCTCCCCTACCTTCAAATGTATAGTTTACCCCCTATTTATAATTAAACCTAACAATACAACGATAAATACTAGAGCAGGTCATAAAACAGAACTTCGTTCTATTGACTTATTTGAATTTTCGGACCAATTTCCCGAAACGATTTTCTGTTTACGTGTGATGAATTATAAATATTGTAACATACTGGGATTGGCTTTTCAGAGATATTTCGGTATTTCTAATCATCATAAGAGAGTATTTAGCATTCATGTTAGAAAACACTATACTCCTATTTGTTTTAAATTGTAATAAACAGCGTGAAACAGCTATTGACACCTTAACAAAATAGTATATTATACTATAGTTTTGTAAATGGCTTTGTACCGGGTGAGTCAACGATTGCCTTGAAGATAAAATTTGTCTATAATAAGCTTTTGTATGAAGGTATGGTTGGATATCTGGCACATTTTAAAAATATTTTGAATTATACAGGGTGCGTCCAAAAAGTAGGGTGTCATAAAGTTACATTTTTTTAAATGTTTGAATACATTTATTGATTCTACGTGTTATTTCATACATTTTTATTAATGGTTTAATATACGAAAAAGTTATAGTTCTTTAGATAATTTGACTTTTAATGAAAATTTTGCATTTGCAAGTATCTGGTTATTGTGAAAATGCTACTTAAATTTTTACACTAATCGATTCATAATTTTTATACTTTCTAATTTAAAGTAAAAAATACATATTCACTATAAAATATTTGATGTATCATTTACAGGGTGTTTACTTTCTGGGACCAAAATCAGAAAACTTCTAATTGAAAAATATCACTTTTTTTAAATGGAACACCGTATATATTTTTCCGTCATCTCATAGCTCGTCATAAACTTTTCAACTTTTGTGAAGAACATCCTATCCCTATCTTTAATAGTTTTTGAAATATTTTGATATTTACAGATTTAATGTCCTCGTTATAGCATCTTTTGTCAATGGATCACAGTAGCCATGGAAAATAAATGAAAAAAAAAATATTTTGTTATAACTGTCCCTTTCCCAAATCAGTTTCTTCTTAATAAATGTTCGAATTATATTGACAGCACCATTACTTCTAATTGTAGCCTCATCTGAATACATTATAAGATTTAAAAAATTTCGGTTTACCTAAATTTGGATACGTAACCATTGGCAGTAAGTTACACTCCTTTGAAAATCTTTATCGTGAAGTTCCTGATGTAACTCAATATGGTACGGATGATATTTATACTTGCCTGTTGTGCGGTTTGCCGCTGACTGTGACGTATCACCGAACGAAGCTAATTTACGGCTAGTAACTAGGCAATTCTCCTGAACGTGTAAGAGTATTTCGAGTTCTTTCTTACCATGTGTAGGTCTTCTATTAATAACTTTACGTTTTAAATGTTCCACACTGCCTATTGAATCAAGCATTTCCATTAAATTTTGAAAACTTCGAGGACTGGGTGTTCGCCGCTCGGGATATTTCATCCCGTATAGTCGCTCAGCAAAAAGACAATTTTTATTTGCCTCGCCCAAAACATAAATCATATCGATTAATTCATTTTTTGAAAAATTCATTTTGAGTACCAACTTATAAAATGACTGGACAATAAACTTTACAGTAGAATGGCTTAATTTTTACATTAACCTGGTCTTAATATCATCCAGTGCCATTATTTTCATTTATCTTCCATGGCTACTGTGATCCATTGACAAAAGATGGTATAACGAGGACATTAAATCTCTAAATATCAAAATATTTTAAAAACTATTAAAGAAAGGGATAGGACGTTCTTCACAAAAGTTGAAGAGTTTATGACGAGCTATAAGATGCCGGAAAAATATATAGGGTGTTCCATTTAAAAAAAGTGATATTTTTCAATTATAAGTTTTCTGACTTTGGTCCTAGAAAGTAAACACCCTGTAAATGATACGTCAAATATTTCATAGTGAATATGTATTTTTGACTTTACTTAGTAAGTATAAAAATTATGAATCGCTTAGTGTCAAAATTTAAGTAGCATTTTTACAATAACCAGATGCTTGCAAATGCAAAATTTTCATTAAAAGTCGAATTATCTAAAAAACTTTCGTATATTAAACCATTAATAAAAATGTATGAAATAACACATTTAATAATTAATAAAGTATTCAAATATAGGGTGTCCCATTTAAAAAAATGTCACTTTATGACACCCTACTTTTTGGGCGCACCCTGTATAATTCAAAATATTTTTAAAATGTGCCAGATGTACCGTGCTATGGCAAAATGATGTACTTATTGGCGAAAATATCGATTTCGATCTAGCACTATTGATCAACATATCTTTAAAAGATCTATCAATAGCTCCAACTGCCAAAGTATACGACATGATTTCCAACTTACAACCTTGATAAAATAGTGTATTAACAAGACTTTAACTTTTTTACTACGGTAAGACAAGGTAACCGACCCTTGTTTAAATAATTTGCATTGTGAAAACAAGCTATTGTTTATTACCGTTTACATTCACTTTATATTACAAATTTAAAACAGTGGTAAAACGATGTATTAAACACTACATCTTTTAACCATTGGAGGGATTTCTTAGTTGTCATCTGCCAAACCATGTGATTTGAAATCGTACACCGTTTTACCTCAGTATTACTTTAGATTTTGCTCTAAGTGGACGTTTTTAAATCTGTGGAGTAGAGTGTTAATAATAAATATGGCAGCTAGAGCCCAAAGAATGATGGCAAGAAAATTAGGTAAATACTGATAATAAGGTAAGTTCTTTTTGGCCGGGCGTACTGACAGCTGCGTAGCGCGTACTATAATATGACCCGGTTAATTTTAATTGTTGCAACAATAAAAATACCAAGATACCATATATTTAATATTAACAGAAAATTGTTAGTCCTCCAACTGTTGATACAAGTGGGGTTTTCTTAAATGTCAAATGGTACAAATAGGATTTTTACAGTCTGTGACGTCATATGGTGAGTGAAATTTATATTCAATGAACGGAAAAGTAACATTTTTGCTTTCTAAGAATGAGCATTAGTTTAAATGAGCATGCACTGATATTGTCACGAAGTTTCTCTTCGTAGAGGTCGTAGGGTCGTCTATTGAATCTTCTTGATTATCACCCTATGAGGCAAACCAGCATGTCTGGCGTGTTTCGGCGTAGGCTCGTTATCGGACTGACAGGTGCGTCACTTGACGATGGTCAAGGATAGTCACCTATTGTAGAACTGAAGACTGGGTGCGTCACTTGACGATGGTCAAGGATAGTCACCTATTGTAGAACTGAAGACTGGGTGCGGCACTTGACGATGGTCAAGGATAGTCACCTATTGATGAATTGATCGAGCGGCAGGCTTCGATGCCTGCAGCTTGAGTTGGCCCAGATTATATACCCAAATAAGTGATGAGATTGCAACGCACTTGACCCCGATTGGCGTACAGTGGGTTGCGATCTCAACAACGCACAGTGGTCGAGTATCCTAAATATACCGGACCACTGTGAGTTTTAGTTGACAATATAACATAGCTTTTAACTATTTTAGGAAAAAGGAACAGAGCATGAATTTAATGGAATGCTATTTTGATCCTGATGATGATGACGATGATCCGGCTGATCCAGATTATAATTTAAGCAGTAAAGATGATATCTCAGAAAACGAACTGGTGGAGTATGAAGGAGACAGCCAGCTAAAGAAGAAAAATGTTAACAAAATTAAAAGAAATGGTTCCTGAAAATAGTAAGGTTTTGACAGAAAAAACAAAATTAGAAAATGGTTCTAATAACATTTTATCCGGAATAATAGAATGCAATGAAGAACATAAAGTCGATAAAAATACGGAATGTAAAAAAAATTAAGTAGAAAAGACCAAAAAGATCGATAGTATTGAAATTATTGGTCACCAGATAGAAAATGTCGACGAGAATCCAGCAATAGACATGGCAGTAGTTACTGATGATAACCAACAGAATGGGGAAAATCACCAAGAGGCAAGAGAAGATGGCAACCTTAACGATAAGAACAAAAAGAAAAAAATGAGGGCTAGGACATCAAAGGAGCATCAAGAAAATGAGCGAGGCAAACATCCTCTGATTGAAGTTTTAGAATGCTGCACAAAAAAATGATTTTTATTGTTCAGTGAGGATGAAAGGCGACAGGTGCATATAGAATTTTGGGAACTAAACCGCGACTGCCGGAAACTTTGGATAAACAATCACGTTTCTGAGACGCTTGCAAAAAGGAAAATGCAGGATATCAGAAGAACATTCACCCGACCTTATAAATTGCCTATATTAAAAGTAACTGGAAAATCTACATTTCCTGTTTGCCAGAATTTTTTTTTTAAAAACACTTGAATTTCAAAGCACGAGTATTCTAGACCACACACTTAAATGCTGCAAAGATGAGCATGGAAATCGAAGCCTGACGCCATTACCAGATCAAAGGGGACGACACTTTCCTAAAAATAAAGAAGATCTCACCGACCTTCGAGAACATAATATAAAATCCTACAAACCAATGCCCAGTGGCGCAACCAGGGGGGGGGGGGGCTGCAGCCCGGCCCGAGCTTAGAAACTTAGCCTATTCGTTTAATTGCAAACCAATTTTTCATGTCACGCCTTTTACTAATATTTTATATTCAGCCACATAATTTACATCAATCATGTTATCAATAGTGAAATACTACGTCTGGCTGAATGGACCGACCGAAATACTTCCACTGAGGCATCTGGATTACTGGCCAGCATTATATAAGTCCCAAATTTGTGATCGCACTAATGTGTACAGAAAGAATATATGCCGCAAGATTCTACAAACAGTCGATTTAAACCTTTTTTAAGCATTACAGTTAGCTAATGACGTATAACAGATCAAGTTAAAGAAATAAGAGGCCTGGCAGATGATAATTTTCAAAATATTTTTAAGGAAGCTCAAGATCTACTTTCGGAATACGATATTGAAATCAGAGTACCTAGACTACCGCCAAGACAAACACAAAGATTGGTTATAAAAACCGATTCCGCTGCTAAGTATTTTAAAATAACAATTTTTATTCCGTTTTTAGATGGCCCCATAGCAAATCTCAAGGATCGGTTTTTAAAACATCGAAAAACCCTTCAAAATTTTGAATGCCTCTTTCCATAGGATAATCAAGATTCTGATAGTCAATTTAGGTAAATGTTTTTTGAAACTTTACAGCTTCTACAAGAATGATTTCCTTGAAGAGTTTTCCATTAAAACGATGTTAAAAGCTGAACTTGAGCTGTGGTTTAAAAAATTCAAAAACAAAAACTGAAGGAAGATGTGGACAAAGTGTATTCCGAATGTGATGCCAATATATTTCCTAATATAAAAAGGCTTTTACAAATTTTTTTAACTTTGCCTATTACAACCGCCACATCTGAAAGGTCCTTTTCAAATTTAAAATATTTAAAGACATATCTGCGTAGCACCACGGAAGAGGACAGATTAAATGGTTTGACAGTTCTTTATGCGAATTACGATATTGATATTATCGTGGCAGAAATTCTGAACGAAAAGGCAAAAACAAAACGAAGAATTTTACTTTCATATTAGTATTATTAGTGATTACTTACAACTTATTGTATAAGGTTTTTGTTTTGTTTTAGTATAAGTATGATTAATATATGCGTTACCTATTTTATATTACATAATACATTAATCCAACCAAACTAAATGGGGAAGAAGAGAAAAATTTTTTTTAAAAGATGGTATCGAAAATTATTTAATTTTTAATTTGTGAAAAACATATCCAGCATATGTCAGACATTATGAGGATAGAAGTGCAGTAGCACAATAATGTTGTTAGGTAGACGTAGTTTTTTGGAGTATTAAGGTTAAGTCCACTTCTTCTATC
This sequence comes from Polydrusus pterygomalis, assembly GCA_963969555.1. Classification (NCBI taxonomy): domain Eukaryota; kingdom Metazoa; phylum Arthropoda; class Insecta; order Coleoptera; family Curculionidae; genus Polydrusus; species Polydrusus pterygomalis. Next base: position 77,080,847 of record OZ018377.1, read on the forward strand.
CTCATAATGTCTGACTTATGCTGGATATGTTTTTCATAAATTAAAAATTAAATAATTTTCGACACCTTCGTATAAAAATTTTTTTTCTCTTCTTCCTCATTTAGTTTGGTCGGATTAAGCCTACTTTAATAACATTTTTGAATGCTCAGTATGGTTCAACCATTGTCAATTTTCTTCATGTCATGTTTCTCCTACATTTAAAAATATTTTTCTAAGTTTTTTATGTCCATAAAAGCTCCATTAAGGTTCTAATTTTCTCTTTTGCTAAGACCATCAGCATAAAATAGATTTCTGTCTCCTGATGATGAACGTTTCTACGTTCGAAACATGTGGAGACCGTTTAAACTAAAGTTTTTATTCTATTAAATTTTGTAGAGGAAGACTTTGTGTTTTTCTTCCCTTCTCACATAATTTATAATTTTATTAGCCTGTTACATAATTTTTCCATTTTTTCACTGTTACATTTTCTATGGTTTTATTCCACAAACCCAAAACTACGTCATCTGTTACAGAATGCATAAAACTTATTTTTGCATCATAAGAGCGCTAACATTCCGACCAACAACAACATGTCCATATTGCAATGCTAGTTCGTTCAACCTATTAAAATAAAATAAAGACAATTAAAAAATGAAATAAATAGCGCCCTTGTTGTTTTTGTTAATTTATTCAGGTCTCTTAGAGAAGATGGACCACTTCTTTAAATCTTCCAAGTTTGATAATAATTTTTCTTCAAATCATTTCTCTAAGTTTTAACTAATCAGAAAATTTCAAGCCAGACTTAAATATTAAACCTGCTTATTTACAAATCCATTTTCTGAACCAGCATGTAGAATAATACACCGTACATCCTCTGACGATTTTTTTTAACTGTATATGAAGAGTATCATCTTGCTAATTTTAGCCTTAAAGCCCATTTACTGTATATCAAGTTTCAGGGAAAATTGAGAGTTGCCGTTATTGTTAAATTCTCTTAAAAACGCTACTCGTTTTTGGGTTATATGGTGTTGCTCTATTAAAAAACGCCTTTTTGGTACAGTACATTTACGCCAATTAAATTTTAATTTTTTCAAAAAGTCCGTTAATGAACCAGTGGATATTACAACACCATCAACGATTTTAAGGTTTAGTCGTATTAAGCGAATGGTAACGTGTTTACCTGCACTATACATCCCATAAATACGCTCTCTTATGGTATGTTTAGAATTTCGTGAAGTTGTTGACCACGTGATGACGAAATGGCTACATTATTGCGATTCTTAAAATTTACATTCTTCTCTATCCCCTTTACCTTAATTTGTGCGTTAAAGGGTAAGAGTCTTTCCGGCATCACTTTCTCTTTAAAACTAATTAAATAATTTTAAAATTATTTTCACAATACCGTAACATATTTGAAATAATGTTGATTAAAAATGTCACTATCAAAAATGACAATAACATTTTTTACTGGTAAAATTATACCACAGTCGTTATTGACGCAAATTCACTATCTCACCTAGTTCACGAATGTTAGAAAGATAAGCACTAGTCGTGAGGTGACGGTGAGCGGCCATTGGACAGGCTCAACACAATGAAGAAAATAGAAAACATTTTGTGATTTATTTATTTCTGTTTTGATAATTTGAGCAGTTTTAATTAATTTGGTAAATTATAGATTTATTGATTTAGTTTTGGTCAGGTTGGGTTTAAAATGAACATCGTCATGCAGTCGTATAAATTAATTGTTATCGTCAATTTCCCACAATTTCTTAACCAATTAATTTAACAGCCATAAATAATGTTAGAAGTTTTAGGAGTAATAAAGTGAATTTGATGAAATGTTCCAATTAATAATTAATATTTTAACGTAAAGTGTGATTTTATTGACCGTAAATTTTTATAGTACGTAACTACACACATGCCCAAAATCTCGTTAGATATATTGATCTTAATTAATAATCTTTAGCGAATCGGTATATGTACAATAACTCTATAATACATTAATTTTCTTAAGTTTATAACCAAATATTAAATTTTTTGTCGTCCGCTGTTATTTACTTTAATTAAATTAGGACATACAATTTACACTTTAGAAATAATATAAAATACGCATAATTAAACTGTATTTCTTTAGTTATAGTTATTCACATTTAGTAAAATCAAAATGTAGGTATACAGGGTGTCCCTAATAACAATGCACTGTACAGGAACCGCAAAAACTATAAAAGATACCATGCGAGCAAAAATTATTTGAATCAAAGAGGGCTTGGATTAAAAAACGTAAGGCTTGGTTTAGATCACAATGATATGGGGACGATATATCTAACCAAATCCAGGTTACAATTTTGTCAAATTCATATTATGACATGATATATGCCAAACTAATGAGTAATAAAATAGGTAGACAAATACAAATGTATTTTTGTTGTTGACAAAATTAACAAAGTAAGAATATACAGAAAGAAAAAGAAAAAGAATTACATACATTTCTGAAATTGGCCACCGCCATTCTCCAAGCATAAATTCACACGTCTCTTCATATTTTCGAAAGTGTTGACCAGCATCTCTGGAGAAATGTTAGAACTTTCTTGGATAATCCTTTCTAGTAATTGTTCTAAATTGGAAACTGGTGTTTTAAAAAGAGGTGTTCTTTAAATGAGGAAAAATGAAGTAATCCATAACCGTTAAACAATGTGATCTAGGTGGGAATTCAATGTCTGATCGAAAACTGATCAATCCATCGTCTAAAATATTGCGTAAGTAGTTAATAGTTTCGGCGGCTGTATGGGCGGTTGCACCGTCCTGTTGAAAATATCCAAAACGTAGTTCGTCGTCAAGTAATTGGTCCACAAATGGATTCAAAATATTGTCTCTCTACCGCTGTTCTGTAACTGTGTCATGGAAAAAAATAGGACCAACAATTCTTCTTTGGGAAACAGCTAATCAGACACCAATTTTTTGACGGTGCAATATGGACTCTACAAAAAAATGGGGATTTTCACTACCCCACATGCGTGTACTCTGATTATTCACATAACCGGTGAGGTGGAGCCAGGCTTCATCCGAAAAAAATGTCAGGTCTAATAAATCAGTTCTTTCAAATAAATTTTGGGTAAACCATTAATAGTAATTCCTGCGTCTTTCAAAATCTGCGGCTTGTATTTCTTGGAATACTTGCTCGTTATGAGGAAATACATTTTTTGTGTTGTATGGTACCTGTTTCCCTAAACACAGCCACGGTTCTTTTCAGGCAATAATAAAAATCCCCGACAATAAAAGCAACGTTAGGAAAATATTCGTGAAAATCGTCCATGCAAAAATCCGCATTGTATTGCCACTCACCATTTACTCTAACCCTGTTTCGAAAATACGCTTTAACCATGAATGTTTTGTGCTGTTCTGTAAAGCCGATTGTGTGAATTGTTCAAGAAATTGGAAAAATTTGCGATAAATCAAATTACTTGTAACGACTGTCAAAGATGACGGAATAACTGATTGATTGTTAATTCAGGTAGTTACTGACACCCAACAGGTATTAAGCTCTACGGCTAAGCATTACGTCCTTAGATGCAAGGCCCGCTTCGATGCAAATAATTTTTTCTCGCACGGTACAAAGCTGGCTAAATTAATTCGCTTCTCCGGTAGAACATTGCCCCAAGTGTTATTTTTATTATTCCTCGAAAATTGAAATTTAAAATGAAAATTACGCATTTTTATAATTGATAAATTACGAAATATCTCAGAAATAATTATTCGTGAATTCAAATTGGTAAATTTGCTCCTGTTTAAGATAAAATTAACCAGTTCTTCTTAAAAAAAAACGAAGAGCGTACAGCCTTTTAAAAACAAATGCGTCATTGTTAATTTTTCTACCAAAAAGGGCATGATTTTTATTACTGAAACAAAATTGCGTTTTGATACAGATCATACTGGAAACATTTTTTGTTAAACAATAGTATTATCAAGATTTTTTAGGAGCCTCACTTTTGTAATGTAAAAATAAATTGCGATCCCCAATCAACCAACTTTTTTTTTTCAAATTTAAAGACACCACTTGTGCCACCTTTTTGAAAAGCTTATTGAATAAGGAATTTGTCCATATTTTTTTAAACATCTCACACTACACTGAGGAAAATCATTAAATACCGTGCCAGCAAAAATTATTTGCATCACGATTTTCCTAACGTTGCTTTTATTGCTGGAGATTTTTATTATTGCCTGGCTGTGTTTAGGGAAACAGGTTCTATACAACACAAAAATGGGGCAGAAAGACCATCTGTGAGAACAGAAGAACTTGTTGCAAACGTTCGTGAAATAATGCAAAATACGCCAACAAATTGCATAAGACGCCTGTCCCAAGAAGTGGGAAGATCTTATGGAACATACAGGACTATTCTTAAGTAGCAGCTAAATTTATTTCCTTATAAAGGGCAAGTATTCCAAGAAATACAAGCCGCAGATTTTGAAAGACGAAGGAATTACTTTCAATGGCTTACCCAAAATTTATTGGAAAGAAATGATTTATTGAACCTGACATTTTTTTCGGATGAAGCCTGGTTCCACCTCTCCGGTTATGTGAATTCTCGGAATACACGCATGTGGAGTAGTGAAAATCCTCATTTTTTTGTAGAGTCCACATTGCACCCTCAAAAATTGCTGAAGAAGAATTGTTGTTCCTATTTTTTTCCATGACACAGTTACAGCACAGCGGTATAGAGACAAGATTTTGAATCCATTTGTGGAACAATTTACTTGACGGCGAACTACGTTTTGGATATTTTTAACAGGACGGTGCAACCGCCCATACAGCCGCCGAAACTATTAACTACTTACGCAATTTTTTCGACGACGGATTGATCAGTTTTTGATCAGACATTTAATTTCCACCTAGATCACATTGTTTAACGGTTATGGATTACTTCGTTTTTCCTCATTTAAAGAACACTATTTTTAAAACACCAGTTGCAAATTTGGAACAATTACAAGAAAGGATTATCAAGAATGTGGTAACATATCTACAGAGATGCTGATCAACACTTTCGAAAATATGAAGAGGCGTGTGAATTTATGCTTGGAGCATGGCGGTGGCCAATTTCAGCAATTTATATAATTATTTTTCTTTTTCCTTCTGTATATTCTTATTTTGTTAATTTTGTAAACAACAAAAATAAATTTGTATTTATCTACTTATTTTATTACTCATTAGTTTGGCATAATATCATGTCATAATATGAATTTGACATAATTTTAATCTAGATTTGGTTAGATATATCGTCCCCATATCATTGTGATCTAAACCAAGCCCCACGTTTTTTAATCCAAGCCCTCTTTGATGCAAATAATTTTTGCTCGCACGGTACAAGTTTTTTTTTGCATATAATAATATATGGGTTACCACAAAAAAAATTCCTTTAATTCCTAAAATATTTGGTGTACACACACACGAGGTCATTTTTAACATATATTTGCGCCTTTTCGATATTTCTTTCCGGTAACAAAATACCGTTTAACCCTCGGTTTAACCTTTAAAATATGTATCGAATAAAATATTTTTAATAGATTTAGAATTTTTTAATTCCTACCATTATTATATTATAAAATTATCATAAAAAATTATTTAAAATTAAACCCTCTTTTTAACTAAAATAAACTTTTTAGAAACTATATAGTTCCTTTTTTAAAACATGTAGAAATGGTTTAGGTAACTGTCAACGAGCGCTATATGGTCTTTCATTTACTACAACGGAACAGAGAGGGACTAACTAAATTACAAGGCTGATCTGTCTTTGCTCCGCGTGGTTTAAGTTAAACGGAGTAATACAAAACATATCATTTGATTGCTGTTGTTGGTGGGTAATAATTGATGTCTGATGGTATGGTGTACTTTTAATGCAATTGTGAGGTGCAGGATTGTAAATCTAAGTTGGTGTTCCGTGATATAAATGTTGTATAGTTGTGTCCTTATATTCATGGTTTATTTGTATTTATTTTCCCCTTAACCATAAACTTGATCCTCTGTTGTTGTTGATATACTAAAATATAATAAATAAAAAATTATCTTATTTGGTTTTACGTGGTTGTAAAAAAAAAGTTTTCATATAAAAAAACATTGTCGTAAGTTTTTGTATTTTATTAAGCCTTATCCCAATTGATATGTTTCTTTAGGTCAGAACTTCTACGCCATTTTATTTTTTATTTTGATTTCCTTACTATATTTTCTCAAAATAAACATATTATTATAAAATAGGGCCATCGACTGGCCATATTAATTTTCCTTTTATTCTTTCAAACTAGGTACTTATACCTAGGTAACTGGTGTGGTACTGAACGAAACGTAAGAAAGTGTAGAACCGATTTATCTAGTTGCATGGTTTCAATTATTAGTTCATTTTGTTTGCTTATATACAAAATAAAAATTTGTAATTAAACAGGGTAATGGGGGCCTTTAAGGCTCTTTTTACCACACGGTGATTCTTCTTGCCCCATAGGTAATAAAGGTCGGAATGGGGCTCCTAATACCAGTGAGATCAGAGCGATGTGGTATATCATGATGAAGAGATGAAGATTGCAGTTATTATATAAAAAAAAACGTGTATTTTTTGCAGATGGTGAGAAATCGGTAAAGAACAACCAATAAATCTTCATGAACCCTGGAAGATTTGAGAAGGGCAGTTGACTTAGTAAATAATGTCCTAGTTAACTTTAAAAATTCGTTTTTGTGACTCGTTTCAATGTTTTGCTAAATAAAGTATGTTTAAAATATATTCATTGTGGTTTTTGGTAATAAATATTTTTTACTATTTAAAATTATGGTGGCGCCCATTACCCGATACGAAAGGGAATTAGAAACCAATCATAGGTTTAAGTTTTTTTTAAACCCATATTAGTTAGCTTATCCCAAATACGCCTGACGTAATTTATTTAGTACGGCTAATTTAACCCCGATTTTTGACAGCTAAATGACATTTAAGTTTATGTTTGATTTGAAAGCGTATTGCACTAATATCGATAGAGCTTACGTTTAGTGAGTTTTTAATAAGAAAATGGTTTTTTTTTGTGCAATACTACCAAATTTATCTTAGGTAAAATGGACGATTATGGTATACGTTTTGAAAGGTAAGTTTTTAAACTCTTTTTTCCGTGAATTTTTCATTTTTATTACTTTGCATGTACACTTAAAGATTTACTTTGGCAATACTTACTTAGTAGAGATAATTTATAAAGGGGTTTCCAATAAGAACGATATGATTTTGAAACGATATCGTAACCATGGTAATAAAGTTATACCTGTCACCAGTTGTCAGTTATTGTCAGTAAACTATAACAATTTATTATGGCTAAATACGCGCTTCAAGAACGTTTGGTTATTATCCAAAAATTTTACGAAAATAGACGATATTTTGTGAACACTTATCGTGCATTTCGCGAAAACTTTGGTGTAAATAATCGTCCTCCTTTGCTTGCCATTCGTCGCATCGTTGAGAAATTTGAAAATAATTTGACTCATCACAATGTAAAAACACCAAGAAGATATCGAAACGCAAGAACTGTTGAGAATATTGCTGCTGTAAGAGCTAGTGTTGCAGTGGATCCAAATTTATCAATTCCTCGTCGTGCTCAAGAGTTAAGGATTAAAAAACGACAACTTGGCGTATTTTGAAAGAAGGCTTGAATTTACACCCGTATAAGATTGTTTTGACCCAAGAACTTAAGCCACTGGACAATCGTCGGCGCAGAGAATTTTCTGCTTGGAGTTTAGAACAACTTGAAAGGGATCCTAATTTTGTCAAATAAATTATCTTTTCAGATGAAGCTCATTTTTGGTTAAGTGGATACGTTAACAAGCAAAATTGCCGTTTTTGGTGTGAAAACAATCCATAACAGATTCATGAGAAGTCTTTGTATCCGCTAAAGGTAACTGTATGGTGTGGTTTATGGTATGGTGGCATCATCGGACCATTTTTTTTTCAAAATGAGGCAGGAGATGCAGTTACAGTGAATGGTGAACGATATCGACAGATGTTAAGAAATTTTTTGTGACCAAATTTAGATGCACTTGATTTGGAGGATATGTGGTTCCAGCAAGACGGTGCCACATGTCCCACTGCTCATGAAACCATCGATATACTACAAGAAAAGTTTGACGAAAGGATAATTTCAAAGAATGCTACTGTTCAGTGGCCTCCAAGAAGCTGTGATTTAACTCCTTTAGATTACTTCTTGTGGGGCTATTTGAAATCTAAGGTTTATGAAAACAGACCACAAACACTTGATGCATTAAGGTTGAACATTGAACTCTGCATTCGTCAGATCACGCCCGATTTATTGCATAAAGTCATCGAAAATTGGGTTCGTCGAATTCGCTCGTGTACACGAAGTCGCGGGGGATATTTAAACGATGTGTTATTCAAAACATAAATACTTTAAGATAATATAAAACGTTTTGTTGTAGCTGAAATTATTTTAATTTTATTTCATTTTGAAATCATATCGTTCTTATTGGAAAACCCTTTAGTTACCAAGTAATCAACCTTTTTGCCTAGGCGTCCTATACGGAGGATTTTTGTTTTAGTGAAGAGTAAGATAAATTACCCTTAACCGAATTGAGAAAACGCATGCTTTTGGACCCCGAAAAATCATCCGCAATGTCTACTCCTACCTCCAAATCAAAACAAGATTTCAAGTGGTCATCTGGTGACTTATCTCCCGAAAACGATACCTGCAACTGCTGAAAGTGAATACGAAAATGATATGATGCCACTGGAAATTTTTCTATATAGAATATTATTATATTCTGGATACGTCCCGTATAGATCACTTGGTCCTTCCCCAAGTTACTCAGACAAGATGCAGATTATGTCATACCAAGACCACCACCAGATGCCAAAAATGTAATTTTGGTCTACACGTTAAATGTTTTGTTTTGTATTGTATCACACTAAGTAGTACCCTTGAGACTAACGTTCTACATGTAGGACGGTTAGTATTTTCAATACAAACGTAGGTATAAAAATTTTATAAAAAACTTTGTATTCCGTAAGGTGTTAAATAAAATATTTTTGCTTAAAACATAAAGTTGTACATTTACTTCTTAAGTCAGGCATAACTGGGTTATGGCCGAACACTATTACTTATAAGTAACTTATTCCAAACATCTTTTTTTTTTAGATTCTTCTTAGTTGGCCCAAATGTCCCCACGGTCCCATACAACATTATCTACATACTCGTAGGTACCTTAAATATAGATTAATACCTCAAGATATTATTATATAATTAATTAGTGTTTTATTAGTAATAATTAATTTCTTTTTAAATCTGGCCAAATACCAATGTTTTTAGCAGTATTTGTCCGCAGTCAATATGCAGGTCAGGTTTAGTTGTCTTTATACTGATTCAAAAAAATAAAAAAGCAACTTAAAAAGTGTTACCAAAATCGATGTCAAAACCGCAATTACAGGTAGACAGCAAGAGAATACTTTTTTTTTAAATACACATCTTTTGCTTCCTTTCTTACGGTGCCATTTCTCTGTTCACCATAAGTGAGCTTTTAATTTCTTGGACGGAACAGTAACGATATTATATATAGCGGCACAAATTGGAGGATACCAAGAAGACATTGAGTTCCAGTAGACAGCTTTTAATTTATATACGTATAATATCATACATCAATAATCATGTACGATAACTCATTCACACTCACTGCGCTTTCGCTTCTCTTCTGTTCTTGCCGCTATAAAATATTGTTCCGTTACCGTTCCATGACCGTTCCATGACCGTTTCATTACCGTTCCATAACCGTTCCATTATCATTCAATTACCGTTCCATTACCATTCCATTACCGTTCCATTACCATTCCGCTACCGTTCCGTTACCGTTTTGTTACAGTTTCATTACCGTTCCGTTGCCGTTCCGTTACCGGTCCGTTACCGATACGTTACCGTTTCGTTACCATTTCCTTACCATTCCGTTACCGTTCCGTTGCCGTTCCGTTACCGTTCCGTTGCCGTTCCGTTGCCGTTCCGTTACCGTTCCGTTACCGTTCCGTTACCGTTCCGTTACCGTTCCGTTACCGTTCCGTTACCGTTCCGTTACCGTTCCGTTACCGTTACCGTTCCGTTGCCGTTCCGTTACCATTCCGTTACCATTCCATTGCCGTTCCGTTACCGTTCCGTTACCGTTCTGTTACCGTTCTGTTTCCGTTCCGTTACCGCTCCGTTACCGTTCCGTTACCGTTCCGCTACCGTTCCGTTACCGTTCCGTTGCCGTTTCGTTATCGTTCCGTTATAGGTCCGTTGCCGTTCTGTTACAGTTCCGTTGCCGTTCCGTTATGGTTCCATTATCGATCCATTTAAGAAATTAACCACGCACTAACACTGGCTCATTGTCTCTAGAAAATTTAGAAACACATCTATAAGACGTCAGATTGTAGTGAAATATGTTTATTTTACTTTATACTTTAAAGACACCACATTTATTTGACAGAGAAAACCTTATAAACAATATAAAATCCTGTTATATAATATGTACTTATAATAATAATAATCTTTCAGAACAGGTTCCAATTAGAAGACAATGGGACACAGTAAAAATATTAAATCATTCCGAAAAAGAAAATGGTAAAATTACCAATTATTCTTATCAGCTTCCACATACGTGCAGTAAATGGTACCTAACTTAGTTCAGCAATTTGCCGTTTTTGTAAGAGTTTGAGATTTATTTATTGTATTTGTAAACTGAGCGGAGGACAGACCGATTACATCAATGTCATTGCAAGCATTATTAAAAATAAACATCGATTGACATAATGGTGTTTTAATTAATAATTTTGTTGACGGAGTAGGTAGATGGAAGACGGGAGAGGACCTGACAGTATGTGACGGAACATGGAATTTTATACATTTTTGTGTAAACCAATGAACAAAAATTTATTTATTTAAAAAAATTTAATTTAGAATTAACCACAGCACGAATACTAGAAATAAAAATAGTTTGAAAACAAAACATCATAAAGAAAAATATCAATTTTTTTCTAAATAGGTATAAATAGTTCAATAATATAACAATATTATACAGGGTCATGCACCTCACCTCCCGTCTTCTATAGCTCACTTATTAATTAAGTTAGAATTTTCATGTTTTGCAAACCTTATCTGTATCTTGTGGCGCATTTAAGGAAAATATTTTTTTTCATACAGGGTGTTCCAAAAAAGTGTGACGTCATAATGATGTATTTTTTTAGATTACACGCCATATATTTTCTTACTTATTTGGGTGCCTCCTATAGTTACCTACATACCGCTAAAATTTTATTGAAATCGATTCAGTATTATAGACAAAAAAATAAAAACTAAAAATATCAGTTTTGCACCACTGGTTTTAAAAATAATTAAAAAATAAAAATAATGCCTCGTTAATAAAATTATACAAAGGTACTTATTAAACAAGGTATTATAGTCTCGTCATCCAAGTTTGATTAATACCAATTGTACAGGGTGTCCAAAGTTTAGTGTCAAACTTTGCAAACTTTAAAGCAATTTATTTTTCTCATTTCAAATAGGACCTCCTGTATCTTTTTATGTCATTAGATACAGAATTAAAAATCAAACATTTTACCTAATTGCAACCCTATTGCAATTTCTAATGCATCAAGACTTATTTGCAGAAAACTCATTTTATCAACAACTATTCCTACAGTCATTATTATGAATAAATATCGAAGGTGGCTTTGAAAAACAATTTATAGGTATTAAAGTTTATTAAAGTGACCAGAGACCATTTTGACTTTAGTTATCTAAAAGTTTTAAATATTGTTAAATTGTTAGTAATTATTTAAGCTGTTATAATTACTTTATATGTTTTTTTGTGATTGACTACAACCAAGAGCTCGTATATATGATTTTTATATTAGGAGCATGCGAAAAGAATTCTTTTTTTGGCAAGCCGAGTTTATGCACAGCGTTATCCGGAACCCCGGAACGACGACACCAGACAACCGGATCCTGCAAAACATATTAGAGAGGTTTGTACAAACGGGAAATGTAAACTACCCAAAACCAGTGATAAATAAACCGGTCCGAACCGAACAAAATCAATTGGTTGTGCTATTATCTGTTATAGAAAATACTTTAGTTACTCAACAAGCAGTCGCTGATGTCGTTGATGTAATCGAAAGAACAGTTCAACGAATTTAAGAGGATAACCATATCCACGATAATCATTTCCAGTTAATAATTACTAACAATTTAAAAATATTTGAAACTTTTAGATTACTAAAGTCAAAATGGTCTCTGATCACTTTAATAAACCTTAATACCTATAAATTGTTTTTCAAAGCCACCTTCGATATTTATTCATAATAATGACTGTTGGAATAGTTGATAAAATAAGTTTTCTGCAAATAAGTCTTGATGCGTTAGAAATTGCGATAGGGTTGCAATTAGGAAAAATGTTTGATTTGTAATTCTGCATCTAAGTTTGACACAAACTTTGGACACCCTGTACAATTCGTATTAATCAAACTTGGATGACGAGACTGTTATACCTTGTTTAATAAGTACCTTTGTACAATTTTATTATCGAGGCATTATTTTTATTTTTTATTTATTTTTAAAACCAGTGGTGCAAATCTGATATTTTTTAGTTTTTATTTATTTTTTGTCTATAATACTGAATCGATTTTAATAAAATTTTAGGGGTAAATAGGAGGCACCCAAATAAGTAAGAAAATATATGGCGTGTAATCTAAAAAAATACATCATTATGACATCATACTTTTTTGGAACACCCTGTATAAAAAAAAATATTTTCCTGAAATGCGCCCCAAGATACAGATAAGGTCTGCAAAATATGAAAAGTCAAACTTAATTACTAAGTGAGCTATAGAAGACGGGAGGTGAGGTGCAGGACCCTGTATAATCTGTTGATGAAAATTCAACTATTCGGCTTTAAAAGTAATTTCAAAAAACATAGCCTCACGATTGAATTGGACGTATGATTATTTGTTAATCAAAATCCTATCTTTTTTTGTGCCAAATGGTATGTTACTGTCACACATAGGTATTTTTAGTCATTATATTTTATAATTTTTAAAAATTTATTTCATATTATGTCACAAATGTATATCATTATTAATATTATTATTGTCAAGAAACACTTAAAATTATGAATTATCAAAAATTGATAAATGTCTAATCAATTTAAAAAAAATAGTTTTAAAGTACCCAGTCGCTGTCTTATTAAAAATAAAATTGCTATTTAAATCGCCCGACTAAATAATATAAAGAATACAAAGTAACAACCAATATTCAAGATGAATAAATGCTTTCTTGCTACAATATTTCTGGCAGTTTTTGTCAGCAATCTATATGAAGGTTAGTTTTTTTATCTGTAGCTTGGAGAAATTAGTATGCACATTATAATTAAATAAAATAAATCGATATAGAAATATATATATTTTTAGTTACTGGGACACCATCTTTAAGGATTGTTAATGGAACCACTGCGGAAGAGGGTGAATTCCCATACGCGGTATGTATTTCAAGACCTGTTTAGCTCCAAAAATTGATATGTGTGAACTTAACAACGTTTGTCAGCAACGTTAATGCAGCATTTTTTTAGCGGCAAAGATTAAAATTCTACTATTAAGATTTATTGCCTTTTGTAAACTACCTCATAGGGGTAAATTATCTACTATATATTTTCAGAAACCTGGAGGAAAAAAGTTACAAGATAAAAACCTCGAAAAGTAGCGTATCTAAACGAATTTAAATTTTTTTGTTGGCAAATATTGATATTCTACCATTTTGATTTATCGTCTTTAGTAAACTACCCCATGGGGGTAAATGACTTGCTATATACAAATTTTCAAAAATCCGGAGAAAAAAAGTTACACAAAAAAACTTCGAAAAGTAGCGTTTGTAAACGATTTTAATTTTTTATTGGCAAAGATTGATATTCTACCATTTGGATTTATCGTATTTAGTAAACTACCCCATGAGGGTAAATTAGTTGCTATATACAAATTTCCAAAAACCCGGAGGAAAAAAGTTACAGGACAAAAACTTCAAAAGGTATCATTTGTAAACGACTTTTAAGTTTTTAAGTGCCAAAAATTGAAATTCTACTATTACGATTTATTGTCTCTTGTAAACTACCTCATAGGGGTAAATTATGTACCTACTATATATGAATTTCCAAAAACACGAAGGAAAAACGTTACAAGATAAAAACCTCAAAAAGTAGCGTATCTAAACGAATTAAAATTTTTTATTGGCGAAGATTATTATTCCACCATTTGGATTTATCGTGTTTAGTAAACTACCCCATAGGGGTAAATTATTTGCTATATACAAATTTTCAAAAATCCGGGAATAAGTTACAGGATAAAAACTTCGAAAAGTAGCGCTTGTAAACAAATTTTAATTTTTTTAGCGGCGAATATTGAAATTCTACCATTTGGATTTATCGTAATTAATAGACTTTTCCCCGTAGGGGTAAATTATACGAATTTCCAAAAATCCGGAGAAAAAATATACAGGATAACAACTTCGAAAAGTAGCGTATCTAAACGAATTTTAATTTTTTATTGGCGAAGATTTATATTCTACCATTTGGATTTATCGTCCTTAGTAAACTACCCCATAGGGATAAATTACTTGCTATATACAAATTTTCAAAAATCTGGAGGAAAAAAGTTACAGGATAAAAACTTCGAAAAGTAGCGTTTGTAAACGATTTTAATTTTTTATTGGCGAATATTGATATTCTACCATTTGGATTTATCGTATTTAGTAAACTACCCCATGAGGGTAAATTAGTTGCTATATACAAATCTCCAAAAACCCGGAGGAAAAAAGTTACAGGATAAAAATTTCAAAAGGTATCATTTGTACACGACTTTTAAGTTTTTAAGTGGCAAAAATTAAAATTCTACTATTAAGACTTATTGCCTTCTGTAAACTACCTCATAGGGGTAGTAATTATCTACTACATACGAATTTCCAGAAACCTGGAGGAAAAAAGTTATAAGATAAAAACCTCGAAAAGTAGCGTATCTAAACGAATTTTAATTTTTTATTGGCGAAGATTTATATTCTACCATTTGGCTTTATCGTCTTTAGTAAACTATTCCATAGGGGTAAATTACTTGCTATATATAAATTTTCAAATATGCGGAGGAAAAAAGTTACAGGATATAAACTTCGAAAAGTAGGATTTGTAAACGAATTTTAATTTTTTGTTGGTGAGGATTGATATTTTACCATTTGGATTCATCATCATCAGTAAACTACCTCATAGGGGTAAATTATCTACCATATACGAATTTCCAAAAACCCGGAGGAAAAAAGTTAAAAGATAATAACCTCGAAAAATAGCGTATCTAAACAAATTTTAATTTTTTATTGGCGAAGATTTATATTTTACCGTTTGGCTTTATCGTCTTTAGTAAACTACTCAATAGGGGTACATTACTTGCTATATACAAATTTTCAAAAACCCGGAGGAAAAAGTTACCGGATAAAAACTTCAAAAGGTATCATTTGTAAACGACTTTTAAGTTTTTTAGTGGCAAAAATTGAAATTCTACTATTAAGATTTATTGTCTTTTGTAAACTACCTCATGGGGGTAAATTATGTACCTACTATATATGATTTCCAAAAACCCTAGGGAAAAAGTTACAAGATAAAAACCTCAAAAAGTAACGTATCTAAACGAATTAAAAAATTTTTATTGGCGAAGATTATTATTTTACCATTTGAATTTATCGTGTTTATTAAACTACCCCATAGGGGTAAATGACTTGCTATATACAATTTTTCAAAAATCCGGAGGAAAAAAGTTACAGGATAAAAACTTCGAAAAGTAGCGTTTGTAAACGATTTTAATTTTTTGTTAACGAGGATTGATATTCTACCATTTGAATTTATCATCTTCAGTAAACTACCTCATAGGGGTAAATTATCTACCATATACCAATTTCCAAAAACCCGGAGGAAAAAAGTTAGAAGATAAAAACCTCGAAAAATAGCGTATCTAAACGAATTTTAATTTTTTATTGGCGAAGATTTATATTCTACCATTTTTCTTTATCTTCTTAAGTAAACTACTCCATAGGGGTAAAATTACTTGCTATATACAAATTTTCAAAAATCCGGAGGAAAAAGTTCCAGGATAAAAACTTCGAAAAGTAGGATTTGTAAACGAATTTTACTTTTTTATTGGCGTGGATTGATATTCTACTATTTGGATTTATCATCTTCAGTAAACTACCCCATGGGAGTAAATTAGTTGCTATATACAAATCTCCAAAAACCCGGAGGAAAAAAGTTACAGGATAAGAACTTCGAAAGGTCGCATTTGTAAACGATTTTTAAGTTTTTTAGCGGCAAAGATTAAAATTCTACTATTAAGATTAATTGTCTTTTGTAAACTACCTCATAGGGGTAAATTATCTACTACATACGAATTTCCAAAAACCTGGAAGAAAAAAGTTACAAGATAAAACCTCGAAACGTAGCGTATCTAAACGAATTTTAATTTTTTTATTGGCGAAGATTGATATTCTACCATTTGGATTTATCGTCTTTAGTAAACTACCCCATGGGGGTAAATTAGTTGCTGTATACAAATTTCCAGAAACCCGGAGGAAAAAAGTTACAAGATAAAAACCTCGAAAAGTAGCGTTTGTAAAGGAATTAAATTTTTTTTAGTGGCGAATATTAAAATTCTACCATTTGGATTTATCGTCTTTAGTAAACTACCCCATGGGGGTAAATTAGTTGCTGTATACAAATTTCCAGAAACCCGGAGGAAAAAAGTTACAAGATAAAAACCTCGAAAAGTAGCGTTTGTAAACGAATTAAAAAATTTTTAGTGGCGAATATTGAAATTCTACCATTTGGATTTATCGTCTTTAGTAAACTACCCCATGGGGGTAAATTAGTTGCTGTATACAAATTTCCAGAAACCCGGAGGAAAAAAGTTACAAGATAAAAACCTCGAAAAGTAGCGTTTGTAAACGAATTAAAAATTTTTTAGTGGCGAATATTGAAATTCTACCATTTGGATTTATCGTCATTAGTAAACTACCTCATGGGGATAAATTAGTTGCTGTATACAAATGTCCAGAAACCCGGAGGAAAAAAGTTACAAGATAAAAACCTCGAAAAGTAGCGTTTGTAAACGAATTAAAAAATTTTTAGTGGCGAGTATTGAAATTCTACCATTTGGATTTATCGTCTTTAGTAAACTACCCCATGGGGGTAAATTAGTTGCTGTATACAAATTTCCAGAAACCCGGAGGAAAAAAGTTACAAGATAAAAACCTCGAAAAGTAGCGTTTGTAAACGAATTAAAAAATTTTTAGTGGCGAATATTGAAATTCTACCATTTGGATTTATCGTCTTTAGTAAACTACCCCATGGTGGTAAATTAGTTGCTGTATATACAAATTTCCAGAAACCCGGAGGAAAAAAGTTACAAGATAAAAACCTCGTGCAGCTCATTGTGCGATGTGTAGGTGACGTCACGCCTCCGTAGTCATGGCAACCGACTTAATAGTCGCGTTGAAGCGGGATGGATAATTGGCCGCTCGCGCATGCCTGTGCAAATAGAAAATGCTCATTCGGTATAACTTGTTGGAATATGGCTATGTCTGGTTTGAATTATTTTAATTGATTGCTAACATACCTTGCCTTATTGGTTTTTTAAGTAAAGTATTATTGGATTCTGTTTAAAATATTTTCAGTACGAGCCGTCACTGGTCGTAATTGATTAATTTATTTAAACGTTAGATTTTTGGATTAAATATTTCTACGAAGATAGGCAAAGACAATAAAAAAAATGTCCTGTAGGTACATTGAAAATATTGGTATGCTACTCCCACATGCAGATTTTCTGTTTTCTGGACAAACTACTGAATAAGCTATTCCAGTTTTAACTGATCGGATATAATTTCATATCCATCATTGTTGGCTGTTGCATGTTAGGCATTCTGTCAACCGGGACGTAGGAGAGCACCCCGCCTTGGTGCAATATAGACATTATATCCAGGCCCTTTGGATGATCTACTATTACAATTCACCTACTTATAAATGGGTAAACATCTCGAAACCAGTTTGAACTAGTCCAAAATATTGTTTGGAGGCGACGAATTTCGTCATCATTACTGGACCCAATGTCATTTGATTACTAGTATTGTGTGTAAAGATTTGTCCGCTTTTAAATATTTAGTTTAAGAATTAAAGAATTGTTCGAGCTTGTCAACAGTGACGTCATGGTTTAGTTTTTCTTATTATTATTTTTTAGGTACAACTGCGTAGTAGTCTTGGCCGTTTCTTATGTGGAGGCTCAATAATAGGGCCAGAATGGATATTAACAGCTGCTCACTGCGTTGGCAACCTGTAAGTAGAAATTTGATATGCATAACCAAATATGTAATTATTATTTTCTTTTAAAATTTGAGAGCAATTGTAAATATTTTTATTTTTAGTGAAATAGGGTCAACAATTGTGTATGGAACAACCAAGCTATATAATGTTAATGATGGTACACCAAATACTTCCATTGCTATTAGCCGATTCTACCAACATCCAAATTTCTCATACAATTCTGAGTACATACCCGAATATGATGTTGGTGTTGTGCAGGTAACAATGCGCCAAAACCAATTGAGGAAAGCAAAAAAAAAATGGTCACAAGTTGACAAGAAGTCCCTAGGTGGTAATCAGAGCGTGACATTAGATACCAAAATCAAATTAGGACAGGCAAATGCCATCTCACTACTGGTCATGAAGTGATGATTTTTTTGTACTTTGGTGGCTTACAAATTTTTATCTAATTGGTACAAGTATTTTACCAAAACTTAAAAACACATGCCTTAAAGTAATTTATTTAGCGTAGAGCTTTATCTCATTCAATTTTATAACGGTCAGTTCTGGCTGACTACGATCCGTATCTCTAAGTACTTGTATGATGTAAAGCCCGGTCCATACATAACGCTTTACCTTACGTCAGAGAACTATTTGGTAGGTAAGGTAGTTTTCTGCCTTACGTCTTGCTTGTTCAGTCAACACGCATTAAGTAAAACCTTGTGGGCAGACTGAAACACGGACGTTTTACTTGAACTGATTTAAGACGGAAGACCGCCTAGAGAACTGACCGAATCACCCCTTGTTTTCCAATAAAACGATCGTTTTGCCGTACAATCTTGCACGTGTAGACACTTGTCCGTTGTGAACTGTTAATTTATCTCATTTTGTTTTGGCGAACGTGGCCGGTACCTACGCATTAAAAACATATCGGACTTATACACCAGTGCTGAAGCCTGTGAAAATGGTAAAAAGTGAAAAAAAAAATTAGTAGGATGAAACCCATTGGAAAAGGAAGAGAATATAACAAAAATGAAAGGAATAATAAATTACGGGCGATCCGAGGTCGGGAAGGGGGGGGAGGGGGAGGGTTTAACGGTAGAAAACGATTTATCTCGATTTCCGGTAAAACTACAAGTCCTATGGAAAAATGTTAAATTGCAAAGTTGTAGGTAGTAAAAAGATCTACAACTTTTGTATTTACACTTTTTTCATATAACCTCAAAATGTATGTGAAAAATTCAAATAACCAAGTTTTTGGTTTTTTATTTTTATCTTTTACAAACATTTTTTTTTATCCACAAAATTTGGTGAAAACTTACCTTTTTATGTCCTAAACACACTGTAATTTTTTTGATTTAAAATATTTATTTTTTAACCTTATTTTGACTTAATATCGAAAAAACACCCTAATTTTCAATCGAAAATTCTCACGTCAAAATATCTGCTTTTTTAAAAAAGTCGGTGGGCTTTTTGTTCGTTGAAATCTCTACTTTCTGATGGTGTTAAAAAAAATATACATTACTATAGTAAATGTGCTCAAAAAAATGCAAAGAAATGAAAAAAACTCGAATCAGAAATTTTTTTTTTAGATCAATATGTACAATTTTGAGCTATTTATTAAAATTTATACTTTTTTTATCAATGTAACATGGAATCTTACGTTTTTCGAGTAATTAAAGTATAAATTTTAATAAATAGCTCAAAATTGTACATTTTGATCTAAAAAAAAAATTTCGAATTCGAGTTTTTTTCGTTTCTTTGCATTTTTTTTGAGAACATTTACCATAGTAATGTATATTTTTTTTAACACCATCAGAACGTAGAGATTTCAACGAACAACATGCCCACCGACCTTTTTAAAAAAGCAGATATTTTGACGTGAGAATTTTCGATTGAAAATTAGGGTGTTTTTTCGATATTAAGTCAAAATTAGGTTAAAAAATAAATATTTTAAATCAAAAAAATTACAGTGTGTTTAGGACATAAAAAGGTAAGTTTTCATCAAATTTTGTGGATAAAAAAAAATTTTGTAAAAGATAAAAATAAAAAACCAAAAACCTGGTTATTTGAATTTTTCACATACATTTTGAGGTTATATGAAAAAAGTGTAAATACAAAAGTTGTAGATCTTTTTATTACCTACAACTTAGCGATTTAACGTTTTTCCATAGGACTTGTAGTTTTACCGGAAATCGAGATAAATCGTTTTCTACCAATAAACCCCCCCCCCCCCCCTTCCCGACCTCGGATCGCCCGTAATTTATTTTTCCTTTCATTTTTGTTCTATTCTCTTCCTTTTCCAATGGGTTTCATCCTACTATTATTTTTTTTGGTTTCAAAAATTATCGACCCTGGTCTATTACGACAATGATCCAGTGATTTTTTTACAAAATTTATTGAACTGTACCAAAATTTCCCATGCCTATGGAAAGTTATATCAAGCGATTATAGAGACAGAGAAAAGAAAAATCAAGCATATGCTGTTTTGGTTAAGAAATGCCAGGAGGTGAATCGTGCTGCGACTAAGGATAGTGTTACTAATCAGGTTCATGACGTAATTCTCGCAGTAAATTAATGTGGAAGAACCTTCCTCTTTTCAGCAACCACGCTCGTGACCATCGTGAACGTCGAGTAGCCTTTCTTTTTCTTTTCAATTTCACCAAACACAACGCTATTATTGACAAAAGCAGTGCTTCCCCATGGTCTATCAAAAACTGATCTAAAAACGTGCGTAAAAACTTTCAAGTGTGTATGCTAGTCTTTCAACCGTCATACTTGACTCTTTTGACTGACAGGCAAGACGTAAGGTAAAATGTTATGTCTGGACCGGGCTTAAAGCAGATAGGAAATGATAAGGGCCAGAAAGTTTAAATTATATCACCATACCTTCATGAGTATTTAATCGTAATCGATCAATAATTATTTTAAATTAGCTGAACTACAATAATTAATAATAAAAAACTATAATTATAAATTAAGAAATTTAATGAAAGTTTATAATTTCAGATAGGAAAACCAATTTCCTTTAATGAATATGCTCAACCAATCAAAATAGCGGAAGATAATACAAATATTCCAGACCATATAGAAGGAGTTTTAAGTGGTTGGGGAGGCTATAAACACAATGGAGAATACCCATCAAATTTACAAAAAATAAACCTTCAACTTCTGACTGATGATGAATGTACAACAAAAATCAATGATTACAATCAAGGAAATGTTTTTAATCCTATTCACAATTTATGTACCAATGATTATTATAACGGAGGATGTTATGTGAGTATCTTTATTATAATGTGTGAATCTTATTATAATTATTAGCTAGTTCTCTCTTCACAACACCAAGATCCGGTCAGTCTTTTATGCGAGTTTCTCACTAAAAATGTTTTAAATTTGGAAATGTTTTAATGTATCAACCAATTTAAGGTGTCCTCGACGCCTCTTTTTATTCATCCGCTGCCTAAATTAAATAACAAAATATGAAGTCCATTCTTAAAGTGGAGTTGAAAGTATAGGAAAGAAAGAAAAAACTAAAAGTCTTCCTCCACAAAATTTAATAGAATATAGAAATTCTTTACGGGTCGCTACAATCATGTTTCGAACGTGGAAACGTTCATCATTAGAAGACAGAAAATTATATTTTGCTGATGGTATTAGCAGAAGAGAAAATGGTATAAAACCATAATGAAGCTTTATGGCATTGAAAAATTGAATTGTAGAAGTGACGTACATAAAAAGGTGAGGAGAGTTAAAACATGCTGAGCATGTGAAGAAAGTTAGTAAAGGAAGTCTAAACAACCATATAAAATGAGGAAGAAGAAAAAGGCATTCTAAAGAGAAGGTGTAGAGGATTTTTTAAATTTTTTGTAAAATTATTGATATGTCTGTAAGACAGTATAAAGATAAGAATTGTTGTTTGTAGAAGTCATAATGTAAAAATAAAACTTAAAATTAAAAGTAAAAAAGAATATTAATATCTTTCTTTATAAAAAAAAACTAGAACGTGTGGACGTGAACATAAAAGTTTTTATTTTAGTTTTCTAAAATTTGTGATAACAATACTAATTTTAGCATATTTAAATTACCCTCTCGAGGGGTTACTGGCCTTACCCCAAAAACCATTTTTCAACAATTTTGACGTAAGTACTTTCTTTTTAACCAAAAATATTTTTTTTAAAAAGATATAGGTACTTAAATATTCTTTTTACTTTTGATTTTAATTTCCAGTTTTATTTTTACAGATTATGACTACAACAAATGACAATTCTTTTCTTTATACTGTCTTACAGACATATTATCAATAATTTTACCAAAAATTTAAAAAATCCTCGACACCTTCTCTTTACAAGGCCTTTTTCTTCTTCCTCATTTTATTTGGTTGCTTCGACTTCCTTTACTAACTTTCTTCACATGCTCAGCATGTTTTAACTCTCCTTAACTCTTTTTTTATATAATTATGTCACTTCGACATTTCAATTTTTTAATGCCATAAAAGCTTCATTAATTAATCTATAAATTTTTTAGATTTAACTATAACTAAGAAAAACAATAAGCAAGATTTTTCTATTATCCATAAACCTTTACATACTGATATTACTATACACAATAAATCCAATCATCCATATTGTCATAAAATTTCTGCAACTATAAAAAATATACTTCGTGTATAAATCTTCACTAAATTTATTGTTATACCATAACAATTGTTTCGACACACAGTGTCTTCGTCAGATGGTTACAAATGAATGGATGATTTAAATTATCTTAAACTATAAAATTTACTCTAAATATTTACCCATTTTATTTAATTACACTTGGAAATACCAAATAACCCAACTATCTGTTATTATTGAAAAATAGTCCTGAAGTCATTATACAAATTTTATTATATGAAAAAACCCTAACGGATTAAATTTAAATTTAACAAAGGAGAATTGTTCAGTTCTAACTGGTCATTTAATAGAATATTTTATCTTTTGCATTTGTTAATTTCCATACTTTCTAATAAATTAAGTTTTGTTTACTTATTTTCTAAATGTAAAATTTCAAAATTTTCATCAAAACTGTGTTGTTCACTATTTAAATGTGTTCTTTGATTCTTTAACAATATATTGGGTACATTAAGCAAAAATAATAAAAGCAAAACCGGAAAAAATAAAAAATGTGGTGTTTATAAACTTAAATGTGGTAGTTGTTCAAAAATTTACATAGGTCAAACAGGCAGATGTTTTGGAAAAAGAATCAAAGAACATAAAAATAGTTACAATAAAAAACACATTAATTCCCATTATGCAATACATTTAAATGGTGAACAACACAGTTTTGATGAAAATTTTGAAATTTTACATTTAGAAAATAAGTAAACAAAACTTAATTTATTAGAAAGTATGGAAATTAACAAATGCAAATAATCAAATATTCTATTAAATAACCAGTTAGACCTGAACAATTATCCTTTGTTAAATTTAAATTTAATCCGTTAGAGTTTTTTCATAAAATAAAATTTGTATAATGACCTATTCTTCAGGACTATTTTTCAATAATAACAGATAGTTGAGTTATTTGGTATTTCCAAGTGTAATAAAATAAAATGGGTAAATATTTAGAGTAAATTTTATGGTTTAAGATAATTTAAATCATCCATTCATTTGGAACCACCTGACGAAGACACTATGTGTCGAAACAATTGTTATGGTATAAAAATAAATTTAGTGAAGATTTATACACGAAGTATTTTTTATAGTTGTTATAATGGATCTTGATCAAGTAACGGCTACCTCTATACAATAAAATTTCTGCTTTCAAGTCCATCGACTTATTAATATACCATTATCGGAACAAAACTATAACAACGAATTAAATATAATCAAACAATTAGCTATAAACAATGGATATCAAGCTTCCATGATAGATCACATTATCAATAAAAA
Organism: Polydrusus pterygomalis; assembly: GCA_963969555.1. Taxonomy (NCBI): domain Eukaryota; kingdom Metazoa; phylum Arthropoda; class Insecta; order Coleoptera; family Curculionidae; genus Polydrusus; species Polydrusus pterygomalis. Next base: position 77,105,129 of record OZ018377.1, read on the forward strand.
ACAATATAATAAATCAATTAATTTAGCATTTCCAGTTTTAAAAGCAAATAAAATAGAATACAAAACTCTTGCATATAATGCACATATCACAGACAAGGTTAATAAACTATTGAAAAAACAAAATTTTAAAATTGCTTATAGAACTAACAATAAATTGATACATTGGGTACATTAATCAAAAATAATAAAAGCAAAACTGGAAAAAATCAAAAATGTAGTGTTTATAAACTTAAATGTGGTAGTTGTTCAAAAATTTACATAGGACAAAAAGGCAGGTGTTTTGGAAAAAGAATCAAAGAACATAACAATAGTTACAATAAAAAAACACAGTAATTCCAATTATGCAATACATTTAAATGGTGAACAACACAGTTTTGATGAAAATTTTGAAATTTTACATTTAGAAAATAAGTAAACAAAACTTAGTTTATAAGAAAGTATGGAAATTAACAAATGCAAAAGATCAAATGTTTTATTAAATGACCAGTTGGACTTGAACAAGTCTCCTTTGTTAAATTTAACTTTAATCCGTTAGGGTTTTTTCATATCATAAAATTTGTATAATAGCCTATTCTTCAGGACATTTTTTAATAGAAACAGATAGTTTGGGTTATTTGGTATTTCCAAGTGTTAATAAAATAGGTAAATATTTAGAGTAAATTTTATAGTTTAAGATAATTTACATCATTCATTCATTTGTAACCATCTGACGAAGACACTGTGTGTCGAAACAATTGTTATGGTATAACATTAAAATTTAGTGAAGATTTATACACGAAGTATTTTTTATAGTTGTTATAATGGATCTTCATCAAGTAACGGCTACTTCTATACAATTTTTATAAATTTTCTGTCTCCTAATGATGAACGTTTCTACGTTCGAAACAGGTAGAGACCCCTAAAGAATTTCTATATTCTATTAAATATTCTGAAGAAAGACTTTTAGATTTTTCTTTCTTTCCTATAAATAATAAAATGTTTTATTTTTCAGGGAGACTCTGGAAGTCCTTATGTCATAAATGGTACCCAATATGGCCTTGTATCGTGGTCCCTAAAGCCATGTTATGGTGTTGTTCCCAATACCTATAGTCGCATCTCCAACCCTGAATATCGCAACTGGATAAGAAAAATCACAAATATTTGAAATATTACCAAAAGGCAAACCAAATAAAGTTTATTTTATATTATTTTTTGTAAAATGAATTTTAATTATTTTCTTTTTTTGAATAAATTTATTGTTTGACCATTACTTTTTTTAGTTGAGGATTCCTCCTGTTTAATAAAACATAGAAATTAAATTTAGAATTAAACACTTAAAAAAACAAAAAGCCTACCAACTCAATAAAATTGTATCTGTTAGATACACTAAGAAAAAAATTATAAAAAAAGTCATTTTCCTGTATATATTATAAATCGATATACATATTTAGTTATGCCAAAGCCATCCTTACAGATAGGAACCACGCATTCGGTATGTTCAAGTTCCTTTCAGCAAATTACATAAATGATGGCATTGATAGCTAATTTAATACAAATTTTTTTCTTAGTAATTATTCATTTAATATTTGTTCATAATTATAGCCTTATCGATGTGAAAGGAGTGAGTGAGAAAGAAAATTGATTTCGCTTACTTCTCTTCAAAGTCCATGGATTTTAATAGCTGATCACTGCGTTTAAGTCATATAAAAAAATTATATGCGTAACTAAACAATAAATAATAAAATTAACTAACTTTCCATGGTTTGAAAGGAATCGTACTTTTTTCTAGTAAAACGTGGTCGACATTAATATAATATAGTACAATCAAATATACCAGCATCAAAATATCACATACACTTCCCTTAGAATACCTGAATATGATGTTGGTGTTGTACAGGTAACTCATTTTGTTGTACACGGCAAGCAAAAAAACAAAGTAACGACTTGACAAGAAATCTCTTATTCACAAGTCGTTAGGGCAATCTGGACTGAACAATTATAACTAGAAAATGCATGCAATCCCAACTTCTGGTCATACACGGTGAAGATTTTTTTTTTACTTTTTGGGTTCTGGGCACGTTTGTATCACATTGGTAATTAGAGCCAAAATAATACATATTATGACCAAGAGCAATTTGCAATTTACATACATGTGCAAGTATTCTTGCTTATTCAACTTTATGGAAGTTGATTTTGGCTTATCAGTAAAAGACGGATTATATGCCCTTAAATTCAGCCAAAATATGTACATATTATGCCCTGTTTGACTTTAAAATATGCTGTTATTTGCATTTTTTTATCAAATATGCATACTGGCATGCAACATTTCTTAATTTATTATAGTAAAATGAGGTAAAGAAACACATTGAGTTCTAAAAAAAATTGTTTATTTTTAAAAAAATGCAAAAAAAAAAACAAATAAAAATAAAAGTAAAAAATTTTTAAACCTGATATTGTATAAAAGGTATTTATTAATAAATATTTTTTTAAATTTTGAACTAAAAAGGATTATCTTCTATTAGTAAAAATATCTTAATCAAAATTAACAAAGTAAGAATATACAGAAAGAAAAATAAAAATAATTACATAAATTGCTGAAATTGGCCACCGATGCTTGGATTAAAAAACGTAGGGCTTGGTTTAGATCACAATGATATGGGGACGATATATCTAACCAAATCTAGGTTAAAATTTTGTCAAATTTATATTATGACATGATATGCCAAACTAATGAGTAATAAAATAAATAGACAAATATAAATTTATTTTTGTTGTTTACAAAATTAACAAAGTAAGAATATACAAAAAGAAAAGGAAAAATAATTACATAAATTGCTGAATTTCGCCACCGCCATGCTCCAAGCATAAATTCACACGATTCTTCATATTTTCAAAAGTGTTGACCAGCATCTCTGGAGAAATGTTACCACATTCTTGGATGATCCTTTCTTGTAATTGTTCTAAATTTGCAACAATTGTTTTGAAAATAGTGTTCTTTAAATGAGGAAAAACGAAGTAATCCATAACCGTTAAACAAGGTGATCTATCCAATAAATTTTGGATACACCATTGAGAGTAATTCCTGCGTCTTTCAAAATATGCGGCTTGTATTTCTTGGAATACTTGCACTTTATAAGGAAATAAATTTAGCTGCTTTTTAAGAATAGTCCTGCATGTTCCATAAGGTCTTCCCACTTGTTGGCGTATTTTGCATTATTTCACGAACGTTTGCAACAAGTTCTTCTGTTCTTACAGATGGTCTTCCTGCTCCTTTTTTGTGTTGTATAGAACCTGTTTTCCTAAACACAGCCACGGTTCTTTTCAGGCAATGATAGAAATACCCAGCAATAGAAGCAATGTTAGGAAAATGTTCGTGAAAATCGTCCATGCACAAACCCGGATTGTATTGCTACTCACATTTTAATCTAACTCCGTTTCGAAAATACGCTTCAACGATGTATGTTTTGTGCTGTTCCGTAAAGCCCATTGTGTGAATTGTTCAAGAAATTGGAAAAATTAGCGATGAATCAAATTACTTGTAACGACTGTCAAAGATGACGGAATATACTGATTGATTGTTAATTCAGGTAGTTACTGACACCCAACAGGTATTAAGCTCTACGGATAAGCATTTTACGTCCTTAGATGCAAGGCCCTCTTTGATGTAAATAATTTTTGCTCGCGCGGTATAGAGAGAGAAGCTTCTTTCAACATCTACTGATGTAATCGGAGAATACTGCAACTTAGGTAGCAAAATATAAGGCCAAGATACAACTTCGTTGGATGGTTTACCATCATAATTGATTTTTACTGCAGTTAAGTATTTAACCCCTTCATTCTTTTTTACAGTTACATCCAATTTGTTCCTTACTTGACCTCATACTTTACCGGGAATGTTGTTACATTTTGCGAAAAAAGTTTTAACAATACTAATTGAGTCTCTTAAACTTAAATTTCAAATCGATATAAATACAGTTTGTTAAGCAGGTAATAATAACGCAATATTAAGTGACAACAAACAACCTAACAATTTAGCTGCAAACCCCAGAAACCTCCAATAAATACCTTAAATATTTTAGGATTCTTGCATTAAAAATATCGAATGCGATTATCTCGAAAATGGTTGCTCCTAGCGACTTCAATAAGTTATACGTTTTTGATGTAAAAGAAGTAAAGTAAATATATTTTTTTAATAGTCGGATCGATATAAGAAGCCTAAAAAAAGTTATACCAGCTAAAACTAGTGAGCTATGCCGTAGGCAGCGCCCTCTACTGGTTACATAAAAACTATAGAAAACTTTGAATTTCTCATCTCAAAAAACCCCAAAACCCTTAATTTTGTGCTGCTATGTAGTTTCGTTAAGAAATAATCGCAAAAAAACTAAAACAAAATTAAAACTTTGGCACCCTGTATCTTGGTTGTTATCAATTTTGGTATAAGCCTAGTTTAAATAAATCACATTATTTCGCCTTAAGGAGTCTGATGTTGCTCTGTGTCCCATTACTTTTGGGACACCCTGTATAATCTAATTTAGGGGTATTAACATCATCACTAATTGTTTTTTTTTAGAGAGACTGGAAGTCCTTACATCATACAGTGTGTGTATAAAGTCTGGAAACGGCTTAATAACATCACAATTTACTGGCCGATTTAAACCAAATTTGGTACAGTTGTGTAAGAGGATCTAACGCACCGAATGACGATATTGGCGTTGTTGCCAGCTTTTTAGTTTGTCTGGAATTCGAACACAACTGTACCAAATTTGGTTTAAATCGGCCAGTAAATTGTGATGTTATTAAGCCGTTTCCAGACTTTGTACACACACTGTATAACCAATATGGAACTTCCTATCCTTGGTCTGTGAAACTATTTTATGGTGTTGTTCCTAATACTTATAGTCGTATTACCCATCCCGAATATCGCAACTGCAAGAGAAGCATCATAAACGTTTTAAATATTACGAAAACATGAAGTAAATAAACTTAGTTTTAAATAATTTTTTCGTAAAATTATTTTAATTATTTTTGTTTCTGTGTATAAAACCATATTTAACTATTTTATATTTTTTTTGGCGGTCGTCAAGTTCGATACCAATACATTTTACGGCACTCAAATTCTAAAAGATAACGAATTAAGAAACCAACAATACTTGCAACCATCAATAAGCACAGATCAACTTTTCTATAATATTATCTATTTGATCTCTTGACTCAAAAGTTTAAAAGCGACTTGACGTAAATGACGAAATTCTGTGTATTGAATAACTATTTACTTTGTTCAAAACAGGATATAGCTTAAGTTGACTTTATACGCAGGGTGAGTAAAAAAACAAAATTAATTCTTATTGTGCATATAACTGCACATAGCTTAATGTTTGTATATATTCAATGAAACCATGTATACAGGGATGGAGGATGGTCATTACAATACTACAGCCGCTACAATCGAAGGTCCCCCAACAAATACATCAATTGAAAAGTGAAATGGATAAGGGGGTAAGTGCCATTTCTTTACTTTTTGGTATTTTTACTTAAAAATAATTTAAATGTCAACGCGGATTTATCCTAAAACAGGCTATGTGCCAAACCCATTATTTAACTACGTCACCCTACTAAAATACAGTAGCTCAGGAAACGTGCCATCGAAAGTTTCCTTTAAAAGCGGCTAAGTGCCAACCGTAAACCACGTGTCTGTTTAGGCGATAAGTCTGAACCAGTCATAGTGTCTAGTACTAAGCCATGTTAACTATTATTTTGTAATAATAAAATGGTATACAAATCTTAGTCGTTTTTTTGAGTAGGGCAGCACTTATTTTTCAATTTTACTCTAAGGGCACATAGCCCTTTTTAAATATTGCCTTATAGGCACTTAACCTTTTTTTAAATGTTGCCTTATTGGCACTTAGCCTGTTCTAGTGAATAAGAACTTCAAAAATTATTTTCAAGATGATCATAATAAGCTGGATTTCTAAATTTTTGTCAGGGTATTCTAATAACACTAAAATATATAAAAAAAAGAAATACAACTTTACTAGCATTTATATTGAGTCTCACAGACAGTTTTTCTTTACTAGTTTAAAACTAAAGTTTTGGCACTTAGCCCACTTATCCATTCCACTCTTCAATTAGTAAAGATGTAAATACATAAGTCATGAAAATCACTGTAAATAATGGCAAGTCTGAATGAAGAAAAAATGGGAAAGAATGGAAGAACGAATTAAGGCACACCTTACAAACAAAATCCAGATCACGATCATTGCACACCGCCATCGCCAGCCGCCTAACAGCTAGAGGTTGGATTTTTTAGATAATCTTTTCCAATTAAAAATAATTTACTTTTCATATTGTATCAAACATCCAATACACTACTTTTCGCTTACGATTTAAACTCCAATAGTCTTGTAAAATTACAGCTGGAAAGGATTGATTACTGACACAGCAAGACTTCATTGCTACCAAGACTACCAAGGGCTAATAACAGCTTCAGCTGTTTTAGTTGAGTGGCCCCCTCTAGGTGATAGCTCACATACGTAGGGATAAACTTAGAGTGCGCGATTTTTAAATATTGTAGATGTGAAGTTAAAAATGTATAATTAATACAAGGTTAATTGATTCAGCCGATACTAGGTGGAAATCCATAATAATAGTATTATGAGATATAGTAAAACAAGGTTGAACTTGTAAATTTCCACTATATTAGACAGAAAATGACATGTTTCGCTAACACTGTAGCAACAATGATTTAATCATTGTCATCTGACGAAGCTACAGTGTTAGCGAAACATGTCATTTTCTGTCTAATATAGTGGACATTTACAAGTTCAACCTTGTTTTACTGTATCTCATAATACTATTAATACAAGGTGTTCGACAAAAGGAGGTCAATCCGTTAACCATAGTCCTTAAACAAAAATAATATGATTCTTATTATGCAATTTTTTTATTTTTGACCCTCGTATTCTATACATATAAAGGGCGTCAAAGATTGAAATTAAAAACTGATTTTTTTGAATACTTTAAGTAGTTAATTTTTAGATATTATATATAATTTAAAAATATAAATTTCAAATTTGGTACATTGCTTCCCTATAAAGAGTAACATCTTTTGAGAAAAACAAAACAAAAACAATTGTCAAATATAAAATAGGGGGTTCACTACCCGCTGCCCCCTATTATTTTTAGTGCTTACGCCAGTAACTTCCAATCTATAGTTTTTCAGGTAATCTTCTGATTATTTTTTGTCCCTTATAAAATTTTGGTAAAATGATGCGTTTTCGAGATAATTTGAAAAGTAACGGTTATTACCAACCGGCTTACGGTAATCTCATAATTTTCAAATGCTTAATCAAGTTAGCCGTTGTAGCACTACTATGATGGGGACAGAATATTGTTAAGTAAAACTTTGCAATAGGTGACAATACCGAAAGCAAAGGACTAGCCAAAAATGATGTAAGGACAGTGGTGTACAGATAAAAACCTGTAGTACTAAACCAGTTAAATGATTACTTTAATGCCCTACTAAGAATTAACTATTGATAATCTTCTTCGAATAACAGTAGTTTTATCAGGAAATTACGTTTTAGTTAAAGATAAGTGGATTGTGATCCAATACAGGACGAGGAAAGAATAATGGTATACACCCAAGGAATCAGCTATTGTAATAGATGAAAGGAAATTCCCTGCTGGAACAAAGAAGAAAAAAATAAAGAAAAAAGAAGAAAGAAGAAGAGAGAAACTAAAAGTATTACACCTAGCAAGGAGTCGTTAAACTAGACGCTACCATACCTAGTGTAGTAGTTAGTAAACGAAAAAGCTTACAAAAAAACACACACACTTACACTAACACCAGTAAGTTCTTAGCAGCTACTTACTACAGCTTCAGATCAGCACTGCAAGTTCTCTCCCTGCAACATTGGGGTCCTCATAGCTGTGAAGTATGCGCACGTGTACCTCTTCTGAAGCACACACACCAACACAAACACTATCACAGTAAGTTGCTAACAACAATCACAACTAACACTTTCGCCACAGCTTACTACTGCTACAGATCAGCACTGCAAGTACTTTCCCTGAAATAGCGGGGTTCTCATAGCCGTGAAGCTCGTCTGAAGCACAAAATACACTGCACCAAAAGCCTTACACTAGACTCCTAGACAAACACGTAAGCTGTAAACAAACAACAAAATAAGAAGACAAAACCGAAACCTAGGTACACCGATACCTAGGCAAAGGTGAAGTACGAAACAAAGCACGCACTAGGAGTGCAAAGCGGAAATACTAAGCGAGTAGTCTGAAGGTTTATACGCCTATGGCGCGGAAACTACAGGAATACGGGAAGTTTAGTCGGTAGGCAGTCCCATCAGTGTTGAATCCGACACTATTCTGCTTCACAGGGTGCCAGTTTTTAAAAGATTCTCCTTGAAAAAAAAATGTAGTTAAGATATTTATGCTATAAAAGGTTTATACCTTTTTATAAAAACAATGTTCTTATGGTTTAGTCGATCTCTTGAGGCGGCTTTGGCAATTTTTTATTTCAAGTCATAGGACTGCAATTGTTCTATTTTTTTTTTGACAAGCAGCTATGTGTAAAAGAGAAATTGAAATTTAGAGACCTAAACCAACTAAGCATGTATCCATATCAATATTTTCTTCTAAGCGGAAGCTGTAATTTCTTTTTGGTCAATCATTTTAAATAAAGTACCCGCAACCTTATACCGGATATCACCAATCATGTAGAAATTTAACCAAATTCTTTATTAAAACTAAACGTGAATTTAGTTATTAATTATTATTTTTGGTAAATTACAGTCCTTAATATAGTTATTAAGGATCTCCGAACTTATATATATATATAGACTGTAGATCAGAGAACCTTGTACGAATCTTTCCTTCCAGTAACTTTGTTGACTTTCTGTAATAACTGCGGTAGTGATATATCAAGCAAATGTTGCAAAAGTTAAAAGCAATCGCTATACTAGAAAAGGCAATTCCTTAATTTATTCATCAAATTTTAAGCAAACGATAGCAATTGCTTCTATTTTTTAAGAAAAAGCATTGACTAGAAGCAATTCCTGCACTTTTAAGCAATTGCTGAATGCAAAAGCAATTACTTTGGTTTTTATTCATTGGCTTTCAAGAAATTACTTAGATTTTATAAGAAAAAGCAATCGCTCCATTTTTATTTATTAGGCTCATTGACCAATTCCAATTTAACTTAATTTTAGTATTCAGGCTTACATTATGATACTTCTTGTCCACTTATGACTGTTTTTTTGCTTGCGCCAATTGGCCAAGGTGCATGCTATACCATACAACGAAAATAGTTACCTGCAAAATACCAACATCATATTCGGGTATGTTGAAGGAATTGTGTCTGAACTTTGGATGCTGGTACAACTATTTAATAGCAATGGAAGTATTTGGTGTTCCGTCACCATGGTCATATAGCTTAGTTATTCCATAAATTACCGTCGCCTTCGATCCACTAAAATACATTGACGTTAGAAAAATTGGATAATTAATAAAATTTAATTTTTTCATATTTTTTTATTTACAGGTCTCTCACGCAATGGCCAGCTGTTAAAACCCATTCTGGTGCTATTATTGAGCCTCCACATAAGAAATAGCCAAAATCGCAGTTGCATCTAAAAAAATTATTATAAGGAATTATAGGTTATTATGCTTTGTTGACAAGCATGACGTTCTTAAAATGTAGAACCTATTAAACGTTCTTTTCAGTTATTTAACCATTGGATTGCAACCAATATTTTCCATGTCGTTCACAAAACGGTGTTTATACCGTGCGAGCAAAAATTATTTGCATCAAAGAGGCCCTTGCATCTAAGGACGTAATGCTTAGCCGTAGAGCTTAATACCTGTTGGGTATCAGTAACTACCTGAATTAATAATCAATCAGTTATTCCGTCCTCTTTGACAGTCGTTACAAGTAATTTGATTCATCGCTAATTTTTCCAATTTCATGAACAATTCACACAATGGTCTTTACGGAACAGCGCAAAATATTTATGGTTGAAACGTATTTTCGAAACGGGGTTAGAGTAAATGGTGAGTGGCAATACAATCCGGGTTTGTGCATGGACGATTTTCACGAACATTTTCCCAATGTTGCTTTTATTGCTGGGGATTTTTATCATTGCTCTCGATGGTTTACCCAAAATTCATTGGAAAGAAATGATTTATTAGACCTGACATTTTTTTCGGATGAAGCCTGGTTCCACCTCTCCGGTTATGTGAATTCTCAGAATACACGCATGTGGAGTAGTGAAAATCCCCATTTTTTTTGTAGAGTCCACATTGCACCCTCCAAAATTTGGTGTCTGGTTAGCTGTTTCCCGAAGAAGAATTTTTGACGACGACGAACTACGTTTTGGATATTTTCAACAGGACGGTGCAATCGCCGAAACTATTAACTACTTATCTACGCAATTTTTTCGACGACAGATTGATTAGTTTTCGATCAGACATTGAATTCGCACCTAGATCACCTTGTTTAACGGTTATGGATTACTTTGTTTTTCCTCATTTAATGAACACTATTTTTAAAACACCAGTTGCAAATTTAGAACAATTACAAGAAAGGATTATCCAAGAATGTGGTAACATTTCTCCAGAGATGCTGGTCAACACTTTCGAAAATATGAAGAGACGTGTGAATTTATGCTTGGAGCATGGCGGTGGCCAATTTCAGCAATTTATGTAATTATTTTTCTTTTTCTTTATATTCTTACTTTGTTAATTTTGTAAACAACAAAAATAAATTTATATTTGTCTACTTATTTTATTACTCATTAGTTTGGCATATCATGTCATAATATAAATTTGACAAAATTTAACCTAGATTTGGTTAGATATATCGTCCCCATATCATTGTGATCTAAACCAAGCCCTACGCTTTTTAATCCAAGCACTATTTCATGCAAATAATTTTTGCTAGCACGGTATCTATAGTCGTTACATAATTTTGATAAAATATGACCTTTAATATATCAATAACTATTGATTGATTGAAATAATTTATCAATTACTTACATTTTTTTCAATTACAAAAGAGTTACCATTTACTATACAACCTATCTATAATTCTTTTAATGGAGCTAACTAAGACTCTTAATACATACCGCGTATGGGAATTCACCTTCTTCCGCAGTGGTTCCATTAACTATTCGTATTGGTGGTTTTGCAGTAACTAAAAATGTATATCAAACATAATACATACGTTTAGATTTTTAAAGAAACATATTATTTTAAAAAATTTACTTACCTTCATATTGATTGCTGACAAAAATTGCTAGAAATACTGAAGCAAAAAAGGATCTATAAATTTTAATATTGTGTGGAACTTTGTGTTGTTTATACTTTTAGAACTGTTTAAATAGCATTTTTAGCAGTGATTTGTCTATCTTTTGACTTTTATCTTAAGAGCAGTTCACACGCAGATTTGATAATTGGATAGGCTTTTTTATCAATTTCCTATAAGTCAGCATTTTAAGTGTATGCTTTTTTCGAAACTTAAATTATGTAGTAATATATAAATTAAAAGAGCAAAAAACAAGCGGAAGTATCTTCTCAAGCTTCAAGTTCCTATATCCCACAAACAGCACTGAAATTAACAAACACATAAACAGTTTAAAGAACCATTGTTCCTCTGGTTTTGTTGGCATGTCCTCTAGAGTACTTAAGTTTCAGCATGGGAAGCTCACTGATTCTACAGGGTGTGTCAACAAGTTGTCCGCCTTTGATAACGCCTAAACTATAGGAGATTTATAAAAAAGTGCTGCATAAAAGTTATAGGGTTTCCAGTGAAGCATAACATCAAAATATTTTATGATATACAGAATGGCTCAAAAACGTGGAACTAAAATACATAAATTTTTTTTTTTAAATAAAACACCCTACATATTTTTTCTCTATCTGATTCCGCTAGAAAGAAGCTCTAGTCATATTTACTTTTTTAAATTTGATTGCGACGTTGCCAAGTATTTAATTATTTTCTCGTATTTTAAAAATTTTATTGGAGTTATTAAAACAATCAAACAAAGGTTGTTTTTGCTAGAAATTGCAGAGGTAAGTTTTATTGCCGCATATGCATTCTTTAGTTGTTGTGTATATCTCGCCAAAGGCAGATGTGCAGTTGCATCGCCTTTTAAAGTGGCCAATGTAAATCAATCAAACCTTCACAATATATAAAGAAAACAGTTGCAGCTTATTTTCTTAGAGTGCCTAAACTAAAAACCATTAGCATGTACAAGGTTTCTAAACAAGATCCTGGATTTATATTCACAAGAGATCCATATTCTGGTTTCTGGAGCAAATCGATGGTGACAAACAAGTCCAAACTTCCAATGGAACTTGTTTTAACACCACTATATCCGGGCACCCTTGAAGTAAACCCCCTTAAAGTAAAAAGTCTGTTAGATTTATGTCCAACTTTAACAAAACTGGAGAATAGAACATTTTATGAATCATTTGCTTCTAACAAAAATAAAGATTCTACCCCTGAAGCCGACGTGGACTCTAAGGGTAATAGTAGTGGATGTGAAAGCACTTAATATGTACTTTCAAAACGTTTATATTTTCAGCATTTTTTAAGAGTGTATCTAAATAAATATATAAATCAAAAAATAACCCGGCAGAGACGGCATCGGTGGCTCCGTGGTTAACGCGGTAGTCGCTGAGAACTCTAGGACGAGAGTTTGTGGGTTCATATCCTACTGCCGGCAAACTGGTTCGAGCCCAGTGGATTTTAGTGGTATAAATCTTGACGTGGGTCCAGCGTCGAGCAAAAAAAATTAGGGAAGAGTGAAAAATGTATTATCCCCCAAAACCACCCCATTCACGCCGGTAACCAGGCCGGATCAGATCGGATCATGGAGTGGAGGGGGAAGGAACACACTCCCCAATCATTAGGTCATAGAAAGCGCGAAACCAAGCTATCTTTTACATATTTAGTTTTTCTCGTTTTTCTCAATTTAATTTTTTTTGACATGGGCTGTTTTTGGGAAAAACGCTTTATTTGTTACAGAACTAAAATAATTATAAAAATATAAAATATCATTACCTACTTGAAAAGATACATCCGCTTTTTTTTGCTCTTTTAATTTATATTATACTAAATAATTTAAGTTTCGAAAAAAAAAAAGCACTTAAAATGCTGAAAATTTATAAAAAAAACCTCTCCAATTACCAAATCTGAGTGTGGACTGCACTTAAGATAAAAAGTTAAAAGATAGACAAATGACTGCTAAAAATGCTATTTAAACAGTCTAAAACGTATAAACACTACAAAGTTCCACACAATATTAAAAATGAATAGATGCTTTTTTGCTTCAATATTTCTAGCAATTTTTATCAACATTCAATATGAAGGTAAGTAAATTTTTTAAACATGTTTCTTTAAAAAACTAAACGTATGTATTATGTTAGATATAAATTTTTAGTTACTGCCAAACCACCAATACGAATAGTTAATGGAACCACTGCGGAAGAAGGTGAATTCCCATACGCGGTATGTATTGAGAGTTTTTGTTAGCTCTCCTTAAATAAATCATTTTATAGATAGGAGGTATAGTATATTGTTATTTTAATTTTTTTTTTGTAATTAAAAGCAAATGAGGTAATTGATTAATTGATATATTACAAGTCATATTCTCAAATTAAATATTTCAACGTATAACGACGATAGTGTTATCTGTGTACTGGGTGGCCAACTAAGAATGCGAGGTACTGTGTCTGGGAAACTATCCTTCGTAGAGGCTTACGGCAAAAAAAGTTATTACTAAAACGGCCAAGAGAAAAACCTGGAAAATAATGTCAAGTTTCTGAAATGGCCGCTAGGGGGCGTAACTGCAATTTTGAATATAAAAAATTATGTTTCTGAAAATTCCGCTATATTAACCTAATAAAAAAAATCAACGTCGAGGAAAATCTGTACCTTTTTTGTTTGACACTTTTTGCAGTATCTCTAAAAATAAAGTGGTGGGGGGGGGGGGGGGCATTCAAACGTTTCCGTAAATAACATCCTGTATCTTCGAAACGGCTAAGCCGATTTGAACAAACTTGGGCTCGTTAAAAGGAGCTATTCTTGGGCTACAACCATTATTTTATTTAAAATTTTGTAAGTTTCACATATCGTCGCTAGAGGGCTTTTTTTGACATTTCAACAGAAATGGTTAATTTTCTCAACAAAATAAAATGCATTGGTATGATTTTTTTTCATGAAAAAGTAGCTAAATGATGCCTAAACTAGCTCGCGTAAGCCGCATCTTGATATCTTGTTCCTAACCGAAAATATCGGCAATAGAAAATTTTAAACGAAAATCCCGTAAATTTTCATTTTATTGTAATAGCATTTCGAGCATTTGCGGGGGCATTAAAAATATCCCTTTAATAAATCGGTCCTTTTTAGGGTCACAACTTACATAACAGGAAGAATTCCAGAAAAATATACTTAGTTACAACAAAATGAAAATTGAAGGCATTTTCGTATAAAATTTTCTATTGCCGATAATTTGGGTTAGGAACAAGATATCGAGAACCGGTTTTCGCGAGCTGGTTTAAGCATCATTTAGCTACTTTTTCATAAAAAAAATCATACCAATACATTTTATTTTGTTAAGAAAATTAACCATTTCTGTTGGAATGTCGAAAAAATCCCTCTAGCGGCGATATATGAAACCTACAAAACTATCAACAAAATATAATCGTGTTTGTAGCCCAAGAATAGCTCCTTTTAACGAGCCCAAGGTTGTTCAAATCGGCTTAGCCGTTTCGAAGATACAGGATCTTATTTACGGAAACGTTTGAATACCCCCCACCACTTTATTTTTAGAGATACTGCAAAAAGTGTCAAACAAAAAGGTTCAGATTATCCTCGACTTTAAAGATCATGCTTTTTTTTATTAGGTAAATATAGCGGAATTTACAGAAACATCACTTTTTTAGATTCAAGATTACAGTTACGCCTCCTAGCGGCCAGTTCAGAAACCTAAAAATATTTTCCACGTTTTTCTCTTGGCAGTTTTAGTAATATTTTTTTTTGCCGCAAGCCTCTACGATGGATAGTTTCCCAAATACAGTATCTCGCATCAGTGGCGGATTTACAAATTTGCCGCTAGTAGGCTATTCAATTTTTGCCGCCCCTATACCAGTGACGGCTCGTGAGTTGTGAAACAGGTGAAGTGTTCGGAAAAGAAAAAGCACAATGCAGGCGAAATGCGCCGCAGGCGAAAATTTTTTAAGACCACGCCCAAATATGGTCAATCATTTTTAGTAAATATTTTAAAAATTTATGATTACCTACTTATTTTATCGAAAATGAAATTTCTTTCTGCAAAGCCAGTAAAGTTCCAACTACCTTTTTTTGTCCCCATTAACAGACACGGCCAACAATAAAGTCTATTTAAAAAAATACTACCCGTCTACCATCAATAAAGATTGTACCATTTATTTCTGTAAGATAAAAAAAAATTTGGGCCAAATTTGCCGCCCCCTAAAATCTGCCGCCCTAGGCTCCAGCCTACTCAGCCTAATAGTAAATCCAGCACTGTCTCGCATTCTTAGTTGGCCACCCAGTACGACATGGAAAATATTATTTACAACACAGCTTGTCAACAAAGCATAGTAATTCACTGTTCCTTATATTAATTGTTTATTTTTTAGGTACAACTGCGTGATCATCATGGTTATTACTTATGTGGAGGCTCAATAATAGCACCAGAATGGGTTTTAACAGCTGCTCACTGCCTTGAAGACCTGTAAGTAGAAACTAAAACTTTAACAAAATTATCCAATTTTACTAACTGTAATAGTTTAACGACTTGACGAGAATTGACTTTGCATTTTAGTAAAGCGGGGTCTACAATTATATATGGAACAACCAAGATATATCAACGAGACGATGGAACGCCAAATACTTCCATTGCTTTTAAACAGTTTTATCTGCATCCCAAGTTCGGACGCAATTCCTTCTACATACCAGAATATGATGTTGGTATTTTACAGGTAACTATTTTTATTGTTTGTTATAGTATGAAACAATATCTCGAAGAAAATTGACCCTAAGTGGTACCCAACAAACAATTATAGTCTAAAAAAGGTGACTTTTACCTACGTTTTTAACTATAAAGCTCGACAGACCGCTTTACATAGTCAGAAGTTAGTAATTTATACCACTTTATCACCTATTGGGGAATAAAACCAAGGTAATAAAGTGGTAAGAAACACCTGTCATTAGGAGAATTGTTCTTCATAGACGAGGCCAAGTAGTCTTCTCCGTGGTATTAAAGAGGTGTTTTTTACCCGTATTTAACCTATGTGGGCCCATGTTGGGCCTGTTATGGGCTATGAAGTTTATAGAAAATCATAACCTCAATTTTAGAAAAAGATAAAAAATAGTATTTTGTTTTTATTTGTATCAAAGCACAGGAGGCAGGAGGGTTCTTAAATCAGAACATGTCCTGTCAGCCGCTATTGATTTTTAAAATGGAGTGGTAGTATATAGATAGGTATGTACTTATAAAAATCATTATTTCATCGATGTGAAGTGAAAAAATGGGTGCGCGTAAAAAAATTTCGTATAGATTTCAATTTTACCTAGAAAAACTAACCGCGCCCCAGAAAAAAGACATTTAATTAAAAAAAACAAGGTAAATTAAAATTGAAAATACCAAAAATTTAAAATGTAGCCAATATTTTGTGCTTGAACGAATAAGTTAGCTCGTTTCTGTGCTCGGTTTTTGTAATATATTTGTTGTTGCTTTAGTGTTACAAGTAATTTAACAAAATGAATTGAAAATAATACACCATGTTGGAAAAAATATGGCGTCAGTAAAATATTTTTCCTAAAGGTCGTGATTTCCTGTGGTTTGGGTATTAAAAAAAATTGGACTTATAAGTCAACCCGTATTAGGTTACGCTAGAAGAAAATTTCCTATTTTGTATATTCCGTCTTGATAGGTCTAAATTAGGAGAAATATTCGTTTATATGGCATAAATTTATAATAATGAGTGTTTATGAAGCCTAATTTGGGGTTTTAAAGAATACTGCAGGCCCTATGTACGGCCTATTACTCCATAAAATGTTTTTATCGGGGTCGCTGAATTAATGCCTCGCAACGGATTAATAGCCACTATTATAATGTAACTAACCTTACTTTTTGGCCGAGTTCGAATATAAACGTACAACGTTTTTTTCGTTGTTCCGGCGTTTTGTATAGCTCCTACGCGACCCATTTTATTTCGCCGAAAAAATGGAAACTGATTATTTTAAAATGGAGAGGGTCAAGCTCCTCCTTGGATTATTCTTATGTTCCCCACAAGTGGGAAGATTACCACAGTGCAATGAACTTTACAATCATCATTAAAGTTTTCTAAGCCAGAATCTCTTTAAAAACATAATTTTTGGAAGATACGGCTTTATATCCGGTAAAAATCACTTTGAGGACAAAATATTGGGCTATAAAGAAATTATTTAAGCCATAACTATAACCTATTTTAAACTTTAAAGCCTTCTGGGCTTTAAGTACAAAATGTAAGACTAATATAGGGTATACATCACCTCAGAAAGTGTTCACATTATAACCTGACCATGAAGATATATTAAAGACAAAACGAAGTAATTCGTTCTTCATTTATGGGCCTAAAAGATTATTGGGCTTTAAGGCCCAATCTAAGGTAAAAAAACACCTGGTTGAGCGTTTATTACTGACTTTCCTTTGACCTAACTATCGATTAACAGGGTAATTATCTACTATTTTGGACCATCTCTTGGGCCTCTTATATTTTCCCACATTAAACACGTATTAATAAGTTCGAATTACTTTGTTTGGGCCAAACTGTTAATCTCTTTGGCCGTTTCGTCTAAAAAGCCGATTTGAAGGTAAAACATAGACTATTTTTTACTTAAATAGGTTATTTTCTCCAAATGAGAGGTCGCCAAGGCTTTAAATGTTTGTTGGGTAATCATAATGTACGATTGAACTTTATAATTATGTCTTCCCACTACTGGTTATATGGCGATGTTTTTTTTTCACTTAGGTAGCTCTTGGCACATTTTTTTTCCTTGGTAGGTTAGGTTAGAGTGGTAGACCTCTGGCATTGTCCAAACGGTCACGCATAGTCCTATAAGGACCGCTGTGGTACCACACAAGTTCCGCGAAACTTATCCGTATCAGCTCCTAATGGTTAACGCGACGTGGATCATAGAAGACAGTTCACTCAGACCAGCCACTGCTGTTAATAAATTTAGTGAGTCAATCCAGTTGCAGGCTGCTTGCTTCCTCCAGATCATTAAGGAATGGTTATCGTTGCATCTTCTTCTGCTAAACCCAGAACATTTTCTATTTCTCCTAAATCCTGTCGAATGGCTCGTTCGGATGTTACATTAGCACTGGGAAGCGTTCCGGTCTCGAACAGTTTGTTGAAAACTTTGATAAAGGCCTTTCTGTTCGGTGTTCTTTGATGTGGAAATCGTTGACGATATTCTTCTTGTCAAGAAATATTCTATTAAAATCTGTTTCAATCTTTAATAAAATTTTAAACATAAACTAACAATTTTATGAATTTTACAGAAAATGGTTTTTTGAATAATTTTAGCTGAACGAACATTTTTGCTCGCATTAAGCCTTTAAGCCTCTAAAGCGTTCCTGCATATTTTGACGTCATTCTATATCAAAAACTCTTACACGTCATGTTAAGCAAATTATCTAACCTGTATGCATAAAATAAGTAAAATAAATAAAACGTTTGGCCTTTTAATAAGTTTAATGAAAGAAGCGAAATAAAAAAAACGAAAAAAAACACTAAAAAAATGCGTTTACTTACCCCGACAACAACACAAATATGATCTCTCGTTGAAACACGCACAAAAAACGATACGAATACCTTCCGAATAGCTGACCGATATTGATCGAATGCATTTAATGCAGTTTTTTGAGTTACGATTATCAAAATGCCTACTTAATGGTAATGTAACACTGTATTATGACAATACATGAGTAGTTTCGTGCTAAATGTTCCAATAATAATATATGTATTGAATTAAGGTAACCAAACTTGTAATTACGTGAAAGATTTATCAAACAACTAACTACCGTGCGAGCAAAAATTATTTGCATCAAAGAGGGCCTTGCATCTAAGGACGTAGTGCTTAGCCGTAGAGCTTAATACCTGTTGGGTGTCAGTAACTACCTGAATTAACAATCGATCAGTTATTCCGTCATCTTTGACAGTCGTTGCAAGTAATTTGAACAAACCCGAACAATTCACACAATGGGCTTTACGGAACAGCACAAAACATTCATAGTTGAAGCGTATTTTTGAAACGGGGTTAGAGTAAATGGTGAGAGGCAATACAATCCTGGTTTGTGCAACGATTTTCACGAACGTTTTCCTAACGTTTCTTTTATTGCTGGGGATTTTTATCATTGCCTGAAAAGAACCGTTGCTGTGTGTAGGGAAACAGGTTCTATACAACACAAAAAAGGAGCAGGAATGAGAACAGAAGAACTTGTTGCAAACGTTCGTGAAATAATGCAAAATACGCCAACAAATTGTATAATACGCCTGTCCTAAGAAGTGGGAAGATCTTATGGAACATACAGGTGTGAATTTATGCTTGGAGCATTGCGGTGGCCAATTTCAGCACTTTATATAATTATTTTTCTTTTTCTTTTTGTATATTCTTACTTTGTTAATTTTGTAAACAACAAAAATACATTTGTATTTGTCTACTTATTTTATTACCATTAGTTTGGCATATCATGTCATAATATGAATTTGACAAAATTTTAACTTAGATTTGGTTAGATATATCGTCCCCATATTATTGTGATCTAAATCAAGCCTTACGTTTTTTAATCCAAGCCCTCTTTGATGCAAATATTTTTTTCTAGCGCGGTACTAGCCATAACTAAACTAACTTATTACAATAACCAATAGTTTAGCGACAGTAACTAAAACGTTTCTGTAAGAATTGCTTTAGTTATCATAGCTTCACTTAAATATTATAGTAATGGTATTTTTTATTGTTTACTTGAATTCTGTGTGTGAATTGAGTGTACCCTTAAGTCTTTAAAACAAATTAATTACACCACTTCTTTTAAGTTAAAATGGGAAAAGATATTGTAGGGCCGTTTTCAAATTTCAGTTAGCAGAACCAATTACCTTTGATGAATATGCCCAGCCGATTAAACTAGCGGATGATAATACAAATATTCCAGTTCATGTAGAAGGTATTTTAACTGGTTGGGGAGGTTACAATCATAAGGGAGATTCACCACCATATTTACAAAAAATCAACCTTCAACTTCTGACCGATGATGAGTGTACAACAAAAATTAATGATTACAAGCAAGAAGAATTCTTTAACTCGACTCACAATTTATGTACCAATGATTATTATAACGGAGGATGTTCTGTGAGTATTTTCCTTAATAGTGACTGCCCCTCAGCTAGTTCATTTATCACAACCCCCTATTCTCACAACCCCAATATCTAATAATTTTTTTTATTGATACCCTATTTTGCTTATTTAAAGTACGCCTCAGCGTGTTTAAATCCCACTTTCAAAAACGCGCGTGTTTTAAAGTTACCCTGGCAACATCAACAACCAGTGAAACGTGAAGTCTAAATATGTCAACTTTTTAATTATTGATTTGACAGAATTACCTTTTAACGTCAACGTTAATGTCAACGGTGACAACAATGAATCTTATGTGACAGTTTGGAAGTTATTTTTTGTTCTCCTCATTTTCATGACAACGACAGGTATATCACATCACGGATTCGACCATACTTACTTACTAAGTTATTATTTCCATTTTTTGTAATATAAATACCAATAAGTGTACCAATAAAAAAGAATTTAAAGTATTCGTGGATAACTGGTCTTTAAAACACTTGCTCTATTTCAAGCACTCCGGGTGCGCCGTCATGCTTGCAAAATCGCACGTGTTTTAAAGACCTTAATATCCACTTAAACTTTAATATACTATTTTATGCGAGAACCTCACTTAGAACTCTTAGATTTTCAAGAAATTTGTAATGTCTGGACCAACCAATTTAGGTGTCTTCGACGCCTCTTTTTATTCGCCTGCTGCTTAAATTCAAAAATAAAATGTACTTTTTTCAGGGAGACTCTGGAAGTCCTTATGTCATAAATGGTACCCAATATGGACTAATATCGTGGTCCCTGAAGCCATGTTATGGTGTTGTTCCTAATACTTATAGTCGTATTTCCAATCCTGAATATCGCAGCTGGATAAAAAATATCACCAATGTTTGAAATGTTACCAGATCATAAGCTAAATGAAATTTACTTTATATTATTTTTGTTAAATTTAGTTTAATTATATTTTATTTTTTGCTTTCACATGGTCTATAATAATAAATACATACTTTAATTTATACAATATACTTTCAAATAGAATATATTTTACGACCAGAAGTCATTCTTTATTAAAAAGTTCTGCTTGTTCAGAAAATTAATTTACTATAAAAAAAATTTATATCGGATATACGGATATACCTACAGTTAGTTAATAATAACATAGATAATTTACCTTTAGATAAGCAAACAATCATCACGAAAGTGGCAGATTTATGGCCTCGCGCATGTAAACAAAGCTAGACACTATTAGACATGCGCACTGCAACATTATCGTTTGACGAATTGGAAAATAGACAGGACCGGGCTTTTAAATTTAAATTCTTGCCAAAAAATTGGAATTTCTTCTCAATTCTTGATCAAGTTGGGAAAAAAGGTAGTGATTTCTGGCATTTTTAGTAGTAGCAAACTTATCATATTTTAAGGATAGAAAATTGTTGTTAAGGTTTTGTTTAAAAATTATTCGTCGTCGTGTTTTTAGTTCGAAAAGGAAGAGAACAAGAACAAGTGAATTAAGCTAGTCTTATACAATCGAATATAAAAACAAACAAAACCAGCAAAATAACCAATCTACGGCGTTATCTTGTATTTATTTTTACAATTTGGTAAAAACCTGGGTTGGGTACGTGTAAAACATTTTCAAGCACAATTTCTTGTTCAAGAATTTAAAAAATTTTTGGCCTGAGAACTTGACCCGTGGAATACTTTCACCCTTGGATTACTATAAACCTACATAGGTTCCTAGGTATTTACTTTTTTCTTTTATATAATATAAGTATAGAGAAAATTATATTTTAAACATTTTGAAGCAAATTGTCCAAAAAATTGCGTATCTAATTAGATTGCAGGGCTGCAAATAAACTAAACCAAAATATGCATCGGGATAATCTGTCTTGGTGAGGGTTTCTCTTTATTTTCATACCTTGTTTGTGTAGCCTAGGCCCTAGTTTCATGTGTTTAAATTGATCATAATAAAATAAAGTTATATATATCAAGATACATCACTACTCCATACTTACATACCGCAAATACGAAATACCAGGTATTTTACCCCTATTAATATATAAGATTATAGAACGGCTGCTACTAGTCATTGTTTATATTTTAATCCGAGTCACTAAAACCACAAACACAATTCACTAAACTACACAAAAACTAGAAATCCGTAAATATTAAACACCCACAATCCACAATAGCTAAGAAAACTACAAAGAATCCACATAGAAACCTTAAAACACCACAACAAAAATGGCGGCCGAGCCGGTTCTGGAGTGTAATTTGCGGATGTCGCTAAAGATGGTCAGGCCGATTACAAGAGGTTTGTGCGCATGCCCGATGCTGCAGGGAGGGAAGGCAGCTGACCAGGGAGCCGTGCGCTTGGACGTATTTTTTCACCCATAAAACGTAACTTTTGTTTGCGCAGGAGATAAGCTGTACGTATCTAAAGGTAAATTGTCTATAATAAATAAGGAAAACATGGAAATGTTTCAAGAGAGAAGTATAATTATTTATCACTTTTAACAAAATTTTTATTAAAGAAACGTTGTTTATAAAGTTATATGAAGACTAAAAAGAAAAAATTCTAATATTAAAAATTAATAAAGGCTTTTATGATGTAATTATTTGCATTTTATAAAAAAAATCAAGATTTTGTGTACGTTCGTATTACGTCAGCATCTTGTTAAGATCTATCAGTATTCTAATTTCTTGAAGGAATTTTCAATAACGTTAACTGTAGAAGAGCGCATTTATTTAATACAATGTTACAGTATTGGAAATGTGTCTAATCAATACGCTATCGATGTTTGTAATGAAAAAAACGCCTAGGTATGTGAAAAAAATAATTATAAAGTATTGAAAAAAATTACCGAAACTGGGTCGGTGATGAATAGAAGAAATCAAAGAAAAGGTGCGATGAAAATGACTCAGCTACATTATTAGCAATAGGGTCAGTTTTAGATAATCCGAAATTATCGTTAAGGAAGTGTACACAAGCAGTGAATTTAGGCAAAAGTGAATTACACGCAATTTTTTAGGAAAACAAATTTATACCGTTTAAGCCAAAGCTGCGGCTTATACTTGAACTTGGAAACGAAGTGAGACATTTAGATTTTTGTTTATGAATAGGTGAAAAGTTCCTTGAAAATCAAAGATTCCACAGATTTATTTTTTTTACCGATGAATCTACATTTTGCACCAACGGGCATATATCTTGCTAAAATAGTCATCATTGGGCTTACGAGAATCCTAATTATGTGACAAACAAATGAAGTCAACGGTACAAGAAAGTTAATAGATGGTGCATTTGGAATTTTCTTTCATCTGATCATTTGCCCATATTTTATACGGAGAAATTTTAAACAGCACGCGTATTTGGAACATTTTTAGTGTTTCATTTCTTTGCGAGAATCTCGTGAGATGAGACAAAAATACGTGAGAACGAGAAATCTCGCAAAATCTTAAGATTTTGATTAGGATCTGCGATAAACTTTAACCCTTTCAGGACGGCACTAATTTCGCTTGTTTTGCCGTGTGGACGGCAGTTCTTTGTATGCCAGATGAGCGGGTGTCATATTATCTGCCACCTAGTATTTACTTTAAAATAAGTGAATGTTAGACGGAAATGCATAAGTTTTTAATTAAGTAAAACTAAATAAACAAAAATAATGCATATTGTGTGCCCAAAAAAACAACTTAAGCATCAAAACTAAATGACTAATTTATTTCAAATACTTAAAATTTAGCTTTAGTGTGAAATTCTTGGAAACATGGAACCACGCATAATCCCACATCGCATTCTTTGCACATACAGTAAGGACCTAAAATCCGTCCCCCCCCCCCAAACTTCTAAACCGTTCGTTATATTTTAATGAAATTTTGAAGGATAATATTTGAGCAAGTCTTGCACTTTTTGACATACCAATGACAGCTTTAAATGTCAAGATGACAGCTGGGTCCGCTTTTGAAATATTTTTTTAAATGGAACACCCTGTATATTTTTAAATTCCACATAAAATTATAATTATTTTTTATTAAATGCATTATTAGTTTATACTTCATAGTTTCCGAGATATTGGCTCTCGAAAAGTGACATTTTTGAAATTTGACAGCTTATAACCTTCTAACAGTACGTCTTAGAGCAAAACGGCTTACATGTCCCTTTCTTCAATTTTTATTATCTTCCCAAAAAAATCAACTTCCGGTTAAATAAATAAATAAAATAAAATAAATAAATAAATAAATAAATAAATTTTTTATTTCAAGAGACCAAAATTTACATTGGTATAGAAAAAGTCAAAAACGACACACAGAGAACTGTGGAGAAGCGACTATTACTTATAAGTACAAAATATATATACCTACTAAAGTAGAGTTAGGATGACAAATCACAATCCATAAATTCACGAATATTGTAAAAAACATGAGAAACCAATATACTACAAACAGTTTTTTTAAAAATGGCTTTGCTTGGTATATTTTTGATCTCCCTAGGTAACTTATTATACAGTCTGGTTCCCATGTAAAATGGACTCCTTTCAAATAATGTCATGTTGTGCGCCGGTACAACAAAGTTCATATTGTTACGCGTTTCATAATTATGAACGTTTTCCATGGATAAGAAACTATGTAGGTTGTTTTTTACGTACATAAGAACTTTTAAAATGTATAAACTCGGCAAAGTGAGCAATTTAAGTGATCTAAATAGCCCTCGACATGAATGACGACAAGACACTCCCATCATACTTCTAACAGCCTTCTTCTGGATTAAAAACACTCTATTTAAATTTGATGGAGAGGAACCCCAGAATAAAATTCCACTTTTTACTCGAGAAACAAATTGGGCATAGTAATAAGATAAGAGAATATTCCTACTGACCACACCACGTAGGCGATAGAGAGCATAACATATCGGAGAAATGCTAGAATTAAGTTCAGTGCAGTGAAAGCTCCAAGATAGGGCATTATCAATATGTATACCCAGTACTTTTGTTTGGGCAACCTGTGCAATCGATCCACCATTCGCCCTGACAAGCAGGCTCTCATTAAAAGTTGACCTACCCGGAGTGAAGTTGATAAACACTGTTTTAGTTGTATTCAAACATAACCCATTGCTGGCAAACCATGCGTTAAATCTTGCAAGCATATCACGCAATAATGCAATCGAACTCTCGGCGGCACTGTTACAACTCAAATAGGAATTATCATCAGCAAACATAACAAGTTCTTTTTCATTATGAACCACGTCTGGAAGATCATTCGCAAAAATTAGAAATAGTAAGGGGCCCAGAATGGATCCCTGAGGAACACCAATGCTTATATTACGTTTATCAGATCGAATATTTTGAAGATCCACAACCTGATCACGCCCAATCAAATATGACTGCAGCCATTCACCAACCATACCTCTCATGCCGTATTCATGTAATTTCTCCGCTAGTAAGACGTGGTCAACAAGGTCGAAGGCCTTACTGAGGTCCATAAAAAGACCGAAGCATTTCTTATTACTATCAAGTGCACTATAAAGCTCGCCAATAAAGCTTAAGATCGCCGAATTTACACTCTTTCCTTTACGAAAACCATGTTGACAATTTGTAATAATATTAAAAGTTGATAGGAACATCGAGATTTGGTTAAAAACAATTCGTTCCAGAATTTTTGATACTGAGCTTAATAAAGAGATCGGGCGATAATTGTCTAACCTATCTTTCTCTCCTTTTTTATGAAGCGGAATAACCCGAGCAGTCTTAAAGATATCAGGAAAAATTGCCTTCTCCAATGACATATTTATTAGGTACGTCAATGGACTCAATATATAGTCACTAATAGATTTCAACACATTCACTGAAATATTATCAATGCCAACTGAATTTGATTTTTTTAATGCCTTTATAACGTCATTTATATCACATTCCAAAACAGGTCTGAAAAACATTGTGCCAACTTTTTTGCGATATTTGAAAGTATATTCACTCTTTTTTCGTTTCATATCATCAGTAATTAAATTTTGCGGGGCCTCCACAAAATACTTATTAAAAGCATTAGCCATGTCATTCAGATCACTTATCCGGTCGCCATTCACGTAAAGACTTTCAATATTATTTCTAGTCTCTCCTCGAGCCAAAGTATTTTTGATTATACCCCATACAGTCCTGCCCTTATTTGCCGAATTTATGTACAATCTATTATTGTGTAACCTTTTAGCAGCCTGAATAGTTTTTTTATATACCTTTTTATAATTCTTATAGTAGTTGACCAAGACAGGACTATCAGTCTGCGCTACCAACGTATGTAGTTGTTTTATATTTTGAGCTGATACGCGAATACCAGAAGTTAACCATGGTTTTTTGTTATTATTTAAAAATACTTTCTTTAGAGGAAATGCAATATTAATATACATTAGAATAAGTTGAACGAATTCCTGAAAAGCACTATTCACGTCGGCAGCTTCAAAAACAGACAGCCATGTCTCCTTCTGTAAGTAATATCTTAATGTATCATAATTTTCAGTCGTAAATAATCTTTTATAAATGAATACTTTTTCATTTTTTGGCATGGGTACTTTTTTTAAACTTAAAATCTGCGCTGAATGATCCGACAATCCATTAAATTCCACGTTACAATCTAATTCATAAACACCCAGTAAATTTGAACACATATAATCGATTGCACTTGATGAACCAGCCACACACCTTGTCGGCACGCAAACATGAAAGGCAAGTCCGTACATACTTAATAGATCATGTAGCTCATTTTTTTCTACTGTATTTTTTAGATAATCAATATTAAGATCACCGCATAGGATTACTCTTTCATTCTTGTTTATGTTTACATTTGACTCTAAAAATTTCGTTAACTCATAAATAAATAAGTTTATATCAGCTAAGGGCGATCGATAAATACAAAAAATCTTTATTGTTTTCTTATTTTCAAGCACCAATTTTACACCACAAATCTCAAAAAGTTTGTCAGTACAAACAATATTATTTAACTTAATTTCTGTTACGGATTCAAAAAATGTATTGCTGGAAAATATTGCAACGCCACCATTCTTAAAATTTGTTCTGCAAAACTTACTGATTAGTATATACTTGTTAAGACTTACCATATTAAATTGACTATCATTTAACCAATGCTCAGTAATACATACGATATCGGCATTGCATTGTAGCAAAGCGACCTCCAAGGTGTCAAGCTTATTCCTCAGACACTGCACATTTTGATGATAAATTGTTACACTTATATCCCCCTGTATTGATGCACTGCCACTCGACCTTTCACTCGTTAATTGCTATTTATTTATATCATCCATACAAATTTGTTGTCTTTCTATACTGATGCGCTTACTCAAAATACTGCAATTTGTAGAGTCAAAAGGCGAATGGTGCACATCCAAAGAAATGTTACTCCTTTTATTTGCATCCTGACAATTGACACATTTATAACTGTCGCTGTTACACCGACTCTTCTCATGATCATTTTCTCCGCATTTGAAACAACGAATTTCAGTAGTACACTCGTTCGCTCTGTGATTAAAACCTGCACATTTGTAGCACCTAAATATTTTGACATATTCAAATACTCTACATGACGTGGACCATCCGATACTTAGGCTTTTTTCTTCTAAAACCTTTTTCAAGGTTTCCGGATCACACTCGATAATTGCCATATAGTGAGTTTTCATCTTTTTAAAAACAATAACCTTCATTTGGCTGTTTTCACGGCCCAGGAACAAGTTCTGTGACTTTATGCTATCAATTAGTTCTTCATTGCTTAGCTCTTCAGTAATGTCGCATACTTTAAATTGTGGTTTCCTGGATTGGGGCACACTTACTTGATACTGCTTACCAAGGCATTTTTCTGCTTCTTTTTTTACTCGTTCTATTTCTGCCTTTGTTTTACACTTTAATAAAATACCGCCATCTTTTGTTGGTTTGCATGTTGTAAAACCAACTTCCAATGCTGATGGATTTATCTTCTTTGTTAAAGCCTCCTTGGTTTTGCTACTTTCCTGCTTATTTTTCGGTTTAATTAAAATTGCTTCACCAGCTTTGCGTGCCACACTTGCATATGACACTGCAATACCTGCTTGTAACGGCTCCTCTCTATTTTTTAGTATAAACTTCTCCTTCAGTGTGTTAAATTCTGCCAGCAAACTTTCTTTAAACTGCATAAATTCCTTCTTTAGTTCCATATTTATAATTAAATTTGCATTGCAGTTATCACAGAACCACTTGTAGCCCCGTATATTTTTGATTATATTGAAATCCTTGCTTGCAATGTTCAGACATTTTACGTGATAAAATTCATTACAAACCCCGGCGCATTTTATATTATTTTCACGACCAATTCTATCGAGGCATATATTGCATGCATCTTCCTCCATTTCTGTTCGGCGTACCTGCTCGTGCGCTTTAGTGGTACTTCCGGCAACACTGCATCGATTTCACTGCTTGCCGGGCGGCACCGTACTGCTTATAGGTAAACAAATAGCAGTCACAAAAAACCGCCCATGTCCACAAACTAAATAGTTCAACACATTAGGCGCCTTTTTTCAACAATATGCAATGCACCGAGAAGTAAAATACACACTGGCACTGCTTGTCCATATAAAATTATCCCTTAAAATCGGTAATTAAACAAATTTACAGAGACACAATCCACCATGTGTATCGAAACCACAGCGCGACGTTGCCAACCGGATGTAACTCGAAAGCAGGAAATATAGTTGTTCCGCTTTAACTGGAAGTTGATTTTTTTGGAAAGATAATAAAAATTGAAGATAGGGACATGTAAGCCGTTTTGCTCTAAGACGTACTGTTAGAAGGTTATAAGCTGTCAAAGTTCAAAAATATCACTTTTCGAGAGTCAATATCTCGGAAACTATGAAGTATAGACTAAAAAAAATAATTATAATTTTATGTGGAATTTAAAAATGTAAAAATATACGGGGTGTTCTATTTAAAAAAATATTCCAAAAGCGGACCCAGCTGTCATCTTGACATTTAAAGCTGTCATTGGTATGTCAAAAAGTGCAAGACTTGCTCAAATATTATCGTTCAAAATTTCATTAAAATATACCGAACGGTTTACAAGTTAGAGGGGGGGGGGGACGGACTTTAGGTCCTCACTGTATATCTGGACACCCTTCTCTTCTTTTCACCTAGGTTTGTCTGGGAACAGACAATGCACCTTCTTGAAGCACTTTTGGTCTCGTCTGCGATACTACGTAGGCATGACATTAGTTCATGTAGCATGAATAAGTCGATGTCATATATATCTGAAAGCCGTCTATATGCCAAATTTCGATATGGCAGATATGTAGGTCAGCCTTACTGAAAGGATTAAAAAGAAAAAGCTATCTATATTACAGATATTGCAAGGTGACCAGGAAAAAATCCGGACAAGTTGCCGAAAAACAATAGAAAAAAGGACCAAAAGAAAAATAAATATTTTTTTATAATACCTATAGTAGGTATAGTTTTTGTGGGAATTTTTGATACAGAAAACATTTGATAAACTATAATCGTCGTCGCCATTTAAGTATAATATTATGTCAGCTATAGTAAAATGTAGGAAGTAAACTACATACGATTTTGATGGTGTCCACTTGTTTCTGGGAATTCCTTTTAACCATTTTGTTTCTATTAAACAAACTGGCCCGAAATTTAAAGCTAGATAAAGGTTCTTACCGTGTTTAAGGCGCTATGGTAATTTGATTTGCACGTAATTTTAGAAGTCTAACTCCTGGACCGGACTATTTTTGAACTTACGGGCATTCTGTTTCTCCGCGTGATTTTGCAGCAGGGGCGGATCCAGGGGGGAGTCATGGGGTCATGACCCCCCCTTGGGCGGTTTACATTTTAACATACGTAAAAACTATTGTGGAGTCAAAAAGAGTGAGTTCATAACCCAGTGCACATTTTTTCTACAAATTGAAAATACTGTTATTTTATGGCGTCGTGCAAAAAGGAACTTGTTACCTACTCATTTTCATTGTAAAAGGAACTTCATTAATAAGTTTATAATTTAGGATTATCTCTAAAAAATGTACTAATAAAATCTCTAGTTTTGTATATTTCAGGAGTTGGTTCTCTAAACCTACGTTCTTTTTTCATTAAAAACTCGGCGACTGCCGGTCTTGGATCAAAATGGGCTGTTCCAACTCCATTTAATGACACTAAGAGGCGATTATTCATTGTATCTTCATTTAATGAAATTCTTCCTGGCGTTTTTAATTTGTTGTAATGGGAAATAACCCTCTCAGTAGTCATTGAATGAGGACTTATTAGCAATAACGAGACTAAAAGCTTTTGTAATGTATCCTTAGTGCAAACTATAAGTTTTCTTAATTTATTAGCAAGTCTGGTGCCTTCATCGGGAGTATCAATGTCTGAAATTTCTTGAATTAAAGGCCAGCAATAATCACACACGGATGTCGCAAAATTGGACACTTCCTCTGAACCGAAGAGATTCTCAACTAATTGTCGGCCTGCGGATATCATTTCAGCTTCGGCACAAATAAGGTTTATCATATTTTTAATTGTTTCATCCTCTTCCTCTAAAAACCTCCAAAAATTTTCGCCTGTGGCGCTATTTTTGCGCCTTTGGCGCTGTTTGACCCCCCCCCGGAATTAATTTCTGGATACGCCCTTGTTTTCCGTTTTGTGCCTTGAATAGTAAAAAAGGGTGCATCTTGCTTTTTATATTTTAAAATTTGAACCACGTAGTAATACTTAAACTTGTGGCGGCTGCCATTTAAGGGCTCATGTACACCTGCCCCCAAGGGAAACCACACATCATCAAATATACAATATCATCGATTTATAAACTCTCTATTCAATTAACGTAGCGCTAGTACCGTTTTAAATATCTCTATATTAATAATTTCGCTTTGTTTACCCACGACAATGAGCCCAAGCTATAAAGCCATTTGATTGTTTTACTGAACTGTGCTTTCGAAAACAAAGGTACTAGGTTCTTCTCTTTCTACTTGATTGGGTCTAAAATTCGCTCTTTTTCTATTTCATGTGCTGGTTAACCAGTAGGTGATCTTGGACTTTTTCCACCTTCGAATAGATCGCAAACGGTTCACTATCAATCAGTGGTACGTACGTAGCGTACCCGTGAGAACTAGATAATATACAGGGTGAGTTTTTTAACGTGTTACAAGGCAACATCTTGAAAACGGTTAAAAATATTTTTTTGAAATTTTAGCTAGGGATTAGGGAGATGGGGGGACATATAGTAAGGTTGCCACGCTCCCGGCTCCACAAATTTTACCTTATTACAGCTTTTTCTCTAACTAATCAAAGTTTCAAAAGTGTTTTTAGTGGGGGTTGATACCTTTCTGAAGCAGAGGGTTGTGTTAGTTTGGCTGTTCTTGTCCTAGTCTAACGGATTGAATTGTTAGAAACATCTGTGAAACCTATCTGTCAATAGCAGTTGTTGAGAAAGTCATCGAGGTAAAAATCAGTGATCAGTTTAAACAGAGCATTACTGACACCGTCCTGGAGCTCTCTTAAGGACTTCCTTAAGGAAAAGAACAAAGTCCTCACACGTACTGTACATTCCCTTAGTGCAGAACTGTCAAACGTGAAAACCGAAAACTCCCGCCTAAAAAAGGCTCTCGACGATCAAGAACAGTTTGCTCGCAATCAAAACATTAGAATATTTGGAATGCCTTATACGGAAGGCGAAAACCTGCGTGAATCAGTCATGGAATTTATCTCTACGAAGCTAAAGTTTGTGATAGCGATATTAAAAACATTCATCGGGTCCACGCAAAAAATCCCATCGGTGATAAGCCCCCAGCAGTACTTGTCGCGTTTCGGGAGGTAAACAAACGGTCTTTTGTCCTCCAGCAACGGAAATCACTTAAAAACAGTAGGTTTGCAATTAAAGAGGATCTTACTAAAGTCAAGCTCGCGATTTTGAGTGCAGCGGCGTTGAAATTCGGGCAAAAGTGTGTTTGGTGTCTCCACGGCAATATTTATGCAAAAGTTAACGGGGTAGTGCATAGAGTGGACCATGAGCAGGATATAAAGGATATTTAACCCTTAACCGGTCATGTGGAATTATTTTGCATAGACGGTCATGTGGCGTCTAACAGACTACGGAAAAAAAATAAGAAGACAATATACATAATAATTTTTTAAATGTATTTATAAGTAATAAAACATAACAAATATACTTATTACTACATATAATACGAAATTTTACTTTAGTAAAAACACCAGAAAAAAATATTGTATGGCACCCATACAAAAATATACATTATCTTTGTTTTTTCTCTAAAATTAACCAAAAAATCTTAAAAAGAGCAGCACAGTATCTTGCAGCAATGGCTAAACATCCCGAATATTTATGCATGTATTACATAACGGTTTGGAACATTGCAAGCAAATGGCCTTTCTACACTGCACACATAAGTATTTTGTCATACGATGTTTGAGTTCATCATACCATTTTAAGGCAGTTTCTTCGAAATTTTTATCCGAAAAACGAATTATTTTCGACGGACCGGCCATATTACATTATTTAAATTAATAGCATAAACCACAGAACTCCAATAAAGAGAAACGCTATAAACGTGCTAATTGGTCGATGCCGCCGTGACTTTGAAATGACATCAGATAGATGCAAATGTGGCGCCATGTGTAGTGGGTCTGAACTAATAAAGGCGGAAGGGGGGTAGGGGGAAGCAATCATATGTTTTCATTTTTTAAAGGTCAAATTAATATTTTGAAATTCAAAATTTGTTGTAAGTAATTTTATAAAAAATACGTTTTCATTACCAATAAATACATTAGCACTGCACGATTTGTAATAAAAACGTATTTTTATTAAAAATTATTTATAACAAAGTTTAAATGCCAAAATATTAAATTACCTTGATATCGAAATTCTTGAGCCTTAGTTTTAGTAAAACAAACTTTAGTGTAACTTTTTTATTGCACAAAATCATTTAAATATAGGTAGGTACATATTTTAATAAGTATATAAAATAAATAAAATAATATTACAGTTTTTTTCATTCGATTTGTATAAATCAACACCTGAAATCAAAAAGAATAAAGAGTTGTGTATTTCATCAATTTCATACCAGGTCACAGAAAGATGTTAAAGGAAAATTAGCTAACCACACAACTAAACAATATCACTTCTACGAATGTTATTTTATTAGTCGTAAAATTCTTCAGGTAGTCAATCAACAATGAGCTAACCGAATAACTTCAGTTGTATATAAGCCATACAATGCCCTAAAAAGTATTCTTAAATATAAACTTTGAAGATCCTTTATGTGATAATATAATGTTAGGTTTAAAAAGCTCGAGTCTTCTCTCCAGACTTGCCAAAAGTTCTCGATACAAACTCATGATATGATAATATGACATAAACCATTATTTACATTAATCAGTGAAGAACTACATTCCAAGATAATTGAATTACTTCTGCCAGAGATAAAAGAAAAAAATTAAACAACTTATTTTAAAATAAAAATTTAGAGTCATTGACCTTTACCTGATGGAAAATTGGAACCCTATTATTTTTAGATCCTTAAAAATAGGTATAATGTAAAATATATTAATCCAAAACTTACCCAGACAGGTAATTACATTTTCTTTTTCATTCTCATTCTCAGCAAGATCTTGAAAACTACCGAGAAAATTACAAAAAAATTCATCGGCGAAGCGCCATGATACTCCATTAAAAAGACTGCAAGGAGCAAGGACGAACACAAATAGGTTGGTTAAGAAATGGAGCAATGTGATTGGTTGCCATTGGCATATGTATTTTAATTTGAGTCAACCTTGTTTATTTCCTTGAAAGAGACGCCATCTTTTGTAGTGCGTGACCATGGTAACCATTGACTTTAATGACAAGTGACAGCTGCGACTTTTTGCATCTCGGTTTCATACCCGTGGCATAAACCGACATGTATCATCTGACAGACTACGGCGAACTAAAGTGATCTCGTTAAATGATTAGGGATAATCATACAGTGAAGTAAGAGGGGGGACCAATAGTGCATAAGCAGGTGGAAGGATTAGCAGACGTGACCGATTTTTAAGCGGTACCACTATTGAAATATTACCCTAATCGTATATTGCGTAGTCTCTCAGACGTCACATGACCGGTTAAGGGTTAAATATCGTAAAGTACAATTATTACTTATAACTGTTATTTTTTTTCTTTTTTTTACTATCACGATTTAAAAAACCTAAAAATAATTCTACTGCATATTCCATAATTTTATTTTATATAAAAAGGAGCGCCACGGTGTGCTGCTTTTTTTTCTTTACGGATGATGAATGCTTTAAAAACTTAAGGATAATGCCTTACTGCTCTGTCAGTGGGTAATATTTTACACTAATACTCTTGATATTAAAGTAATATTAGATGGACTACTAGGTATCTTAAATACTACCTATATTCTGTTTTTGTGGCGGCATCACTGGTCAGGGGTGCGCTGCGTCATATTAATTAGTACTGATCAAACCATTTTTTTCTTTATTGCTTAAATATAATCACTATTGCGTTATTTTCCTTACAGATATGTTAGATTTGGAAATATTTATTTATGTACTATATAATATGTAATCCTTCGAAACTTATGTAATAATGTGAATGGCGAATTTGATTTGTATACTATAATTATTTTGCTACATTCTTTAAATTTATTTGTGCACTGGTATTAACCTACTAATACACACTAGTTATTTTTTTCGGGTGTCCGGTGAGCAGCAGTTTGGCTCAATCACCCTTATTCATCTTGTAATTGAAGGGTATTTAAAGTTTTTTTTTCTCTTCTTTTTGGCTAATTTTCCTCTCTCTCTTCTCTTTACCAAACCTGTTCTTTATACTTACCTCTTTCATTCTTATTAATCTATCCTCCTTTTTTCTTCATCAATTATGTTTAGCTGTGAGCATATCAATGCAAGATCTTTACTCAATAATTTCGATACATTTAAAGATCATTAACACAAATAAGTATGATGTTATTGGAGTTTCTGAAACCTGGCTCAGCGCAGACATAGGTAAATAGGCGGTCGCTATAGTTTTATTAGACAGGACCGGCTAACTAGAGGTGGTGGTGTCGGACTGTATGTGAGGGATGGTTTGAACTACTCGGTGGACACATTGATCGATCTGTTTATTGGGGGCGATAAAATTTTGTGTGTAGGGGATTTTAATCTGGATTTGTTTAACTTTGAATCAAGATATGTTCTCCAATTTAATAATATTCTAGAAACTTTTAGTTTAGAGCAATTAATCACGGAGCCTACACGAATTTCAAATTTAAACTCCTCCCTCCTGGATTTGATTTGCTACAATGCGGGTAATGTTCAGGATGTTGGGGTGAAGGATATTGATATTTCTGATCACCTCTTGGTTTACTGTAACCTTACTTTCATCAATAATAATCGTAGTAATCCTGTTTATTCGTATAGAGCGCTGGGTCAAATAAATATGAATGACTTTCAGGGCGACTTGGAACGAGCTCCTTGGCATGTTATATATCAGACTGACAATATTGATGATAAAGTCAAATTTTTAACTGACACTATTTTGAGTATTTTTGATACCCATGCGCCTATTAAAGAAACTAAAAACACAAAAAAACCGTACTGTCCTTGGATCACCGATAATGTTAAGCTAATGAAACGTTTGAGAAATCAGGCTCTAAAGCGCTACAGACAAACGAAGGTTGTGGAACATTGGGAGTATTACAAACAACTAAGAAATCTCACAACTTTAACCATCCGATCGGAAAAAAAAGCGTACCTTAATCATAAATTCCAAAATTGCACTACAAAAGAAAAGTGGCATGAGCTCAAAAAATTAAATATTTTGAATTCAAAAAATAAAAAAAATCCCGAGGGATTAAGAAAACTAGACGAACTTAATAACTACTTTACGAAACTTGTAAATAATAATAGTAACCCTAAACGTGAACTTTTAAATTTCTATAAAAACAGTAGACTTTTTGACAACCAGTTTACTTTTCAGCCAGGGCGGAGAACGAAGTCTCTAATTAAATTATTTAAATTAAATCTAAAGCCTTTGGAGCCGATAACTTAAACATAAATCTCATTTTATTATGCTGTCCGTTCATCATAACTCATGTAACCCACATAATGAACTGTTCTATTGATAGGTCCTACTTTCCGAAAAGTTGGAAATTTGCACATGTTGTCCCATTACCCAAAGTAAGCAATCCCACAGAGTACGGGCAGCTGCGGTCAATCTCGATATTACCGACATTTTCTAAAATCTTAGAGAAAATTATGGAGCAACAGATCAACTCTTATGTATTTCAACACAATATTATACCAAAAAAATAGTCGGGATTTCGGAGGGGTTACAGCTGTGCCACTGCACTTTCCGATATTCTGGATGACGTAGTGGTGGCACACGATAGAAGTGAGGCTACAATACTTATTCTTCTTGATTTTACCAAAGCCTTTGATATGCTGAACCATGACATTTTAACTGCTATCTTAGCCTACATTGGCTTTACTCCAAACTCGATTACCCTGCTGGCTTCTTTTTTGTCCGACAGGGTTCAGAGAATTGTTCTTGATGGTAAAAAATCAGACCTCATAAATGTTAACACAGGTGTTCCGCAGGGGAGCATACTGGGTACTCTTCTCTTCAGCATTTTTACCTCAAACTTTATTAAATATTTAAAATACTCAAAGTATCATTTATATGCTGATGATACGCAAATTTACTTATCATTTAGGCTCAATGAGGTCAACACTGCCATCACTAAACTAAATGAGGATTTAAATGGGCTCTTGGACCTAACGTCCAATCATCTACTTAAAATTAATCCCACTAAATCCATAGCTCTACTATTTTGTAACGAAAACCATAGAAATGCCTTGTTAAACGTACTAAACTTAAAAATTGATTCCGAAGTTATTCCCTTTAAAGAACATACAAAAAACTTGGGTCTTATTGTCGACACCAAGTTAAAATTTAGAGAGCATGTAACACAATGTTTAAAAAGGGGATTTTCCATGTTAAAAATGATTTACTCTCACAGATACTATCTTTCTCAAAAATCGAAAATGGAACTATGTGATTCATTAGTCCTGACTATTGCAACTTTTCGGACAACGTTTATGGCCCCTTTTTGAACTCAGTTGACAGCAGGCGGTTGCAGAAACTTCAAAATTCTTGTATAAGATTGGTTTGTGGAATATGACGTAGGCAAAGGGTATCACATAAACTTCGCGAGCTGGGCTGGCTAAACATGTTTAATAGACGAATTCTCCACTCACTGTGCCTGTATTATAAAGTCATTAAATATAAAATCCCTCCTTATCTCTACAACAAGCTTAAATTCCGGACGGACGTACATAATCTAAACATACGTAAGAAACATCTTTTGACCATACCAGCTCACAATAAAGAAATGTTTAAAAAATCCTTTTCCTACAATGTAGCTCATCTTATAAACAAATATAAAATAACAGATTTCTCACAAAGTGTTTTAAGTTTAAAAAAAAAAAAAATGAAGGTCGTATTGCTTGACCAACAATAAATTCATTTCTATGCGCACAGCGATATTGATTTTCGTTTCTCTCTCTCTTTCTCTCTCTCTCTCTCGCTCTCTCTAGCTATCGTTCTCTTTCCCTTTCTTCTCTCCTCTCTCTCTCTCTCTCTCTCTCTCTCTCTCTCTCAACTACTTAATCTTCCTCTCTTTCGGTTTTTAATGCCATTACAATAACAGTTCTATAAATATATTTTTCCTACGACCACCTACGAAAATGACAATAACAGCACGGTTAACTTGGCTAGAAAGTGCTAAATATCACACGCGTGTTGAAAAAAAATATTTCAACACGAGTGTGGAAATACAAAGCACACTATGTTTAATTTAAACGGGTGTCAATTTGACAACAAAAGTATTTATTAAAAATAACAAACTTACGAGACACGTGGAGTGAATTGGGGTGCTGGGTGGGGTAAAGTATACTAGGGCATTACTGCAAATAAAAAAAAAATCCTTTTTTCGTTATTTTTGGGAACCTAAGAGTATTATTTATGATAAAAATAATATTATCAAAAACAAAAAGGGAAAATATGTCAGGCAACCCACCAACTGTCATGTTTACATGTCAACTGAGTTGATCCACAGAAAAAAAGGGGTAGCTCCCAGATAGCAAAAGTACGTCCTTCGTACGTATTTCGTACCAAACTCTCCGGACGTATGTACGTCCATGGGACGTACACCTAGTTTCACGACCAACTTCCAGGTGAAATATTGAAAATATGATGGATTGTTCATATAAAACGCACCATATACTGCCGAGTATAACCGAATACCGAATATTAATTCTTGGAAGATCAGAACGGAATGCAGCGAGCAGTGTTGCCAAAATGTTCTAAGATAAATCGTAAGACTCGGACACCTACTTAAAATCGTGAGATTCCTAATATTTTAAAAAATTCTTTAAAAGGGGTCAAAGTAGTGTAAAGAAAAGAATGAGTTATAAACAACAAATATATATTTATTTTCTGTATTTAAAAACCAAACACGTTTCTATTCTAACAACTTAAAAATTAAAAAAAAACTTGCGTTATTATGTAGTATTGAAAAATGTAGTAGGAGTAGGTAGTTAATCAGAATACGAATTGCTAGAATCATGTTTTCTATGCAAATATGACTCCAGTAGCGGCAGTAATAGTAGCGAAAGTCGTAACACAGAAAATCATACGAGGATTTTTATGTGAATGCAATACATTTGTGACGCTTGTTATGAATAAAAATTATTTTTAGTTACTTATGTTTGACATATAATAAAAAATCGTGAGAAACGCGACGTGATTCGTGAAATAGTGCGATACTTCCCAAAATCGTGTAATCTCACGATTAATCGTGAGTTTTGGCAACACTGGCAGCGAGTCAACGATGTTTTTAATATTGATAATGTGCAATGTTGGCAGGTATATCGTTTTTACGGTTAATCCACTATTTTGATGGATGAACTACCATTCTATCGCTATGCTAACAATTTCTTTCGCTTAACATTGCACTCAATTTAGTTTACGCTTTTAAAATAAGCAATCTTTTCTCTTTCTTGTCCATTCTCTGATTAAAATTGGCATTTTGGTTTCGGTATTGCCCCCAGTTCGAGACGACGCGTACTCTTTTTTTAATATTTCTGGTCGCCTTGCTGTATTATATATATGTCTAATTAACATCCGTTTAAAGTGAATATTATTGGCCATTGGTTGAACATATGTATACTTTTTTAACTAATAAAATAATTTATTAATTTTTTTCAATATAATATATTAGCTTAATATATTTTTAAATCTATCGCTTTTTTATGTCAGACTGCTTTCCTTATTTTTGACCTGGCAATACCTACTGATAATATATTATTTACCTCGATTCAGTATTGCCAGAACAGCAATCTTCTCTGCATTTAGCAAAATTTTGAAAGCGTATTTTTTGCAAAGTTGCAGAATGATTTTTTAATTTGCAGATTTTTAAAGAATTTTTAATAAATAAGGAATTAGGTATTTACCAAATAGATTTAAAAAATACAATATTCAATGAAAATATAAAAAAAATAACAAACCAAAAATAAAGGTTAAAAGAGTGTTTTTTTACGAAAATGTTGAGATTGAAGGTCGAAGTAGGGGCAACAGGTAAATACAAATATTTCTGATACTAAGACCTTGGTGCAGTATTCAGCAGATTCTTTGACACACTCCTTAGAATAATTCGTTGGCCAGTCTGGCAACACTGCCTCGATGTTTGCGCTGGCCGACAAATTGTCTCGGCTTGCCTAGACGTTCTTGCGCGATCGTCTGCGGCCTTGGTTAAGACCTTGTCTTTTCCACTTGTGATTTTTTCACCCTAACCGAATTTTGTACCTGCGCGAAAAGACCTTTCCATGTTTGTAGCAAATTTTAATTTTTTTTAGAAGTTTTTAATACTATAGAAAAATAGCAATATTTTACAGATAGCATCATTTTAAGCATTATAATACCAAGCGGGGTGCAGAGTGCATCTGCAAAACTGTCGAAATAACCTTTGGTGCACAAAGGCCATTTCGACAGTTTTTTTGTGACGTAAATAATTTTCTGTG
Organism: Polydrusus pterygomalis; assembly: GCA_963969555.1. NCBI lineage: Eukaryota > Metazoa > Arthropoda > Insecta > Coleoptera > Curculionidae > Polydrusus > Polydrusus pterygomalis. The sequence goes on from OZ018377.1 coordinate 77,145,626, forward strand.
TAGCTGTAGATTTGTATTTTCGTGACATGTTTCTGCATATATCTTTTTCAAAAATGTTTTTTTTTAAATTAAATGATGATTACACAAAGTCCTCCCCCCCTTGCTTAAACGGCTTGAGATATATTGTTCAAATTCGGTAGGCGTAAATAATAAGTAAAATACTTACTTTTGAGGAGAATTGTTTGTTATTCAATGTGACGGAAAAATTGAAACATATTTTTAACTGGAAAGGTGATACTTCATTTTAAAAGTATTTTCACACCCATCAATTTAACCTTACAATTTTTAATGTTCCAAAATGTCCCGCTTTAACATGGCGAATCGGAAATTATGCAAGAAAACATACTACCTATATTCGGCGATCTCCGCCACGTTGAATAACAAAACAACGTCATTAATTGGAAGTAACTGTCCATGCTTAAAATGGAGTTGCAAGTATGGGAATGAAAGAAAAACAAAACTAAAATTGTGGAGAAGACTTCCTGTTTTTCCTTCCCCCCAAAACAACAATATTTTTAAAAAGTAGCTTACTTAATTATAATTTACACTGATAAAATTATTGTTTTGTTTTTCAAGATGATAGAGATCCTCCAAAAATACCTACTGTTGTTTTCTCATATTTTTCGGAATCGTCATTTTAAAACGGCACATTTTAGAACATTAAAAATGATAAGATTACCTATATCAAGCATAAAAATACCTTTAAAATGAAGTATGACTCGACCCTCTTCCCATTTAAAAGATGGCGCATGTCCGCCATTTTAAATAACAAAACAACAAAATTTTCCTCAAAAGTAAATATTTTACCTATCATTTACGCATACCGACTTTAAATAAGTATATCTCAATCTTCCCAAATTACCAAGGGGTGGGGTGGGAGACTTTATGCAAGCACTGTATGTGTAAAAATATACTCTGCACTCCATTTGCTATAAAATGATTGTTATTATTATCATGTTTGTTGACAAATCGACATAAAATATTTACAAAATTTGATATTGAGCTCCAGAAAATTTCGTGTTTCTTTCTTCTAACTTTTCCGGTCACAGTCTATTGATATTGACAGCACCTGTCAAATTTTGATAACAGAAGTTTTTACTAAAGTAACTTATTCACCGTATTTGATTCCATAGTTCATTGTATCAATATCGCTTATAATTAAAATTTGACCACAGCACCTCTCAAACTTTTACATTGTATTTTTTTGCGCATGTTTCCCAAAATCATCTGGTCACAGTCTATGCTTCCATATAGTTTGTCTTTATTTCATCAACATCACTTACACGTTAAATTTTTGACATTAAAGTTTTTGGGTACTTCTCTCAAAAACTCCCAGTCCTCATCTCATGCGTCTATATTTTTATCAATAACTCTTATCCTTACAATTTGACATTCATATTGCACCTAGCAAATTTTACCAATCGATTATCTGAATATTATTTTAATTGGTTTAAATATTTTTAATCACAATGTAGGAAAAGTTTGATCGGACGCCCATGCAATATAAATTAATTTAATACTTTCATAGTTGAACCCCCCCCCCCCCCCCCATCCTACTACCCGTTTCTCGTGTCCTCGAGTCTATTTAAGTCATTGCAAAGCATTAAATCGAACTAACTTGTTCGATATTAATAAAAGGAGTTTCTTTCTTTGTCTTATGCACGGTAAAGACGCTAAAAGACGAAGTTTCCCGACGTAAAAATATATAAGCCGTTGCTGCTAGAAATTGCAGCGATTTTAATTCACCTGGAAGTTGGTCGTGAAACTAGGTGTACATAAAATCCATTTTAGGAACGAAGGACGTAAAAAGGGCGTCCAAATTCCGACCAGGTGGACGTCCTATGTACGTCCACTTTAGGTCCAAAAGTACGTACAATGGACATAAAATGGACGGAAAATATGTATGTACTATGGATGTACGGTATTGAACGAAAAGTGAACATACTGTAAACATAAAGTACATACCATGGACATAAAATGAACGAAAACTATGTACAGGGTTATCCAACCAAGACTAGACAAGGCGATTTTTTGACTTTTCCTGTACTTTTATAAAAAAAAACTGAAATAGCCATCTTAAGTCATTTTCTCCCGCGAATTCGCATATCTTCAGCAAAAAACAATTGAACATCAAACAAAAGTACTAGGGGTCACTTTGATATTTTTTTAAATGGAACACCCTGTATATTTTTATATTTTTAAATTCCACATAAAATTATAATTATTTTTTATTAAATGCACTATTAGTCTATACTTCATAGTTTCCGAGATATTGACTCTCGAAAAGTGACATTTTTGAACTTTGACAGCTTATAACTATCTAACAGTACGTCTTAGAGCAAAACGGCTTACATATCCCTATCTTCAATTTTTATTATCTTCCCAAAAAAATCAACTTCCGGTTAAACCGGATGTAACTCGAAAGAAGGAAATATAGTTGTTCCGGTTTAACTGGAAGTTGATTTTTTTGGGAAGATAATAAAAATTGAAGATAGGAACATGTAAGCCGTTTTGCTCTAAGACGTACTGTTAGAAAGTTATAAGCTGTCAAAGTTCAAAAATGTCACTTTTCGAGAGTCAATATCTCGAAAACTATGAAGTATAGACTAATAGTGCATTTAATAAAAAATAATTATAATTTTATGTGGAATTTAAAATGTAAAAATATACAGGGTGTTCCATTTAAAAAAATATCAAAGTGACCCCTAGTACTTTTGTTTGATGTTCAATTGTTTTTTGCTGAAGATATTCGAATTTGCGGGAGAAAATGACTTAACATGGCTATTTCAGTTTTTTTATAAAAGTACAGGAAAAGTCAAAAAATCGCCTTGTCTAGTCTTGGTAGGATAACCCTGTACGTACTATGCATGTACGGTATTGAACAAAAGTGAACATACTGTGAACATAAAGTACGTACAATGGACATAAAATGGACGCAAATTATGTACGTAAAATGCATGTATGGTATTGAATGAAAAGTGAACATACTGTGGACACAAAGTACGTACAATGAAAAAAAAAATGAACTTAAAAAAATTTAATTTTGTTTAAAACTTTTATTTACTAACTGCCAAAAAAATCTTAACTCTACTAACATTCTTTTGACTACTATACCTACTACTGCTTTAAATCTTTGGCTATACAAAAATATATTGCAAGAACAAGAAAGTTATAGTAGGTGGACCGGATTCTAGTTGTCACCCTGTGTATATTATTAAAAAAAAGTTAACAGATTATTGCAAGTTATCACAAACTCAACAAGTGACTTAAAAACAAAATTTTACACAGTAAAATTATTTAAAGAAAAACACAGGTCATTTCTTTTTTATACCTGGTTTTTCATTGAAAATAAAAATAAACATGTTGCAATTAAACGACTAAGCTTACAAAAATCAGGCGCCGCAGAAAAAGGAATAAATTGTCAAAGCCTTTTCAAGGGCATTCCATGCCTCCTGTGCCGTTTTTGCCTGCATGACATGTGGATAGGTAGACTTGTCGAGAGAGAAACATATTTTTGATAGTGCCTTCTCTTCACGACGAGCCTTGCCCGCAATATCTGTTTCTGAGTCTTGTTGCTGACCTTCAGTAACACAATTCCACAGTCCGTCTAAATTTAATAATACAGTCATTTGAAATTTTTAGTCGCAATAATTTTCGCGGCCTTTTAGTTTCTCGACGCTTAACCCGCCACTATGATTATCGCTTGACGCCATTTTTACTAGCAAGCAATAGCACCAAAGCACTACCGGCGACTCGATTCACTCGTAATCTCTTTTTCGTCGACACGAAACAGCCTGAGCCTATAACCTGTTATTACTTTGGAAGCAGGCTACACAGGGCGACGAATTAAATAGGTTGAATTGATTTTTCTAGTCCTTTATTATAGAAAAACACTGGAAACGTTACGAACACAACAAAACACTTATTCTATATTTATATGACATGTAGGTAATTAACATATTTGACATTACCCGCTCAGGTATACCAACTTACATTTTTACCTTGAATATTGTGACTACCAACACAATGACATGTTGATCACAAATGATATTAAATTTTCTTTTTAAATAAGATAATCAAGAAATGGTAGTTTTTAACGTCTTTATTAAATATAAAATGAAAAATGTTAATCGGCGTGCAGACAATCAAGAAAGTTGGACCGTGTTGGGTTTTACGTCCAAAATGCATTCCATTTAATAAGCACAAAGGACGTCCGGCATATGTCCCATAAAAAAGGACATAAAATGAACGTAAAATGTACAAACAAAAATGTAGGTTCTTTGAACGTACGCGTTGAACGTACACTGGACGTCCGAAATACGCCACAGGACGTAAAAACGTAAAATGGACATAAAATGTACGTCCTTTGGACGAGGTATGCTATCTGGGCTATAGAATACCCTAGAAAATACCGATTTTTAATTTTGCCATTATCTCGGATAAAAATATCCATACAATGTTTAAGGATATGGGACAAGTGAATGTGCTTTATGTAGGTAAATTTATTTCAGCTATATTTAAAACAAATCGAAAAAGATTTAACTTTTATAATTAACAAGCTATCGATATTTAACTCCATCTCTATCTTTCTATAATGTTGAGCAAATGTTGAGGTTATGTTGTAGTTTTGTGTTATGTTGTTTTCGTAGGTACCTATATTATTGTTTTATTAAAAAAATGCAAGCAACTAAACGATCAGAAACGAAATGTATTCACTGTACATAGATAGTAGGTATGATGTGCGTAACCAAATAGGAGAAAAAGTTATTCTTTTTATTTAAATGTAGGTAAGTTAAAATGTGTAAGTGGGCACTGTTTTTTTTTTAATTTGATTAACACAATGGTGATATCTACAAACTATTAAAAACAAATCAAACTCTTTTTGATTATATTGTATGGTCGTAGGAAAAATTGTGTACATTACTCGAGTGAAAGTGATTTTCTCACACTCGGAGAATTTCCGCACTCGGCTGACGTTTCGTGCTAAATACCTCCTCTTTTGAAATGTACCACTTTCAACACTTGTTATGTAATATACTATTTCTTGCTACCTACCTATATTTTAATGAGATAATATCTCATGTCTTTAGTTAGTTTTTTTTCCTATAATGGTGTATTATCTGCATAGAGGAATTATTGTTGATACATTTTATCTATATGATTAGGTATTTTTTTCTTAATTTTTTATAGTGCTTCAACAGCACCTTCCATCGGGAGGAATGCTGCAAGCGGGCCTATTATTCCATTAATTGTAAATAGTACCTATATACATGTATTTGTAATTAAGTTGTTTATTTTTGGAATAATAAATGTATTATTATTATTATATTTAAACATATTTTTGACATCTATCCCTTTCTCCATTTTGAGAAGTGGGGGGTAACTTTGGAATTTTATATGAGATAAAGTACTTTTTTTTGGTTAATACGAATCTACGTAAAAAACTACTTACGTAATCAAAAAATGTTTTGATTTGCTCTCGTGGTTACAAAATTAGTATTTATTTAAAATAATTTACCATTTAATTTATTTATTAAATTCTGATAAAAAAAAAATCCAGTTACCTTCTTTTTAAAATTATTACTGGAAATGCGTTGTTTTAACTAACGTCAGTAGTTGAGCTTTCTTACGTTTTAAGTTTATTTCTCGTTTTGTTAGTTAAACATAGAAGCGAATTTTAGTGTGCAAATTGATAAGTTGTTAATTTTGGAGGAGTGCAGAAAAAACTACAGACAAGCAACATAAGCGTGGGCGGAATGGTTTGTTCCTAATAATGAGAAATCTCACATGGCTTTTAAAATGCTGGAAACCAGAAATCGTACAACCGACATTCTGAAAACGAAACCACGAACTAAAACGAATGAAAATAGGGCAGTTGAAGTTTTAGGAATTGTAGCTATTAACCCGTATGTAGGTTCCATGCGGTTTGCTAGAGATGCTAGATAGGCCAGAAATCAGTTATGACCATATTGCACTTGTGCAAATTTTATCCATACCACGTTACACTCCATCAAGACAGTGCTGGATTTACCATTAGGCTGAGTAGGCTGGAGCCTAGGGCGGCAGATTTTAGGGGGCGGCAAATTTGGCCCAAAATTTTTTTTTATCTTACAGAAATAAATGGTACAATCTTTATTCGTGGTCGACGGGTAGTATTTTTTTAAATAAACTTTATTGTTGGCCGTGTCTGTTAATGGGAATAAAAAAAGGTAGTTGGAACTTTACTGGCTTCCCAGTAAACCAAAGCTGGCGGTAAAAGTTCGGCCGCCTTCCGGCACTGACGGGAAATCGACGGCTCTTGTTGCCGATTACTGGCCGCTTCTGGCTATCGCGTTACCTTCCATGCGTAGAACTACCACGGCTAATAGTATGCCACCCGATGGTGGTAGTAGCGCAGCACATGAGAAACGGACCTTATCTTTCGAATCGGACACGGTTAGAAGATATCTCGCCGGTTGTGACAAAAGAGTCGACGTGCCGTGTGCCACCCACGCGCGGGTAGCTCACTACTACGTTCCTCGTTTTACTTATTTGGCTACGGGTAATCGCAAGCCAGCCGCGTATTTTTGAAATTCGCGCCGTTGTGCTTCTGCGAAAGAACTGACACTTGACAGGTGAATGACGGTAAACAGAACATTAAAATTATTTTTCCACGAGCACGAGGCGTTCCTTTATTATTATAAAAGCTACATTTCTCAAGAAGATTCAGTGCCTGTAGGCAAAATACAGGATTCATCATAAGACGAACTTTTACTGATTTCCAAGATAAAAAGACACCCCTCAGACAGATCATTCAGTACCAGAGAACAAAACTATAAGTGAGTTTAAGTTTCATACGTATATAATTTTATGTAAATTTTTTTATACCTCTGTTACTCTCATAATATGTAAAGTTGAAAGTGTTAAAACAAAAAAAATAGTGCATGCTTGGCTATTCTTTGTATGCAGTATTTTATAGTACTTATATAAACTTAACCAAACCAAATGGTTTTTAGGTGCTGTACGAAGAAATCCAATAGCTTCCAATGCAACAAATTCATATATTGTTCTGATCATTAGAAACTGGATAAAAATGCTTCAGACAGAGAAGGCGGCGGGGCGGATGAGTCGCAAAAATAATAATAAAAAGTTATGTGTAAATGAATCAGAATAACGTCTTATATTTGCAGGGTTTGTTAAACAATAAAACTGTTATTTTCTACTTTACGGTGAGTTTTAATGGTAAGACTTCCCTCTAACCATGCGCGGTCCCTCGCTGGTATTTAAATGAATTGCCAGCGAACCGTCCGCGGTCTCGTCGAGATGCCGCGCGCTAATCAAATCTGTTCAGCCCGCGGCTCAGTGGTAAAAAGTAGCGTCTGTACCGCACAACCAGGTTCGTTATGTAGCTATTAAGCCGCCCGGCGGCCGAGCGGTCATGCCCTACCTCCACGCCGCCGATATTGTAGCTGGCGGCCCGACACCGACGTTTCGGCAATGCGCCTTCTGTCCACCTCCGGAGCTTTTATGTCGTGTTTACTGGGTTTGCAGAAAGAAATTTCATTTTCAATAAAATAAGTAGGTAATCATAAATTTTTAAAATATTTACTAAAAATTATTGACCAAATTTGGGGCTTGGTCGTAAACATTTTTCGCCTGCGGCGCATTTCGCCTGCAACAAGCTTTTTCTTTCCCTAACACTTCACCTGTTTCACAACTCATGAGCCGTCACTGGTATAGGGGCGGCAAAAATTGAATAGCCTACTAGCGGCAAATTTGTAAATCCGCCCCTACATCAAGAGCTATATTGGCAAGACTTTGAAAATTACGTTTTTGCAATTAAGTTACAAGAAAAATGCAAGAAAATAACAGATTCCTCAAGAATGTTGTTTTTTCTGATGAAGCTACTTTCCATAATTGTGGCGAGTTAGGTTTTCAAATTATCCCTTGTGTTAGTAGAAATTAAATTTCTTTTTTTGTTGTTTGCTTTTTAAAGGTAAATAGACACAATATGCAATATTGGGCGTCGGAAAATCCCCACTGGATGAGAACTCTATCAAATCAACATCCTTGGTCAATTGATCTATGGTGTGGTATAATCGGGGATAGAGTTATTGGCCCGTATTTCTTCAAAGGCCGCTTAAGTGTAGAAATGTATACAGATTTTTTAAGGAACCAATTACCTCAACCTATTAAACCAAAACAAAATTCCTGAATGTGGTTTCAACAGGACGGAGCTCCACCACATTACAAGATACAGACCCTTAATGAGTTGAACGAATTGTTTGAAAATATTTGGATTGGGCGAACTGGTTCGGTAAACTGGCCTGCTAAGTCCCCGGAGTTGATCCCCTTGACTTTTTCTTCTGATGTTTTATAAAAGATAAAGTGATGGCGGCTACACCAACAAGTTTAGATGATATGAAAGATCGAATCCGCATTGCATGCTTATTAGTGATACTTGAAATGTTACAACGGGTACAATATTCATTGAGAGAAAAAGAGTGAGAAAGTGTTTGGAAGTTGAAGGGAGACATTTCGAATATCTTCTGAAGCATGACAGACGATAAATAAGTTAAAAATCATAATTTTTTAACCAGGCGAACTAATTAAAACATTTTTCGTATACACGTAAGCTCACCCTGTATATGTCGTTATTGATCTGAAAAATCGTAGAAATTTGTTTATTTTTAAATTTTGACCAGTGTTAAAACATATGATCGAAACGTTTTCTGGCTTGGGGGGTAAAATTTTTAAGGGAATCTTGTGAAAGTATCCTACCCTGTCCTTAACTCTTAAAAATTGTGAAAACTATCGGGCGGCCTGACAAAACTAACAAAAAGAGATTTTAAAAGACTGTTTTAGTTTAAAATGGAATTCTAAGAAACGTACTGTATCGTAACGAATTGTATCCGTTAGAACCTATAATCAACAAGACGTTGGTGGGGGTTCGTAGCGATCGGCAATCGCCGCGCGCCGATGTATTAGTTTCAACGTATTTGTTGCGCAAGTCACATCGTTGTTCGGAGTCTTCTAGCTATCCTGTCTGAATTTGAACTTTATTGATCGTACCAATACCTACTTGTTTTAATTAATGTATTTTTACTGTGGATTTAAGTTTCTTTAAACTTTAGATGTCAGATAAAGCAATAGAAGATTTTTATTTCGCACAACCAATCATTAGTATTGGCCTTATAATCTATGGACGAATTTCACAATCTCAGTAAACCATGTTGCATAATAGATAATCATAATAATATGCAATCACACTAGAAGATATTTAAATTTTTGAAAACTATTTTACTGAGTTTTAGTGGCAATGTGAATTCTTATAAAGAATAGAAGGCTTTTTCTCGGTGTAGCGATGAAGAGAACTTTTAAATTTTAAATACTTTTTTTAAGTACCTGTTTTTAAAAACTTACTTTCGGTATGAGGACACGGTTGCGAAATAATTGATTTGATTGTAGTCGGTACATACGAGTATTTAAATAGGTACCTATATACACGTTTTAAAGAAAAAAAAACTCTTTTACATTTAAATTACAACACAACCTTGTTGTATTACTTGAAGCGACCAGCAGTTTAATTATTGTGGTTTTAAAATTATACTTCGTAATTTTATATTGAGAACAATATTTTATAATTCGAATGAGATTTTCGTTATACGTAAGATCATTAATTTATTTTTTTATAATATATGTTTTGTTGCTAAAATGCATAGAATACTTTGTTAGGTAATAGAAGACAAACCTGAACTGACAAAAATGAACTTCCTATCTTAATTTGAGCCAGAGATATTGGCAGCTATAAATTTACAATTCGCGGAGGGTAAGGGGGGACTTCCCCTGCCAAGAATAAGGTCCAACATGGATTTTCATAATAAGAAGACATTGTCTATCAAAAGAAAAATATTTGTTAAAACAGAGTTAATACACATTTCCATAACTACTTCGACTTCCTCTATAATAGTGAAAATTGCCGTGAATTTGGGTATATGCTTAATAAAAGGATAGTACAGCTAAAGATCTTTATAAAAGTGATACAAAATATAGGGTGTTGCCTTTAAAAAAATTTGAAAAAATGCTTTTGTCCTACCCTGATGACAAATTCATTAAAAGTTATAAAACTAGACCATATCATAAATCTTATAATGACAAAATGAATTTCTTATTGCAATTTACGACAAAGATATAGCTCCATAAAATCATAACAATTTTGACATAGAATTGGCCATAAATTCTAAAGTACCCTGTATAGATTAATTAAACCCTATATATCAAAAGAAGCAGAAAAGTAAGCGGAATTTAATTATGGAATAAAAGAAGGAAGTTCCATTAAAAAAAATGTAGGTATGTTTGATATGGTCTCGATTAACGAAATATCATGTGTATCGCAACATATTTTTAAGATGTGGTCCTTAAGATCCTGTATAATTTTTAGAAAAAAAATTTTTCTATCCAACACAAGAGAGTTATTGTACTTAATCGCAATATTCGGTATACAGGGTGATCCACGACGGGTGGCAAGCGGCTGTATCTTCAAACCCATACATGCTATAGTCGGCTTCCACTTAACACGTTATGAACTTATCATAGAGAAACTTATTTAGTGTTGTCTTGCTCAAACCAAGGTTAAAACGGCATTATAAAGATATCCGTAATATAAACGCGATAAACCTATTGGTTATTTATGAGTCTGAGAGAGAAGCACATCTAAATTTCAGTAATTATCAAAATGTTTCGAAGAACACTATCGTATTATATAATGTCGTGAATAAGCTCCCCAGTTTTGATAAATGTGTCTTTATTAAAAATATTGTGACATAAAAGATCGAGTACAAATCAGTTTGCAGGTTTTCGGCATCCCCAGGCAAAAGAAATGGTTCTCAATTTAATAGATTATTTTAAAAATGAAGAAGAAAAGGCTACTGAAACCGGCGAGTTATTAAATCCCAAGTCTATTAAAGAGAAAGTATCGGAAGCACTAAAAGTAAGGTATCAATACAGAGGATTGTTCATGAAAGTAGTAGAAATATACCAATGAAGAAAACGCAACAACGATCAAGGAAAACGACGATTGAAACTTTACAGGAAGGTAAAAAAATTGATGTAAGGAATGTTATATACGACTTATATGTATCACAAGTCGATATAACGCTTTCAGCTCTGAAAGATGCTTTGAAGGAACGAGGTGTTTTGAAAATAGGTCTCAGGTCATTGTCATCGCTCATTAAAGGCTTAGGATTTCGTTATAGAAAGGACTGCAACAGAACAGATATTTATAATAATAATAATAATAATAATAATAATAATAATAATAATAATAATAATAATAATAATAATAATTAAATTAATAATTTTAAAAACATATCAATGGTAACACAACAATCCTACACGCCAAAAACAAAAAGAGACACACTGATAACAATAAATTTAAAACCTAAAGTTAAAATCATAAAAACATTTATTATGAAGGAAGTCCAATGTGGCTCTTCTGAATAACGCCAATGTTTCCCTACCTCTAACTTCTGTGGGGAGCATATTATAGGCTTTGACTGCCATATAATATGGACCCTTTTTAAAGTAAGTCGAATTATGGGCTGGTATATGAAGGTCACCTCTTCCTCTTGTTACGGTTGTCATTGAATTAGCGTAATGATGGAAATTTTGTTCAAATAGGTTGTTATGCTTTTTGAGAAACATTACTAAATTTAAAAAATACAGGGATGGAGCACTCAAAATACCCAAAGACTGAAAGTAGGGTCGACATGATTCCCTTGGAGGAAGTCTCAGTAAACATCTAATTATGCGTTTCTGCACCAGAAATATGTCCTTGGCACCACAAGAAGAGCCCCAGAACATTATACTGTAGCTTAGCACTGATTGTACCGCCGCAAAGTAAAATTGGCGCAAAGTTGAAGTCATGAGAACCTCTCTTATTCTCCTTATTAGGGCGCAAAGGCTATTTAATCTTGATTGAAGCTCCTGCAGGTGCCGATCCCAGTGTAACGTGGAATCGAGTGTGACTCCCAAAAATTTGACCGAGTTCACCACGGGTATGGTCTTGCCATTTAATTTTACGTACAGAGACTCTGTTGAATTTGTGGTTTTACTGAATGTCACCAGCCCTGTCTTCTCACAGTTTAGCCTCAAGCCGCTTTCCATGCACCAGTCCTGCATTGCTCCAGCTGCACGCGAACACTCCCCCGATAGCTGAGCCTCATCATCCCCAGACAATATCACAGTCGAATTGTCTGCGTACTGGCAAAGTAAACCAATAACAAATCCCTCGGAAAGAGTGTTCACATACAGCAGGAACAGGACCGGCCCAAGGATCGACCCCTGTGGTACTCCCTGCTCCATCAAGTCGGCTCAGAGAAGTACTGCCTTCCGTTGTTTGATATGCAGACTACCTGTTGTCTGCCTGACAGATATGAATTTAGCAGGGAAGCACATACTCCTCGAATCACATAAGCAGCCAACCTCTGCACTAAAAGCTTATGGTCTATTGTGTCGAACGGCTTTGAGAGATCAAAACAGGCCCGCAACTTTTTTATTTTTATCCACATTATCCACGATATAGGTAATTGCATTGAATATAGCGAGCTGAGTAGACCTGTTTGTTCTAAAACCTTTGTGCGAACTACCAAGAATTGCAAACGAACGAGTAAATTTTCTGAAAAAATATGTTAAAAATTATGAATGAAAGTTTAGAAAAGCAGTTTTTTCACATAAGGTCTGATGATGCCCTCATAAGAGCGAAACATGTCACCTACCTTTTAATAAAGGACAAGAAATTTGTGAGACCCTGACTGAGTATTTTGTTATTTTTGTTGTCTATAAAAGTATAAACCTAGATATTGTATGTATTGGCACCAATAAGTTATTTGTACCTATTCGCCATCTTAACATAGTATAAAACAAAGTCGCTGTCGCCCGTCTGCCACCTTTCATATGTGCCTAAATCTTTATACACAAAGGATTTTGAAGCGTTTTTTTAATAGATAAAGTGATTCAAGAGGAAGGTTTTTATGTATAATACATGCATAATATTGTAGGGAAACACTGATAAATTTAGAGGTTTGTTCGGGTTTGTATTTATAAATCTTGACGTGATGGTGAACTCGCCTTATTATCTCAGAGAAAGCGCTGCAACTCAGGCCGGGTACACGCTAGTAATATATATACATCAGTTTAGTTAAAATAAATGTACACAAATATATTCAAAATTATATACAATGTAAAATGCAGACAAATTCTGATGTTCTAATTTTTATTTATAGAACAATCACCCCTATTTACGGACCGACATTTGATTTCCAAGGGTGGTCGCTAGTCAGAGGTTTTACTGTGGGTATATTGTTTATCTAATTTTCCATCAATTTAGTTATTAAATTTTTGAAATATAAAACTATTTTGTCAACCGTGTACAACAACACGAACGCACCCCTGGGAAATTAATTTTGGAACGAGACCCGTCACTGTTATTATGTCATTTTTATTATGACTGATAGTTTCAAATTAATTGTTAACCTATTAACATTCAATTTTATGGAAAATCAGCTGTCCATATGCCGCCATATTGGTTTTTATATTTTGAAACATTTTTGAACCTCTGATTCAACTGATTTAATTCAGGAGGTCACGTGCGCCTAGTTAAGTGGAAGCCGACTATACGACTTTGGGGGAAAAATTCATTATGAAATATGTGCAAACATGGAAATAATTTTTAAGTTCCTAATTTTACCGCTTGGGTGCGTAGTCGCTTTGCTATGATACAAAATCCTTAATTTCCACTAATAACTGCCATATCACTGAAAAAAATTTCTTTCTGGTGGCAATTAAGCGATTTTTAACATTTCTAGTATTGGTTTTTTAATTGGATAAATAAGATTATAGTTCACTACACTAAATTACTCTTGACATAATTTTGTAAAATATTTTTGATTAATTCGGGCAACTAAAAAATCGAATTGGTTAAATTAACAAAAGTTTAATGCAATCAATTACAGTTTACTATTATTATTTACTTTAAATTTTGTTAATAAATATTTTATTCAATGAATTTAGATATTTGTTAGCATAGTATGCTATAAGAAATCTAGAGATTATAATTTAATACTGCAAATAAATCAGATATTCCAAAATAAATTTATTTTGCCAGAGTTCCGCGAACTAAATATTACTGTAGGCAAGTTAGTTGGTGATTCCCAGAATTACGACTTAACGTGAAGACGACCGTGACGCGAAGCATTTAATTCGAAGCACCCGGGTTGGTTTCGGGTGTCGGTATTTTCTTTTGCTTGTCTTCAAGTGGTCCAATTATAATAATATAGTTATGGATGAAATGGAGGAAATATTAAAAACCTGGGGGTTACCCATGTTAGTACCTGTGTTTGTCGGTAAGTCATCAATTATTATACCTATTTTATCATCTAATATTTTAGTTGTTATCTACTAGGTAGGTATATGGTTCTAGAAATGCCGCGCCGCGCCGGGAAGATGGCGTACATTATTATATGTATGTGTTGCGAATTGCGCTACGAAAATCCAACAATTTAACTAAATTTTCCAATGCGCACGCTGTATAACCGTACCAATTTTTCTACAAATAACATTTATTAATGCATTTATAAATATTCAATGGAATTTATTTAAACCAAATTAATCAGAAAATGGTAAAAATAAAATAAATATGCACATAGTAATTTAAGTAAGTGCATTATACAGGGTGTTTCACGGTAAATGGAACGTTAGAAGATTATAGAAAACGGGTAAATATCTCGGAAACTATTAAGTAAATATACTATAATAATATGCATTTTTATTAAAAAATAAATATACTTTTCCGTATAGAATATACGAATATACATTAATAAGGGACGCCGGCAAATCAGCAAAGTCCACCGCTAGAGGCCGTAAATCCAACCTCGGAGCAGAAAATATTGTTTTAATCAAAATTGTTTCAAGTGAACCTATATTGAAATTTTTCTTTTGTAACCTACTGAAAATATCACAACTTTTTTGTATTTACGTTTTTTCCCTACCTTGTCAAATAAAGGGTTGGGAAGGGGTAAACGTTGGTTTGAAAAAAAGTCAATAACTTTTTTTTGGAATAACCGATTTCAAATAACTTTTTTTAATTTTAAAGCACTTTTATAGGCGCTCTACTAGAATAATAACATTTTGAGTTCAGTTATTTTTCGTGTCAGTAGGTGGCGCTTTATGACAAGGTCGCAGATTTTTATGATTTTCTCGAAAATTTGAAATGGTATTTTTATTTTTTTTCAGGAAGAAGAACATCAAAATATTACAGTTACTGGTGAAAACCGCTGTCCGAAATGTTTATTCCTTGTACAGTGTCCGGCAAAAAGTTGGACCCATATGGGAAACTTTTTTATTATTAATTTTGCGAAAAACAGTTACTTATTCTTTATAAAAAGTTCCGCTTGGTCTAAAACCTAAAATGCAACTATCAAATATTAAATTTTTCCAGGCGTATACGCTGTTTGTCAAAAATAAAGATTATTTCTAAAACATATTGTTTTATTTCTTACAATCTGATATAATTGCGCCAATAAAATAATATTATTCTCAAATGCATGCTATAGTTGACTAAATAAAATCATCATATTGTTACAATTATAAATTAGTTTTAAAATATTTTGAGGGTTTAAAATGAATCTATAAATAATTGTTACAATTAAATTAACTTATTTTAGCACAATAATACATTATTTCTAAAACACATTTTTCTATTTCTTACAATCTGATATAATTGCGCCAATAAAATGATATTATTTTTGGAATAACGCATTACTTTTGAGCAAAATTGAGTTCGTTTTTGCAAACTATAGTATAGTTGTCACAAGAATATTAAAATCTGTTCAAAATAAAATATAATTACCACAAAGAATTATTATTCATTACATGACTTAAATCGTCATTGTGACAACAAAATTTTAATTTTGATAAATATGCACTATCCAAAAATCAAATAAATCATAATTTACGCAATTTAATTTGTATTAAACATTTTTGGTATAGTTGTGGATCAATTAAACCTTTATTGAAATTCCAATTAAATTATGTAATTCTTTGAATTCGGTGATTTCGTTGCTCGTTACCAACTCGATTATTTAGTTGGATGAAATATATCTGGGTATTGGGAATTAATCCTTTTTTTCAGTGAATGTAGGTCAGAAATTAAGTTTTTATATGCTCTATAATATCCTTTATAAATTTTGTAATAATAATTTTTTGTATTTACAGCGTGGAGAAGAGTAACGACTAAAAGTACTTAATAGGCTGTAACTTCGGTCTGCGTTTACCGAATTTAACAAACTATGGCTTATTTTAAAGAACGTTTTTATCCTGATTTAAAGTTGATATAAATATTATTAAAACTATAATCAAAATTAGCTCTTAGGCTTCTTCGCCTAACTGATGAGACCCGGAAGGTCGAAAGCATCCATAATGCACCCTAAATATCGTTGGGTTAAGGTGAAACCCGAATCCCAGTTTACTGCTTCGAATTCATTTGACGAAAGCAAAAGAACTTTTGGGATTTCGCAAATCTACTTGTTTCGACTTCGGTTATTCATCTTCAGTCAGGAGGAATACCCTTAGGCAAGTTGGAATTTTTCTGTTTAGAAGTGAATCTACAGAACGTTTTGAGTAAGGATCAAGTCAAAAGTGCAAAGCACAAAAGACAAAAGTCACTAGAAATTGTAGAACTCCGCAGATACCGAACACTGGCACAGCCTTTGTGTCTTTGGTAAAATGAACAAACTTTGTTCTTTGCGTTTGAGAACTACTTCTTGAACCAACAAGATTAAAGTCGTAATCAAAATTAGCTCTTAGGCTTCTTCGCCTAACTGATGAGACCCGGAAGGTCGAAAGCATCCATAATGCACCCTAAATATCGTTGGGTTAAGGTGAAACCCGAATCCCAGTTTACTGCTTCGAATTCATTTGACAAAAGCAAAAGATCTTTTGGGATTTCGCAAATCTCTACGAATTTTGTGGCGCGTTTGACCCTTTTGTTCAAAAGCAAAAGTCTGAGAATTTAAAGAAGTAAAAGTATTATTTGGTTCGAAAACCTGTTAAGTTTGGATACTTGTTTCGACTTCGGTTATTCATCTTCAGTCAGGAGGAATACCCTGAGACAAGTTGGAATTTTTCTGTTTAGAAGTGAATCTACAGAACGTTTTGAGTAAGGACCAAGTCAAAAGTGCATAGCACAAAAGACAAAAGTCACTCGAAATTGTAGAACTTCGCTGATACGGAACACTGGCACAGCCTTTGTGTCTTTGGTAAAATGAACAAACTTTGTTCTTTGCGTTTGAGAACTACTTCTTGAACCAACAAGATTAAAGTCGTAATCAAAATTAGCTCTTAGGCTTCTTCGCCTAACTGATGAGACCCGGAAGGTCGAAAGCATCCATAATGCACCCTAAATATCGTTGGGTTAAGGTGAAACCCGAATCCCAGTTTACTGCTTCGAATTCATTTGACAAAAGCAGAAGATCTTTTGGGATTTCGCAAATCTCCACGAATTTTGTGGCACGTTTGACCCTTTTGTTCAAAAGCAAAAGTTTGAGAATTCAAAGAAGCAAAAGTATTCTTTGGTTCGAAAACTTGTTAAGTTTGGATACTTGTTTCGACTTCGGTTATTCATCTTCAGTCAGGGGGAATACCCTGGGACAAGTTGGAATTTTTCTGTTTAGAAGTGAATCTACAGAACACAAAAGTCACTCGAAATTGTAGAACTCCGCAGATACCGAACACTGGCAGAGCCTCTGTGTCTTTGGTAAAATTAACAAACTTTGTTCATTGGGTTTGAGAACTACTTCTTGAACCAACAAGATTAAAATCATAATCAAAATTAGTTCTTAGGCTTCTTCGCCTAACTGATGAGACCCGGAAGGTCGAAAGCATCCATAATGCATCCTAAATATCGTTGACTTTCTAAGTTTCACAAGCCATTTGACCAACTGGAACGATGGTGGTTCACTAGGATATTTAAGACGAGCATTTTTTTACAACAATTTGGTACCATACACTTCTATGCTTTTTTAAAATTGACCCTGAAAAATTTGCCTTAAATCCCAATCGCAAATTTAAAAGCGTGATGCATTATTGAAAATAAAAAATTAACATTAAAATGACAAGTGAGCTGTCATTTCACTCATAATGTTATGCTGAACCCAAATAAGTAAAAATATACAAGATGTCCCATTTAAAATACCAAAGTCAAAGTCACTTCCGGTCAAGCCGAAAGTGCTAACAAATTGAAAATTATGCCAATAAATGCAGACTCTTATTTCTTATGCATATTCTCAACATTTCATTTTATTATCTATCAATATAAAGAAGTTATAGGCGTGAACGTCTTTTGAAAAACACCCGGTATAGCCAAAAAGCTTTTCCTGTAAGATTTCCACGTTTTAATAAAAGGAAAATTGCAAAACATTGCTAAAAATCCAAATCGAATTACACTCTTCCACTATTTTTGCGACAACTCTTAATAGACAAGAGGTAACTGCTTGCGGGTTTTGCAGTTCTGTTAACTAACTAGTTAGCTATAGAATAGAGTTAGAATGGTTTGATGGTGGCATTTATTTTTTTTTTAATCGAAGCTTGAAGTATATTTTTTTAAAAGTACCCTCCATTATTATTGACCGCGCGAATTATTTTTAATAATATGTATACAAACGTTCAAACACGGTAAAACGTTCTTTAAAATAAGCTATAGTTTGTTAAATTCGGTTAACGCAGACCGAAGTTACAGCTTTTTAAGTACGTTTAAGATAGAATGTTTTTCTTGATGACAGTGCGACATGCGACAGCGACGTGCGACACTGCTGCATGTCGGCGAGTTACTCTAGCAGTAGTCAAATGAATGTAATATTTTACCTATCGACTTGCGGCAACGATATTACGACACCGCGGTTGTCGCTGTGACATGCCGTCGAGAAATAAAAAAATGGTTTCTCAACGGCATCGCATCGCAGTACTGCAGTAGTCCTGTAGCACACTAGTGGAGTAGTTGGTATGTTTTTAAAACGAGAGGGTATTTTCTTGTGGTGATGAAGGCTTTGTCGTTATATCATCTTGAACGGCACTCAAAATATAGTAGTACAAATCACGCGATACTCTGAAATAGGCCTTGAATCGCGTGTCACTATCGCTCAAGTAGCGTTCAATAAAAATGTTGTAACTTCCCTCTCTGTCACGATTCTTGTATATATCAGAATGTTTTTGGATAGGTTCATGACCGTGAAGTAGTAAAGTTAAATTTTCTTCTTCTTCGTCATAGAGCAAGAGAGCCGCAGCAATATTACGACGAATAGTGGTCATCTTGACAACTTTATTGCTCCGAACCTTTTTCTAGACTGAAGTGTAGCATGGTAAAACACACATTTGTCGCAAACTCGCAATCCGCGTCGCCACAGTTCATCGCACGTCGCTATCGCATGTCGCAGTATCGGCAAGTAAAACATTCCACCTTTAGTCGTTACCCTTCTCCACGCTGTTACTATGGTAACTACAAAAAAATTATTATTACAAAATTTATAGAGGATATTACAGAGCATATAAAAACTTGATTTCTGACCCACATTGTATTGCAATTATTAGAACAAATTAAGGACCTTGTATTATAACATAGCGACTACGCACCCTAGCGGTAAAGTTAGGAACTAATTATTTCCAGTGATTTTTTTACTCATATTCATAATGAATTTTTTTACCCCAAAGTCGTAGCATGTATTGTTTTGGAGATATGGCCGCTCGCCATCCGTCGTTGTTCACCCTGTATATTAATTAAGTTAAGGTAATTGCTAGATTAATGATTTTTTGTAACTATAAATAACACTGATCAAATGAGGATAGATGTAAAGCAACGAATATTTTACATGTTATTATCTTAACAAAATAATGGATCTGACTTTTTGCCTCAATTTCATTGAACCGCTATGTTTTCTAAACACGCTTTTTATAATGGAATTAAAGGATAACAAAATATTGAAAATAAATTAGTTTCTTCCTTACCAAATCCCTATCGTGGGAGAGTATACGTGAACCTAATGGTAAAATTGAAATAAGTGGGTCAAGATGATCTCTTATAACGGTTAGCATTATGAAATACAATGAACCAAAGAAGTAAAGAAAAATGTTGTTAATATAAGGTAAGGTGGGGTAAATGCAAAATTGGGGTAAATGTGTTATTGGGTCCTATAATTTACGTCCTTGAGCGTGAGATTGCGCCGCATGTATTAATTTTGTAGTTCAAGTGTCCTCGTCCATTCTGCAATGCGCATATCTATGTTTGTCACTTCAGTAAGACGCCTATAGCTGTGAGATAAACACCTGATTTTGCAGTGAGTTTTCAAATTAGTGTTACACATTTCGGGTTTGATTGGGCCAATATATCGATTCAAATCAGAAATTATAATAAATACATTATTTACGACCGATTTATTTCATGTAGTACATTTGCCCCGAGAGAAATCGGTTTTGGGGTTAATGTAACATGTTTGTAGTGGGTAAACGTAATAGGCTCTGTTACATTTACCCCATTATTTGTTTTCGTTTAAGACTTATGGTTGATAATTTTATTGTTTTAGGCGTCATGGTCAGAACATATGTCAAAAAATCCCAAGGCCCAAAATACAATGAAAACGTATTTTTTAACTTGTTACTTACTTAAAATAAGTGGATAACCATTTACATTTGTGTTTTACTTTAGTTCTTATTTTATTGAAAATGATACCATTAATCATAATTCATTAAAAAGTTTGTAACTCCTTCAGTTATAATGGAATTTAGTTGAAATAAAAACCATATGTAGTAAAAACCGTTCCCTTTACATTTGCCCCGTTTTCGAATCTCATACAGAGTACCTCTTGCAAATACAGGCAGCTATTACATTTGCCCCATTTGCTGGGGTAAATGTAATATGTTGATATTATTAAAAAAAATATGTAAGTATGTAAAATGTAGTTTGAGCTTTTACCAAAATTCCTTCATAAATTAATGGCAAAATTACTAAACACCCCATGGTATTTTTTGCAAAATTTTATTTGAATCATTCATATTTTTTATGAAAGTCCAAAAGTTAACTATTCAAAAAACCAAATGCATTTACCCCACCTTACCTTAATATTAATTTGCTTCCAGAAATATACGGGATGGCGCGCTCTATTCGCGTCGGTCTATTTATGAAAACCGAAGAAAACGTTTCCTTTAATTTCGTCAAATCCATCCTTAGACACGTTTCGCCAAATCGTGGCTCATTAGAAAGACTAGGATCTAACAAAATAAAGGTAGGTACTTGTGTACTACGTAAATGTGGTCAATTTTATTAAAAGCCATACAAATATTTTGAAAGTTTTTATGATAATGGGTATATGGGTCCGTTATGAGCACGTTTTAGAATTATTTTGAATTATACAGGGTTATTCAAAAAAAAGTTTAAGACCCATGACCTTTTCAAATAGCTAAAACTACCTGACATTTTAGGTGCAAGATAACTAAAGTTTTGGAAAAAATCATAAATAAACAACTTACAGAACATGTCGAGCAAAACCGAATTCTTCCGGAAACACAATCGGGCTTTCGGCGTCATCATGGGTGTTCCACCGCTTTAACTAACGTGAGCGATGACATTTTTAGAGCTGCAGAGGATGGGAAGGTTACGGTGTTGGCATTACTAGATTTCTCAAAGGCCTTCGACACTTTAAATCATAAAATTATTCTTGCAATTCTGCACTATATACTATATAGACCTAAGTGAAAGTGCAATAAAGTTTTTTGAAAATTTCCTTACTGGTAGGTCTCAATGTAAAGATCGGAGCAAATGTATCTGCGGAATTACATATTTTCAATAGCGTACCGCAGGGGTCAATTATAAGTCCGCTGTTGTATGCCATTTATACTTCCAATCTTTCCACCGCTCTTAAGAACTGCAAAGATCAGTATTACGGGGATGATGCGCAACTTTATATTTAAATTTGCTCGAGTCTTGTCAAAAATTAAATAACGACCTAGAAAGTCTTATATCTCTTGCTTTAAAACATTCTCTGTTCCTGAATCCTAAAAAATGTTGTCTGATGCTATTCGGTCCAAAGAATGAAGTTATTAACATAAAAAACCAGATTAATATAAAAATTGAGTCTACTGAGCTGGAAATTAAAGACAATGTACGTAACCTTGGGCTCGTATTCGGCAGTTCTTTAAGTTTTGAGAAACATGTTTCAAATTGTATACAACGTGCTTATGTCAGACTGAAATTACTTTACTCCAGTCGACACGATTTGTCGGTGGGACTTAAAAAGATTATGTGTGACTCTCTTATGCTCTCGATCTTCAACCATGCAGATGTAATTTATGGTAATTGTTTAACTCGATTACAAAAAAATAGAATACAAAAAGTACAAAATTCGTGTCTTCGACTTATATTATGGAATTCGTAAATTTGAAAGAATCTTTTATAAATTGAATGAGGCAAAGTGGTTGAACATGGAGAGCAGGAGGACTCAGTTTGTTTCTATCACAGAATTATTGCTTCTAAAACCCCCGCCTATTTGTATAAAAAAATTATATTTCGTTCCAGTGTACATAATATTAACGTTCGTTTTGGACGTTTCATAATGCCACCTTTTCATAGGACTACGTATTTTGAAAGAAGCTTTACGTATAGCATAGCAAATATGTATAATCCCCTTCCAAATATCTTCAAATCAAGAGAGCCTAAAAAATTTTATCCCCATATTTTTTAATGCTTTTTTAATAAACAAGCTAACACTTCAAAATTAGAAACTTATCGTTAATGTTTTTAACAATTGAAAACTACCTAGAGATAATAAAACAATATGTTGGTTGTGTGTTTACCTATAATAAAACTAGTTTTATTTCAAAATTTTTAGAGCTTGTTGCGCCAAATAAAGTAAAACATTTGCTAAAGTCCTGCTAGGGTTGAGTTGTAAAGCAGAATAGGCTAGCCAAAGGGACAGTGTATTACTGAACTTCGCCTTTTTTACATTACACTACACTTACACTTGATACAATATAATAAATTTCAACATTAAAACCTTTGTAATGTGAAAATAAAGACATTATTATTATTATAATAGACTTAAGCAGCTGACTAAAATATGACGTCAGATTTGTCAACCAAAACTGACATGTTCCACCTTTGGTAAAATATTGTAAAAAATGCTACCGAAAAATGACGTCAGACGTGCAGAAGTCATATATTGACGTCCTTACGACCCTTATTTTGTTTACCAAATTGATGCAAATGCTGGTCGTCTCGAGGTCAAATCGACGTATATTTTCGACGTCAGGTTGAGAAATATAACGTCGATGCGGCGTAAAAATGGAAATTGGGTGAGTTTAAAAGAAATGGAATTAATTTTTTTTCTCACACTTACCCTGTACCGGGCGGTCAAATAAGCGAGGACGTCGGCTTTATCTCGGAAACCATTAATCGTACAACTTTTGGAACTATTTTTATATGAGTAAAGTGGTCAAGAGAAATTGCTGGAAATTACTTTTAAGTTCCTCATTTCGCCGCAAGGGGGCACAATTAAAAATTGTTTTTTTAAATTCTAAATTTCTCCGAAAATTCCCATATGAAGGTATAACTATGATTATATCATTGGAAAACTTAGATAATTCTGCATCATTTTGGTTTAAGGCTCATTGGCGTACCGACCTTGATAAGAGTGGGAGAAGCTATTAAAAGTGTAAACATTAAAATCGCTGTAACTTCTAAACGACTTATCCGATTTCACTAAATTTAAGCTTGTTTGGAAGGGGAAAATAAGTATCTTCAATTGCCGTATCCAACAGTACACGATAGTGTTTAATAAAATTGCTAGAGGGCGCAATTTGTAATAATAACAGTTTTTTCGATTTTATCCCGAAAATTCAAATCATACGGTATAACTATGACATCATAATCGAAAAGTAGATGAAATTGGCAGGAAAAGATGTCAAGACCGTAGTTCGATATCTTTGTTCGTTTCAGGGTTATTGCCAAAACAATAACTTTTAATACAAATTGCGCCCTCTAGCAATTTTATTAGAAACTATCGTCTACGTAGATCGTAGATACGACAATTGAAGGTACTTCTAAACAAGCTTAAATTTAGTAAAATCGGTTTAGTCGTTTAGAAGTTACAGCGATTTTAATGTTTACACTTTCACTTATAAGAGTGGAAGAAGCTATTGAAAGTGTAAACATTGAAATCGCTGTACCTTCTAAACGACTAAACCGGTTTTACTATATTTAAGCTTGTTTGGAAGAAAAACGTAAGTACCTTCAATTGTCGTATCCATTGGTACAAGATAGTTTCTATAGTAAAATTGTTAGATGGCGCAATTTGTCTTCAAAATTATTGTTTTGGCAATAACTCTGAAACGAACAAAGATATCGAACTGCGGTCTCCACATCTTGTCTTGCAAATTTCATCTACTTTTCGATTATGATGTCCTAGTTATACCGTATGATTTGAATTTTCAGGATAAAATCGTAAAAACTGTTATTATTATAAATTGCGCTCTCTAGCAATTTTATTAAACACTACCGTGTACTGTTGGATACGGCAATTGAAGATACTTATTTTCCCCTTCCAAACAAGCTTAAATTTAGTGAAATCGGATAAGTCGTTTAGAAGTTACAGCGATTTTAATGTTTACACTTTCAACAGCTTCTCCCACTCTTATCAAGGTCGGTACGCCAATGAGCCTTAGACCAAAATGATGGAGAATTGTATAAGCTTTCTAACCATGTAATCAGAGTTATACCTTAATATGGAAATTTTTGGAGAAATTTAGAATTTAAAAAAACAATTTTTAATTGTGCCCCCTTGCGGCGAAATGAGGAACTTAAAAGTAATTTCCAGCAATTTCTCTTGACCACTTTACTCATAAAAAATTCCGAAAGTTGTACGATTAATGGCTTTCGAGATAAAGCCGACGTCCTCGCTTATTTGACTACCCGGTATATAACCAACCCAAACTATTTACGGTATAGAGCAGATTTATAGCCTAACCGTTATACAAAATTTCGTTATTCACCGTCAAGTAGTCTTGAAGCCTTTGAGTAACAGACAAACAGATACAGTGTCCGCAACAAATGGGATTTTTTTTATTATTAGGTATGGATAAAAACTGAAAAAGCAGTTGGTTTTTGCTTACCTAAAAACCAAAAATGACGTATACTGAAGTAGCTGTACGACTAGCGTTACCTGTCAAATTTGACATTTTTAATAAAATAGATTCAAAAATGCCCTTATTTATCAAAATAACGAAAAACTTTATTCTAGAAAGTTGTTTATTCAGGCATTTTTAGTTTCTGTACAAAATTTTGAGAGTCTAATACAATTTTTATTTTTTGCCAGTTTCTTGAAAATTTTGATTAACACTCGTAGATTAACTTTTATACATCGATGTAAAACCATTTGCCTTTACTTCATTTGTAATCTTATTGCAATTTTGTGTTAAATTTTTGTTTCCAATTATTTATTTTGCTTCAAAAACTGAAATTGTTATTGATCAGTATGTAATGTTTGATGCAAAGTTTTTCTAATTACATCAGTTTTGCCAAAACCGACGTTTCTCATTTTTCTTAAGCTACTAAACAGATGTAAGTACAAACAGAAAATATTAGGAAGCTTTTGTTGAGATTTTACTTAATTAATATTGGATCAAAAAGGATAAATATTAATCGCTCGAAACATTTTATTCAACAAAAATATAGTTTACAAGTAGGCGATGCATTAATAATTAATATTAATAATAAAGAATTCTTTTAACAAACTATTTACTATAATTATTAATAACTATTACATTTCTGTATGTCTGCCCTCCCGTTCTATACAAATTTCAGTTTGTTTTGAAATGTGTCTTATAGCGTTACTTATAAAATCTGGATTTATCTCAGAAATACAAGCGAATACAACGAAAGCTTCCTAATATCTTCTTTTTGTTCATCTGTTTACTAACTTAAGAAAAATGTGAAACGTCGGTTTTGGCAAAACTGATGTAATTAGATAAACTTTGCATCAAACATTACATACTGATCAATAACAATTTCAGTTTTTGAAGCGAAATAAATAATTGGAAACAAAAATTTTACACAAAATTGCATTAAGATTACAAATAAAGTAAAGGCAAATGGTTTTACATCGATGTATAAAAGTTAATCTACGAGGGTTGATCAAAATTTTCAAGAACCTGCAAAAAATAAAAATTGTATCAGACTGTCAAAATTTCGAACAGAAGCTAAAAATACCCGAATAAACAACTTTCTCGAATAAAGTTTTTCGATATTTTGATAAATAAGGGCATTTTTGGACCTATTTTATTAAAAATGTCAAATTTGACAGGTAACGCAAGTCGTGCAGCTGCTTCAGTATACGTCATTTTTGGTTTTTAGGTAAGCAAAAACTAACTGCTTTTTCAATTTTTATCTATACCTAATAATTAAAAAAAAATCCCATTTGATGCGGACTTTCTTGCGGACACTGTAGATAGAGAGACTGAACAGAACATTTTTTTTCGGGTTATAATATATCAAAACATGTTTTTTCCGCAATTACAACAGTTTATCTGGCGGGAAAAGTAAGAAAAAAGTAAAGCGTAAAGCATTTTTAAAAATCTTTGATTAAAAGTCAGGTTGAATTTTTTGCAATATTTTCCATAATAAGCTTTTTTTCAAAACTAGGGCTTTGTATTTTAATGGAAATATAAATAATAAAATAATAATATTTATTTTTTATACCATTTTTCAAAAATTCAGACTTTATTGTAATTTTCCGGTTTTTTTTTTTGGCACTAAAGAGTTGATGCACTAAGTCTTTGAACGCCGATGCTCCAAAAAGATTAGATTGTGATAAGGTGCAGGCAGTTCGAGTCCACTTATACTTCTCAGGTTTCTGCAAGCATATATATGCATTTTTTGTCAATTTTATAATAAAATGCATACTTTCATATATTATTATTCAGAGAGCATATTATTTTTATGTTTTCGGCTTAGCAAAAAATTTAAAACGTTAAATGTTGAATGTCCAGTTCGGTACTTATTTCAGGGATTTTCCGATCTGAAGATTATAATAATTATATTACATTTTGGTTGTACACAAGGTATTTATTGGGGGTTTCCGGGGTTTGCAGGTATATTGTTAGGGGTTGTTTATTGTCACTTAATGATGTGTTATTATTACCTGCATAACAAACTGTATTTATATCGATTTGTAATACATACTTCTGTTTAAATTTATGCCTGACGGTATGGAGTAGTTTTAGTGCAAGTGCGAGGTGCATTTCTGCAAACCTAATTTTGTGATCCCTGATATAAACGTTGTCTAGAAGTGTCCTTATATTCAAGGTTTATTTGTGTTTATTTTCCCCTTAACCATAAAGTCCTCTGTTGTTATTAACATATTTTATAATAAACAAAAACAAATCTTATTTGGTTTTACGTAGTTGTAGAAATAAATGTTTTCATATAAAAAACATTATCGCTAATTTTTGTGTTTATTAAGCCTTAATCCCAACCGATATAATTCTTTCATTTTCTTTTTTATTATGGTGATAGTCTGGGACAAAATATCCATAGGCTAAAAACCATCAACTGGCCATATTAAAGAATTCTAATAAAAAATTAAATAAAATGGAGAATATGCCACTAAGGGCCAATCCTAAAAACAGTAGCTCAGAAAAAGGTAACTTAGTAGTAGCTATACTACCAGTGATGAAAATATTTTTTTATAGCTGGCAGACAATTTTTAGGGATAAAAGCAATACTTTTTAACTAGATGACCACAATTAATTACAAAATCATATTTTTTTAATAAATAAAAGATTCAAATAAGTATAGCGGGAATGAGGGCCGGTAATAAAATAACACAATTGTATTTATCTCAACGTTTCGTTTTATATAAAAACTTTATCATGGGTCTGAAAAGAGAGAGAGAAGACAATTACAATAAATTAATGCGATAAAATTCAAAATACAATGTTTTGAAAAATCGACAAATATAACAAAACAAGACAACCGACTGTGAAGTTGATTCTCTTCTCACCACAAAATTAGAGGTACTAATGTCTCCCGTACTCATTAAACATATTTTTATATTTATTTAAGATCCCAGAGTAGCAAGCACTCAAATTATTTGTGTCAGTTCTAAAATTAATTAAATTAGTTTAGTTAATTAATATTATTTCACTAATATTTTTCTTTATGTAATTACTTTCTCTGCCGAATACTCGTGGGTGGGAAAAATCAAAGTCATGGCCCGTTAGATAGTGATGGAGACTCAGTGCTGTTGATCTGATTGGTCTACCCTACTACAATCATACTTGAGTTGTCTATGTATGTCTTTAAACAGTTGTTTAGTTTGGCCACAATAAAACGTATTGTTACACTGCTTAAATGGAATGTCATAAACTATGTTTGTCCATGTCCAGTTAAAATTCCATCCTGTATATTATTGTACTGTTCAAAGGTAGTTGTAGTGGTGTGACTTAGAAACCTATGAAGTATGAGTAGGCCGCGATAATTATTTTTTCCTCGAACTACTCTAACTGCCTGCACCCTGTCACAACCTCCTCTTTTTGGAGAATCGGCGTTCAAAGACTTAGTGCATCAACTCTTGAGTGCCTAAAAAACCCGGAAAATTACAATAAAGTTTAAAAACTCCGGTGCGAATTTTTGAAAAAACTTTTTGAAAACTAAATATATTCTATTATTCAAATTTCCATTAAAATACAAAATCCAAGTTTTGAAAAAAAACTTATTATGGAAAATATTGCAAAAAATTCAACCTGACTTAATGAAAGATTTTTAAAAAATTGCTTTGTACAGGCTTAAAGACCTTTTAATTGGTATGTACCTAATGTGTATTTGTTATTAAATGATATTTTTCATGTATATTTTATCTAAACAACAACTATTTATTTAATGGCCAAAGTATACTGATTAGGGACCTACTGCCTCATTTTAATTGTTGCTATATAGTCAGATCTGGTCTTAACGTGCGGGTCCAAAGGTCACTGATCCTATGCGTCAAATCAGACAACACAGAGGCTATCAAAATGTTGTGAGATTATTTACAAATATACCGAAGGAAGGAAAAATAGTTTCATTATTTTAGCTATCGCGAAGATAGCCACATATACACTAATATTATTAGTTTTGTAAAAATTATGTACAGGGGAGTTGAAAAAGTTAAAAAAAAATTATATAATCGTTAATTATATACCTACTGTACCCTTTAATTAAAAACGACAATAATAAACAGTGCAATTTATTTTAACAATTTTACTACTAAAACCTAAAAATACAATGGCATTTAGTCTGATAAACTATTTCGATAATGAAAGGAAAAGTGGAAATTCGCAAACTAATATGCAGGAAACCGTAATAAAAACACTGGGAATTAGTTTAAGGACTATGCAGAATAATGTGCATGAAAAAAAAAGCATTATATAATACCCAAGAATACTAAAAAGTGTAAACGAAAAACACCGTTTATAATTATAGCCTAAAAACTCTCATCGTCACTTATAAAATCTGAAAAGTCCTCGTCGTCTGAGTCGTCTTCGAATGGAGCAATTATCATTGGCGCTACTTCGACATCTAGTACTTGTTCTCGATCCCACCAATCCCTTATTAATATTTCTGTATGTTCCACCGATTTCTTCCAGTACTCTTGTGTAATATGATCTAACGAATCTTGCCAAACTATTTGTAGTTGGTCGGATTTAAGACCACCACCTACATGTTTTTCATAATAAGACTTTGCACCAGCCCATATTAATTCTATTGCGTTAAACTGGCAATGATATGGCGGCAGTCGTAGAACCTCATGACCATATTCACGCAGTATTTCATCTACCGCGTATATTTTGGGTTCTTTAAGACACTTTGCTATTGATAGGAGTTCCGATTTAAGCATATTTGGTAAAGGATTTTGGTTGTGTTTTTCCAGCCACTCATAAATATCGCTTTTCCTCCAAGATGAAGTAGGCTGTTTATTTAAAATTCTTGAATGATATGATGCATTATCTAATACAATTAAAGACGGAGCATCCAACTTTGGTATCAATTGAACTTTTAACCATTTTTCAAACATTTCGCAATTCATATTATCATGATAGTCAGCACTTTTTGATGTTGAAGAAAAAATTAAACTCGCACCTGCAACATATCCTGTTGCAGAACCGGCATGCAAAATAATAAAACGCTTTCCCGTACCGCACCTCTTTTTCCTTTTAACACTTTTTACAGACTCATCTTGCCAAGATTTTGAACCACTTCCATTCGAAAATATCCACGTTTCGTCTAAAAATACCACTTTTCTAAATTTCGATTTGTAATTGTCTAATAGCTGATCATTTTAGAGTACCTAGAAGTACTGTTCAAGGAATTGTAAAAAAATGGCGCCATCATCAAATACTTGAAACGTCTGTTGGGTCTGGTTTAAAAAATAGAAAATCATCAAATGAAGACCGAAATTTGGTGGAGTAATAAAGGCAAAATCCATTTGAAACTGCAGTATTCGCTATGCACATAACAGGATCCCCTGCTTCATCTGGAACTGCGTAACGCCGAGTAAGACAATGTTCCGAATTAAGAAATCGACCAGCTGCATCCAAATCGTTTTTAAAAAATAGTGATAAGGAACAAAGAATTGCGTTTGTTGCGTTGTTTCCTCCAAGATGAAGTAGGCTGTTTATTTAAAATTCTTGAATGACATGATGCATTATCTAATACAATTAAAGACGGAGCATCCAAATTTGGTATCAATTGAACTTTTAACCATTTTTCAAACATTTCGCAATTCATATTATCATGATAGTCAGCACTTTTTGATGTTGATGAAAAAATTAAACTCGCACCTGCAACATATCCTGTTGCAGAACCGGCATGCAAAATAATAAAACGCTTTCCCGTACCGCATCTCTTTTTCCTTTTAACACTTTTTACAGACTCATCTTGCCAAGATTTTGAACCACTTCCATTCGAAAATATCCACGTTTTGTCTAAAAATACCACTTTTCTAAATTTCGATTTGTAATTGTCCGTATATTTTTTTAAAAACTGAACACGCTGACTCACTATCTGTGGCTGCTCACATAAAAATCTTCGGTTACAGTATTTTTTATAGCGAAAACCTACATTTTTTATTAATTTTGATAACGCTTCAAGTCCAATTTCCAAAACACCCCGAATTTGTAATGTTTTTTGTAAAACTGGAAGAGTTACATTGGTTTTTGATTTGTATAAATCGTAAATCACATTTCGAACTCCCATTTTAATATTTTCGCTTAAATCCTCAGTCTTTGGCTTTCATCGTTTACACTTTTTAGTATTCTTAGGTATTATGTTATGTTTTGTTTCATGCACAATTTTCTGCACAGTCCTTAAACTAATTCCCAGTGCTTTGGCTACTGTTTCCTGAATATTGGTTGGCGAATTTCCACTTTTTCTTTCATTTTCGAAATAATTTATCAGATTAGGTACCATTTTTTTGATTGGGGATGCAAAAACCCAGAAAATTGTTTCATTTTGTCACAAACTGTCAAAGTCACAAAACTGGCATATTTAAAATAAAACGTAGCTGGTGCTATTATAAGCTTTTTTAGAATCGCTGGAAAGTAAATACATATCATTTTTTTTCATGTCAAAATGGAATAAGTCTGTCTCATTTATCTATCGTATTTTATTTAGAGGGTAAAATTAAAAGCAAGTAAAGAAAACAAAAACTGAGAGTATGTCTTTCTTGAATCGTATGACCCGCACGATAAGACCAGATCCGACTATAACTGTATTTGTATTTTTAATTTTAGCGCATTAATTTATTGTAATTGTCTTTTCTCTCTCTTTTCAGACCCTTAATATAGTTTTTATATAAAACAAAAAGTTGGGATAAATACAATTGTGTCATTTCATTGCCTGCCCTCATACCCCCTATAGTTATTCGAATCTACTAGTAAGGGCGCTATACTTACCTAACTAAATAAAATATATTTTTTACAAATACATAATATATTTTTTAAGCACAATAATTGAGTTGTCTTTTAGCAACAACAAAATAATATTTAAAAAACGACCATATTGAGGTTAAAAAGTCATTTCAAAAAAATGCTGGTAGTTACAAAAGAGTTGTTTTTTCGGCGCCTATTTAATGCAGATTTATTGCTACTGCTAATGGATTTCTAGCTACGGTTAATTGAGTTTTCTCTCAGTGCATAGTTCTGTATTATTTCAGCAAATAAAAAGGCTTTCTAATACTAAATTTATTCCAGTTAAAAATTCCACCCTGTTCGCTCTTAAATATGTGATCTTAATTAATATAAGATATAAAAAACTTACTTGAACACCTTCCGCTTTGTTATGTAGAGTATCGTACACATCAAATTTCCTATTTTCATGGTTTTTCATGCATAAAGCGCGTCTCTTATTTTCGTTTACATTTTTTGAATTCAAAATGTTCGCCATTTTTTTCACAAATAAAAATCTTTCAAGTTTATCGTCTTAAACCGCTCGATTTTATTGATATAAACGGTGTCACACAGTTGAAATTCGGCACGGAATTTATCACAACTGAAGTTAAAAGATTGCACTCAAAATGATTATATACCTATTAATTCACCGTGGAGATGCTCAAACACGATGTGCATGTATATCAATAGGCGAATGTAATAGGATAATAAAACTTAAACAGCAATTACATGTTAAAAACATATTAACATAAAACGTATTAAGGTTTTATTTATTAAAATTTGATTTTTTTAATGGTTCCATTTTTCACGTATGTTATAAAGAAACCATTGGATCTTTTTCACGACATCGACTGAGTTTTGAAATTAATCCTCTTTTATGTCAGGATGTGGTATCAAGAATATATTTAATTATGTTAATATGTTTGGTACAGTTGACGACAGATAATTTCGTACCCTAAACTGTGACACTATAAATGCAACTTTTTTACCTTTATTACCTTTATACTGTGTTAATTGTTATCATGATATCTGTCAAAGTATTGTCATTATCAGGCTAGGATAACTTAAATGGTGAAGGTCGTCCCCTGTTCGTTTAATTTAGCCCCCGGTCGCTAGTGGCGCTATTGTAGGAATTTTGTTTTATAAGGTTGTTCATCTCCTAACGTTAGTAGGAACAGTATATTCATTTAGAAGAGAATGGCCAACATTCTGTACCTCTCTCTCTCTCTCTGTACCTTCATAATATGTGCGAGAAAGATAAAAATATGGCTTGTTGTGACAGATCCTGAAGTCTTACCTGGACTGGTGAAAGATTGTCATTGTCATTTTATGATTGATTTGTAAAATATATAAAAATAAAGTTATTATTAAATAATTATTTATATATAATTTATAAACTTAACATGGCGCAGTCGGTAGTTTGAGAATCGTAAATAGGTATATATTTAATATGTCGCGACCAAAGAAATCGGGAAGAAAAACCAAGGCAATTAACAAAAGCGTGGAACCTCCTGAAGACTTCATTCATGTCGCCCAACGATTGGAAAGTACAGCGAAAGCTAATAAAGATATAGAAATAAACTTTACTTCGCAACTTAATGAACTACAAGGTACAATAACTAGTTTATTAAATAAAAACTTTGAAAACAACACGGAATTGTTAGAAAAATCTACAGAAAATAATAATATAATCATGTAAGCTGTTTTTTTATGTAAACCATATTTAGGTATGTAAATATCTAATATTAATAAATCTTGTCGCCATATCATTGTTATAATTTCCTTTCGTTCTCCCAAATTATTTTAACTTGAATCAGATGTTTCGCGCTTCAAACTTTTCCGTTAAGTTGGAAGCGCGAAAATTTGAATTCAAAGTAATAATAAAATTTAAATTTTTATGCTTGGCGCCTACCCCCACCACGACTATATTTAGTTTCGCCCCCGGTCGCATGTGGCGCTATCAGGGAACCAATTTAGTATGTTAAGTTGCCTATCTATCCTTGAGAGCGCGCAACTCGCTTGTGTATGGTCATTATCTTATTTGATTTAAAAATGCCTCATTTAAGTATTATTAAAAAAGCAAGAATAATATGTTTAGTAGAAATAGGGTGGTCTTATGGAAAAATAGCTGATCATTTTAGAGTACCTAGAAGTACTGTTCAAGGAATTGTAAAAAAATGGCGCCATCATCAAATACTTGAAACGTCTGTTGGGTCTGGTTTAAAAAATAGAAAATCATCAAATGAAGACCGAAATTTGGTGGAGTAATAAAGGCAAAATCCATTTGAAACTGCAGTATTCGCTATGCATATAACAGGATCCCCTGCTTCATCTGGAACTGCGCAACGCCGAGTAAGACAATGTTCCGAATTAAGAAATCTACCAGCTGCATCCAAATCGTTTTTAAAAAATAGTGATAAGGAACAAAGAATTGCGTTTGCTATGCAATGTTTACCAGAAAATGATTTTTTTGGCATAATGTTATCTTTTCCTATGAGAAAACTTTTCAGTCTACATATAATGAAAGGATTCGAGACCACTAAATTCCCGATATGATGAGAAGTAGGGGAGAGTGGGGCAACTTCGACATGTTAAGCTTTTTTAGGGTTTAAAAAATAATTGCTTTTGAAAAAAATAAATAAAGCGTTACTTGAGCATAGAACAAACATTTCGGAATCAAATTACTGTAGGCACATAAAGGAAAAAGAAAAAAAAATACAAAAAAAAATTATTTTAAAATTATAATGTTAATTGGCGAACTTGCCCCCATCCGTGGGGCAAGTTGGACAGAAGTTGGACAGAAATTTTAACGAAAACTTAAATTTAATTTCTGAAAACCGGTTTGTATCGTCCTTTTTGGTGTTCGTCTGGCACGTCTTCTTCGTCCAACCAAAAGCGAATTGTATTTCGTGGAACGCCGAATTTTCCTGCAATTGCACTAAGATTTATTTCGCCCTTTTTTGCTTCTGCTACAGCACTTTGCAGCTGCTTTTCTTCATAGTAGATTGTTTTTTTTTTATAATTTCGTACCATATTTACAACCTGAAAACAAAATATTAAAACTTAACGCAAGTGGGGCAAGTTCGACAGCGTCGAATTTGCCCCACTAGACATTCGACAAAGTTGCCCCACTTGTGCGGAATATAAAAAAATGTTACACAATATTATATAGGTGTCACACTTACTGCCTACTAAGTCGTACTGTCAATAGAAATTGATAAAGTTACAGGGTAAAAATTAACATATAAAGCACACTGCCCTATCTGATCAAAAACTTGATAATAATACTAGTCAATTCTTAGATCGATATTGTAAATAACTCGCTTTTTACGTTTTGCGCCCAAATGTTGCAACCACCTCGTTGAAAGTTAGAGCACAACTGACCGTTTATTCGGCGCGCCAGTCGAGCTTGGTGGGGTATTTCCCAAGGCTAAGAAATCAGAGCCAGGCTCATTGACGAACTTGCCCCGCCTGTCGAAGTTGCCCCACTCTCCCCTATACACAAAAAAAGGCTAACTAGTGGACGTTTCTCCGATAATGTGTGGGCATGGATAAGTGTTTACGGTGCAGGTGTAGGTTAGAATATTGGTGGAACACTAAACAGTACTATATATATCTTCATATTTTGGAAAATGGTTTTCTTCCTTCTGCCTCGTTTTTGAAGGAAATAACTTTATATTTCAGCAGGATAACTGCCCTGCGCATACTGCACGAAATATAGGAAACTGGTTTAGACAAAACGACGTAACATGTCTGCCTTGGTGATCAAGAAGTCCTGATTTAAATCCAATAAAAAATGATTGGGGTTTAATGGTAAACAAATGTACAAAATAAATTTTAAACCATAGAATGAAATAGAATAATAGAGTTATTTGATAAAACAGAAGAAATTTGGGAAGGGCTAACTCCGGATTACACCAGAAGTATTATTTTGTCAATGCCAAGAATATTACGATTAGTGTTAGAATCCAATGGCGCAGCAATTAAATATTCGTATTTTGTTTGTTGTTTGCTAATAAATTTATCTTTTTTGGATTTATACTTTTGTAGTTTTCCTGATATTACTTTATAATTTTTTTTATTTTGCTGCTGTAATTTAAACACAAGAATATTTAGAAACAAGCCTTATTACTTATGGTAAAAATCGTACATACAATAATTTACAGCTATGTACATAGCGGGTGTTCTATCCAGGTATAAGCACCAAGGTGAGAAACCCGTTTTACCCAATTTTGTTGTAATTGAGCTATGTATAGGTGGAGTGTACGAATTTATATGTCGTCAACTGTACATAATTATGTCTTACTTAAAAATATTGTGGTTTCCAAATTATTATCAAATTCCAACCGAATCAAGTTTAAAACACATTACTAAGTACGGAATAAATTAATGAATTTTAAAACCTCTTTCTGTATGGCTCACCCTTGAGGGAGTGAGTAAAATTTCTCTAAGAACACGCCACATCGTGGCTACGTAACCTGTCATTTATGACACCCTGTTGAAATCTGGTGTATTTTACTTTAAGATATTGGCGACAGAGACTAGACTAGGCTGAGGTCTTTTACCATCGCTGTCACAATACTTTAAACTTGTACGGGGATCTTAATTGTTTATTCGCATAATGGCTTGCAAAAATACAGCGTTCATTTTATTTACAATTGAAATATCGAACTTAACGTACGATAATTTAAAAGTTATAGCGTTACCACATTCTTGGATAATCCTTTCTTGTAATTGTTCTAAATTTGCAACTGGTGTTTTAAAAATAGTGTTCTTTAAATGAGGAAAAACGAAGTAATCCATAACCGTTAAACAAGATGATCTAGGTGGGAATTCAATGTCTGATCGAAAACTGATCAATCTGTCGTCGAAAAAATTGCGTAAGTAGTTAATAGTTTCGGCGGCTGTATGGGCGGTTGCACCATCCTGTTGAAAATATGCACAGCGTAGTTCGTCGTCAAGTAATTGCTCCACAAAATATGGTTTCATAATATTGTCTCTATACCGCTGGGCTGGAACTGTGTAATGGAAAAAAAATGGGACCAACAATTCTTCTTCGGGAAACAGCTAACCAGACACCAATTTTTTGAGGGTGCAATGTGGACAAAAAAATGGGGATTTTCACTACTCCACATGCGTGTATTTTGAGAATTCAGATAACCGGAGAGGTGGAACCAGGCCTTATCCGAAAAAATGTCAGGTCTAATAAATCATTTATTTCCAATACATTTTGGGTAAACCATTCAGAGTAATTCCTGCGTCTTTCAAAATCTGCGGCTTGTATTTCTTGGAATACTTGCACTTTATAAGGAAATAAATTTAGCTGCTTCTTAAGAATAGTCCTGCATGTTCCATAAGATCTTTCCACTCCTTGGGACAAACGTCTTATACAATTTGTTGGCGTATTTTGCATTATTTCACGAACGTCTGCAACAAGTTCTTCTGTTCTTACAGATGGTCTTCCTGCTCCTTTTTTGTGTTGTATAGAACCTGTTTCCATAAACACAGCCACGGTTCTTTTCAGGCAATGATAAAAAGCCCCAGCAATAAAAGCAACGCTAGGAAAATGTTCGTGAAAATCGCCCATGCACAAACCCGGATTGTATTGCCACTCACCATTTACTCTAACCCCGTTTCGGGTTTGTTCGGGTTTGTTCGAATGAATGTTTTGTGCTGTTCCGTAAAGCCCATTGTGTGAATTGTTCAAGAAATTGGAAAAATTAGCGAGGAATCAAATTACTTGTAACGACTGTCAAAGATGACGGAATAACTAATTGTTTCTTAATTCAGGTAGTTACTGACCCAACCCAACAGGTATTAAGCTCTACGGCTAAGCATTACGTCTTTAGATGCAAGGCCCTCTTTGATGCAAATAATTTTTGCTCGCACGGTATAAGAGTTTCGCCGCCCAAATATTGTAGCTACGAATCTAATCAAGCAGCAAGCGACCAGCGGTGCGCCTGCGCATATCTCGCGAGCAATGCAGCGTTGCCCTATTAAAATTAACGTTTACGGCGTAGTACAAAACCGCCAAATGCCATGTGGATTAGCTCTTATTGAGCCCAAGGCTTGGCGACCTATTGTACCGTAATGAAAATAACTAATGTAATAATATAAAATTTATAATTGCAAATAATGATGATAAATAAAATGTTTGTTAGTGGAAATAGGAGAGTTAATTAAACAAAACTGGTTATTCTACTCACCATTCAACTTAAATAATAAAAACCAAGAAAATTTAGGCTCTGAAACCTGACGCGTGAGCTTGCTACGGCCACTACTAAACTGGGAACTTTTAGAAACAAATCGAGATTAGCTGTTAATGTCACATGTGGCGTTCCGACACGCATTGTTTTTAGTAAAAGCTGACTCTATAACAAAACTGAATTTAACTATTTATTGGAAGGGGAGGGAATGTTTAGAATGTTAATTTTTTTTTAATTCTTAAAAACGAACAAAAATAAATAGTAGGTATTTGCTTAAACATAAAGTATTATTTTTCAAATGAACTGGTCATCAGAAAGTTCGACAAATTATTTTTCATCACACATCTTTATTACAGGTCTGTAGTGCGAAAACGACATCATGGATTTTAATGCGGTTTGCAGTGTGTGAACGATTGTTTCTGGCAGATTAATAGTATGGTACGCCTAAAACATAATTAATGCACTTTATTATTATACAGGGTCAGTTGAAATAACCGGGACGGCTAATTTTCTTCAAAACTACCAAGGCTAAATCAATGAATTTTGGTACAGGTGGATAACTTAAAAAATTGAATTGAAAATTAACAATTGCGACGTTGCCAGATTTTTAGTTTTTCTGTAGCTATAAGTCGGAAATAATAGTCAGTGACGTCAGTCACTAGTTCGGAAATAACACAATAAGAGCGGCTTAAAATAATAAATACATCTTTATATGAAATGCTCGCAAAATGCCGCTTATTCTAAAGAGGGCACCAGCGTGTCGACACAAAACGTGCATCGCTGCCAAATTCATTGTGGCCCGTTACAGGAGCTTACGCGGAGCATTTGACGCAGTTCTATGTTAACAGAGGTTCGCGATCAACGGACGTAATTGTACTGATATTTTACGACTACCAGGTGGACGTTGCAACGTTGTAACAGTAAACGAGCATGGGCCTTGTCGAGGCCTGTTGAATAGGCGCGCTTACGGGTTTAGGTAATTGTTTTGTTTTTGTATTGTCACGAATCTATCTTCGTGGTTCAGGGACGTAGACAGGAGAATGAAAGTCTGGAGTCTATAAAACTGGTCGTCTATTGAATCCTTCTTTTACCCTAATAGGAAAACCAGCATGTCCGTAGTCTTATTCGTGTAAGGGGCTATCGGGTTGGCAGGCGTGTCACTTGGCGAGGGCCAAGGCTTGTCACCTGTTGATGAACTGAAGAGTGGGTGCGTCACTTGACGATGGTCAAGGATTGTCACCTATTGTTTGAACTAAAGAGTGGGTGCGGCACTTGACGATGGTCAAGGATAGTCACCTAGTGATGAATTGATCGAGCGGTAGGCTTCGATGTCTGCTGCTTGAGCTGGCCCAGTTTATATAGCCGAATATACGCTGAGATTGCAACGCACTTGACCCTGACTGGCGTACAGTTGGTTGCGATTTCAACAACGCACAGTGGTCGAGTATCCTAAATATACCGGACCACTGTGAGTTTTAGTTGACAGTATTGTTAATTCAAAATATTAATTTGTAAAATGGAACAGGGCGAAGCTTCGACCAGTCTTGGCCCCCTTGCGAAAAAAGGTGAATAGAGATTTAACTATGGCCAAACATGCGTTGGTAAAAACCGTTTATGAAAGTATTCGTACTCGAAATCCCGATTTAGGCGCGGAGGATACAGCAGAATTGTACGGAAATTTAACACAATTATCTTCTCGGACAGTTTTCATATCACTTTACGTTGATAAAAAGAAGGAAAAAAAGAAACAAGAAGTAGAAAGAAAGTAATTCTTCTTCGTTTTCGAATCTAGGAAGACTGGCGACTACCATGAGGATATGAATGCTGAAGTGTTTGAAAAGTGGTTTGCGTCCGTATTGATGTGCGTGGAGCCCGGTTCGGTAATCGTAATAGAAAATGCGCCCTATCACAGTCAGCGAGTAGAAAGAATACCCACTTCTGCTTGGCGAAAAGCCGACATAATCGACTGGTTAAAATCAAAAGACAACATACCATTTGGTGAAAATATGCTTAAAGTACAATTGCTTGATATTGTCCGTGGTCATAAAGACAAGTATATTAAAGATGTTGTCGACGAAATGGCGGATAAACGTGGTGTTACTCTATTGCGATTACCGCCATATCATTGTGAATGAAACCCTATCGAACTTATACGGGCCCAGATAAAAGGTGAAGTTGCCAAAAAAAACACAACATTTAAATTAAATGACGTTAAATCTTAAACGAAGCTAATGATAACGTTACAGCTGATAATTGGCAGAAGTGTATCGGACATGTGATAAAACAATAACAAAAAATGTGAGATTCGGATACTACGGTCGAAGTTGTAGTTGAACCTCTTATTATCAATCTTGGTTCCGAAAGTAGTGATAGTAATGAGTCTGAGTCAAATTCTGATCAAACCTCCGATAACGAGTGATAAACTTAAAATTTTATTGATTTTTGATTTAAACTTTTGATGCAACTTTCAATATGATGTTTTATAAGAAAAATGCCTTATCATCCACGACTCTTTTTTCCAAGGCTTAATAAATACATATTACATATTACATAATAATATACACTATTTGTTTGTATTACAATTTTGTTTCTTATTACTAGACCTAATTTTGAAAATACGTTTTTTTGCATATTTTTGACTAAAATCATGCATTGTTACGCGCATAAACTTTTATTTTTTTAAGTGCATATTTGTTTAAGTCTACTTATTACTATTCCATTATAGTTATAATAAAAAATTAATTTACAAAGAAATTGTACCCGCCACTGGAATTTCCTTCTCTCGTTCTTTACCCCTCTTGGTGCGCCCTAAAACTAAGAATGAGTCACTGACTATTATTTGCGACTTAGGCTGGTTGCCCACAGGACGGTAACGGCACGATTTGTCGCGCGCGGTATATCGCGCCGCATCCGCTGCGCGCTCGCCCACTACACGGTATATCGTGCGAAACTTGCTTAGATTAATATTCCGTGTTGCCAGATCAATTCTGGTCAGTTGTTGCTATGAGCTTAGAAGTGAAGGATTGAAGAAAAGTAATTTTATTGGCGATGGTTTCACGTAGGCGCCGAAGAAGGCTATCAAAAGACAAAGGCAATATTGGGTCCATCCCATTTTGAGGCTCAGATTTGTGGAAGGGGCGTTTTATACATTATTTGCAAAAATTAGAGAGTGCTCTTCGGTGTCGTTACCGTCCTGTGGGCCACCAGCCTTATAGTATAGGTACATTATGTCGACCAACCTTCCATTTCACATTATTTGAAACGTTTTTAAATGGAAATCGATTGGATTTTTTTAGAGTTAGAGTTGTAACTAATTAACTTTTTTCCCATAGAACTATTTGAGATAAAAATTTGATACTATCAGGAAAAGGTA
Organism: Polydrusus pterygomalis; assembly: GCA_963969555.1. Classification (NCBI taxonomy): domain Eukaryota; kingdom Metazoa; phylum Arthropoda; class Insecta; order Coleoptera; family Curculionidae; genus Polydrusus; species Polydrusus pterygomalis. The sequence continues at coordinate 77,187,206 of OZ018377.1, forward strand.
ATGTTTATGGGAAGAATCGAATTCAATAAAAAAAAAGAGTAGTGTTACATTTGAAAAAAAAAACATTACTTGAGTTACAGAAAAAACTAAAAATCTGGCAACGTCGCAATTGTCAATTTAATTTTTTAAGTTATCCACCTGTACTAAAATTCATTGATTTATCCTTGGTACTTTTGAATGAAATTAGCCGTTCCGGTTAATTCAACTAACCCTGTATACTTTAGGATGGAAAAAAAACAGCGCAAGAAATTAAAAATTTCAAGTACCTATGTCACAGTTTTTAGTAGTTATATTTTAACGTCGTTTTTAATATCTCGGGAGAAATCGGTAATTTTTTTATTTTATACCCTAGGTTAAGAATTTATCCTATTTAAAATAATACCAGTTCATTTGGAACTGATGACTGCTTACGGATTTTTTTTTCTATTCAATGCATTCATTTGATTTATTTCTTAAAAAAAAAAATAATAAATGACCCTAAGATATTATGTGCCGGGTGTCCCAAATTGCAAAGAATATGATAAAATTATGCTAATAGAGTTATTCAAATATAAAAAGTTTGAACTAAGATATTTAAGCTATAAAAAGTTAATACCTTTTCGTAAAAACATCGTTCCTATGCTTTAGTCGATGTATTCATACCAAATTTTTCTTCTAAACGGGAGTTAGGTATATTACTTTATAGCAAATTATTTTAAATAAAATACCTTTAACCTTATAACGGCTGTCATAAAGCATGTAGAAATTTAACTAAATTCGTTATTAAAACTGACACGTCATAGCTAATTAGAACCCTTATTATTATTAAAAGCGAATATTGTGGTATCTCGGACAAGTATGTACCTGTTTTTTAAATGGGAATACACAGTTAGCGATGGGCGGATCGGATCTGAGCCGGATCGGTGAGTCGGATCTTAAGAAAGATTCATACTGATCCGACTCTCAAAATAAAATAGACGGATCACGGATCTGACGGATCTATTTGATTTGATTGTCGACCGCTAGGTTCACGTTCGGCGTAGGGATAGAATTCACTGCTACGGCACCACGAGCTGCGATGGAGAGTGGCTCGTGGCTCTCGGATCCGTTAAAAGATTTTTTAAAGTCGTTCCGATGCCTGACATGCGGGTCGCAGCGTTGGAAAAGAAAACGAAGCGTGGCGATTTATTACTGTTGTGTTTATTGTATTGTGGGTTGCGTCACTTATTTCTTGATGATTTCATAGAGTCTGGAATATAAGTTTTTTCTGTGAAACCACCATATTAAAGAATCTTCGTATCTTTTAATAAGCGGTTCATTTAAATGTTTGTCCATTTCTGTGATCACTGGGGGGTTCTTATTTTTTGAATAATGTTAAATGGCGCTACCGCGTAAGATCGTTTAAAATAATGATCAATGACACGGATCGTGACTCAGAATAACCGAGCCGAGAACCGATAGGATTTTCTTTATGATTTTTGGGATAAGACCTGGGATCCGGCTCATTGAGTCGGATCTTTGTGCTGATTCGGATTTGGTGACCCGAATCCCAAAATAGATCCGTCTTGCCCACCACTATACACAGTGATCCAAGCACAATGGATAACCTGGGGCGGGTAGACCAAGACGGCCATTTCGTCCTTGTTAGGACTCTACGGGCAGCCATGATCCACGCAATTCCGACACAGCGGTAAGATGCATGGGTCTATACCTCAGACCAAGCACTATAGACAAAGCATGCCACTCATTGCCATTCATGAAAGAGGGGTTGTTGTGTTGACAAATTTCAAGTCACATTGCGATGCAACAGCGATACAAGTAAGTCCCCCACCACTATAAGGGGTGATCAATCGGGGCGCGCGAAGAACCGGACGAAATGGAGGGGATACGTCTTGTAAAGCGCTTCGACAAGGAGTGTCGAACGTCGAACGGCGATCACAGCCGTATTGCTACTACAGTGCGTAAATTCTTATACTGTGAACATAAAACTGTTTTTATGGCCAGATGTAAATAGCTTTGTCTATAGTGCTTGGTCTGAGGTCTATACGGTAATTTCAATTTCTGTGCTAAAAACAGCAGCTTGTAAAAAAATTAAAATAATTCCAGTCTTAGGACTTGAAAAGAAAAACTGCCAAAACTGTCCGGATAAAGCGACTTAAGCATAAGAACAATGTTTTTACGAAAAGGTATTAACCTTTTATAGCTTAAAAATCTTGGTTCAAACCAATGATCTGCTAGCTATAGATGCCGCACGCCATTCATAAACGCTATTTAAATCTGCTGCCAAAATCGTTTGTAGGAGAGAGGAGGTGAAGTCTTCCCCCCGGCCGGGAGTGGGGATTACGTTGCCGCCATTAGAATTTTACCTCGTTACTATGCGCTATCATATGGTCACAGCGGCGTCTCGTGTCAGGGTTCACAATAAAATATAATTATCCAATCTGAAATCAAATATTTTTTAACGTTTGTGAAAAAAGGGTTTGTAGAACAGTAAAGTTTAATGTATGAGAGAAAAAATGGTCCGCGGAGCAGTAAAATTTAATGTAAGGTAATAACTATTTATTGTAATAATTATTATAAGAAAAACTTTGGATAGCTATAATTATAACATTTGGTGAACTGAGCTGACCTAAAAATAATTACACTATGTATACTTAAAACACGGTTTTTACGGTTTTATTGAAATTTAAAAGAAAAGCAAAGTTCCTTTTACGTTAGGTACTTTTTAATAGCGAAAAAGCACAACAATATTTTTTTCTTCCCTCTAGCCGCGCTCAAGCAGGATGCCTCTTTTTATTTCCCATCATGCCTACGAACTATACGAAGTTGTTCGCAAAGTTCCTTTAACATAGCTAAGCAAAGATATTTACTTAGCTTAGCTGTTTAAAAGCAGCAAATGGAAAGTAAAGTCAAAATTTTGAATACTCTCGCAAGATGGAGGTAAAGTCAAGTGACACTCTTTCAATTTTGCTCTATTAAACTTTTATAAGTTGGAATGAATTCCAGGATTGGACTTGAAAATTTAACATGTGATACCTTCTAAAACAATTGATGCAATGGTCTCATCGGTTTTACCGCTTTAATATTGCCAAATAATAATAATAATTTATTTTGAAAGTTTTGTTCTATAAATATTATAATTTAAGGTAGGTAAAGTCGATTCAGCCAGTAAACCTGCAAGATGGCCGACCTGTCATATGACAAAAGTAATTGAAAATGCAAAAATCCATTTTATTTAGCTGGAATATGACTTTTGTCATATGACATGCCGGCCATCTTGCAGGTTTACTGGCTGAATCGACTTTACCTAATAATAAACATGAGTTTTTATATGGTTTAAAGATAAAGTGCCAAAATAGATTTAAAAACTATATTATATTACAATTACCTATTCAAACCTTGAAAATACTAAATTAACTGAAACGCAACTTTAAATAGGATTCTGTCACTCATATTTACAACAGAATTTTTTTTGTTTTATTTCTTCATATTATACCCAGAGAACTCAGAGCCAACTAATATTCTGTGATTATACCTATCTATAGGTAAAATACAATACCTACAGTTCAACATAAACTAATTGAATTCAGTCAGATATTGCATTTTTACTGTCGAGGAGATCCCCATATATGACTTACATAAGGTACGTAGACCCAAAAGTGGTTTTTATGAAATTTGATGGTTATGATACAGTTACATTTTTAAATTTGTATGTGGGCTAACGTAAAGTTAAAAGCTTCAATTTAGCCAGGGATTTAATTTTTCTCTCAATGGAAACCCCAATTTAACAGTTTTTGACTTACGTAAGGTACGAAGACCCAAATACGGTTTTTATAGAATTTGTTGGTTATGATACAGTTACATTCCTAAACTTTTATGTGGGCTAACATAAAGTTAAAAGCTTCAATTTAGCCAGGGATTAATTTTTCTGTCAGTGAAAACTCTACTTTAACAGTTTTTGACTTATTACGTATAAGGTACGTATACCCAAAAGTGGTTTTTATGGAAATTGTTCTTTAAAATGCAATTTATTGATACGGTTATATTTCTAAACTTGTATGTCGGCTAACTTAATGTTAAAAAATTTAGAAATAAAACCAGCATATAATAATAATCATATATAGGTACCTAGGTAGGTATATATCTTTATTCTCAAGTAACTATAGTTTATTACAGGAATTAACTTACATATCCAAGTAAAGTATTTTTAACAAATAATAAGTAGGTTCAAGAATTAACAACTTATTAAAACAAACATTATCTAGGTACTAGATACCTACATAAATATCTAATTCAAACAAGTTTTCTTTAAGAGACCTGATTTGAGTACAACTAATAAATTTCACAAAGTCATCACACGAATATTTATTTTCCAAAAAGGTTAGGTACATGTTTCGCTCGTAGGTACCTGAGCATCAGAACAAAATAAGCCTAACATTGGTCTGATGATGCTCAGGTATGAGCGAAACATGTAGGTAACCTGTTTGGAAAATAAATATTCGTGAGACTCTGACTGTAAATTATTATATTAATGTCCTTTTCCATGAAACAAAATCATTATTTTTCCAAAATACGATATTTGTTGCCACATGCTTTTGAATAATGGGCTAAAAATAATAATATAGTGGCCGGCTAAAATTTGGCCGCATATGGAAAACTTACACAAGTATTTTGTCTGGTACCTACAACATATTATGAAATCCCATGCAAAATTGAAGAGTTAAAGGCACGAACCCACGAACGTCATAAATGACGTTTATGGTTAAAGGTGATCAAATAGTGGCTTCCTTGTTTATTTTAGACTAAGAGTTTATCTAAGTTATTTAAAGAATTCAATAAGCCAAACCATTTGCAAAAGTTATACCTATACAGTCTATCCATAATGTTCCTTAAATAAATAATACGTTTAATAAAATAAAAATGTAAAGTTTTAATTATTTTTCCCCACCTACCCACGCCTATGAATAGTTAAACCTAACCTACAAATAACCCAACTTTTTATGTACTCACCTATGAATAGTAACTGCAGAATTATTATTATTATATTTCGCAGTCTTGCACACTTCAAACCTGTGACCCATATTAATTAGTCTTGAAAAAAATATCACAAAACACTAACAACACAGCAATTAATACACAAAACCGATAAACCGAAACAAATTTCAAACAACTTTCGAACGAAGAACGACCAAACTAAACCCTTAATTTCTCTGTGGACCACACGTCAAAGAAATTATGAATGAAAAAAGGCAGGCTCTCTTCTGACCAATAGGAACGCAACGTCTTCTGTGTTTGCCAAACTGCATAATTTTTAAGGGAAATGTCTATGGGTTTTTAGACAAAGATTTAAATTTACCACATAACGTCATATTTTTTTCTCTTCTGGAAGGTAAAACCTGTAGATTTATGGCTTTAGGGATGAATAATATGTAAAATTATTAAATAAGTGTTGTTATTATTACTTTTAAAATATTGTTATAGCCGTAATTTATATATTGGTACTCTAAGAGTGTTAATACCTACTTTTAAGAGGTACGTTTGGCAAACAAAGTGGAGGGGCGCAATTTGCGACAAAAGTTACTTCAGAATGGTATACGATTTTGGCAATAGGTTCGTTTGTTATTGCTTCATCTATAGCTAGCAGATCATTGGTTCAAACTTATTAAATTTAAATAACTTAATTATCCTAATTTTATACACTTAGAAAAAGGCTTCTATTTCTTACAAGAATTTACTTACTCTGTATACAACTGTTTAATACTATATGTGACAGCAACTCGCTTTTCTATTGTAAGACAACGAAAATTTCTAGACCGTTGTGTAGTGATAATATTACGATAATTTAGCCGATAGGAAATACGAGTTAATGCTACCATAGAATGGTTTATAGCCATTATTGCTCTGAATACTTACAGTAATTATCAAGTTCTATTGGGGGTGTAATCTGGTTTTATATACTGTATCAGTTCCGACTGGCAGTTGTAATGAAACATGACATTAATCATAATAATATTTGCTTGCTACGGTTATTAAAGCATATTACACTTACCACTAAAAATCAGTACTGCAGTTCTCAAAAATTTAAATAGCTTCTAGTGTGATATCGTTCTTGTCGTTTAATATTGCATATGATTATCTATTATGCAACATGGTTTACTGTGATGATTAAATTCGTCCATAGCTTATAAAGTCCAATACTAATGATAGGTTGTGCGAAATAAAAATCTTCTATTGCTGTATCTGACATTTGAAGTTTAAAAAAACTTAAATACAAAGTAAAAATCTAATAATTGAAGCAGGTAGTCATTGGTAAGATCAATAAAATTTAAATTCAGACAGGACAGCTAGAAAACTCCGCGCAACGATGTGACCTGCGCAACAAATATGTTAAAACGAATACTAGGGCGCGCTGCGATTGCCGATCGCTACGAACCCTCACCAACATTTTGGGGATTATAGGTTCTAACGGATACAATTCGTTTTTGGGGACGCTGTTCTGCATTCTTAATTGTAGAAAAGGCGCCTAACTGGGAACAAAATACGTCGCATTGAGAACATACAGTTTATTTCTTAACAAAATTTCTGTATTAAAAGTAGTTCATTATTCAACAATACTGTGCTGCTAATGGAAGTGATTATTACCAATAAAAATACTGTTCTAGCAAGCTTGAAATTAATATAACACTAAAACGGGTTTGATACACTAGCAATTTATTTAATATGGGTGAATAAGAAATAAGCTATCAAATATCATTTCCTAACTACACACCTGTAAGAAAGGTGTTAAAAAAAACAAATCATGGAACTTTTTGATGAGCAGTTTACATTGAAAAGTGTATCTTGTATACCTAGTTATAACTTAATTAACTTTTTTGGGCTAATCCGTGTTGGAGATTTTTAATAAATTTGGCACCATTACCGTAAAAATTTAGAAGACAAATTTATACTGGCTGGATTATCTTCAGCTTACACAATTATTTTTTGTCTTGGATTAATAAGGGTCTTTTACTTGACGTCTTAAGTGTCTCTGAAAAATAATTTAATTACGAGAACCTTTATAGAAAACGTGATAAGAAATACGATCGGATATTGTAAAAGAATATTCTCGAAAGAATAATGATTGCCTTATTTACCAGAGTTAAGGATTTAGTATCTACTTTTTACTCTACCGAAAATCGGTGGCGGTTAACGTTTCCAAGGACATATTTAGGCGGAGGGTATCAGCGGACCCGGGCCCTTCTTCAAAATTACTCACAGTACGTTTTTTCTACAGTGTGTTATCGGGGGTAAGTGCACAAGTGCATCAAAATTACCGATAATTTTTGAATGAAATGTGTTTTTTTATAATTGCAAGAGTTTGTTTTCATATTTTCGCGAAAAAGCCCGACTCCGCAGGAGGAGGGCATTTTCGTAAAATATGAAAACAAACGATTGCAATTTGTAAAAAAAAACACATTGAATAAAAAAATTATCTGGTTATTTTTATGCACGAGTGTAATTTATTTAAATATTTCCCAAATTAATTAAGAACTCGAATCAAGTAAATTAAAATATTTTATTTAACAGAAAATACTAACAATAAAATTAAAATGCTTAAAAATTACAAGAATTGCAATGAAAAGTACAATTATTGTAATTAACAATATTTTGCTTTGAATTCGTAGACATGGTGGTTGATGCAGTCAACGAGCGAGAGCTTATTTCGGCGGGGGACTCTCTTGAGCTTGACGGTTGGTTATTGTCCCGCATTTTTTCAATCAAAAGCATATGGTGGTTCTCATCCATCTGAATGTAAGGCGTCAGTGACTTGGTATTTGAGTGTCCACTTAGCTTAATTAACTGTTGTTCTCCAACACCTTTTTTGGCAAGTTTTGATACGGCGGTTGCTCGTATAATAATAAATAAGATGACGTTAATTGTCAGAATATTACATTTTTTGACGTTTGTTAACAATAAAATCCCTCTTTGACGTTTCGTCAACAATATAAACTTGCGATGCAATTTTCGATTTCTGGCAGTGCTGTTTTCGCTGTAATTTTGCGAAAATTGCATTTCTCTTATGGGAACTTTAACATATGAGGGAAATATTCAGCCAAATGGAATAAATTCGATAATAAATACATAGGGGCGTGTCCGGAAAAACGCTCGGACACGTCAATTGGTATTGCTAGTTGCGCATTTTTTTTCAATAAAAACCTTTTATACCGGGTGTGTCATGTTACAGTGGCTAATACCAACTTTTTAATTTTAAATAGAACACCCTGCATGTTATTCAATTTTTGGATTTTTTAGAAAATTTTAGACACATTTTATGTACAATATCCTATACCTATCTTCAACTGTTTCGGAAATATTAGGTCTTTGCAGATTTATTGCAAAAATTAACAGCACACTCAAAAACTAATAAGTAATACTGATTATTTCTTGATAATGTAAAAAATAAAAAAAAAAAACATTAATGTAGGAGATGTTAAAAATGCTCGCCGCGAACGTCTTGGCCACATCCTAATCTTAAATAGACATTTCTTCTAATGTTACTGAACATCACAGGCGTGACCAATATAATCGCAAGCGTTATTCGTCTTCTTAAGTTAGCTAAGTCGATGAGTTTAGTTTTGTCTACAATATTTCTGTTATAAACCCATAAGAAGAAATCTAATCGCATCAGATCAAGGAATCATGCTGGCCATTCCATCGATCCACGCCTCTCTGTTTACCGATTTGGAAATACTCGGTTGAGGTAGTGCCCGACATTGATTTGGTAATGGGGCGGTGCTCCTTCTTGCTGAAACCATATCATATTCGCTGGAAGTTGTGAGTTTGCTGGATCAGGATATAAGTTTGCCAAAGTTGACAAGACATTATTTTGGAGCAGTGCTAAATAATAATGGCCATTTAACTTGCCATTAATGAAAAAGGGACCTATGATATGATCTCCAACTATTCCTGCCTAAACATTAACCATTTCAGGATATTGCGTATGTTCTTCTCTAATCCAGTGAGGATTTTCCCTAAAGCAATAGCGGCAATTCTGACGATTAGCATGATCGTAAAGTGTAAAGGCGCACTAATCAGAAAACAAAACATGATCTAATTGAATCACATTGTTATCTAATATTGCCATTATTTGCTCACAAAAATACGTTCTCCTATCAAAATCGTCTTCCATGAGCTTATGAGTAGGTATTATTTTATAATAATACATTTTATTTCCTTGTAACATTCGAGTAATTGATTAATGGCTAATATCGAACATTGGGGCTGTTTTTCGACAAGACTTATGTGGGTTTTCCTCAAACTCAAGCATAATATCTAATTTACTTTTTCATCTGCTTTATATGTCCAAGCTGGCGAAACTGCTTTTCCATTTTACTAATTTTTCCTTGAGTTATAGGCGGCAAATTTAGAAATTTTTCTTAAGGTAAGCGAGCAACTTCCATTTGTGTCCGTGTTTTATCTCCTGTGGAATTGGTTTTTTGTGCATATGCAGTTAAAGAAATTCAAACGACTATAACACTGACAACTACTATCATGCAGACAGACAACAATTTGCTAAGGTCAGGAGTTTTAAACAAAAGTAAACAAAACTATTTATACCTTTTTTAATTTCATATCAGTAAAAAGAAACGCTGAAATACAATAAATCTGAAAACACCGAATATTTCCGAAACAGTTAAAGATAGTTATAAGATATTATACATGAAATATGTCTAAAATTTTCTGAAGAATCCAAAAATTAAATAATATATAGGGTGTTGCATTTAAAATAAAAAAAAATTGCTATTGGCCACTGTTACGACACACCCTGTATAAAAAGTTTTTATTGAAAAAATGCGCAACTAGAAATGCCAATCGACGTGTTCGAGCGTTTTTTCGGATACGCCCCCATGTATTTATTAACGAATTTATTCCATTTGGCTGATACACCTGTATGTATATCAAGCTGGTTAAAAATGAATTGAGCAATAATTCTATATGGTGCCGATTTACTAGGTAGTTTGTTTTTTAAGAATTGGTGATGAAAAATGATGTTTCTAAATGTATCTGGCAATGAGCAAATACGTAAAGTACACACAATATTATTGATTGATATTCTCACAGGTTAGAAAGGGTCACGTCTAGACTGTCAAGTCAAAAAGATTCCGAGGCTACTAAACTGCTCATTAAAAAGTTCTACAAATTAAACCTTTATTACAGGTCTGTAGTTCAGAAACGACATCACGGATTTTAATGCGGTTTGCAGAGTTTAAAAGATTTCTTTCAAGTTAATAGTATGCTACACTCATAACGTAATCAATGGACATTAATATTATACAGAGTGAAGAAGAAAGCGGTGCAAAAAATTAAAAATGTCCAGTAAGTCACATTTTGTTACTAGTGTTTTTTCGTGTGGGTATTTGGGGTGGGGGGAAGAGCAATATTTTGCGAATGTGCTCAGAGGGTGAAAATAAGAGAAATAAACCCATATGTTTTAGTTCGATTCTCAACCATTTCTGAAATAATGGATTCTAAAGTTTTTGTAAGTTAATTTTTATTTTTAAAGCGAATAATTGCAGGTACTGCAGTACAAACTAACTTAAAACCCCTCCACCAACTTCAATATATTTTTCTACACGTTTGTTAATCGCTCGGGTAGCACGTTGGATTGAGTGGGGATTGTTTTCTATAAAAGCTGCATCATTGAAAATTCGATCGCGTAGTGTTTCTCTCGTTCCAGTCGTGTTTCATATACTAGCGATTTCATCGATCCCCAAAGGCAATAAGCAAGCAGGTTTAAGTCTGGTGACCTCGGTGGCCAAACTTGTGGACCACCTCTGCCAATCCAGCGATAAGGAAAACGATAATTCAAGAAATTTCGCACATGGAGACTAAAATGAGGTTGGGCTCCATTATGTTGGAAGTACCTACATTCGTTGTCGAACATTTACGGAACATCATCCAAAATATGTCAAATGGTCTTCCAAAAACCGTAAATATCCTTCTCCAGTAAGACGCCCATCCATTTCAAATGGACCAAACAACTGGTCGTTAAGCATTCCATACCAGACATTAATACTGAATCGATGTTAAAAGTTTCGTTCAAATGTAGCATGAGGGTTTTCATCTGACCACCGATGTTCATTGTGGCAATTATTAATTCCATCACGAGTGAACTGAGCATCATCGCTAAATAAAATGTATTTGTGCAGACTTCGATTTTGATGGATCCATTCCGAAAATTGTACCCTTGAAGCAGGATCACCATCTAGAAGATGTTGAACGGGTTGAACGTGAAAAGGTTTTAAACCGTTTTTTCTAAGTGACTCGCAACCTTATAGTATAAGGCTTCTCTCACAGTGGAAGCGTAAATGTGCGAATTTTTAAACGAGCGGAAACGCACCAATACGCGCGAACCATCCCATCTGCATTTTTTAGATACAAGCTCTCACACTATCAACAGGCCAATTCGTAGGTACACGTGCGTAAACTTGCAAACTGCAATCACGTCCTACTTAGTTTCGATTTTTCATCGATTCGCATTTACGATTGCCAATAATTAAAAGTTTGCTCCGACATTAACTAAAAACCTGTCTCCCATAAATCTTTTAATCTTCCCAAATGTGCCAAAATTCACCAAATTGCTTTCTTTTTTGTAATCTCGTTTACCATATTTTCCTCTTGCAGAGAATTATCCTCTTTAGAAATGTATTTTCTAACATTATTTATTTATCGTATGGCAATTCACACACAGTAGTAACCTTAAAAGCTAATTTTCACATAAAAGTTAATAAAACAAACTTCAGGAAAATAATTTCACAAACAAATATCAAGTTGATTAATATCATCTATCGACCCGGCGGTTGCCAGTAGAAATTCTTCAGATCTTCCGTTGTGTGATCTTGTGGGGCATTCCTCCGTGATGTGTCTAATCGTTTGATATTCTCCGCAGTCGCAGTGTGGTGATGGTTGTTTGCCCCATTTGTGTAGGAGGTATGCGCATCTGCCATGTTGCGTTCTAATTCTTTTGAGTGTGGACCAGGTTCTGCGTGGTAGGTCCAACACTGGGGGCTTTTGGGTAATGTAATGCAGGGCATATTATTGCCTTGTTGAGTGGTCCATTCTTGAGTCCATGCATTGGTCAGGTTGAACTCCTCTTGTATTGCTGCACTTGCCGTTTTAGTCGGTAGATTTCTGGAGCGGACACGATTGTGGTTAGCGTTCTCAAAATCTAGATGTATTGGCAGGTTTCTGTTTTCCATGATCTTTTTGTACTCTCGTGTATTTATCCGTCGCAGCTGTGGGGGAGGGATATGGCTTAACACTGGGAGCCACTGTGTTGGGGTGGGTCATGGTATTATCCAGTTGAGCATCCACCTTCTTTACGTGTGGCCAAGCTGGAGCACAGTATTCAGCTGTCGAGGCGACAATTCCCAGAGCGGAGCAGCGCAGTGTGGATGCCGATGCTCCCCAAGAGGTACCACATAGCTTCTGGATTATGTTGTTCCTTGTTTTCAGCTTCTCGGCGGTTTTAGTTAGGTGTTATTTAAATGATAGTGTTCTCTCGAGAGTCACTCCCAGGTATTTCGGTGTTTTGTTATGGGTTAGTTTGGTACCATCAAATAGTATGTTAAGCTCTTCTCTGGCTAGCTTGTTGTTGAGGTGGGAAGCAGCTAACCTCTGTTTTGGAGGCATTTGGTTGGATTCTCCATTTGCGGAAGTAGTTACCCACTGTCTCCAGGTCTGCTGTTAGGATTTCCTCAGATAGTTTGAGTTAGTTACATCTTGTTGCAAGCACCCAGTCGTCGGCGTTACCGAACTTTTTTGACCTTGTTTCCGGCATATCCGCTATATATAAGCTAAAGAGGAGCGGAGCGAGCACTGATCCTTGTGGCAAGCCGTTGTTAAGTTTCTTTGGAGAGCTGATGTCGGTGCCCATTATGACCTGAAACGTCCGATCCCCAAGCATGTTCAATATCAGTTGGTTTATTCGTTTGCAGGGAATTTTTCGGAGAAGCTGGCATAGTATTCCTTCCTTTTTATACAGTGTCATTTTCTAACAAATAGGCATTATACCCAGGCATCCTATGTTACTGATCAGATCTTGATTATTATTTTACCATAGACAGCTAGAAACTCTCTGTTCGCATGAAACCGCAGTCAGTGTGCGATATCAACGACGTTTAAAAATTCGAACGTTTCCGTGCGTTTTGCACGTTTACGCTTCCACTATGAGCGAAGCCTAAGGATGCATTGCAAATGCAACATTATAGTATAACGATTTTTCAGGTGGTTAGAAAAATATTTTCTCGCATAATATTTAAAACTTTATCTTTTTGGGTTTAATACAAATTGATTTATGTCGTAGTTTTATTTATTTATTTATTTACGGGACTAGCCCAGTCTACAATAATTTTATTTAACCCACCAATATGGTTCTATAAAAAGTATAAAATAAAATAAACGTGAAAAAATATAAAAAGAAACAGAAACATACCCTTTTTAATTTATTTTTAAATAAATCGAATATCAAGAAATAGTTATTATCGTTAAAGTTATTTACGTTTCTCATTATTCTATTGATCGCTGAATTCTGTGGTGTTTACATTGAATAAGTTTTTCTTCATTTTCTAGCAACCAGCCCTATGCAGCAAGTACATTGACTTTCATTTTAATATTGGAATAAATTGGTATGCAGTATCGACACTTGATTAAAGATTATTGAAATGAATATTTATTAAAATAAATGTCAAGGTTAGATTTGGCAACATTGTTTTTTAAATGTTAATTAATTAAAACAAAAGAATATTTGTCAGATTTGTCTACATAACCTCAGAATTTTGGTCTTCGATTTATTTTTGTGTGTATTTTTATTTGTGAATTATTTAAAGTTTAAAGTTAAAACCAAAATAAAAAACAAGGAAGGTAAGTTTTACATGGGTTTTATAAATATTATTAAAAAATATAAACCAATTATGGTCCTTGAGGCCCCCCGATTAAATAATAATAAAGCAGATTTCCTGTAGTGACCCATCAGCCCAGTTATACCAAGCTGATTTGGTAATAAATAAAATGTTTTCGTGCTGCACAGAAACATATTAATTTTTGCTTGTTATGATTGGTAATGATAAAGGAGCACTATACTATCTCTTAGCTGTCGTTGTTGTAAATTTAAATCATTCCAATTAAAAGTAGGGTAGAGTTGACAACGCCTTATATCTAGGAGTTATTGGTAGAGTAGGGTTTTCTTTTATTACTAAGCAAAAATCTTTATACAATAGATAAAAAAAAAATTTAATATGGAACCATTTGTTTTTAAATTGAAAACATTTTTTATTAATTTAGTTTTAACCAAAAATGGTTTTTTTTTACACCGGCAGATCTGTTTAAAGCATAATAATTACCAAAAAAAATTAGTTTTTTTTTATCTTTAAAAAGAATAAAAAACTAAAGTTAAAAATATATTTTTTTATATACCTACCTGGAGAAATATCTAATTCGATTTGGGGATTTAGTTTTATTTATCTTACCTTCGAATTTTATTTTGAAATAATTCCACAAATAATACTAAATCCATTTTCATGGAGATATAAAATAAACTAGACAAAAAACACTAACTTTTTAAAATAACAAAATGCTTTAGGTTATGTTCCTTAAATTGACATCATTTCAAGTTCGCTACCGGGAAAGTTTTCGTTCGCGTTAGAATTCTTGACTTTTTTCAATCTTGACTTGAATTTATTTCAATTTTTTCCCTTAGTGCATACCGATTATTGAAATTTAGAAGACTTAATTTCAGTTTCTTGAAAACTCTTATTTCAATTATTGATTAGAGTGCCTTCCTGCATACCAAACTGCCATGTTTATTGAAATTTCTGCCAAATGTCGTTTTTATGTCATAATTTCAACCTTAGCATCAAGTCAAGGTACTTACTGGATAGGGCTGAATATGATCCTATACTAGTACTTTGGCAACTCAGCCAACATACCATAGATTTGGACTTGTAGTCGCGCTGTATTTAGGCTCTCCGACATCATATTATGCAGCGGTTAGAAGCCAAATGTTTGGACAAAGTGAAGAGCACTGGCGAAAATGCAAATTCAAAGAAGCAGCTTTTATGAATTAAAAACTCGTATATTTAGTAAACCATGTTTAGATATCCTCTGGAAGCCTCTCCTTGTCCAAAACAAAAGCTCAAATTTCACACTCCTGTGTAAGTGGAAAAAATAACTTTTTAGTAAATTTCTAAGACATACTTGACTTTTCGAAACTAAAATATAAATTAGTTTCTACCCCAGCAGGGCTAAACCCCAGAAGATAAAGTTTTAACTCAAAAAAAATCTTTTTTATCTATTGATGCTTCGATCTAGGGACACACTGTATATTAATAAATTCTGAAAGAGAAAATAATCAAATTTATTTTTTATTAATATTTTTTATATTGCATAGTCTCCAGTAGTATCAAGCAATTTCTTGACAATAAAAATTATTTCTGAAATAATTTTTTTGTATCATTTGTCTACTACAAAAGACAGCAGCCCAGCGTGGGTCTATTATTTTGGTCACGAAAGGCGAACTTAGGTTAATCTCCACTGAACCCTTTTAATTTTACTGAAGAAAATAATATAACATACGTAACAAATTTTAAGTATAAATGTAATAAATCAAAAATAGTTAAATTTTCTTTTAAGTTATATGTTTTGGGTTTTGGAATTTTCATGTATAAGGTAAGATTGCAAACAATTTTGTCTTAATTAAATTTTAGCAAAAAAATTAAAAAATTTGAGAAAAAAATGTAAACTTTTTGCCTAATGGAATAAATTCGATAATAAATACATGG
Source organism: Polydrusus pterygomalis (assembly GCA_963969555.1). Lineage (NCBI taxonomy): Eukaryota > Metazoa > Arthropoda > Insecta > Coleoptera > Curculionidae > Polydrusus > Polydrusus pterygomalis. Next base: position 77,203,003 of record OZ018377.1, read on the forward strand.
GGGCGTGTCTGAAAAAAAAACTTGAATACAACGATTGGTATTCCTAGTTGCGCATTTTCCATCAAAAGTTTTTTTACAGGGTGTGTCATGTAACAGTGGCCAATAGGTACCAACTTTCTTATTTTAAATGCAATACCCTGTATATTATTTAATTTTTGGATTCTACAGAAAATGCTAGACATATTTTATGTACAATATCCTAAACCTATCTTTAACTGTTTCGGAAATATTAAGTGTTTTCATATTTATTGAAAAATTAACAATACAGTAAAAACCTAATAAGTAATACTGTTTATTTCTTGATAATAGAAAAAATAAAAAAAAAAACAATAATGTAGGCGTGACCGATCTAATCGCAAGCGTTATTCGTCTTCTTAAGTCACGTAAGTCGAGGGGTTTAGTTTTGTATACAATATTTTTGACATAACCCCCATAAGACGATGTCTAATGGCGTCAGATCAGGGGATCGTGCTGGTCATTCCATCGATCCATGCCCCCTATTCACCGATTTGGAAATACTTGGTTGAGGTACTGCCGGACATTGATTTGGTAATGGGGCGGTGCTCCATCTTGCTGAAACCATATCATATTCGCTGGAAGTTGTGGGTTTGCTGGGTCAGGATATAAGTTTGTCAAAGTTGGCAAGACATTATTTTGGAGTAGTGCTAAATAATTATCGCCATTTAAATTGCCATTAATGAAAAAGGGACCTATGATATGATCTCCAACTATTACTGCCCAAACATTAACCTTTTCAGAATATTGCGTATGTCTTCTCTAATTCAGTTTTATTAATACCTTTTTATATTTCATACCAATAAAAAGAAACGCTGCAATGCAATAAATCTGAAAACACTTAATATTTCCGAAACAGTTTTTTGTTCATGAACTATGTCTAAAATTTTCTGAAGAATCCAAAAATTGAATACAGGGGTTGCATTTAAAATAAGAAAGTTGGTATTGGCCATTGTTACATGAGACACCCTGTATAAAAAGTTTTATTGAAAATAATGAGCAACTAGAAATACCAATCGAAATGTCCAAGCATTTTTTCGGAAACGCCCCTATGTATTTATTATCGAATTTATTCCATTTGGCTGATACACACTGTATACCGGGTGTAATAGGATCATGGTACACCCCCATATCTCCGTTAGTTTTAAAGGTAATTGAAATTTGGGATATCCCTTATACATAATAAGCGGCACTTTTTAACCTACAAATTAATTTTCTTTCACTTCCGGTTTCGCCGGAAGTGACACCAACTTTCGATTTTTAAATAGAACACTCTGTATATTATTACATTTTTGAATTATGAATAATTTTCTGAATCCAATTATACCACAAAAGTGACATTTCAAGCGTAAGAAATATTTATTATTTAATTTTTAATTTTCCATTTAAGTGTGCTATGACGGTTCCGATTTATTCCAATTGATCCATCTAATGCTAGAAAAATCGAAGTCCCGTCAAAAATACTAAATTGCGTTTTTTATAAGCAAATAAAATTCATCGTAATCGTTTTTGGGGTAAATTCAATTTTTCCAAATGGAACCATTTTGGTACCGTGGTATCATTTCTTAGTAATATTAATAAGGAATTTATTCATACCTGGCAATAATATGTGCGATAAATACAATCAAAATTATAGCTAAAAGAAAATACAATTATTTTGTTCTAATTTAATGCTAAAAAGTTACTAAGGTGAACAAAAATAACAACAAATGTAAAGACTTTTCCAATACACAATAAAAACACCGATACACCACCGAATACTTATTTGACAATCTGAATAATTTCATTGTTTTCAAAGCCACTTAGTAACTTCTTAGCATTAAATTAAAACAAAATTATTGTATTTTCTTTTAGCTATAATTTTGATTGTATTTATCGCACATGTTATTACCAGGTATGAATAAATTCCTTATTAATAGTACTAAGAAATGGTATCGCGGTACCAATATGGTTCCATTTGGAAAAATTGAGTTTTACCCCAAAAACGATTACGGCGAATTTTATTTGCTTATAAAAAACGCAATTTAGTATTTTTAACGGGACTTCGATTTTTCTAGCATTAGTTGGATCAATTGGAATAAATCGGGACCGTCATGGCACACTTAAATGGAAAATTTAAAATTAAATAATAAATATTTCTTACGCTTGAAATGTCACTTTTGTGGTATCGTTGGATTCAGAAAATTATGCAGAATTGAAAAATGTAATATACAGGGTGTTCCATTTAAAAATCGAAAGTTGGAGTCACTTCCGGCGAAACCGGAAGTGAAAAAAATCATTCGTAGGTCAAAAAGTGCCGCTTATTATATGGGATATCCTAAATTTCAATCAATTACCTTTAAAACTGACGGAGATACGGGGGTGTACCATGATCCTGTTACACCCGGTATAATATCTATTATGGACACAAATTTAGGTATATTACCAATTTTTTTAATTATCGAAATAATTATATCCGTCGCTATATATTATCAGGGAATTTAGAATCACTCTGTATATACAATTATTTACAATATTATCAAAATATTGATGAACAAATAATATAAAATTTCAAAATTGCCAAAATATTAGGGCAATATTGGTTTAGGGTTATTGAATTTCCGACTATATTACAAAAATTATTTAATAAGGGATTCCAAAAACGTAAACATCTTATTGAGTGAGACATGCAGCTCGTATTAAGCAAAGAAAAAAATTAATTATATTTTAATACAAAAAAATAGTTAAAAGTTATTTGCTTTATGGTGTAAAATTAATAATTATTAAAAAACAATTATATTATCAAGGATAATTTAAAATCTGGTTTCTTTTAACCCTTAACTATTACTGACAAGTTTTAATTACATATGGGTAGGTACTACAGACTGATAAGTCGTCAGGACAATTTTTTTTTATCTTTCATTAAACAAATACATACTTACTGACAAAAACTTTTATTAAAACATTTTGTATACCGACTAAGGTTCTCATAATACAAAAAAAAAACTAAAATCTATTTTTCAAAACACTTAAGTCAACGTTTTTTTTTTACAAATTGATTGCAATTTGATTACATTGGGCGCACTAAATGCCAACTTTGCTGACAATTTAGTTATACTTGCGTCAGGTCACATCGTTGTTCGGAGTCTTCTAGCTGTCCTGTCTGAATTTGAATTTTATTGATCGTACCAATACAAACCTGTTTCAATTAATTTATTTTTACTTTGTATTTAAGTTTTTCTATACTTGGCACAGGTATCAGATAGAGCAATAGAAGATTCTTATTTCGCACAACCCATCATTAGAATTGGTCTTTATAATCTATGGACAAATTTTACGATCTCAGTAAACCATGTTGCATAATAGAAAATCATATGCAATATGTTAAACAACAAGAACAGCAGCAGCAACTGAACGCATGACTGCACCCACCTCGGGTATGCTTCAGTGCACCTAGCTAGTATAAATAGTCCTGTAGTTACTTTACTTATTTAGTATTCACCTGAAGACGACTGGAGATACTTACCAGTTGAAACGTTGTGTTTTAAAACAAATAAAGACAATGGAAGTCCAAAACTCTTTCATCATTCAAGAAACATCATTGTCTTCAACCTTCAAACAGTCAACAAGAACAGTATTACACTAGAAGCTATTGAAATTAAATAGCTACAGTATTGATTTTTAGTGGTAAGTATATGCTTTATTAACCGTAGCAAGTAAATATTATTATGATTAATATCAAGTTTTATTACAACTGTCAGTCGGAACTAATACAGCACATAAAACCAGATTACACTCCCAATAGAACTTGATTGATAAGTATTGTGAAACTTCAGAGCAATCATGGCTAGAACCATTCAATGGTAGCATTAACTCCTATTTCCTATTGGCTAAATTACCGTGATATGATCACTAGACAACGATCTAGCAATTCTTGTTGTCTTACAGTAGGAGAGTGCGTTGCTGTCACATAAAGTATTAAACAGTTGTATAAAGCGTAACGTAACTGTACCAAATTCCGATAGCTTAAGGTTTATTTAGTTTTATGTTACAAAATGAAGAAACACAATTACAATAAGAATTTCTGGACATATTTATTATATTACGAGGGGGATATTGTTTTAATATTTTATACCTTTTTGCATTCAATTTTGCTGTTCATTATCAATTTTACCGAAATTAAAGAATTACTGAATTAAAGTATACCATGTACTAAATTACGACCAATATGTACCTACTGAACCAAATTACGAATATAGATGTACTAAAAGCCGACTACTGTACGTATTTCCGAATTAGAAGTAGCCTAATTCCGACCAAATAATCTTTTAAATAAATTAATTTAAACTTTACTATTTTATGGGTATTTATTAAGGAAAATTATTTTAGAAATAGTATTTAATAACAGATTATACTCGTTCTCTATTCCGTAATTTTATCCATATTTTTTAGTTCTGGAACATCATACTGTCACCTTTTTTGATCATTAAAATAGGACAACTAAAACTACAAATTATGTCAGTCTCTGTGTATGTACTCTAACTGTATATCATCTTTTCCCGGCCACTTCCAGTGGAATCCACTCTTGATCATAGTCTTAATTTTTCGTTCCTCATTTGTTTCTTCAAGAATTTTGCCAGGGTAATACTCTCCTTCGAACTGCACAACTACGTTATTCCCAACAATATACCTTTGGCACTTAGAAGTAGCATCAACATTAGTAGTTAATTCGCCCATAGATGTACTTTGTTTTAATGTAGCTTCCTCTCTGCCAGTCTTCCTTTTTTCGTTTGATTTTTTAATATCGGTTGCAGCTTTCCTTTTATCGGCCATGGCGACATTTTCTTCCAATTTTCTCTTTTTCTCTCCTCTCCTTTTTTGGTATTCCATATATTCATCACTTATTGCTACTGTCCGTGTTTTCTTTTTAATAATTTTACTAATGTCCTTCTTTGCTTTATCGTTTTCCATTTCCTTGGGCCAAAACAGGGCTTTCTTAAATGGGGTTGGTATATTTATAGGACCGTTTGGTTTATCTGGTGTTCCATTGATATTATTTAAAAAATGGTTGAAACATCATTATTATATTGGTTTTTATTTCCAAATGAGTCAGAATATTTATTTTCTACCAATGACATGATTTTTTGGTATTTGCAAAATGCTCGCTGTTTTTCTTAAATTCCTTCGTTTTTCGTATAAAACCATTTTTAAATATATCATCGGAGACTTCGTTGTTTATTGTATTTTTATGATTTTTTTTTAATACGCCATTAGGAAGAACATCATAAGTTATTGTTTCATCAGTACGAAGCCAAATGCTGTCATCTATAATTTCAGTAGATTCAGCATAACTATTTAGATTTATCATGTTATTTTCAAGGGTTAAATCATGCATTGTTGTAACAAATGGAACTGAATTACTAACTGATTCCTCATTTCTCATTATTTCATCATTCAGATGAATTTGCCAAATTTATTGAACTTACGAACAAACAACGTTATCCTAATGGTAAAAAAATCATATAAGTAATTGTTCAGAATTACGACCAGGCTAGTCGCAATTAGGTGTTCTCAAAATATTGATGTCCCCTATTGCGACCCTTGTTTTTTACAGCAGCAATTCAAATTTTTTTAAGTTTCTAATAAAATGATACATGTCATAAGTTCTCTCTGATTGAAAAAGCACACAAGATTTATATACAGTCCATCAGAATTAAACCTGGTTGCTAATTTTAAAAAACAATTTTCTCGGAAAAGAAAGCAAAACTAGTAAAATATATTATAAGTCGCATTTGGGAATATTCGCTAAGAACTAAACTTTTTCAGTTCGGAATTAGCTCAGAACGATGAATACATATCGAAAGATAAGTTGACAAAAAATAGAGAAGAAAGAGCATCGGATAGATTTTTGAGGCTAAAAATACTATAGGGATTTTTAAATGCTATTCCGACCAGCTGGTCGTAATTTGGTACAACAGAAAATATAACGTACGAAATTAGCGACCGCGTAAAATTATGTAATTCAAAGGCTACTTTATGAAAAAACAGCCAAAATTCCACCTTCATAGTTAACAATAATCACTGATCTCGGTAAAATTTAATAAATATGTAAGTTTACTTATCTATAATTGCACTGATGTTCTTAGCAAATTTTATTTATAGTTAGTTGATTTGACAGGCTCTGACACGCACGTACCATTACACGTTACTGTTCTAACTAATAATAAAGACAGCATTGGATCGCATATTATAGTATGAGATGAAATAGATGACAAGATTAACTGGCTATCTTATGTTTTTATAGGTAAAATATAAATTTCGGTTAAAATCCGTTAAAATCCATTAAAATCGGAATTATGTACAGGGTCGGTATTCGGTACATTTACGTTATGTGAATTCTTATAAGGAACAGAACGTTTTTTTCTCAGTGTGCTTTCTTTCTAGAAAATACGGAAATATGTTATTAGGAAAACATGTTTAGAAAGAAAAACTGAGTAAGAAAGAAAAATTTTAAATTTCTGTGCCTACTTTGATATTTTCCATTATTTTCATGAAATTTTTTTTGAATTATTAATTAAATATCTATTATAGACGGATGAAAATATATCGATCGTTTTGAAATTTTGCAAATTTACTTAATTTATTATTTAGAACAAGTTTCCTCAACGAAATTTTTTTAATATCCTCAACAAGGTGGAATGAAAATAATGCAAAATATAAAAGTATGCATAGGATTTTAAAATTTTGTTTCCTTACTAGATTTTTCTTCCTGAACATCTTTTCATAATAACATTTATTTCGTATCTCCTAGAGCTAGCCTCAAAAAAAGCTATTTACTACTGGAAAAACCATGCTTTTTTGTAAATTTCCAAGACATACTAGATTTTTTAAAAGTAAAACTATGACACAAATTAGTTCACATCGAAGCAGGACTGAACCCCCAAAGATTAAACTAAAAAAATTTCACCTATTCAATACTATTCATGCGTCGATCCGATCACACACTGTATATACTATACCGAGGTTTTTCGAATGGTTTAATTATGATCTTGAATAAAAACTTTACTTTTAGTTTCCATTAAAAGAAAATTCTTTATATCCCACGAAAAGTGGACAAAAAAGCGAGAACATGAAAATATAAATTGTTTGGTATACGCTTTTCGTTTCTATTTGCTCAATTTTTTTTAAGGTCAGTTTAAACATGATTCTCCACGTTTTTTGAGCCTAAATATCCGTGAAATAGCCTTCCCTTCGAGCCAAAAGAAACGATTAAGAAAAGTATGCGTATAAGATATAGGTATCTACATAAACAAAAAAGGTTTCTTTTGGTCACCAAGCTTTAAATTCGGAACGTTAAAACAACGATACTTGGAAAAATTTTAATCTTATTAGATCATAGTTTAACAACAGGTGCCAAAAAATTTTCAATAAAAACACTTTTTCAGAACAAATTTAAATTTTGTCTGGTGTACCTCAAGGATCTATCCTTGGACCTCTTCTATTTATTATTTATGCCTGAGATATTTTAAAATCTTTAAAGAACTGTAAGGTTCAGGCAAATTTACCTTCATTTCGACTGCCAAGACTATATAAACGCATCGAATTTGCTTAACGAAGACTTAAGCATGTTAATTCAACTTTCTCTAGATCACAATCTAAGGTTAAATCGATTGAAGTCTTCCTTGATGCTTTTTGGGAATAATAACAAAATTGACTTTTTAAATGATAATATCAATGTAGTTATTGATGGTGTTAGGCTCCCCGTAGTTAAAACAGCTAAAAATCTGGGTATAATCCTGGATAATGAACTAAGGTTTAGGGAGTATGCCAAAAAACGAATTCAAAAGTCATATATGTCTTTAAGAGTATTATACAACAACCGTCATGTCCTAAATTTTAAATTAAGTAAAATGCTGTGTGAGAGTCTTGTTTTATCCAGCTTTAACTACTGTGATTTTATTTATGGGCCATGCCTTGATGTAGCAGATAGGAATAGGATACAAAGGGTACAAAATACATGCTCACGATTTATTTTAGGACTTCGAAAATTTGATCATATTTTTCATACGTTTAAAAATCTTAAGTGGCTAGTAATGAACAACCGTAGAACTTTACATTTGGCGATTTTTTTGGTTTAAACTTTAAATAATCTGGCTCTGCCTCTTTCTTTAAAAAGTAGGTTTGTATTTCGTAAAAATATACATTCCCGTGACATAAGATTTCCTAATAGGTTGACGGTGCTTCAGCATCAGAGTGCCATGTTTCAGAGATCATTTACCTACAACTCTGAAATTGTACAACTCCTTACCTAATGAACTGGTTTTCCTTGATAATAACAAATTTAAATTGGAATATAAAAAATATCCACTCAGTTTTCAAAATGAACAACTTCGTTAATTATTTTTGATAAATTATTACTTTTATCAATGTTTTGCAGGTCATTCTTCGAATCATGTAATTATTGTTGTCTTCTCCATCAGGTTAGAATGTATCGTATTTTTCTTTTTTCTAGAATGTTAACTATTTGAGCCAATATTTTTTGTATTTCTCCTTTCTATGATATATAATATCTGTACATTCATATATTATTATTATCATCATTATTATTATTATTATTATTATTATTATTATTATTATTATTATTATTATTATTATTATTATTATTATTATTATTATTAATATTATTATTATTATTATTATTAATATTATTATTATTATTATTATTATTATTATTATTTGTTCTTTTTCACAGGTTTCTACCCTGGGTTTAGAGCTAGAGCACATCGGTCAGTCACAAGATGGCCTGCTCGTTGGTGTGGTTCTAAACCACTTAAAGTTAAGTTTCGCCTAAAACCCTACGGACTATGCTGCACGTGTCTAACAACACAGACTTTTGCATGGGTAAGTATAAATCTACATCTAAACCAAGTTGACCTAAACTCTTCCTAATTGTTTTAGGTATTTCACCAGTCGAGCCGATGACTATCGGTACTATCACCACTGTCTCCAATGTTCCACATTTGGCGTATCTCATCGCTCAAGGGTAAGTATTTATTTATCTTTTCAGAGTAAGTTTTCTCGTTGTTGGTTGGAAGGGGAACGGCAAAATCAACAATGAGTGTTTTCTTTTCAGCCTTGAAGGTAAGTACTAGGTCAAGAATGTTGTTTGTTATTGTTCGGTCTATGATTATTTTTCTGTTCCAGTAGAGTCGCATGTCATCGTTCTCACATACTGGGGGCGGCTCGTATTGATAATATGGTGTGTGTTCTGTGAGACCTAGGTATTTTTTCCGTAGACTTTGGTGGATAATTTTTCCGACTCTATTATGCCTGTCTAGGTATGCTTTCAGTGCAAGCACTAAACATCCAGCAACTATGTGGTCTAGCATTTCATCCTTCTGGTTGCATATTCGGCATTTGACACTGTCCTGTTGTTCTTTTAGGATATTTCTTCTATGAACCTTTGTCGCAATGACTTGGTCCTGGATAGCAGCGATGAAGCCTTCCGTTTCTAAAAACAAATTACCAGTTCTGAGATATGTTGTAGATGCATTCCTGTCGATATGTTCATTCTCTATTCCAGCTAAGTATATACCGTGGAGTGGTTTGTTTCTCCATTGTTCTAATTGTTGATCCGGAGTAGAAGTCTCTTCAGTAGGGTGGTAATCTGTTTCTGACAACTTTAGGGGTGTAGCCTTTTTGTCCGCTCTCACCACAGCACGGTGCATCTCACTGGATGTTGCTTTTATGTGAAAGTATTCCCTTAAATTGGTAAGTTGGTTAGCATGTCTCGCCACTAGGTCGGGAATACCTCGGCCTCCCATTTTTCGAGGTAAGTGAAATCTCTCTATAGAGGAACGAGGGCGGTGTGCTCGGAACTTACGGAATTATTTTCTTGTTTTTATATTAAGGTCATTGAGTTCCGTCTTAGTCCAGTGAATGACACCAAAACTGTAAGCGATTGCAGACGTGGCATAAGTATTGACTGCTTTAGAGATGTTCCTTGCTGACAGTTTAGAGCATAGAATGGAACGTAGTCTTTTCAGGTAAGTATCAGTAACCGTATGTTTTGCTGCCTTATGGTCAATACCCCTAGCTTGCAGATAACCCAAGTATTTGTAGCGTTCTCTCTCCTCCATTCCTTCGATCGTGCCTTGGTCCACACTGACTTCATAGTTCTCATGTTGTATCCACTTACCTTTCACCATTCCACTCATTTTGCATTTGTCGAGGCCAAAATTCATATTGATATCTGAGCTGAAGCGTGCAACGCAAGAGAGAAGATCGTGTAGGTGTTGTTCAGATTTTGTGTACAGTTTAAGATCGTCCATGTACCACAAGTGATTTATAGATCTATCTGAATGTGGGAGAGTATAACCTTTACGCTGTTTATTCAACATGGTTGTCAAAGGGCGCAAGGCCAAACAGAACCAAAGGGGACTTAGCGCGTCTCCTTGAAATATTCCACGCTGGATATTAATTGTGCCGTTGTTTGTATTGATCATGAGTTTTGTCTTCCATTGAGACATTGCGTAACCAGAAGCGTACAGATGTGGCTTTCTATTTTGTAAATTTTTAGGACTTCTGATAGCCAAGAATGAGGAACGCTGTCAAACGCTTTTTGATAGTCAATGTAGGCAGTGTGGAGGGAGCTGTTTGTACGTTTGGCATTGGACATTATCACTGAGTCGATGACTAATTGCTCCTTGCATCCTTTTGAGCCTTTCCGACATCCCTTTTGTTCTTCATCTAGCAGTTTATTAACCTCGAGGTGGGTATAGATCTTCTCGGCAAGTATTGAAGTCATTATTTTATAGATCGTTGGAAGACATGTTATCGGTCTATATTTTGCAGGGTTGTCAGAAGGTTGTTGCGTCTTTGGAAGCAGGTAGGTTACACCTGCATTATTATTATTATTATTATTATTATTATTATTATTATTATTATTATTATTATAATTATAATTATAATTATAATTATAATTATAATTATTATTATTATTATTATTATTATTATTATTATTATTATTATTATTATTATTATTATTATTATTATTATTATTATTATGTTATGGTTTCATTTTTTTTGGGGAATCACCGAGTGCAACCCGTGCACCTGGGGTGTTTCCTTGCTTAGTTGACATCAGGATGGAGGTATCATAGCACTTTGCGTACTATGTGCGCTGTACTCAGCACTACAGCTTTTTGCATCGTCAGAAGGTTATATGTTCCAGGGACTTCTTTTATAGCTTCACAAGTAGCGTTAGATATAAGCCCTGTTGCTCCTATGATTATTGGCACGATTTTAGTTTTATAATTCCACATTCTTTGTATTTCTATTTGTAGGTCCTTGTACTTCAGCTTTTTCTCTGCCTCTTTCTGCGTGATGTTATAGTCCGATGGCACCGAAACGTCGATCAGAAGACACTTTCTTAGTTTCTTATCTTTCAGGATAATGTCTGGTTTGTTTGCTGCGATGTGTCTGTCAGTCTGCACTTGAACGTCCCATATCATAGTTATTTCAGGTGTATCTACTACTGCTTCCGGGATATGTTCAAACCATTTTTCTTTGACTTCTATTTTGTAGTGTTTACAGATGTTCCAGTGTGGCTGTGTTGCAACCTTGTTGTGACGTTTATTATTATTATTATTATTATTATTATTATTATTATTATTATTATTATTATTATTATTATTATTATTATTATTATTATTATTATTATTATTATTATTATTATTATTATTATTATTATTATTATTATTATTATTTACGGTAAAACTTCGGTAAGTGACATATTAAGGTGTAAGTTTAGATATTTCTTCCCACCTGACTTGGCGATAATTCCACCAAATTTACCACACATTCTTCTATAGTACACTAAGGAAAACGATCTAATATAACAGGTTTCCTAAGACATAGTTTGTATTAATAATTTATTTTGTATTAACCAATATTAAATAAATTGCTAGTGTATTAAACCCGCTTTAGTATTACATCAATTCCAAATTCCACATTTGCTAAATTGACATTCAAAAAATTCGACCCAATATAAAATTTATTAAGTAACCACTTTTCCCCTCTTTAGGTACTGGCCGAAATCAGTACCTACTGTAGTTCTCAAAAATTTAAAATGCTTTTAGTGTGATATTGTTCTTGTCGTTTAATATTGCTTATGTTTATCTATTATTCAACATGGTTTACTGAGATGGTAAAATGTGTCCATAGATTATAAAGGCCAATAGTAATTATGGGTTGTGCGAAATAATAATATTATATTGCTTTATCTGACATGCAGAGTTTAAAAAAATACAAAGAAAAAATTAATTAATTGCAACAGGTATTGATACGATCAATGAAATTCAAATTCAAACAGGACAGCTAGAAGACTCGGAACAACGATGTGACCTGCGCAACAAATAAGGTAAAACTAATACTAAGACGCGCGGCGATTGCCGATAGCTTGCAACCCTCACCAATGTCTTGTGGATTATAGGTTCTAACGGATACAATTCGTTTTTAAAGACGCTGTTCTGCTTTCCTAATTGTAGGGGAAGCGCTTTATTGGGAACAAAATGCGTCGCAATAGGAAGATAAAAATTATTGCTTAACAAAATTGCTGTATTAAAAGGAGTTCATTATTCAACAAGACTGTGCTGCTAATAGAACTGACTACTACCAATAAAATCACTGTTTTAGCAAATCTGGAATTAATATATTATATCACCAAAGCGGTTTTATTCGGGTTTGTCCGGGGATATACTAGCAATTTATTTAATATGGGTTAATACAAAATAAGCTATCAATATAAACTATCTCTTAGCAAACCTGTTGTATTAGATCATTTTCCTCAGTGTAGGATAAAAACTTGCCTTGCTGGTAGGAAGTATATAAAACTGACACTAAAACTAAAATCTAAAAAGTTTTTTTTAGTTTTATTGACACATACCTTTAAACAATGTATTGCGTCAAAACTACACATGCGAAACACCAAATATAGGGGTTAAAATAATAAAAAAGAAAAATATAAAACATCCAAATTCTACGTTTTGTATATTCAAATACATACATTTATATTTTTGAACCTGGCATTCTCTGATTTATGCCTACGAATAAAATATTTCATTTTCTGATGATTTAGAATATAAAATACAAATATTGTTGCGAGGACAATTGTTTCCTTTTTCAATTTGAAGTTTTGATTTGTTTGATTGAAAATAAAATGTTAGTTATTTAATAAAACGTGTTTTTATTTGTCAAATATATTATAATACAGCAAGTTTAATTAATTTATAGATATTATAAGTTAGCAAGAATAAAAATAGCATAAATTTATTATTAATAATAATGTATAATAATGGCAACAAGGGGCCGTTTCAATAAATTTTAATTTTAACCTAACTCAAATATCGCCATGTATTTTCTTGTAAGTATTTTAAATTAGGAATTATTTTAAAAGAAAATATTTAATTAAAAGATGATGTAGTGTCCGCGAAAATAATTAAAAGAAAAAGAAAATTTCTGATCCGATTTTTTCCGATATGAAAATATTTAATGTTTATTAACATGATTATTTTAAAAGCGTAAATTAAATCAAGTGTAATGTTTAGCGGTAGAAATTGGTAATTGGTACTTTATCGGTAGAATGGCAATTCTTACATCAAAACGGTAGATCTTCCGCAAAAACTGGATATGGCAATATTGCAGACAACTTGCAGATACACGCAATGTTGCCAACTTGACTAAATATTCATTGGGCAAAACTTTCCCCAAAACTATTCAGTTTAATAAAAAAATTACCGCGAAAATGACCTAAGAAAAGAAATTTAAAGTATAGCAATCAAGGCATTATTCAACATAATAAAGTAAATTTAATGCCAAAATAAAGTTTTATTTTCGAATGTAATACCACAAGATGTTTCGGGATTACCGAATAATACTTTTACCTGACACGAAACGTGTTACCCAGCAACACCACGACTTCGAAGGAGGAGTGGTGTTGCTGATGGTAACTCGTTGAGTGCCAGGTAAAAGTATTAGGTAATCCCAAAACATCGAGTGCATGGTATTCAGAAGATTATTATAACGAACCATAATTTGAATAATTATGCATTTTTATTATTATTGATAACAAAGTTGCAATTATTATAATAAATATTATTTACTCCAATGAGATTTTTCTCTATTTTTTGGCTTCAAAGTTTTTATATTTTCATCCACTTCGGACAACGAAACACTTCTAAATCTCGTTTGATTTGATATTTTTTTTTTAAATTATGTCACAATTAAATATTTGATTATGTGTTACCATGACAGTAACAATCGTTCCACCAAAAGCGATAATCTCAAAGGCTTATACTTCATACAAAGTCAGTTGAGACAACGTAAATATTGGAGGTACGATCAATTTACTGCATCACACACTAAAACTACAATACAAATATAACAAAATTTGTATTGATCGCTCCCTATACAGATGTTCGAAGATAGTCCACGTGGATTGACATCAATTTTTTTTTAGTGTTTTTGTCTGTCTCAACTAAGATCGTATACACTTTATCACTTATTAAGCCTCTCGAGCTATATGGGAATTATGTACATTGAGTTGTATAATCAAAGTAATACCGCTAACACCGTGGTTAATTTATCTAATGCCTCACTAATTCCTCCAATGCCTCGACTAATTCCTCTAATACATCGACAAATTCCTCTAATGCCTCTACAAATTCCTTCAAAGCCTCAACTAATTCCTCTAATACATCGACAAATTCCTCTAATGCCTCTACAAATTCCTTCAATGCCTCGACTAATTCCTCTAATACACCGACAAATTCCTCTAATGCCTCTACAAATTCCTTCAATGCCTCGACCAATTCCTCTAATACATCGACAAATTCCTCTAATGCCTCTACAAATTCCTTCAAAGCCTCAACTAATTCCTCTAATACATCGACAAATTCCTCTAATGCCTCTACAAATTCCTTCAATGCCTCGACTAATTCCTCTAATACACCGACAAATTCCTCTAATGCCTCTACAAATTCCTTCAATGCCTCGACCAATCCCTCTAATACATCGACAAATTCCTCTAATGCCTCTAAAAATTCCTTTAATGCCTCGACTAATTCCTTTAATACATCGACAAATTCCTCAACAAATTTGTTCAATTTCTCGACTAATTCCTGTAATGCCTACTAATTCCGTTAGTATTGCCACTAATTTCCAATATTTGTACACAAAAACTCCTCCGCGGTTTACCCCTCGTTTCCAGATTTAAAATTTGATTCTATTTCTTGAATTACTGAAAAATATATCACTAAATAAAACCTGTATTTTATTGTTATGTTTCCTACTGTAATTTGTAATATCGCAGAAACCACAAGTTTAGCTTTGTCAGAAGCTCATGTTTTCAACAAAAGTTTAGGAGACGTTCATTACGAAAAGAAAATACAATTTCAATCTTATTTCAATCAAAATTTATTATTTTCTAGGGGATTTAGTTTGAATTACGACCTTTTTCATATTTGCAAAGTTTGAATAGTTTCCTTATATTTTTATATTTAATTTAGACAGCTTTATTGTACTGCATAAATCTAATTTATAAATATAATATGGATATTTTTTAACTGGTTTTAAAACAAAGTGTGGGTATTTATGACGGTGTTCCATAACTAAGGATCCATACAGTAACAGGAGATAGAAATTATGTCATTTAAACTTCATTTCTTATAATTTGAAAAAATAGTCCATGCCTTAAGTGAAGGAGTTGAAAGTATGTAAAGGAAATAAAAGACTAAAAGTCTTTTAGTTTTTCTCTTCTTTTTCTTTCCTTTCCTTAATTTCTTATGATAAAATATCCAATATGAAGCTAAGACCTAAGCCTAAAGACATCCATGGGCTATTGATGCGGCCCCATGAAAATTGTTAAGAGCAAAAAATCTTGGTTGGCCCGAAAAGCCCGGTCTAAAGTCTTAAAACATATTGGTAATAATTAAATGGCTGATTATATGCACTTAAATTCGGCAATAATATGCGCACACATATACAGGGTGATTCAAAAGTACTTTGACAAACCTCGGGAGGTAATTGCTGGCAATATTTTAACATGAAAAGTTCTTATAAACAGTGGTCCTTGGCGACTTCGTTACGGAGATACAGGGTGTTGAAATGTTAAAAGAAATAGTAATAATTTTTAAATAACTCCTTAACGAGTTATTTTTTTTTTATGAAATTTTGTGAATTAAATAAGCATCTAAGGACACTTATTTTCAAAGTACAACACGTTCGTAAATTTAACCAGTGGCGTCGGTACAAAATGTTACTATCATATTTTTTGTGAAAACTATGCTACACCACTGATTTATTTCATTTTAACTTTTTTCTTATAAATCCCCCCTTTATTTACAACAAAAAAGATCACGTGTGTTTTTACGAGGGACGGTTTAAGCGTAAATGATTATTTTATTTGAACATACACAAATATTAAAAAATGTGTTTTAAACTGATCAACCACTCAAATATTTATTACAGTATTTTAACGAATACCTACATACATACTTACTAATAAACAAATATGTATATGCCTAAGGAAGGTATCTGAGGATGCCTATTTTCTAAGTATAACACGTTTTCAGTCGCATACAGAATTATTTATTAGCATGTTATTTTTTAATATTTTGTATTTTGACAAGGCGGCTTTGGAAATGCTTTTTTTGTTGATAAATTAAAACATATTTGACAGTTAGTTACCATTGAGTTTTATTTCTTTAGTTTTGTTATTTTTAATGGTAACTAACTGTCAAATATGTTTTAATTTATCGACAAAAAAAGCATTTCCAAAGTCGCCTTGTCAAAATACAAAATATTAAAAAATAACATACTAATAAATAATTCTGTATGCCACTGAAAACGTGTTATACTTAGAAAATAGGCATCCTCAGATACCTTCCTTAGGCATATACATATTTGTTTATTAGTAAGTATGTATGTAGGTATTCGTTAAAATACTGTAATAAATATTTGAGTGGTTGATCAGTTTAAAACACATTTTTTAATATTTGTGTATGTTCAAATAAAATAATCATTTACGCTTAAACCGTCCCTCGTATCAAAAAAACACACGTGATCTTTTTTGTTCTAAATAAAGGGGGGATTTATAAAAAAAAAGTTAAAATGAAATAAACCAGTGGTGTAGCATAGTTTTCACAAAAAATATGATAGTAACATTTTGTACCGACGCCACTGGTTAAATTTACGAACGTGTTGTGCTTTGAAAATAAGTGTCCTTAGATGCTTATTTAATTCACAAAATTTCATAAAAAAAAAATAACTCGTTAAGGAGTTATTTAAAAATTATTACTATTTCTTTTAACATTTCAACACCCTGTATCTCCGTAACGAAGTCGCCAAGGACCACTGTTTATAAGAACTTTTTATGTTAAAATATTGCCAGCAATTATCTCCCGAAGTTTGTCAAAGTACTTTTGAATCACCCTGTATAATATATATCTTGTTTTCCTTTAAAATATGCAGTTATTTGCATTTTTTTTACCAAATACTGTTATGCATGTATGTATTTCTTAATTTATTATAGTAAAATAAGGTAAAGAAACACATTGGGTTCTAAAAAATATATTTGTTGTTAAAAAATGCAAAAAAACGAAAACGAAGAAAAATAAAAGTAAACAATTTTTTAACCGAAAATTGTATAAAAGGCATTTATTACTAAATATTTTTCAAAATTTTGAACTAAAAAGGATTGTCTTCTATTAGTAAAAATATGTTTAAAAAAGAGAAACTTCGCTTAACATCTACTGATGTAATTGAACTAGATAGCACAATATAAGGCCAAGTTACAGCTTCGAAGACGTTTTTGCCACCTTAGGCATTTTAAACAGAAATTTGAAATTACTAGTTTTACACTGGTAATACTGAAATCTTTCGACAAACTAAAACAGAAGTATGTATTACAAATCGATATAAATGCAGTTTGTTAAGCAGGTAATAATAACGCATTATTAAGTGGCAATAAACAACCCCTAACAATATACCTGCAAACCCCGGAAACCCCCAATAAATACCTTCTGTATAACCAAAATGTAAATATAATTATTATAATCTTCACTCCCTGAAATAAATACCGAACTGGACATTAAGCCTTTACTGTTTTAATTATTTTTTGATAAAGCCGGAAACATAAAAATATGCTCATATAGCGTGTCCAGAGAAGTTCTAGACATATTATGGGAATTTTTTTATTGTCCATTTTACGAAAAAAAGTTATTCTTTATAAAAAGTTCTTCTTGATGCGCAAATAATATTGACATACCCAAACTTAAGATATCATGTACAGGGCGGCAAAAAAATATAGAAACACAGAATTACGTTATGAGGGACGTACCCTCGATTTTTATTTTAGAACAAATTATTATAAAAAAACTTTACTAAGGACTACAAAACGCGGTCAGATAAAATTTTTTGTTGAAATATTTTAATTTACAGGGTACCATCGAAAAATCTCTTGTCGAAAAATATTAAATGATTTTTGACATGTCAATATTCATTACTATAGTATTGCACATAGTTGTTGCGAAATTGTTGCAGGTAAAAATTAAAGAAATAAAATAAAAAAATATTTTTCCAAGGCTTTTTGATGGTACCCTGTAAATTAAAATATTTCAACGAAAAATTCTATATGACCGCGTTTTGTAGTCCTTAGTAAAATTTTCTTATAACAATTTGCTCTAAAATATAAATTGAGGGTACTTCCCTCTTAACGTAATTCTGTGTTTCTATATTTTTTTGCCGCCCTGTACATGATATAATTAAGATTTGATATGTCAATAATATTTGCGCATTAAGCAGAACTTTTTGTTAAGAATTACTTTTTTCGTAAAATCAACAATAAAGAAAATTCCCATATGTCTAGAACTTCTCTGGACACGCTGTATAATATGCATATTGCATATCCGTGGTCCCGGGGAAGAAGGAGATAAGTTCATTTTTATAGTTTTTCAGTAGATTGAGTTAAAATTCATCTTAGTAGTGCCAATCAGGGGAAGGGTTTAGAAAATTGAAATTTTTGTACTAGAATTATTGCTACCTTGTATTTAATAATATCTAGAACAAAATTATGGTTTTGTGTTATTTAAGAAGTTAGATGCACTTATCCCTTTATGAACTAAGAAAAAATATACTTATCTCATTTGTAACATTTTATTTAGTATTGCAAAAATAAAAATAGCCAGTCTAAACTAAAACTTTAATATTCTAATAAGAAATATAAATAATAATTAGGCGTAATAAATGAAGTTGAAAACTTATATTCTTCATCTGACGAAACCAAGTCATGATGTGTCTCCTTAGCATCCTCTAGAGTCGAAAGGTTTTGATAAAAATCTCGAAATATATTCGAAATATAAGGAAGAAATTGCATTAGGTTATCCTTTTTCTTCTTAGAAATTGGTATTTATTAATTTAAATTTACTAAGGAGTAAAAAGTACAACCTAGTTGGTACAATTAGGGATATGTATAAGTAAATAAAAATAAAGTTAGGGATTTAAGGGGGTAAGTATGTAAACTTATTTCTTTATGAACAATTTTTAATTACGGGTTTATATTTGTGCGAAAGGGAATAAGTTTACTTATTCCTTTAAGTACTTTGCAGGGCCAACATACAACATACCTCCAAACGAACATAGCTTTATTACTCTTATTGACATGAATTAACTCATCTCATTTGGTACGAAGGTAGATGTAACTATTTATAACGTAAACTATATAACGATATCCCATTATGGCTAAATTTGGACTTATCTCCTTCTTCCCCGGGACCACGGATATATTCCGCCCTTTAGTAATAATTAACAAAATACCACAACGATATCAAAAGTCACATAATTTTTATGCGAAACAATAGTTTATCATGGCATACTTACTACAAACCGAATAAAAATTTAATAAAATTGTCGAGAATATTTTACAAATAATCGCTTATAAGTGAAAAACTTTACCAGTTAGGTATATAATATATTGTGATATACAAAAATAAAGCTTTTCAAATCAGTTATAATAATATACAGGGTGTTAAATTTAAAAAATCTAGTTATGTTGATCACCTTTTTAAGTAACACATTTAACTGTATTTTTAAACCACCCTGTATATCACAACTAAGAATATGGGCATAGGGTTAAATGCCCCTTGGTATTATTTATTTGCCCACCAAATTTCAGGTTCTTAATATTTCAGAGTTAAAAAATTAATGGGAATTTCGAAAATAAAATAAATTACAGGGTTTGTGTTCCATTTAAAATATCGAAGTTTTATTCATCTTTGAGGCATCTAGTATAGTTCGTGTAAAGAAATAATAAATTTGTATGTGTTATAGGATATTATTTTAAATGCTAAAAAATTAACCATAAAACTGTTTTATACTGAATCTATTGAACTTTACACTTTTATGGATGTCACAAAAATCACTGAATACAACCAATTTTAAATTTATTTAAATGACATTTTTGGTTTGTTTTATTGGAAAACAGCATGCGTTTTTTTTAGTCCGAATGGGTCCTCAAGAAAATCCGAAGGCAAATAAAATCGAACAATGGAGCCCTGTGGGGCCGTAATGACACGATTACTGAATGGAAGTTGCGGTAAACAGATTGAGTTGTTCCAATTTAGGTAGATTGAAAAGAGAGTTTATAAAAACACGGCTTATTTAACTAAATGAAACTGTCAGTTTTTGATCCTCTAAGCATAATAAAGTTATGAAATTTTTATTTTTAAATTTAGGTGAATATACGGATTACGACAAGATTTTCAAGCACCCTCATTTAAAACCAAAATAATAACTTCCATAAGTAACACCAGAGCTTGGATAAGCTATGCAGCAATTTAAAACTATTTTCAATTATAACTACAGTCTCAAAATAATTGGCAAAACTGTTTAAACCTCCATTAACAGTGTGCGAAAAATAGTAATTTACATTACAAGACCGGAAAGTAGTGTTTTCCAGGTCGAGACAAGCATTTCCAGGGCGAGCCATAGGCGAGTCCTGGAAGCTTGGAGAGGCCTGGAAAACACTAATTTTCGGTTGCGTGACGTACAATATTTTTTTTAAGACCGACACTTCGATATATTTTATAATCTACGCGAAACAAGTTTGACATAAAGAACAAAATTAAAAATCAACGAACTGTCACTCGACAATACATCGAAATGTTGTTGTCATAATAACGAAATCAAGGTATCTTGTATTATCAAAGAGCGATTAGAAAAACAAAAAACAGGGTGACAGTGA
The DNA here is from genome assembly GCA_963969555.1 of Polydrusus pterygomalis. Lineage (NCBI taxonomy): Eukaryota > Metazoa > Arthropoda > Insecta > Coleoptera > Curculionidae > Polydrusus > Polydrusus pterygomalis. The sequence continues at coordinate 77,224,295 of OZ018377.1, forward strand.
CATTAGAGACCGGAAAAACGTTATTTTCTAGACGAAAAATTGTCCAGAAAGTGTAAATTTTCTGGTAGGTTTTGAAAAAAAGATTTTTATTGATCAGCAAACAAAGTTAGCCATTTGCCGAAAAGTGCATGCATTTTTTTTTTCGAAATTAACCTCCGAATTTAAAAAAAAATTTTGCCGAAATTGAAAAGGATGAAAATATGCCAAAAATTTCACGAAGAGTTCTAATGCGTACACTACGAGAATTGAATTTTCGATTCCTTAAACAAAATCGCAAAAGTATTTTGGTGGAAAAGGAAGAAATTGTGGCGTAGAAAGTATCTAGAAGAAATGCAACAATATCGCTGTGCAGGGAAACTAATTTACTTTACGGACGAGACATGGTTAAATGAAGGACATACTGTGAATTACATTTGGCAAGATCTCAACATTAAAGATGTACGTAACGCCTTTATCAATGGACTATCCACTGGATTGAAAGCTCCTTCAGGAAAAGGTCGTCGGTTAATTATAACCCACATCGGGAGTGATTCTGGTTTTCTTGAAGGTGGGTTAAACGTGTTTGAATCTCGTAAAACCGGTGATTATCATGAGGATATGAACTCGAAAGTGTTTGAAGATTGGTTTAAATACATCTTACCGCGTATTGTACGTGGGTCGGTAATCGTGATGGACAATGCACCATACCACAGCCGTCGGGTGGAAGCTTTGCCAACTTCTGCGTGGCGAAAAGGAAATATTGTTGACTGGCTCGAAGAAAAAAATATTCCATTTGGCGAAAAAATGCTAAAAGGCCAGTTGCTCGATCTTGCAAGACTTTACAAAAAAAAAAAGTACGAAATATGTATTGTTATTCCAAAGTCAGTGTGATGACATTCCATACGGCGGTAAACAGTCTCAAAAAGACCGACGTTTACCGCCGTATGGAATGATTGGAATGTCATCACACTGACATTGGATAAATTATACCTAGTGGATGAAATGGCTCGTGAACAAGGTGTCACAATATTACGTTTACCGCCTTACAATTGTAAACTAAATCCAATCGAGCTTATATGGGCACAGATAAAAGGCGAAGTGGCGCGTGAAAATAGAACATTTAAATTAAAAGATGTTAAAGAACTGTTTAAAACGGCAATAACGAATGTACAAGCAGCGGATTGGCATAAGTGCGTATTACATGTCGAGGGCGTAGAAAAAAAAATATGGGACTTAGATGTACGCGTTGAAGTCATGGTGGAACCTATTATTATAAATCCTGACAGCAGTAGCGACAGTATTGAAATGTTTTCATCATCAGATAGTAAATAATTGCTGTAATGGTAATAATGCATTTAAAATTGTAACGTATATAATATTATGTCATCATAACACTCTTTAATGTCGGGGTGGAATATAATTTGTCACAGTATTACCAAGTAGTGTTCATTAAGTAACAATAATTAAGTTTTGCCCATAATCCACTACGACATCTTTCTATTATTATGTAGTACAATAAAATAATTTATGAAAATAGCTTATACCTACAGTTGCTTTATTATTCGTCTTGGATTTTATACCTGCGTAATTTAGTTTCTCTCATTATTACTGCATTAGATCACCAAATGTAAAAGCTTAATTTATTTTTCAGTTTAATTTATTAGATATACCTAGTAAATGCAAATTATTATATAATGTAAATGTATTATAATAATAAACAAGAAATTAATATATTTTTGATTTATTATTGTTTAAAATGACACGCCTCTGGAATTGGCGTTCCCCTTACGTCTTACACACCCCGGTAAAAATAAGTCACTGCCAATTATTTTGGTACCAGAGTTATATTTATTTATTTATATAATTTTTAAGAATTACAGCGCAACAGAAAGGTATAATGATTGTTCTCGTGATTGTTATTTTAATTACCTACTTTTTCTTAGTTGCGTTCCTTCTTTAGGATGCTTCTATTAATTTAGAACAGACTTACCATTTATAATACTGCACACTGAGGAAATAATCTAATACAACAGGTTTGCTAAGATATAGTTTGTATTGATAGCTTATTTCGTTTTAACCCATATTAAATAAATTATAAATTGCTATTGTATCAAACCCCTTTTAGTATATCAATTCCAGATTTGCTAGAACAGTATTTTTATGGCTAGTCAGTCATGTTGAATACTAAACTACTTTTATTAATTTTGTTAAGAAATAAATTGAATCTTCTCAATGCCTACGCATTTTGTTCCCATTAAAGCGCTTTAAATTAATTTTATCTACAAGCGTGCGGTAAGTAGTTACATACTATAAAAACAAGTTTTTATATTATTCAAGCGTATTTTTTTATTTTTAAGAGGAACTTTATTAAACATTATAATAATATGTATAACAAATACTTACATATTTAAATTTCTAAACTAATCTAAACGATATCGATGAAGGAAGTGCATGTTTTACTATCCGATGAGACACAATAATTCAACGTTACAGATTTACTAAAACATGAGGTTCTCTCTGCATATTCTTCTACACCATTTATTTGCTTTAAAATTTCTATTTTATTTTGCACCGAATTTTCAGGAGGACTTCCATCCACCATGTCTTTTTAAACTCATGATATCCCCGCCAGCATCTACTAATAATGTAGCTGACGTCCTTCGATAACAATGTCCCGCATATTCTTTGGGACTGGACAACTTTAAATATGATGCAATTTGAGAAGGTATTTTTCCAAAAGTATTTATACCCAGTGGTTGGATTTTATATACAATAAATAACCGTGTATGGGCAGTATGATCGGGTCTAAGGGCTCTATACTTCTTGAAAATTGAAATATTAAGTTCTGATGAAAATCCATAACCACGTGAACCACGATCTGTCGATCTACATGTGTCTTTGTATCCGGGACAGTTACAAGAAGGTGGGTTTCAAATTCCTTAATATCTTCAATTTTCATTTTACATAACTCCACTCAGCGACATACCCCAGCGATGCCCACAATGAGTACCACCTGAAACAAGCAAATAAGTTGTTATTTAAAAGTGGATTTAAAAAAAATCGCAATTAAGTACCATCATTAATAAAAACTCCTCATCTGGTGCCGTAACAAGGAATTTTACAACCTCATTTTGGAGAATGCCTTTGATTTCTTAGCTTTTATCCCACAGACTTCCTTTTTAAATATGCCATCAGTTTTGCATACCTGCTTATGTCGACATTATTTTTGATACTTATGGTAGATAGATCTGAGCATTGGGTAATAACTCCATAAAGAGAAGGATTTACTGTCCTTAAATTTATCCAGAAAATAGGCAAGCATCACACCTTCACTAATTGCTTTAACTTTCTTTGATGAACACCAGTCCATGAAGAGCCCCATATTCCTTCTCATATCTTATGCCGTGATTTATCCGGCAATAAATTAAGGGTAGCTGCTTTAGCAATGTCCAGAACTTCCTTCGGAATTTCATCATCACTGCTGCTGTTGATTTCCATTTATATTAAGGGACGTAAAACACACTTTCACGAAATTGTTAAAAAAATTATTATCGTTTATTCCGTTGTCAAGTTTTCCATCTGTCATATAAAAGCCAACTATTAAATTTCTATAATTTATTTACCCAGCAACCTGATATTAATGCATTGTTGATAACGACTACGAGGCACCTACGGGGTAAATTAAAACAGTGCTCTTTTAGTTTTTAATATTGGTGCCCTACAACATGCTTCTAGATAAAATATCGTACACACGTAAAACACTTGCGATAGGTGTCCTTACCTCATTTGCGTGATTTACCAAAACCGCTTTCGGCTCGTTTTGTTAAACATCAGGCACATGCGGTAAAGACGTACCTACCGTACTTGTATTGTAATATACTATTCTAAGATGCTGAACTGTAAGTGGTTTTTATTGATTTAATATTTAAATAGTTATGTCTTGCACATTCATTACACTTTTGACAACATTTTTTTCCACGTCTTTTCTTAAATCTACCTACGAGTATATTTATATTATTATACATTCTATTGATTAATTATTTGCTGCGTTTCTATATTCTCTGTAACCACAGATATTTTTTTTACCGCTATATTTAATAAAAGTCATACTCTTTAGCAAATCTTTTAATACTTTTGCATTGGTCTCGTATTTTATTACAATTAATTTGATAATACCACGTTAATTACATACGGTTTTCAGTTCTCTCAACTATGCACTAAAAGCTAACGTCGATCAAGAATTTTGATTTTTAAACTCCGTATTATTATTTCGAAACTGCAGGTCTCTCAAGTGTGTTTTTAAGGCCAAAGTCGATCGAAGTTCCTAGTTCATAAATTAAATAATATTTTTATATTTAAAATCGACTATATTTTCTATAAGACAGTTGTATTTCTTATTTTAACATACTTTAATAAAATCTCCCTCGGATATAATGGCTCCAAAAAACGTTTACTACTGTGTGATTACTGAATGGTCTAAATTTAAATGAAAGAGATATACAGGGTGACAATTTAAAAACTTGAAACGGCCATATCTTGGGAACGAAAAACTAAAGAAAAAAACGCAAAAAACGATTTCTATAAAACGAAGGGGGAACAAAAACAAGCGTATTATCCCACCCTTATCTGCAACCCCTTGGACAGGGTGAGATACACCCCTAAAATCTTAAATAGAAAGGGGGGTCGAGTGATACATCATTTTGAAGCTCTTGAAAATGCTTTCCAATGATACCATAGAAAGCTACATTTCAGGAAATTCTTCTCTGTTTATTTAGGAAAACAATAAATGAAAACACAATTTTGAAATTTTTTATTATTATTTAATTAAATGTTCAAAATGATTTCCGTTGTTTTGAAGACAACACTAAAGCCTACTTTCAAATTATTCACGTACATTTACAAATGTTTCTCTAGATATAGCACGGCATTCCTGAACTATTCTATGCTGAAGTTGCTCTAGTGACTCAGGTTGCGTTTTAAAAACCACAGATTTTAGGTGACCCCACAAAAAGAAGTTAATCCACTGGTTGGGATAATTATCATTTAACCACTGCCTAACGGGAACTACATAATGCGGAGGTGCTCCATCCTGTTGGAAATGTAGTAAGCGTTCTTCTAAAGATAAATTTCCGAGTATGTCCCTCTGAGTTTCTAATTCTGGCACTATTAGTGGTTCGATAGACCTCTGTAGCATTTAAACATAACTGTCGCCATTTAAATTTCCTTGTATAAATATTGGGCCGATAATACCATCGCCCAATATACCAGCCCAAACATTAATTTTCTGGGGGTACTGGGTATGCCCTTCTCTAAATACGTGAGGGTTTTCGTCATTCCAGTAACGAGAGTTTTGCTTATTAACACGCCCATTTAAATAAAAGGTACACTCATCACTGAAGCAAATATTTTTAACTAGTCGAGGTTCTGCCGTAATTCTATCTGTCATTATTTCACAAAACTGAATTCTTCTGTCCGGGTCGTCGTCACCAAGTTCTTGCAGTATGTGCAGTTTATAGGGATAAAACTTATGAAATTTAAGTACCTTTCTTATTGATTCACGAGATAATCCAGTTGCTACAGCTGCTTGACGAGTTGATAAAATTTAATTCATTGCAAACTGCCCCAGAATTTCAATTTGCGCTGCTTCGTCGGCTAGTCTCGGTTGATTTCTCTTTTTATTCGCGACAGAATAAGTTTCTTCAAATTTGGCTACTAGTTGGCGAACATACTCCGGGCTTACATTTTGACCTGTATGCCTTTCGTTAGAACGTTGAGCTGTCCTTAAGAAACATTAATCCTGGGAACCATTAATGAAAATAATTTCTACACGTTCAGCTGTGCTGTACACCATTGTTAAAGATAAGAAGTGCTGATTTTCGTTTAAACTGAACCGAAAGTTAACTGTTCTTAAAATAATAATACTAGTACAAGTTACTTTTAAAGTAAATTCTGTGATAATAAAATGCGAATATTTATAAACACATTTTTTTTTTCGACAAAAAAACCATAATAAATAAACCAAAACAAAATACCTAGGCTTAAAATGTTTGGAATTCTTAAGAGATATCTCTTAATATGCCAGGATATTGGTAGCAATCATTTTGAACATTTAATTAAATAATAATAAAAAATTTCAAAATTGTGTTTTCATTTATTGTTTTCCTTAATAAACAGAGAAGAATTTCCTGATGGTACGATTGGAAAGCATTTTTCAAGAGCTTCAAAATGATGTATCACTCGACCCCCCTTTCTATTTAAGATTTTAGGGGTGTATCCAAGAGGTTGCAGATAAGGGTGGGATAATACGCTTGTTTTTGTTCCCCCTTCGTTTTATAGAAACGGTTTTTTGCGTCTTTTCTTCCGTTTTTCGTTCCTAAGATATGGCCATTTCAAGTTTTTAAATTGTCACCCTGTATAGCTTCCGACAATGAGTCAAAAATTTTAGTAACAGATGAAAGTCGAAATTATTCACTGTCCCGTAATTGTTTATTAAGAAGCCGAAAATAAATTACTACACTGAAACGTTTAACGCCTATGCTAGTACGTACGTTTCAAATTTTTATTTATTGTGAAATAAAAAAATATAGAATCATTAGCCACACTTTAGTTGAGACGCGCCATTGAACCTAAACGTACTTATGTCACTGTGATTTGGTTAAAACTTAAAAAAAAATGTTTAAGTAATAACTCAGCGGCGCGCGTAACTACTATACCATCAAACCTGGCAGCCGCTGGGTGCCCTGGCATCAGGTAGACTCAAAAACCCACACTAAGAAAAAACCTTCTACTCCTTATAAGAATTCACATAGGTAGTCTTTATGTAACAAAACCAGGAGGAAAAAGTTACAGGATAAACATTATGGTGGAGCGAAAATTTTTTTTTCCAAATGTTGATATTTGCTAGGAGCCAAAATGTTCTATCTATAAACACTATTTCCTATGCAAAATTTTAACTTCCTACTCATTTGTTTTGAGGGGTCACACAATCCTCAAAGTTATAGCAATTTAGGTATATTATTTTTTTTTGATATCGGTTAAATTATGTCGGACTTTCGCTAGTTCATGGTATATTTTAAAAGAAATATGCAATGAACTACCCAGAACTTACCACGTGGAGGTATCCGACCTAGAGTCCCTCCCCTTATTCACCCTTATATTCGCAAATCAGTTTAGTTCTCTCGGAGGTCGGATACCTCCACGTGGTGATATTTCTTTTAAAATATACCATGAACTAGCGAAAGTCCGACATAATTTAACCGATATCAAAAAAAATAATATACCTAAATTGCTATAACTTTGAGGATTGTGTGACCCCTCAAAACAAATGAGTAGGAAGTTAAAATTTTGCGCAGGAAATAGTGTTTATAGATAGAACATTTTGGCTCCTAGCCAATATCAAAATTTTGAAAAAAAAAAAAATCTATTTTTCGCTCCACCCTAATAAACATTTTGAAAAGTAGCATTTGTAAACCAATTTTAATTTTTTTGTGGCGAATATTGTAATTCTACCATTTGAATTTATCGCCTTTAGTAAACTATCCCTTAGGGATAGAATTTCAATCTTCGCCACTAAAAAATTAAAATTCGTTTACAAACGCTACTTTTCGAATTTTATCCTGTAAAAATTCGTATGTAGTGGGTAATTTACCCCTCTGGGGTATTTTTTTCAAAGACTGTTACCAACATTACATAGTTAACATTGGTATTCAGAATACCTATATTATACTGAGAAAAAAACCCTTTATTCCTTATAAGAAATCTTTATACAACTGTTTAATACTGTATGTCTTAGCAAAGCGCTTTCCTGCTGTAAGACAACGAAAATTGCTAGACCGTTGTGTAATGATAATATCAAGGTAATCTAACCAATAGGAAATTAGAGTTATTGCTGCGAAAGAAAGAAAAACTCAAAGTCTTCCTCCACAAAGTTTTTGATATCGGTTAAATTATGTCGGACTTTCGCTAGTTCATGGTATATTTTAAAAGAAATATGCAATGAACTACCCAGAACTTACCACGTGGAGGTATCCGACCTAGAGTCCCTCCCCTTATTCACCCTTATATTCGCAAATCAGTTTAGTTCTCTCGGAGGTCGGATACCTCCACGTGGTGATATTTCTTTTAAAATATACCATGAACTAGCGAAAGTCCGACATAATTTAACCGATATCAAAAAAAATAATATACCTAAATTGCTATAACTTTGAGGATTGTGTGACCCCTCAAAACAAATGAGTAGGAAGTTAAAATTTTGCGCAGGAAATAGTGTTTATAGATAGAACATTTTGGCTCCTAGCCAATATCAAAATTTTGAAAAAAAAAAAAATCAATTTTTCGCTCCACCCTAATAAACATTTTGAAAAGTAGCATTTGTAAACCAATTTTAATTTTTTTGTGGCGAATATTGTAATTCTACCATTTGAATTTATCGCCTTTAGTAAACTATCCCTTAGGGATAGAATTTCAATCTTCGCCACTAAAAAATTAAAATTCGTTTACAAACGCTACTTTTCGAATTTTATCCTGTAAAAATTCGTATGTAGTGGGTAATTTACCCCTCTGGGGTATTTTTTTCAAAGACTGTTACCAACATTACATAGTTAACATTGGTATTCAGAATACCTATATTATACTGAGAAAAAAACCCTTTATTCCTTATAAGAAATCTTTATACAACTGTTTAATACTGTATGTCTTAGCAAAGCGCTTTCCTGCTGTAAGACAACGAAAATTGCTAGACCGTTGTGTAATGATAATATCAAGGTAATCTAACCAATAGGAAATTAGAGTTATTGCTGCGAAAGAAAGAAAAACTCAAAGTCTTCCTCCACAAAGTTTAATAGAATAAAAATATTCAACACAAGTCTCTACATGTTTCGAACGTAGAAACGTTCATTATCAGGAGACAGAAATTATATTTGGTGCTGATGGTTTTAGCAAAAAAAAAATGGTGCCGAACCTTAATGGAGCTTTTATTTAATTAAAACTTGATGTTTAAAGTAGACATGATATAAAGAAAATTGAAGAAAGTTTAACCATACTGAGTATGTGAGAAGTCAGTTTTTTTTAAATTTGTTATTTTATAAAACATGACATTTAAGTGGGTATGTGTCTATAAGACATTGTGGGGAAAAAAAAATTTGAAGAAAGTAAGGTAATGAATAGAAAAACCATAAGGTGTCGGTTAGTGGGGTACTGAGTTTTCAGGCTCTTCGTCTCAGCACGTGGAGACGTACAGCTGCTTTTCCTTAAAATTTTTCAAAAAATGTACAAATTTTGGAAAATTTTTACGGTTTTTAAATTAAAACCCCCAAGGGGCTACTGAGCCTGAAAACTCAGTACTCAGTACCCCACTAACCGACACCTTATGGTTTTTCTATTTATTACCTTACTTTCTTCAAATTTTTTTTCCCCACAATGTCTTATAGACACATACCCACTTAAATGTCCTGTTTTATAAAATAACAAATTAAAAAAAAAAAAAAACTTTCGACACCCTTTTAGAAAAGGTTTTTTCTTTCCCAGTTTATTTGGTTGTTTTGTATGCTAGCGAAACCTGGACCCTGACCAAAGACAACGAACAAAAATTGAGAATCTTTGAGAGGAAGGTTCTGCGCAAGATTTTTGGACCACTGCGAAGCCCAGAAACACAACAGTACCGAATAAGAACCAACCAAGAAATAGCAGAATTATACAAAGATCCAGATATTGTGAAGGAGATAAAGACAAGAAGACTGCAATGGGCGGGTCACGTACAAAGACAGCCTGACACACGGATGATAAAATTGGCTTGGGAGGGAGTACCAGTGGGACGAAGACCTTTGGGGCGCCCCCGAATGAGATGGCGGGACAACATCAAAACGGACCTAAGGACCATTGGGATAGAGTACGACCCAGCATTGATGGAAGATCGACAACAATGGAGGCGAATAGTACAGTCGGCCAAGACCCACACTGAGAGAAATGCATTATAACCCTTATGAGAATTCTTATAAACATCATAAGAATATTTAATACTATTTGGGACAGCAATACGTGCTAATAGCATATATACACCATATATAGTTAAGACCATTGCATAAGAGTAAATAGCTTTGTTATACTGTTTATATGACATGGATTGTAACCATAAAGGTTTGTTCCATAGCGAATATAAAACGTGCTTATTCCCATTATACATTAGTTGAAAATGAGTATAATCCAGTTTTATAATGGGTATAAAACTGTTTAGTTGCTAATACAAAACAGTTTATACCAACTAAACAGTTTTATACCGTTTTGTATTAGCAACTAAACAGTTTTATATCTATTTTAAAACGGTTTAGTGCTAATGCAAAACGGTTTTATACTATTTTTTGGTTTTTAAAATTTTGCCCTCTAGGGGTAGTATATATTTGAAAGGATAACAAAAAAAAAATAGGTAAACATTACAAAGGTCTTTATTAAACTTGAACAAAAACAACACAAGGCCATTTCTCCTTAACGCTTACAAATACTAAGGTACAACAAAAAATCTGAAATCATAAATACAGCTTTTAGGTTACCAAAAATACTAAAATTATTTACACTTTCTTATGTCGCTTACAAATTGCTAAATACAGACGTTACAAAACTAAGACCCAAACCAAATAATATAAGTGAGTTAGGATTATTATATTGAGCTAGTTTATCTCAAAATTCACAAAAATTAACTAAGGCATACGTATGGAATTATTCCGTTTCGTCCAATTTTATTTTAGTTGTATTCATATTATATATTTTGCAAAGAAAAATAAAATAAAATAGCTACTGATTTGGAATTGTAGGATTAGAATGGTAAGTTATTATAATTGGTAGTCTAAATTATTTTATTGTTTACGGCATTTTATTATAAAAAATATTAAAAATGAATCGACAGTTATAGATTTTTCAAATCATTAAAACTCAGTTATTTGAGACTTAAAAATGCATTTATATAAACATTTAGGTTAACAATTTTACAAAATGAAAAGATATTTTGATTTATCGTTATAAACTATTATATTTATAAAACTGGCAATCTAATTTTCTATATATCAGTCATCAGTCATATTATACGAAAGCAATGCCAAAGCTAATGTTTGTGAATTTTAAGATAAACCAACCATACATAAGTAATACTTACCCCCTTAAAATGGGTTGGGTTTGAGTTTTGCAAACTATAACATGATTATGTACAGTTGAATATGTTATCCATATTTTATTATTTTATACAATACATACAGAAAAATTTCAGCCACTAAACACAATCCGCGAAGTCCGGGGAACAAAGCAAATGGCCACCATGTCCCGTGTAAATGTTTGAAGTTTCCCCCACTCATCGCCAAGTAGAAGTGTGTTGCATACCCGTTAATAAATGTTTAATATGAACCACTATTTTAAATAATACCCCAAATAAAGCGTTTTATCGTTGGTATAATCCTAAAAACAATTTTTTATTTCCAATAAGAATATTTTACTGAAACACATTCTTACAATAACTGGCTTATATGTAGTATTATTCTGTCTTATTGTACGTATAAATAACGAGTTAGCAATTCTATATGTTGTTTGTTAGTTTATTTTTTTGTTGTAGTTAAAGATTTTTTAATAGTAATTATTAAAAATGTTGCTACTGATATAAGATAATTCTTAACAATTCTGTTTAATTAGTCGATTTCCCTCTGTGCACCCCGGGTTGTAGAGCCATGGAGTAAGTAAGTAAGTAAGTTTATTTGGTTGGTCTGGACCCCATTTACTGACTTCTCACATACTTAGTATGGTTAAACTTTCTTCAATTTTCTTTATATCATGTCTACTTTAAACATCAAGTTTTAATTAAATAAAAGCTCCATTAAGGTTCGACACCATTTTCTCTTTTGCTAAAACCATCAGCACCAAATATAATTTTTGTCTCCTGATGATGAACGTTTCTACGTTCGAAACATGTAGAGACTTGTGTTGAATATTTTTATTCTATTAAACTTTGTGGAGGAAGACTTTGAGTTTTTCTTTCTTTCGCAGCAATAACTCTAATTTCCTATTGGTTAGATTACCTTGATATTATCATTACACAACGGTCTAGCAATTTTCGTTGTCTTACAGCAGGAAAGCGCTTTGCTAAGACATACAGTATTACTTTCCCATACTTTCAACTCCACTTTAAGCATGGACTACTTCTTCAAAATAATAATATTTGCTTACTACGGTTAATAAAGCATATACTTACCACTCAAAATAAGTAGTATAATTCTAAAAAATTTAAATAGCTTCTAGTGTGATATTATTCTTGCTGTATAACATTGCATAATATGATTATCTATTATGCAACATGGTTTACAGAGATGGTAAAATTCGTCCATAGATTATTAAGTCCAATACTAATGATGGGTTGTGCGAAATAAGAATTTTTTTATTGCCTTATCTGGCACGCAAAGTTAAAAAAAAAAAACTTAAATACGAAGTAAAAATAAATTAATTGAAGCAGGTACTGGTACGATTAATTAAATTCAAATTTAGACATGACAGATAGAATACTCCGAACAACGATTTGACCTGCGCAACAAATACGTTAAAACTAATACTATGCCACCGAACACCACCAATGTATTGTGGTGCTAATTGATACAATTCGTTTTTGGGGTCGCTGTTTTGCTTTCTTAATTCTAGAGAAAACGCTTTACTGGAAACCAAATGCGTCGCATTGAGAAAATACAATTTATTCCTTAACATAATTGCTGTATTAAAAGGAGTTCATTATGAAACAAGACTGTGCTTCTAATGGAACTGATTACTGCCAATAAAAACACTGTTCTAACAAATCTGGATTTGATATAAATCTAAAGTGGGTTTGATACACTAGCAATTTATTTAATATGGATTAATAAATAATAAACTATCAAAACAATTTATGTCTTGGCAAACCTGTTGTATTAGAACATTTTTTTCAGTGTAGAAATCGCCTTTTAATTAATAAAGACTTTTTTTTTTAGAAGTTTACGAAAAAATCATCCTTTATATAGCACATAGTCCCTAATTAAATCAACTTCGTAGAAATTTTCGTTGTGCAGGTGCCAATTGGTCAATTAAATAGTTGCCACTCTGTAAAGCACATACATTAGGTACCCCTACTTCTTCATAATAACACCTGTGACTCATCAGCTATAATAAGTAGTATAACTGCTATATCTTTTCTGTATTTTTCGTAAAAAAATATGCTTTCAATTCCAGGAAAATGTACGCCTGCAAAACCCTTTTCTGGAGCGGAGTCGAATACTACAGCAAAAATAATTTTCGATAAAGAAGCGACGGCAGATCTCTAGCGAGGATTTTGAACTTATTACTATTTATAGCTATAGAAAATTGCCCACTGATGCAAAAATAGATAGTTTTGCTAAAATACAACGCAGGGCTTTGCTAAAAAATAATATATAATAGTTCCAAATTTTTTGTGTGAACAAATCAATTTTTATCCACATTCCGTGATCGCACTGCTCGATTTCAGAATAATACCAGATATCCTTTATCAACGAGAAGCGACAATACCTGTTCGTCTGATATCAACTGGCCCGTTTGCAATCACCTTCACAGCTTCACAGCATGATACAAAGAAAGAAAGATATGATCGATCGTATTCCCAATTCGGTCCGGTCCGCGCAATGACGTCATGTGGTGCTAACGAGATTTAAAATTACATAGGATTAGCCGGTAAAAGTAGATATTTTACTGCATATTTTGCAATTATTGCTTTGGAATATTTAAGTGCATATTATTTTAAGTACTTTAAGGATAGAGGTTTATAAATCAGAACGTATTTCATGATGTTCTTGGGTTAAATGTTAAAATTTAGCATATATTTGGTATCAATGAAAATAATTGTCTGCTTATGCATTTTATCTTTTAAATGATTACAATTACTTATTTATTTTTACAAAATCATAAAAAAATACCCTATATTTTTTGGTCCTTCCACCTTAAGCAATAAATTGTTTTAAAAAAAATTGTACAAATGTGCAGTCTTAAACATTTTTAGAAAACAGTTTCGAGCCTTAAATGACCAAAATCAATTAATTTGCTTATTAAGATTTCTTTATGCAATAGGAAACGATAATATTTTTGGAGATGTCTGTTTATAAATTTATATTCTTAACATTTGACCAGGGGCGGACTGGAATCATTTGGCCCCGGTGGCTACATGACCTCTATGGCCCTAACCCTCATTAAGAAAAATTTTTGAAACAAAAATATGGTTGTTTAAATGTTTGGACCAATTGGCCCCAAATACCTTCTGGCCTCGGTGGCGATGGCCACCCGCTCCAGTCCGCCACTGCATTTGACTATAATTTGACCAAGGATAAGGATGTAAAAAACTCATTCAGACATTAAAAAAAATATACTAGGACTGGTAATTCTCATAATAGTAATAAGAGGTACATTAACAATTATTAAAAAATAAGGCACACATACAGGGTGTCCCAGATAAGAATGCACTCTACAGGGATCTCGTAAACCATAGGAGATACAGAGATGGTTAAATTAGAGAAAAGTTGCGCAATACTGAATCCTGTAACGTCATGTTTTCAAATTTAAAAAATTCCGAATGCTTCCGAAGATATTTGGATAAAACCGAATTTTCGCGATTTCGTTTTAATTGATTTCTGATTTTATTTGAGGAGACATTTCAAAATAAATTTAACATTCTCATTGCCACTTTTTCTCCCCTACAAGATGGTTTAATTACATTTTTGATCCGACGTTTCGTTTAGTCACAACCATCATCAACTTTGTTATTTTAAATTGTAGGAAAATTTTATTTTATGCTTAGTAAATTCTACGTTTTATTTTAAATCTAACGGTGTATCACGCTTATTATTTATTAGACGTTTCGATATTTAAAAACACATCATCAATGAAAATAGGCACATTATCGAAAATATTTTTGTTTTTATTGTTTTATTTAAACACTAGTTGGATTTTAAAACATTTTTTTTAAAAGAAACTTATAACAAAACATAATATCTAATAAAATTTATCTGAAAAATGCAACAAGTAATAATTAATTTTAATTATTAAATACAATTAAATATTTTTTATTTTTAAAAAATGCATTATAATATTCAAACATAACGTACCATTTAAATTCGGCATCATATGGGTGGCTATGAAATTGATTGACGACATTGACGTTCGCAATTGTTTAAATAGTTTCTTTAGATCTGTCACTTAGCTACAGAGACCTGTTAGTTTTAAATTTGGTAATAATAATTATGTTTTAAAAAAAAATAACTCCAGAAATGTTAAATAACGTTATGGAATAAATTGTTTCCCGGTGTTATTTATGTTTGGAGAATGAGGGTGGAATTTTTGAAAATAAAAAATAATTTATTATAAAAATAATTGTATTTAATAATTAAAATTAATTATTACTTACTTGTTGCATTTTTCAGATAAGTTTTATTAGATATTATGTTTTGTTATAAGTTTCTTTTAAAAAAATGTTTTAAAATCCAACTAGTGTTTAAATACAACAATAAAAACAAAAATATTTTCGACAATGTGCCTATTTTCACTGATGATGCGTTTTTAAATATCGAAACGTCTAATAAATAATAAGTGTGATACACCGTTAGATTTAAAATAAAGCATAGAATTTATTAAGCATAAAATAAAATTTTCCTACTATTTAAAATAACAAAGTTGATGATGGTTGTGACTAAACGAAACGTCGGATCAAAAATGTAATTAAACCATCTTGTCGGAGAGAAAAAGTGGCAATGAAAATGTTAAATTTATTTTGACATGTCTCCTCAAATAAAATCATAAATCAATTAAAACGAAATCACGAAAATTCGGTTTTATCCAAATATCTTCGGAAGCATTCGGAATTTTTTAAATTTAAAAACATGACGTTACAGGATTTAGTAATGCGCAACTTTTCTCTAATTTAACCATCTCTGTATCTCTTATGGTTTACGAGTTCCCTGTAGAGTGCATTCTTATCTGGGACACCCTGTATAACGGTTTATTATTTTAAACCAATTTGGTCAAATTAAACTTTTTTATCTCACCTACGAGAAGAACAATTTTTTTAAGCTAAAATTTGAAATATTTTACATTGATTTGTATCATAAATATGTAGGTATATACTTTTGCAGATAATTATAACAAATAAAAGCTGTCATATTGTCACCTATGCATAACGCCACTGCACAACGCATATTAACAACTAATTGTCACTAACAAACAACAATAATAATCCAAAAAAATACTAAAAACCTCTTTCTGTATAACAAATAATAACAATAGTACATAAAACCAAACGTATTTTATACGAAGCCCGCCAGAAAATTAGCACCGCATGACGTAAGCGGCTGTCGATTTGGCTCCGCCCATATGCGCAATGTCATATCTCTTCTTTCTTTGTATCATGCCTTCACAGTATTAACAGAACCTAATACACAGAGAAAACCTGCTTGTTTTTTGAAACTGGGAACTAGCTTGGCCAACAAAATATTAAATTATTGTTATATCGAGCGTGCAAATATTATTAGTCATATCAAAACTTTTAAAACAAATTTATGATATCTACAGTGTCACCAGTAAAGTCCGCATCATATGGGATTTTTTTTTATTAATAGCTTTATTCGAAATTTGACTTTGGCATCAAGCTCTGCTTCGATCGAGATGAAAATTAAGCAAAAAAATAGTAGTCACGTGATTCGCATTATCTGTCAAATTTTAATTTTTTCAAAAAAATAATTCAAAAGTGGGGTTATTTCTTGTAATATCGAAAAAAGTTATTAGAAAAAGTTTTTTTAAATGCAGTTTTTAGCCCACATGCAAAATTTCAGCCGCATAAGATAATTTTTATTTTTTACCTATATTTTGTAAATTGAACCACTTTTGCAAAATAAGACTCAACGCAACTTACATAAAACTTCTTAGTTTTGACAATGCTTTATTTCAGATACATTTTCTTTAAAGTAGCGCCATTTTAAATGTGTGTTTTTCTACAAAATCAAAATTGGGCTATTAAAATTGGGTCGCATGTGATGCAAAGTTAATTTATTTTTGACCCTGTATAAGGTAACTCCATAAAATAAGTATTTTTAAAAAGGTTGTTTGTGTCTGAAAGTAATACACCTTAAGGTTAAGACAAAAAGAAAACAGTGCCTTCAGTAAAATGTTTTTTAAGTGGAAAATAAATTTTAGTTTAACTTAACGTAAAGTTTATCTATTTTCAACGATTTAATTTAAAACTTCTTTACTTTATTTTTTTATTTTTATTTTTTTACTTTCAGGCATAAACTACGTTTTCAAAAATACTTATTTTATAAAGTTACCGTATACAGGGTCAAAAACAAATAAACTTTGCATCACATGCGACCAAATTTTAATAGCCAATTTTGATTTTGTAGATTTACACACATTTAATATGGCGCTACTTTAAAGAAAATGTATCTGAAATAAAGCATTGTCAAAACTAAGAAGTTTTATGTAGGTTGCGTTGAGTCTTATTTTGCAAAAGTGGTGCAATTTACGAAATATAGGTAAAAATTGAAAATTATCTTATGCGGCTGAAATTTTGCATGTGGGCTAGAAACTGCATTTAAAAAAACTTTTTCTAATAACTTTTTTCGATATTTTAAGAAATAACCCCACTTTTGAATTATTTTTTTGAAAATATTAAAATTTGACAGATAATGCGTATCACGTGACTACTATTTTTTTGCTTAATTTTCATCTCGATCGAAGCAGAGCTTGATGCCAAAGTCAAATTTTGAATAAAGCTATTAATAAAAAAAAATCCCATATGATGCGGACTTTACTGGTGACACTGTATATTAAAAAAAACATTATTAATTATTAAATTTCTTAAGCAAAATACAGATTTGTTTAATTTTTGTTGGATATTGGATAAAAATAAAATATCGGTATTTAAAAATTTCAGCAATTCGCTAAGCAAAAGCCAAATAGACAATGTCAAAATTGGTTAGTTTCTTTCCCAGGTATTTCAAAAAAAAGTGTATTTTCTAAATTAAAAAAAAAAAGTTAATCCACCCTAAAATATTTTTTGTTATAATTTATCCAAAGTCAGTGTGATGACATTCCAATCATTCCATACGGCATACAAACGGCGGTAAACAGTCTCAAAGAGACCGACCTCACAACTAGGGTTGTCAGATCTTTCTTCTTCAATTCCTTAAGGTTTTTTTTATTAAAAATGTTTCTTTTATATCAGTATTCAATTGTTAGTCAGTAACTTTCTTTGAAAGCTAGTTTGCAAATATACTTTAAACCGAGGAGTTTTGAGTGTGACAGAAAAAAATAACAAGCCATTCATTGTTATAATAATACATTCTTTAGTCCTTAAGAAACAATATAACTGAAATAAATACAAAAAGTGTTTTCAGTGTTTAAAAACAACTAATTAACAAACCCTTGTTTCTCGTATATACTTACATTGTGCTTACAAATCCGAAAATTTTGAAGAATTGGCAACAGCATAAAATTTGTTGCGGTTGCCAAGGGATACTAGCGCCAGTTAAAGCGGCTGGTATAAGCTGAAGCGGTCTCCAGCCCGTTCAACGATCGATTCTGTCAGGCAGAGATAGGCCAGTGACCGCCGATGGCGTGGAAGAGACGAAGATAAAATATACGTAATTTGGAACTTGTGGACGGGCTGGACAATGGTCCGAGAATGGAGTTCTGGTAAAAAAATTAAAGCATTTTCTGAGCAATATCGTGCCGTGTCAGGTTTATTTTTCTGATTTTAGTTTTCTGTATAGAATTTTTAAGTTACCTTATATTTATTATTTTAACATAATATTATTATATATACAGTGGGTTTATAAAGTGTAGTATGTATAAACACCTAATGTAAAACAAACTTATAAGTGTGTATACGCATTTTAATTATTTGTTTGGGACACCTATGGTTAGGAAATTCATACTGTTTTATGTCATTAAATTGACCTAGGAAACACTATAACTAAATAAAGAATAGACACAAGTAAATGTTTCCTTTAATTTCGTCAGATCCATCCTTAGTCGCGTTTCGCCATATCGGGACTCATCGGTAAGGCTAGGATCTAACGAATTAAAGGATCGTGTGTACCACTTAAATGTAGTAAATATGGCGATCAGTCGAGAGGATAAAGCGCGTAGCGACATCTAGCGTCGATAAAGGAAAGCCGTACACTGTAGTACACTAAGGAAAATGATCTTATACAGCAGGTTTGCTAAGACACATTTTTATTGATAGCTTATTTTTTATTAACCCATATTAAATAAATTGTGAAATGAAATGAGAATGAATTGAGAAATGAAAAAGTGAATCAAACGCGTTTTAGTGTTATATCAATTCCAGATTTGCTAAAACAGTGTTTTTATTGGTAGTTATCAGTTCCATTAGCAGCACAGTCTTGTTAAATAATGAACTACTTTTAGTATAGCAATTTTGTTAAGAAATAAATTGTATTTTCTCAATGCGACACATTTTGTTCCCAGTAACACATACTACAATTAAGAAAGCAGAACAGCGTCCACAGAAACGAATTGTATCCCTTAGAACCTATAATCTACCAAGACGTTGGTTGGGGTTCGTAGCGATCGGCAATCGCCGCGCGCTGTAGTTACTACTAATGTTTTAATGTATTTGTTGCGCAGGTCACATCGTGTTGAGTCTTCTAGCTATCCTGTCTGAATTTAATTTTATTGATCATACCAATACCTGTTGCAATGAATTTTTTTAAATTTGTATATAGGTTTTTAAAACTATACATGTCAGATAAAGCAATAGAAAATTCTTATTTCGCACAACCCATCATTAGTATTGGACTTTATAATCTATGGACGAATTTTACGATCTCAATAAACCATGTTGCATAATAGATAATCATATGCAATGTTAAATGACAAAAACAATATCATACTAGAAGCTATTTAAATTTTTGAGAACTACAGTACTGATTTTTAGTAAGTATAGATATGCTTTATTAACCGTAGCAAGCAAATATTACTATGATTAATCTCAAGTTTCATTACAACTCTCAGTCGGAACTGACATCGGTTTGTGTTTTAATAAATTGTAAAATTTTGACATTCTAAAAAATCCTAGAAGGTCATGATTCGCGCCTAACCGATTTTGACGTTTCTCCTTACATGTAGTAGAATACTATAGACTCCTCCGTTTTGTTTAAACGAGTTTAAAAAATAAGGGGAAGAAAAAAATGGGTTCAAATATACAGTGTGTTCGCGGATAGAGTTTGGAAGAGGAAAAGCTTTTTTACTAGTAGGTTTAGAAGAAAAAGTAATTCGTTATAAAAACGTCAGCTGGTGCTGAAAAAACAATTTTTAATCATCACATTTGCGATTACTATACAGGGTTCGTCAGAAACAACATTTTTAGTTTATTGGATTTCGAAATAAATTTACGTAAAAACAAACAGCTATTGTTTCTTCCTTACTTCGAATATGATTTTATATCTAGCCAATAACGATTTTGTTGTAACAAAACCATTTTTTATTTGCCTACTTTTAAAGGAATTTTATTACTACTTACTATGTCATATTATTACTTTAATTCATTCAATCATAAATTATAAAACTTTTATTCAAACGTGGTACCACCAAGTTAGCGCATAGTTCAACTCGACATCTGAATTATTACCGATAACAGTTCCTATTCCTAACTTGCTGTATTGGAATATTTGCAATAATTACTCTTATTTTTCTTTTAAGAGATCTAAAGTTATTATTAAAATTTTTTTCATATAACTGATTTGGACCATAAGTATTTTACCTTCCAATCCATTTGTTCCCAAGATTTAGCTAATCATCAAAAGCAATTATTGAAAATTAGAATTGAAAAAAAAAAATCCAAAAAACAGAAACTGTTGTTTCTAATGAACTCTGGATAATAATTGCAAACCTAATAGTTGAAATTGTAGTTTCAACACTAGCAAGATTCATTTAATAAATCAAGGAATTAAAAAAATAAAGATCCAAAAAACTAAAAATGTTGTTTTTGATGAACTGTGTATAGTAATCGCAAATCCAATATTTGAAATTGTAGTTTCAGCACAAGCAGACTCTTTCTTCTATACCTACTAATAGAAAAGTTTTTCCTCTTCGAAACTCTATCCGTGGCCACACTGTTGAAACCAAAAAATATTTTGCCATTTATAATATGCTGATTTTTATATCATTTTAAAGGTTATTAAAACCAAATGAAAAAATTTTGATAAATAAACCTTAAGAAAAGGTGAAGGAATAGAGAAAGTGAATCAGCAAACATTTTCTATTTGTTAATTTGCTTTTACAATGCAAGAATATATCTGGGGGGTTCTCAAGCATTCCCCAAAAAAATTGACAAAATTTTGTAAAAGAACTCTTAAGAAAATTAATATTTTCGTTTAAAACGTCCTTTTTCAATTTGTGTTTACAATATATTGTATAAAAAACTGTTACAATTTTACGAAAGTTGCCAGACTATCTCAAAAGACTTCGGGTACAAAGACTGTTAAATGTGCTGAAAATTGATTTCGAACATGCCTCAAAAACTTTTCAGGAAATGTGTGATAACGATTAATTCTCTGTTGAGTAGGTCAACAGCCCTTGAGTTTGCCTCGTCATGATTTCATTATTAAATATTTTATGCAGAGAGGTGAATAAATTTGTTTTGGAGGTTGTAATTTTCTTATAGTACATATTATTAAATACTTATACCGTTAAATGAATGTAAATGTCAAAAGGGTCTGGAGAACATTAATATTCTAAAAAGAGATATCATTGAGTATTCTTTCATCTTGTCTCTTCCCTCTTTGTCAAGCGATTAATGACATTTATATTTTTCTTTGTGACAAACGATTTTTTTTTTAACAGTAAATGATATACGATTATGTTTATATGTGACTGACTAAGCAGTCTACAGATGTTTATACATATAGTTAACAAAGTTCATTAATAAAATAAACCCAATTTTTGCCCTCCGCTGTCAGAGAGTTTCTCCGAAACCGCACATACAATTTACTTCAATTATTATTGAAAAACCTTAAACTGTGATTCCCATGTAATGGATTTTCTGTATTAATTTTTTTAAATTTTGATATCCATGAACTGTACTTTTTGGCGCTTTAAATCTTTGAGCCACCCGTCTCTCTGACCATTCTTCTTCTAGCAGTGTCACAATTTGGGCCTTTTCCGCAGCATTTATATGAGCATATTTGTAAATTTATTTCACTAGCCGTAAATAAATTTCAGTTGAAAATTTTTGTCAATGTCATTAAAACAGGTAATTTTTAGGTATTCGAGATGTATAAAGGTCGGCTTACAATAGAAAAAACTGCTGCCCGGATTTTTGTGGCGGTAACTGTACATACATACATTTATGTTTGTTTGAAGGTGGTGATGTTGTCTTTATTTTGTTACTTAACACAACGTTTCGGTGAGTTAGTATCTCTAGCCGTTTTCAAGTGTAAACTGCAGTTGCGAAATAAAGACAATGGAAGTCCGACAATGTAATTTTTTGATACATACATTTATGTTAACATAAAAATTTAAGAAAAATCATAAAAATGATTTTACATATTTTTTAAATCTAATAATTATAGACATATCGAATTTTTCCATGCCCAATGGTAGCTTATGAAAGACACGAGTAGCTTTACAGACAGAAAATTTTTTCCAGAATTAGTATTATTGACAAATTTTTCATAGTATGTTTATAATTACTATTAATTGTAGCTATGTCTGTGTTACTTGACAAGAACCGAAAAAGTTTATTTTGAATGCTTTTCAGCCCTTGCTGGTATACTACATACTTAGAGTTCTAAACAACTGATGCAAAATTAAGTTAACTAAATATAAATGCGTAATACAAATTAAAAATTGTTTGAGAATTATTAAACCTTAAAATATTTTTTGTAATAACTAAAAATCGATTACACTTATTGACAACCTGTTCAATATAAGAACTGAAAATTAAGTTAGTATATAACACCCATATCACGTATTTCATTAACCAATTGAAGACATTGCTGCAGGAACGAGGTAAGTCCACTTTTTTGCGAAAATTACATTTTTACACATAATATACAAACAAGCCCGATCGATTGGTGCAAAAACGATGTATCTACAGTGTATCCCTGGTTGCATAAACCGATGTTGGACTTACCTCCCCCAAAGCAGATTGGTGCAAGAACGAGGCAAGTGCGGACTTACGCCATACAATATAATGTATGGTAAATAAACTTTCTGAAACGAGTTTTAAAAACGCTAGAAAGTTTTTTTCGATTATCTCGAAAACATGAAAAGTGGACTTACCGCGTTCTTGCAGCAGGGTCTTCAATTTAGGATCACTATTATTAATTGTATAACGAAAATTAGGTACATTTTTGTTTCTGGTAAACATAATCGATAACCACTTGTCTAGATTAAGAAATAAACTCTGACTTTCACCAAGGCGTGAAGATAGTCCTGCAGCCCAGTGAAATATCCCGGCCCCTGATTATTCGAAAAAATTTTAGGTTATCTGCGTACATTAAAAATTTAGAAAATTTAAAGCATTGTTGTATATTATTAATGTATATTATAATAAAAATCAAGGACCAAGGTGACTACCCTGAAGCACACCACACGGCACGTTAAAACCTTTAGAGTAAAAACCACCAACGGAAACCATCTGCTGTCGTCCATCACTGAGATAGGACCAAATCCATCTAAGTAAACTGCTTGAAAGATTTTAATTAAGTGACTTTAAACTCTTTATGTTAAACCCAATCAAACACATTTAAAGTGAAATATAATGTTATAATATACCACATATATTATCAGCCTTACTGCAGCACTTAAACTTTCTATTGAAATTAATTCAAACATTGTCCGAATTCTGATCAAAAACTCTTTAGAAATAAAACTGCTACGTGTCCTTTTAAAAAGATCATACCTTTGGCAAAGTTCGAGTTTCAAGACCTATAAATAATAATATTTTTCGAAGACCTGTCCGTTACAAATTGAAGCAGTGTGTCAGCTCTTTGGCGAAATCTTTTCCTCAAAAAATACGAAAGGATAGATACATTAAAAATTAATTGTTAATGTACGAATAAATTGTCTTTCCAGAATTTATACAAGTTGTTTTCCTACTTTAATACTAGATTTTTTTTTTCGTCAAAAACTAATCGTTTCTGGGTTAGTTAAGATAACAAGAAATAATTAACGACAGATAGGTAATATAATATTTAATGTTAAAAATATAAATGGGAGAGTATTAAGTAAAATACACTTTATTTTTATTGTATTATTTATATTATATTATTGTTCAGTAAGGTTTGGCGCCTTCAACTCCATAGAAGTTTCAAGTTACCCCTGCGATTATTTTTGTTAATATAAACATATTTGAAACCCATCTATCAGCAGTTTTTGGGATATTGAGGATACGAGTGAAAGTTTGTGGGAGTGGGTTATTGTTAAGCCGACGCGCTGTAATGTAATATACAACCTTTATTTTTACCGAATTTTTATGTAAGATTAAGATAAATCAATTAGCGGCGATACGTTTAATGTAGAACCTTTAGTATTCACCTGAAGATGACTGGAGATACTTACCAGTTGAAACGTTGTGATATGAAAAACTAAAGGCAATGGAAGTCCAAAACACGTCTATTACGTTTAATGTAGTTATAATAATAGAACCGGAAATAACGAAATTAAAATATGCGTCAAATACTATATTTTGTGTTTACTTATAACGTGTTATATTGGGTTTGTTTACATTGGTAGTTTTAATATTATTACTGAATTAGTACTCTTAAGTTAAGGACTAATATTGTGCTTATATTTAATCTTGGAAACCCAGATAAAATAATATAAATAAACATATGAAATGGGGTAAAGAAGTATATTATGAGTCATTGGTTTACGTGGCATAATGAAAATGTTTCGGCAAACAAAACGGCCAGTGTGGGATATAAAACAACGACCGTTTTTCAGTTTAGTGATATTTTAACCGATAAACTGTAAAAGTTAATGATTAAAATGAAAATATTGAATTCAGGGTATTTTTTACAAACGGAAAGTGTCTTTTGTAGTGGGAAATATTTATTCCAAATGACAAAATATGGTGTTGTGTTAACGTTGAATCTTGTTATTTAGTACCTAAATAAAATGAGTATAGTATTATTTATGTTATTAAAGGTGGTAAGTATAACTAAAGTAGGTTTTATTTCGTCGAAAAATAGCAAAATGCGTAATACACCAAATACAAACAAACTGGATGTTTCTGAAGTAAGAAAGTAAAACCAACTTATTTTAACCATTATGAAAAGTAGTAATAATTGCAAATAAAAACCAAGTTATACCGCACCGCACCGATGCGCGTACGGTGACGGTATGGTAGTGGGGAGAGGATCATGCAGCAAGTCAAACAGACAGGCGGCAACAATGTTTTAATTTAGCAGTGAAAAAGCTTGTCGTTAGTAGCTGCATCAACACGCTTTATTGTTGGTGAACTCATTGTGCCATCTATGAATTTAACGTAGCAGATTTAGGAAATCTGCTTATATGGCCTTCTTATATAGTTTGATATTCAATGCTAATAGTGGCACTTTACTTGAAAGAAAATAGGTTCTTATTTATTTATATCAAAGTGTTGCGGTTAAGCTTACACTGAAATGACTTTTTTATTTATTTATTTATTTATTTATTTATTTATTTATTTATTTATTTATTTATTTATTTATTTATTTATTTATTTATTTATTTACAATGTACTCTACAGAATCCTAAGATCTAAATGGTACATATATTAAGACACATAGTTACATTGTATAAATTCAATGTCTCTTTAGCGCCCCGAGACTCGTCCCAAAAATATCACAATCTGCAAAATGTCTGTTGTAATTACTTAACATCCTTTCAACAAACGCACTTCTACCGTAATTTGTCCGATGTGTCCGTTCCAGGAATAATTGGAGTTGTCTGGTTCTCCTTACTGGGACGCGCAATGAGATCATATGCAGTAACCACTCGCAGTTCACATGACCATTGATCACCTTGTATAAAAAAATTAACAGAGCCTTCCTTCTGCGATATTCAAGCGTTTGTAGACCACATAAAAGGAGCCTAGTTTCATAAGGAACGCCTTGATATGGAAAATGTAATTTAAAAAGCAGATATTTCGCAAATTTATTCTGTACCCTTTCCAGTCTGTTAATATGACATTGATAATATGGACTCCAAATTACAGAGCAATATTCCATAATACTGCGCACCAAACAGTTGTAGAGGGCTGTCAAAGCCTTGATGTCCGAAATATGTTTTGTGTGTCGCTTTATGAAACCCAGCAGCCTAAAGCTCTTGGAAATGATGTTGTCTATATGCATATTAAATGATAAATCGCTATCAAAAATTACGCCAAGATCATTAAAATGCGACACAGCTTCCAAGTTAATGTTATTAATAGTATAGGTGACACTCTGTGGGTAAACACATTTGAAAAATCTTAAAACTTTGCACTTCTTTACGTTTAGTTTTAAATAGTTTTTAATGCACCAGTCAACAAAACTGTCAAGGTCACTCTGCATATGATTGTCTCCTGGTGAAACAATGGAAAAAAACTTAAGATCATCCGCATATATGAGGCAGTAAGATCTTTTGAAACATTGCAAAACATCATTTATGAAAAGGATAAAGAGAATGGGACCTATGTGCGAACCTTGGGGAACACCTGACGTTACCAGCACTTCCTCAGAGAATGATCCACATACAGTGACACGTTGCTTACGAGAAGAAAGATAAGATTCTATCCACTTGAGATATGTTCCGCAGACCCCAATATTGGAAAGCTTTCTTATAAGCAGCTGGTGACAAACACTATCGAAGGCTTTGGACAAGTCGGTGTAGACAACATCCACCTGCTTTCCTGCTTCCACCGATGAAACCAAAAAATCGTGGTATATGGCTAAGTTGGTTGATGTTGAGCGTCCTTTATAAAACCCATGCTGTTCAGCTATAATGTGGTGTTTGTATGTGTTAAAAAGTTCGTCGCTTAAGATTGCCTCAAATATTTTTGGTATAATAGAGAGTAAAGAAATGCCCCGATAATTTTCTATGTCACTTTTGTCGCCAGATTTGAAAATCGGAATTAAATTTGAGAATTTCCAGATTTCGGGAAAACTTCCACTGTCAAAAGACTTTTGAAACAAAGTGCACAATGGTAAAGCCAGGGACAAACTGCAGCTCTTTAAGAAAATTGGGTGAACTCCGTCAGGACCGCTGCTTTTGGATGTATCTAGGTTTTTCAATTTATCCAAAATTTCTTCCTGTGTAAATTTATGAGACGATAGCTGGTTAAAAAATTTAACTGAATTCAGATTGCTCAGGTCTACGTTGTCGTGTACAGAGTAACAGGATTGAAACTGCTTGGCTTTAGTAAAAATGTCACAAGCGCTCAGTCTATTTATTATTACAAAATTTATTTGTTTCTGAGATTTAACTCTAAAGGTATATAATATAGAATTTAATGAAAAGTAATTGTATGGTCCAAAGTAAAACCATCCAGCCATTCAGTTTTAAAACATAACATGGTCAACAAAACAATTTGAATGTTGGACAAAGTTATCAAATTTCGCACCGAGCGACCACGTTCAAAAGCCCGCCACGTTGTCGACAGCGGCTTTCCAAAGATTTTCGTTTCATAAATATAAATTAGGTAAAAGCTTATCCAGAATGTCATCAGTAAATAGATAACTACAAGAAAGGGTCTAAGAGATTCTGTTTTAAAGCCCCTAGAAGACACTGTTTTGGCTGGAACGTGAACGGGTCTCAACTGGATAATCCTCTCTTATCAATGGTGGCTTTTCAAAGATATCTATTAGAACTAAAGGGTATTTTAATTTACTTTGTCATGCGCTTAGGTACGTGCCAGGAAAATCAGTTAGCTAAATTAAATTTCCAATTTCGGTCTGTCTTATTCAACTTGGAACTAACGATGTCATTGAAAGAAGACATACAGCTCGACACACCAGTCTATGTCTACGACGTATCGGTAAGGGGAAAGTACAATCCTTTAAAACATGGCTCAGTCATGGACGTGCGGCAGCGATTTATTTAAATTTAACAAAAATAGGGAATTATTCTAGAATAATTGCATTTTATATTTAAAAATAATTATTTTAATAAAAAACAGCTCCTGCTCCATGAATGATTGATGGTTTTTCGGTTTTGGTCGTTTTGCGAAAAAAAAATCAAAAAAATCAAAATCTAATTTTCGCTTTAGTGGCAATTTAAAAGTATTATTTTGTGATTCCTCCTTACATATGTTGTAAACATTAGCAATCACTTCACGGGTTTGACTGTGAAGGGTTTTACCACGAATATATTGATTCATGATCACTTATTCACAACCCTTACAAAGTTTATATTCACACTTCCAAAGTTTAAAATTCCGAGATATCACACTACAAAACACGACACGATGCTGACGTATTTATAAAAATAAA
The DNA here is from genome assembly GCA_963969555.1 of Polydrusus pterygomalis. Taxonomy (NCBI): domain Eukaryota; kingdom Metazoa; phylum Arthropoda; class Insecta; order Coleoptera; family Curculionidae; genus Polydrusus; species Polydrusus pterygomalis. The sequence goes on from OZ018377.1 coordinate 77,252,770, forward strand.
ACAATAACTCTCGCCCCTTGTATTGCTACGCCACTGACTAAGTAAATTCATTACCAAGCATCAATCACATTTCTTCAAAGGTCGGCCATTACTTTTTGCGGGTGTCAGATGACACCCGCAACCAATTAAAATAGTTATAGCCACCTGTTCCCTTTGAACTTACGCTATGTTGTCATATTTTTACGCTAGAAGTAGTTTAATGAAGAAACTCTCTATTTTGCATTTCAATATCAAAATTAATAGGATAGAAAGAAATTTTAAATAATGTTGAAATTGTAATAAAATCTAAAATTTTAGTTTCTTAAATATATTACTATTTATTTTCAATGAGAAAATTTAATTTATTAATTATTGTACTGTTGACCCGGTAAGAGATATTATATTAGAATTAAAAAAGTTATACGTGACAACATCGTATTCCGCAAACCATTTTTTGCTCGCATTCTTGTCATAGACACAGATCCGTGTGTCGACCTGTAGTTTCTCCAAAATCTTCTATTGGTAATTTTCGCGGAAGGGGAGGGAGTCGATACTAGAAACCTTCGAATTTAAAAAGTTTACATTTGCACTAACTCGCTAGGCATTGGCCAAAACAAATACTTTTTGGATGACAGTGAGACAATCGCTTTTACACATTTTATTAAATTTTTTAATTTCAGCTAAAATTAATAAAATCTATAGGTTCCTACTATTTATAGACATTTACCTTTAAATACGTACAGCTTATCTCGTGCGCACCGGCGTATACAAGGGGGGGGGGGGTAATGGGGGTAATTACCCCCCCCCCCAAGATTACTTAAGCGTTGTTTAATTTTTGTCCTTACTCCTTAAAGTTGCTATTATCTAGTACCCTAGCCAGGCACGTAGCTAGGGGGGGGGGGCCGGTACAGGCCCCCCCCCCCCCGAAACTCGAGCTCTGATTTCAGCAACATAGGCAACACATTACATTTTCTTCACCTCAATTATTACCGGGTTTGTTTTTGTGCTTTTCTTGAGGATTTTGTGTTGTGTTTTTTATTTTTCCCACTTGAAAAACAAGCACCATGATTCAAAAAACGGCGTGGCACCCAAAAAATTTTCGCCTGCGGCGCTTTTTTTTTACTCCTTCGGCGCAATCCCGATGCTTCCCCCCCGAGAAGAAATCCTGGCTACGTGCCTGATCCTAGCCGATCGATTACCCCCCCCCCCCCCCAGACGCATATGAGCTGGATACGCCGTTGTCGTGCGCAAACAAAAGTTAAGCTTTATGGGTGAAAACATACGTCCGAGCTCACATCTCGCTGGGCAGATGCTTTCCCTCCGAGCAAAATTGGGCATGCGCATAATCCTCTTGTTATCGGCCTGTCCTTCTTAATCGACATGCTCAAAATACACTCCAAAACCGACTCGGCGCCATTTTTGTTGTTGTGTGTTAAGTTGGCTCTGTGGAATCCTTGTTGTTTAGTGTGTGTGGGTGTTTAATATTTACGGATTTATAATTCTTGTGTAGTTTAGTAAATTGTGTTTATGCTTTTAGTGACTCGGATACTCGGACTCTAATATACACAAACCGTTGTGTGATTTTATTATACCCAAATAGGGGTAAAATACCGGTTATTTCGTATTTTCAGTAAGTATGAAGTAGTGATGTACCTTGATATACCGGGTCCACCAACGAAGCGGGGACGGAAGATTAAGTCCTTATCGATGAACTTATCAAAACTACGAAAACAGCATAAGGTATGGACTTAAAAGCGGCATATTTAAAAAATATTTTACATTATACAGGGTGGCCCAAAAAAGTGTGGCGGACTAAACTTGCATTTTTTTAAATGGAATACCCTGTATATTATCGACCCAGAAGATGGTCATAGAGCTGCTGATCATTTTAATATAGGTTATGTGGCTTTATTATAAGTAGTTTTGGAAATAATAACGATTTTATCTTAAAAATTGTCTAAGTTTAGTAACCATTTTTAAATTACTAAAAACAATTGAATGAAAAGTAAACTAAAAAACAAATATTTTAAAATGTTTTCTACCTTTACGATAAAAAATATTTGTGTCTAGTGCATTTATTATACAGGGTGATCATATTATGCTAAATATAAAAATCTCCCTTTTTTTAAATGGAACACCCTGTTTATTTTTTGAATTCTAGAAAGCCCTTTTTATATCCTTTTTACTAATACCAAATTGATACATTTTAGAGTTTACCGTATTTTAGTTATTTCGATATTAACTTTAAAACCCTACATTTTCGCGAATTTTCAGTTACTATTATTCATAATCGAGTTGCCATGATTTCTTTTTGTTTAGATTATCACTTTGACAGCCAAATACAATTATTTATTGTTTAACATTAAGTCGTCGAAAAAAGTACACAAAATATCGAATTTCACCACTTTAGAAATGGTTAATATCATTTTTGTACTCAGAGAATGCTAAAAAAATTGCCTTCTAGCGAGTCGAGTGTATGCTGGAAGATATCCCAGGTATTGAGAGAAAGCCAAGACCAGAGGCCTTCGAGAAGTTATTGCTTAGATTTGTAGAAACAGGAAGCGTTGCATACAAAAAAGAATGGTAATAATAAACCCGTTATTAATAAAGAAACTGAATTAAGGGTTCTTTTGTCAGTAGAGGAAAATCCGAGGGAAAATCCTAATGTAAGTCATACTGGCATTTTTCAGCAAACCAGTGTTAAGGATACAAGCGTGCGAAGGATTTTGAAAAAGTATAAATATCATCCTTATCCCATAGAATTACACCAAGAACTTTATGAAGATGATTTCCTAAGAAGAATTACATTTTGTAATTGGACCGTCAACAAAATTAGAAAAGTACCAGATAGTTTATCAAAAGTTCTGTTTAGTGACGAGTCTGCATTTAAAAATAACGGAATCGTAAATAGACATAATATGCATTATTATGCTACTGAAAATCCACATTGGGTTCGACATGTAGATAACCAAAATCGCTGGTCGGTTAATGTATATGGGGAGGAATATTAGGGTCTTATATTATTGGACCATATTTTTTTAAGAGCGTTTAACGGGTCAAGTTTACTTAAATTTTCTTCAGCATGACCTACCCATTTTACTTCAACACGTAGATGCCGACACTCTTCAAAACTTCTGGTTTCAGCAAGACGGCGCCCTCCCTTATTATTATCAGCCGGTTAGGCAATTTTTAAATCATTGGCGAGGTGATCAGTGGATCGGCCGTGGTGGACCAATTGCTTGTCCTCATAGGTCCCCTGATTTAACACCCCTTGATTTCTACCTCTGGGGATATGTTAAAGAACAAGTCTATGCCGTAGCTCCTACGAACAGAGACGATATGAAAGATCATATACGCGAGGCCTGTAGAAATATTAGAATAAGAACTCTACTAGATGTCCAGCAAAATTGTGTTCAAAGGCTAAATTTATGTCTTCAAGAACAGGGAAGAACCTTTGAACATATCATTAGAGCCAGACGATACATTCTGTATAACAATAAGGGTTTCTTTAGTTTTGTTTTGTCAACTCCTTTATTTTGTATTGTAAGTAATTCATTATTTTATAAGTATTTTAAGTTTTATCATTATTATTCATTATAAATGTCTTAATAAATAACATTTAGTTTCTTTATCGCAAAATAAAATAATATATGCAATAAAGTTTTTAAAATGGTATTAGGAAAAAGAAAAAAAAAAGAAATTATAGCGATTCGATTATGAATAAAAGTAACTAAAAAGTAGCAAAAATGTAGGGTTTTAAAGTTAATATCGAAATAACTAAAATACGGTAAACTCTAAAAGGTATCAACTTGGTATCAGTAAGAAGGATATAAAAAGGACTTTCTAGAAATCAAAAAATATACAGGGTGTTCCATTTAAAAAAAAGATAGATTTTTTGTATTTTGCATAATATGATCACCCTGTATAATAAATGCACAAAACACAAATATTTTTCATCGAAAAGGTAGACAACATATTAAAATATTTGTTTTTTAGTTTACTTTTCATTCAATTGTTTTTAGTAATTTAAAAATGGTTACTAAACTTAGACAATTTTTAAGATAAAATCGTTATTATTTCCAAAACTACTAATAATAAAGCCACATAACTTTATATTAAAATGATCAGCAGCTTTATGACCATCTTTTGGGTGTTCTCGAGGGTGTTCCATTTAAAAAAATGCAAGTTTAGTCCGCCACCCTTTTTTGCGCCACCCCGCCCCAATGTAAAATATTTTTAAAATATGCCGCTTTTCAGTCCATACCTTATGCTGTTTTCGTAGTTTTGATAAGTTTATCGATAAGAACTTAATCTTCCGTCCCCGCTTTGTTGGCGGACCCGGTATAAACTTTATTTTATTATGATCCATTTAAACACATCTAACTAGGCCTAGGCTACATAAACTAATATTTGACTTGAGGTAAGGTACGCGATAAAATCGAAGATTGGTTATTTTGCTGGTTTTGTTTGTTTTTATATTCGATTTTATAAAACTAGAAAAACTAGTAGGGGTTCGGTTTCGGTTTCGGCCAAAAAGCGGCCGAACCTAACTTTGGGATCTTATCCTATAATTTTTCTCTGTTGTCGACCTTTATTGATCTCGTCCTATGTAAATTAAATTAAATATTTACATTTTGACGAGTAAGTATTCTCACGTGGTTTATTCCTACTGTGTTTGTACTCTTGTTTATGTTTATCTTTTAGAACCCAAGCCCTGATGATGGCCCAATAATGGGCCGAAAGCGCTAGGCGATAGTAATGCAATTATGCTTAATACAAAAAAATTGTTTCATTTTTTGAAATTTGGTACTTACGTATAACTCAATACTCAATATGCACTTTAATGATAGTTAATAAAAACTGGCCATTTAAAAAAAATATCGATATCATCATTATCTCTACTTTGGGACACATTGTATCACTATTTTTCTATTAAAAAGATCACCACTTAAAATGTTTATATTTGTATCCAATACTTTAAAAAAAACTTTACTGGATTTATTGAATTTATTCCAAGTTACAAACTTACACTATACAGGGTTAGGAAAAATTACCAAAACGGTCGATTATTTCAAAATATACAGGGGTTATCAAAAAACGTTTTATATAAAAAATGTAGGGCTGTTAAAAATCTACATATCGGTGATAAATTGAAATATACAGGGTCGCCCACGAAGTTGTGGAGAATGATAGTTATATTTTTTTAAAAGAAACACCCTGTATATTTTTACTTATTTTGATTGTCGACTCAATTTTAAATATTTTTTATTACCCATGTGTTATACCTAAATTCATTACCTTCCTAGAAATCGGCGCTTAAAATAATAACGTATAACGATGAGATTTTCGAACATAGTGAACAACAAATAAAGCACGACCATGGTTACTAATAAATAATTAATACTTTGACATCTGAAACTCAAATTCTGACAGAAATAGACAAAAAAGAAAATAGCATGGCATTTTTACTTACTGAAACAGAGAGAATTGATATTTTAATTTTAAGGGGGTTTGGCGATAAACAGAGATCATATCAGGAGGTATGTAATATTTACAATAATTTGCATCCCGACAGGCACATTAAAAAAAAATGCAGTTTTTCGAAGTATTGAGCGTTACAGAATGACTGGTACTGTAAAAAACCGCCCAAGATCTGGAAGACCTAGGACTGCTACCTCCGAGGAAAAAAAGCTGGACATTCTGCTTGCGATAGAAGAAAATCCCAAACAATCCACCAATCAGCTTGCTTTGGATCATGAAATTGATCAAAAATCTGTACGAACCATTCTTCATACTAAGAAAATGCGTCCATACAAAATTAATGTTGTACAAGAACTTTTTGACGTTGACTATGATCGAAGGCTAGAATTTTGCGAAATAATGACTAGAAATATGGAAGAAAACCCGAATTTTTCAAACAATATTGTGTTTTCGGATGAAGCGACTTTTACACTACACGGAATGGAGAATAAACAAAATTACCGTTACTGGGCGCGAAATAACGCTAACTGGTATGAAGAGCTGCATACACAGTTCCCAAGAAAAGTTAATGTCTGGGCTGAATTGTTTGCGAGACATGTAATTGGACCCTTTTTTATCGAGGGAAATTTGAACGGTGATCGATATCTCCGGCTTCTTCAGCAAGAAATAGTTCCAGCTATAAACAATTTAAATGCTGATATTAACTTAACCTGGTATCAGCAAGATGGAGCTCCTCCGCATTTTACTCGCGAAGTTAGAGAATTTTTGGATGTCACGTTCCCAAATCGATGGATAGGAAGAAGAGGACCTATCGAATGGCCTTCACGGTCCCCCGATCTGTCGCCATTAGATTTTTTTTATTGGGGTCACCTGAAAAACATAGTTTATCAAAATAAATTCAATAATTTAGAAGAATTAAGAATGAAAATTGTCAATGAAAGTGCGAGAATAACAAGGGAAATGGTTTTAAACACCCAAAGACATTTTTGCGATAATTTGTATCATGCATTGTCAGTTAGTAATTGTGGGTAATTTTCAACACTTATTAAAAAATAGAGCCGTTTTGCTATGATTTATTATACGTTTTTGTTTAAAGTTAACTTAATAAATTGTTTCTTGAAATTTATTTTGTGTTTTGTAGCTGATCAATTTATGTAGGAAAGTAATGAATTTGGGTATAACACATAGTTAATAAAAAATGTTTAAAATTGAGTCGACAATCAAAATAAGTAAAAATATACAGGGTATTCCATTTGAAAAAATATAACTATCATTCTCCACAACTTTGTGGGCGACCCTGTATATTTCAATTTATCACCGATATGTAGATTTTTAACAGCCCTACATTTTTTATATACGACGTTTTTTTGATAACCCCTGTATATTTTGAAATAATCGACCGTTCTGGTAACTTTTCCTAACCCTGTATAAGAGCGACCTAGGCTTTTTGCTCTATTTACGTTTATTGCATAAATAAATATTACATGACGGTGGCGTAAAATATGTTATCATTGCCCAAAGCATTCCATATATCATCTATCAAAGTCACATTATTTAGTGTTTTAACACGACAGTTTAATATAAAAAGAATGAAAAACGCATCAAACCATAAGATATGAAGATATGTAAACATATTAAAATAAAACCACATTGGTATATACAGGGTGTCCGGAAATGATGAGCAAAACATTTTGTGGGTAATTTTAGACCGAAAATAAATGCTATCTCTTCCTATAACATTTTTTCGAAAATTGATTATTAACAGAGTTACAGGGTGTTAAAGTTAAATTTTATTTGCAGTTTTTTTGCAATACCTTTTGCCACACTCATAATATTTTGACGAAATCTTGTGTATTGAGCTTTTTCGGGATGAGTAAGACAAATTTGCCTACCGTTTTTTCGCATTTTGTAGAGGGCGCCACATAGAAGTCTATACTTTAATTTGAATGGTCCCAACTTTTTTGTCCTACACTGCATGCGCATTTTGACTGAATATTTTTATTCTTCTAACCTTTTGACGTAAAAACTTTTGTACTTTTGTTTCGATAAATCTAACCGTTTCGAGAAAAACGTTAAAATAACATTGCTTGCATGTGATATGAATACGAAATCATTTAAATTTATTATTTTTTAATTTAATTAATTTAATTTTTTATGAGGAATTGAAGAGGAAGGACGTCACTTTGAACCTTTGATTTGAAAGTTTAATTTATTATTTTAGTAACTTATATATTTTAAAACTGCAAGTAAAATGCAACTTTAACACCCTGTAACTCCGTTAATAATGAATTTTGAAAAAAATGTTATAGGAAGAGATAGCATTTATTTTCGGTCTAGAATTATCCCCTAAATTTTTACTCATCATTTCCGGACACCCTGTATTGGACATTATTTAAAAAAAAAACTTTAATCGTCTAAATGCTTGGCATTGTTCGAATTGTCGTTGGAATTTTAAAATAAGCTTATACCTAATAGTATATTGAAGTATACGTTTTATAAAGCATAATTTTATAGTAGGTACTCATCCATGTTAGGAAACTTTTATAACGGGACAAGTGCTCTAACTGCTTTATAAAACATGTACTTAATACTATTTTTTCTAATTTGTAGTTTTTTCAATAAAAAAATACATATTTACATAAAAAATAAACCCTTGAAATTTTGTAAATTTTATGTTGGTAATAGTATAGTAAATAAATTTTATGTTGGTAATAGTATAATAGTGTAATAATTTAATACTATTATATTATTTTTTATTAAAGGGCGGATTATATGCACTTAAATTCACCCAAAAGATGCGCATATATATGCCTTGTTTGCCTTTAAAATATGCAGTTATTTGCATTTCTTTTTACAAACTGGTATACAATATATCTTAATTTATTATACTAAAACGAGATAAAGAAATACATTGGGTTAAAAAGAATATGTTTATTTTTTAAAAAATGCAAAAAATAAAAGTAAATAAATTTTTAAAACAAACGCACTTCAAAATGTTAAAGAGAAAAATCGAAATCTAAAAAGAAAATTTTTGCAAAAATTTTGTGAACAAACCATTCCTGACGAGTCCACGCTTAGAAAGAATAATGTTCATTCAGTATACGAAACCGTCAGTAGATGTTGAAAGGAGCTTCCCTTTCTGCAAACATATTTTTACTAATTTTGAATCATATTTAGTAATAAATGCCTTTTAAACAATTTTAGGTTAAAAAATTGTTTACTTTTATTTTTCTTTGTTTTTTTTTTGCATTTTTTTTTTAGAACCCAATGTGTTTCTTTACCTTATTTTACTATAATAAATTAAGAAATATTGCATATCAGTATGCACATTTACAAAAAATTTTAATACCTTTATATTTTAAAAGCAAACAAGGCATATGTGTGCGCATATTTTGGCTGAATTTAAGTGCATATAATCTGCTCTTTAGTTATCATACAGTGTGAGTTGGTAACTTGGAATAAATTTAGTAAATCCAGTAAAGTTTTTTTTTTGGAAAAATGCTTGGAGATGGGTATTAACTTTATGTTGTGGTGTTTTTTATAGAAAAAACATTGATACGGTGTGTCTCAAATTAGAGATATTTCGATATTTTCTTTAAACGGCAACCCTAGTTGTTTATTGACTATTTTTAAAGTGCATATTAGTGCACATAAGTACCAAATTTCAAATTTTTATTTCTGGTAAATGAGAAGTTGAAAGCACGAATGAAGCATGAGTGTTTAGCTTCTCCCGAAGTAATGATAAATGTTCAGTGCGAGTTTTACTTGAATTTAGGATATTGCCAAATAGTGAATGGACAACATTTTGAGCATTTATTGACGAAATAGTACTAAAGACGGATAGAGGATTTTCATTTTTTAATTAAATAAATTTTTGTTTGTTTAATATCTTATAAATTACCTACTAGGAATAAAAATTTGAAATTTAGTACTTATGTATAACCTAATATATGGGGAGGAACAGACAGTATTTTCGGAATGTGTTAAGAGGGTAAAAATAAGATAAATAAACGCATATGTTTAAGTTCGATTCTCAACCATTTCTAAAATAATAGGTTCTGAGGTTAATTTTTATTTTAAAAGCGAATAACTGCAGGTTCTGCAGTACAAACTAACGAATATTTTCAAAAACCCCTCCATCAACTTCAATATATTTTTCGGCACGTTTGTTAATCGCTAGGGTAGCACGTTGGATTGAGTGGGGATTGTTTTTTATAAAAGCTGCAGCATTGAAAATTGGAAAAATTGGATCGCGGAGTGCTTCTCTCGTTTCTACTCGTGTTTCATATACTAGCGAATTCATCCATCCCCAAGGACAATAATCAAGCGGTTTTAAGTCTGGTAAACTCGGTAGCAAAACTCGCAGACCACCTCTGCCAATATAGCGATTAGGAAAACGATAATTCAAGAAATTTCGCACACGGAGACTAAAATAAGATGGGACTCCATCATGTTGGAAGTACATTCGTTGTCGAACATTTAACGGGACATCATCTAAAATGTGTATCAAATGGTCTTTCAAAAACCGTAAATATCCTTCTCCAGTACGACGCCCATCCGTTTCGAATGGATCAAACAACTGGTCGTTGAGCATTCCACACCAGACATTAATACTGATCAATGTTTAAAGTTTCGTTCAAATGTATCATGAGGGTTTTCATCTGACCACCAATGTTCATTGTGGCAATTATTAATTCCATCACAAGTGAACTAAGCTTCATCGCTAAATAAAATGTATTTATGCAGACTTCGATTTTAATGGATCCCTTTACAAAATTGTAGCCTTAAAGCAGGATCACCATCTAGAAGATGTTGAACGGGTTAAACGTGAAAAGGTTTTAAACCGGTTTTTCTAAGTAACTCCCATACGGCTAGATGTGATGGTATATGAAGTTCATTTGCAACCCGTCTCGTACTTATCCCTGAGTTCTCTGCTACAATACCCATGTACTCTTTCAAAAACAATTCTCACGCTTGGAAACATTCCAGTTTCCTCAACACTTGCAAATACTTTTTGAAAAACTCTTCGATTTGGAAAACGACGTCGATATTCATTAACTGCGCGCATCATCGCAGTACCGTTACAGTAACTATACACGAATATCATGTCGGCATACTCCATGTGACTGAATGTGTGGGGCATTCTAAGCATGAAAATCTTGGTTCAAGTCGATATGCTCAATATAACTGACAACTACTATGCATGTCAAAACTATCAATCAAAATCTATCGGACGTTTAAAACTAAAGCCGCTTTCATTATTTAAATATAAAAAAAAATCAGAACGATTATTTCAGAAATGGTTGAGAATCGAACTAAAACATAATATGGGTTTATTTCTCTTATTTTCACCCTCTGAACACATTCGAAAAATATTGGCCTTTCCTCCACAAACACGATGTATACTTCGAAAATAGTCAGTAAAAAGCTAGGGTTGTCATTTAAAAAAAAATAATCGATATCATCATATCTGTAATTTGGGAATCACTGTATCAATATTTTTTTGTATAAAAAAGACCACAACTTGAACAACTGTTAATTGTTGAATTTATTCCAAGTTACAAACTTACGCAGTATAGGAAATGTAACACCTTAAATATATATTTAAACTACGCGAAACTTTTAATCACAGTTTTGACATTCTCTGTACCCTAGAAATGAAACGATCATCAAAAAATTCCGTTTAAAATAAACTCCAAAAACAGGCCTTTGTTCCACATTGTTCCTAATTATAGTGTATTTTTGCTTTTCAACGGCCACAATAGGTAAACATAAAAGAAAATCCTTTCTGTGTTTGAAAAAGTAACTTTTAAAGAACCAAGTTTAGTTTGTTAAGTAAACTCCATCGCTTTATTTTAAGCAATATTCATAAAAAGAAATTTACTTAGTGGCTTAATTTAACCACTATCTCCTAGCAAAAGTTAACAATGATATTAACTTTTATAAGGCAATAATTTTTCAGAATAGTGCAATTTCAACCTTGCGGATTTGTGGAAAGCTAGCTTTTTAGTTCATTATAAAGTTCAAAATAATTAAAATACGATGTACTGCAATCGCTTAAATTATAAAGAAATCGTTTAGATAGTTTTTTCAGACTTAGCAAAAGTTTCCGACTTTCTTAAAGTATGTAGGTGGTTTTATTAGTTTAAGGATCTTAGGGAGCAAATGAAACCCAAATTTTAATTTGCCGTCGTCTCTGAAAATATATTGTCAACTAAAACTCACAGTGGTCCGGTATATTTTGGATACTCGACCACTGTACGTTCTTGAGGTCGCGACCCACTGTATACCAATCGTGGTAAAGTGCATCGCAACCTCATCACTTATTTCGCTATATAAACTGGACCAGCTCAAGCAGCAGCCATCGGTGATCATTGCTCGGTCAAATTACATCTACTAACAAGTGGCCAAGCCTTGGGCTTGGCCAAGTGCCAAGTGACGTCTCTGCTCATCGCCCTAACCGACCTACGCCCCATTCAACAAGACATGCTGGTTCGCCTTTTAGGGAAAGCTTAATAAGAAGAATCCAATAGACGACCTTTTATAGATCTACAGACTTTCATTCCTCTATCTACGTCCCCGGAACACGAAGAGGAATTCGTGACAATATTTCCTTCCTCAGGGCTAGTTAAAGTGGGCTCCACGAGTCATAATGTTAAAAACAATTTTAAAAAAATTAAAACAAAAGTTGGCTTCTCGCCTTGCACTGGTTGTACTGCAAAATTTTTAAAAGTTACTAATTATTTACGCTGTCATTTGTTATGTGTCCCCTTTACCGTTATGTATCCTAATTTTATCTTTTTTTATTTGTTTTTTAACATTATGACTCATGGAGCCCACTTTAACTAGCCCTGAGGAAGAAAATATATTTTCCGAAACGTCGGCAAATTAAAATTTGGGTTTCCTTTGCTTTCTAAGATACCTAAACCCAAAAAACCACCTACATAAAAGTCTATTGGATCATTAACAATGTTCTTAAAGTATATTTAATATTAATAATAATAAATGTCTTTATTGTAATTAAGGATAAAATTACAAAAGGCGAAGATGAAGCTAGGCTTCCTCACTTAACCTTAATTTAGTAAAAAAGGTTTGTAAAGGAAATAATTGATAGTTTATTATCAAATATTTTTATTTTACCTATAACTGTCTTTATTTTTTTCTGTCGTTTTTAAGTTTTGTCTACCTGTCCTCTCTGCCCTTCTCTCTCTTGCGCCTGGGTCGGTCGTTACCTTGCTGAATCTTTGATTGAATTAAATATAGGTTTCAGTAATTCACATATTATAGTTTTTTTAGTTATTAATATCATTTTGGGTAATACCACATAGACACAATTTATTTGTGCTCTGTGATATCGGTTCTATATAATCGCGGTATAGTCCAATTTATCAATAATTAAAAATCACATGTACTATTTTTATTGTATTTTACTTGATAAATAAATTGTGTTTGAATTTGAATTTGAAATAGATACTCTGAGAAAAAGCCTTTTATTCCTTGTAAGAATTCACATACTTACTCTCTATACAACTGTTGAATACTATACATACAGGGTTCCCCATTTAAAACGAAACAGGCTAAATATCTGGTTCCACGTTAATTTAAAAAAAAAACGCTTGGACCCGTCGATTTTTATGTCGAGGGAGACATCTTTTGCGTATATTGTTAATCTTGTTACTTCAAGCCCCTAGGAGGGAGGGGGGGGTAAGATCTAAATCTTAAATGGATACCTCTATTTTATATAATTTTTTTGGAATTTGCATAAAATTCTGAACATTTTTTAATAAAAGCATTATTAGTCTATACTAAACAGTTTCCGATATATTGACTCTTGATGAGATTTTTGAACTTTGACAGCGTCTAGCTTTCTAACTGTACGTCTTAGAGTAAAACGGCTTACATGTCCCTATCTTCGATTTATATTATCTTTTCAATAGTGTCAACTTCCGGTTAAACCGGAAGTACTATATTTCTTACAACCGGTTTAACCGGAAGTTGACACTATTGGAAAGATAATAAAAATCGAAGATAGGGACCCGGTTTTACTCTAAGACGTACAGTTAGAAAGCTAAACGCTGTCAATGTTCAAAAATGTCATTTCTCAAGAGTCAATATCTTGGAAACTGTTAAGTATAGACTAATAATGCTTTTATTAAAAAATGTTCAGAATTTTATGCACAATCCAAAAAAATTATATAAAATAGGGGTATCCATTTAAGATTTAGATCTTAGCCACCCCCCCCCCCCCCCACCCTCCTAGGGGCTTGAAGTAACAAGATTGACAATATACGCAAAAGATGTCCCCCTCGAAATAAAAATCGACGGGTCAGAGCGTTTTTTTTTTAATTAACGCGGAACCAGATATTTAGCCTGTTTCGTTTTAAATGGGGAACCCTGTATGTGACAGCAACGCGCTTTCCTACTGTAAGGGCGGTCCTACGGGGGGGGGTACTGGGGGTAATTACCCCCCCCCCCCCCAGAGACCAACGAAGAGGACGAACTAAAAATAATATGTCCAAAAAACTATAAATATTTATTATTTTTAAATAAATAACAAAACCAATAAATTTGAAAAAACATTTTTTATATAAAAATATTAACATCTTAATATTATAAGATTGATATTCTATTATTGTCCGTCGATAAGTCGATATAATATCGAAGAATATAAGATTGCACAAAAACAAGAATAAAATCATGAAAAATTAGGACAAACATTTAAAAACTAGTATTATAAATAATAGTATAAAACAGATGAACATCTTAAACAAATAAATTAACCACATTGCCATATTTAAATAACAAAGTCTAGATTTCTTTTCTTTTGCTTTGCAAAAGTGTCTATTACCTTAGTTATGTCAATGGAAATATCTCTATGAACATGAAGCAGAGCTAAGCCTACGAGGCGCTCTTGTGACATTGTAGATCGCAGCCACGTTTTCAGTCGCTTTAAAGGAAGAAAAACTGCGTTCAGCTGAAGCTACGGTTATAGGAATCGAACAAAGAATAGACAAAGCGATTTTTATATTAGGAAAAATATCTTTATCACAAAGAGAATTTGAAACCACAGCGTCATCTGGCAAGACCTCAGATGTTTCCCATTTTTTTCCATAGTGAAAGTTCGCCATTCAATTTTTCAACAATTAAATTTGAATCATCTAATTATCATAAAATTTTTCTAAATATTTGGAAAGATGATCCAAAATCTCATATTCAGGTGTTTTAACGCTATTAACCGGAATTAAATTATTTAAATAATATATGGTAGATAATCTTTTATCGTTAAATCTAAATTCAAGGTCTTGTATTACATTATCAAGAAGTGGAACAAATGTTGAAGTCCTGAAGTAATTTTCCGGATCATTTGTATCCAAATTAAAACGGTAAGTCTGTCTCGCGACTCGCCGAGATAGTAAAAGAGGAGCATCTAACTTATTATGGCAGTCCTGAACTTCTTTAAAAATGTTGTTAAACGAAGCATCAGCATTTCTTCGATTATCTTTTAGAACTGATAAAATCTCATCAACTAACGTTTTGGCTAAAAATGTATCTAAACTTTTATTTTGCAAACATCTACTTAAATTAAGAGTTATTGACAATATGAAAGATAAAGAATAAAGACACGTTATAAAATTGGTAGACAAAAGCGATGCAATTAGGTTCTGTGCTTTGGATGATGTCTCCGCATCTTTCCATGTAGTTATCGCTTGCAGTGACTTTATAACCTGCTCCAAACTTAACTTAAATCTTAGCACTGAATCTTGACGTTCTGTCTATCTTGTTTCGCATAATTTTATCAAATTTTCTTCACTATAACTCTTTAAAACCAAGTGTCGTTTGGCAGAACTATTAAAGAATGATATTATTTCTTTCATTACACCTACACAATTTCTAATATCCTGAATGTTGCTAGACTTGGAAATGGAAAGATTAAGGGAATGGCTTAAACAAGGAGATTTTATTGCATTAGGCAAATGTTTTTGACGTTTCGATACAGCATCTTTCTTGTCTGAAAGCATAACACTACAAGTATCAGTAGTGATCCCCACACAGTTTTTAAAATTAAAATCGTGATATTTCAAAAACCCTAATACTACCTTAGCCAATGCTTCGCCGGTTAGCTTGATTTCGCCTTCTACGTTCTCCAAACTGCTATAACTATTTATAAATGCAACAAAATCTTCTCTTATTTCATTATTATTATCATCAAAATACCTTACGACTAACGACATTTGTGAAGTGTGACTTATGTCCGCGGTTTCGTCAAAAATTATACTATAAAAACGCGAGATTTCAATTTGGTCTAATATGCTCGTTAGTATTTCATTACCGCAAATTTTAATTAACTCATTTTGGGTATTTTTGCTAATATAGGTAGCTTTAGAACTTGAAGATTCCAAATGCAGTTTTAGTTCCTAGTCTCCACAAGACGCTCTAAATCTAAAAAAGTTCCCTGAAATTTCCTTCATTTATTAACGACTGCTCTAAATCAAAATTTTCGTAATCTCTATGTCCATGAAGTGGTATATTTTGCCTCCCTAGAAATATTATTGTTTTTATTATAGGACGAAGTCTTTCTCGGTTCTGTATAATTTGGACATTCCTTTTTAAATCTAAAATATTTTTAATTCCTTTTTTAGAATTTTCGTAAATGAGCATAAAATTTTCAGCGGACTCCATAGCCTCCCGATGATACTTGTTTGTATCGTGAACAATTAAATCCCCATCTTTTCCAAATAATTTGGAATATTTAGAAAGTGGTAAGGTAACTAACTTTTTTAGCGGTGTACTTTTAGTAACACCACCATATAATGCGAAAAGACTACAAAATTTACAAAAAACGCCAGAATGATTTTCAGAATATGTAAGCCATTTAAATGAGTCGAAATGTTTTGACGATAAAAAGCAGCGAATTTCTCTATCATTTTTCTTGTGAACTGAAAATGGAAACTTATAATTTTTACCAGGTACAAAGGAATTTTTTAGTAAATTATATTTGTCAATGTCAGAAATAGATATGCCAGAACTTATATAAACACCAATATCGCTGCAAAATTCGGGATCATCTTCTTTTGTTTTTGTACTTAACGAAGTCGATGGCTGATCTTTAAATATTTCACTGCTCAAAGCCTCAATGTTTTTTCGCAAATTGCTACTTGCTGGCGGCAATTGTGTTTGGCAATCTAACGGTAGAATTTTTCTGACATAACTATCTAACGTCGTGCCCTGTCGTTTACTTATTTTCTAAAATTAACCTTAAATTATATTTATAAAATAATAAAATAATACAATTTACCTTTCCATTAATAAAAGGTACCATTCACAATACACACAGACAGAGCCTAGTAGAACACTGAATCTTACTATAGTCGGATCTGGTCTTATCGTGCGGGTCATACGATTCAAGAAAGACATACTCTCAGTTTTTTTTTTTTTTACTTGCGTTTAATTTTACCCTCTAAATAAAATACGTAAGATAAATGAGACAAACTTATTCCATTTTAACATGAAAAAAAAGGATATGTATTTACTTTCCAGCGATTCTAAAAAAGCTTATAATAGCATCAGCTAGGTTTTATTTTAAATATGTCAGTTTTGTGACTTTGACAGTTTGTGACAAAATGAAACAATTTTCTGGGTTTTTGCATCCCCAATCAAAAAAAATGGTACTTAATCTGATAAACTATTTCGAAAATGAAAAAAAAAGTGGAAATTCGCCAACCAATATTCAGGAAACAGTAGTTAAAGCACTGGGAATTAGTTTAAGGACTGTGCAGAAAATTGTGCATGAAACAAAACATAACATAATACCCAAAAATACTAAAAAGTGTAAACGAAGAAAGCCAAAGACTGAGGATTTAAGCAAAAATATTAAAATGGGAGTTCGAAATGTGATTTAAGATTTATACAAATCAAAAACCAATGTAACTCTTCCAGTTTTACAAAAAACATTAAAAATTCGGGGTGTTTTGGAAATTGGACTTGAAGCGTTATCAAAATTAATAAAAAATTTAAGTTTTCGCTATAAAAAAGACTGTCACCGAAGATTTTTATGTGAGCAGCCATAGATAGTAAGCCAGCGTGTTCAGTTTTTAAAAAAATATACGGACAATTACAAATCGAAATTTAGAAAAGTGGTATTTTTAGACAAAACGTGGATATTTTCGAATGGAAGTGGTTCAAAATCTTGGCAAGATGAGTCTGTAAAAAGTGTTAAAAGGAAAAAGGGGTGCGGTACGGAAAAGCGTTTTATTATTTTGCATGCCGGTTCTGCAACAGGATAAACAGGATATGTTGCAGGTGCGAGTTTAATTTTTTCTTCAACATCAAAAAAAAAAGTGCTGACTATCATGATAATATGAATTGCGAAATGTTTGAAAAATGGTTAAAAGTTCAATTGATACCATGATACAAAGAAAGAAGAGATATGACATTGCGCATGTGGGCGGAGCCAAATCGACAGCCGCTTACGTCATGTGGTGATAATTTTCTGGCGGGCTTCGTATAACCTACGTTTGGTTTTATGTACTATTGTTATTATTTGTTATACAGAAAGAGGTTTTTAGTGTTTTTTTGGATTATTATTGTTGTTTGTTAGTGACAATTAGTTGTTAATATGCGTTGTGCAGTGGCGTTATGCATAAGTGACAATATGACAGCTTTTACTTCTTATAATTATCTGCAAAAGTACCTATACCTATACATATTTATGATACAAATCAATGTTTAATATTTCAAATTTTAGCTTAAAAAAAGTGTTCTCTTCCTCGTAGGTGAGATAAAAAAGTTTAATTTGACGAAATTGGTCTAAAATAATAAACTGTTATATGTGTGCCTTATGTTTTAAAAATTGTTAATGTACCTCTTATACTATTATGATAATTACCAGTCCTAGTATATTTTTTTAAATGTCTAAATGAGTTTTTTACATCCTTATCTTTGGTCAAATTATAGTCAAATGCAGTGGCGGACTGGAGCGGGTGGCCGAGTGGCCATCGCCACCGGGGCCAGAAGGCCTTTGGGGGCCAATTGGTCCAAACATTTAAACAACTTTTTTTTTTTTCAAAAAATGTTCTTAATGAGGGTTGGGGCCATAGAGGCCATGTAGCCACCGGGGCCAAATAATTCCAGTCTGCCCCTGGTCCAATGTTAACAATATAAATTTATAAACAGACATCTCCAAAAATATTATCGTTACCTATTGCATAAAAAAAATCTCAATAAGCAAATAATTGATTTTGGCCATTTAAGGCTCGAAACTGTTCTAAAAATGTTTAAGACTGCACATTTGTACCTATTTTTTTTTTCATACAATTTATTGCTTAAGGTGGAAGGGCCAAAAAATATAGGTTATTTTTTTATGATTTTGTAAAAATAAATAAGTAATTGTAATCATTTAAAAGATAAAATGTATGTCAGCATAAGCAGAAAATTATTTTCATTGAAACCAAATATATGCTAAATTTTAACATTTAACCCAAGAACATCATGAAATACGTTCTGATTTATGAACCTCTATCCTTAAAGTACTTAAAATAATATGCACTGAAATCTTCCAAATCAAAAATTGCAAAATATGCAGTAAAATTTCTATTTCTAACGGCTAATCCTATGTAATTTTAAATCTCGTTAGCACCACATGACGTCATTGCGCGGACCGGACCGAATTGGGAATACGATCGATCATATCTTTCTTTCTTTGTATCATGAATTGATACCAAGTTTGGATGCTCCGTCTTTAATTGTATTAGATAATGCATCATATCATTCAAGAATTTTAAATAAACAGCCTACTTCATCTTGGAGGAAAGTGATATTTATGAGTGGCTGGAAAAACACAACCAAAATCCTTTACCAAATATGCTTAATTCGGAACTCCTATCAATAGCAAAGTCTCTTAAAAAAACCCAAAATATACGCGGTAGATGAAATACTGCGTGAATATGGTCATGAGGTTCTACGACTGCCGCCATATCATTGCCAGTTTAACGCAATAGAATTAATATGGGCTGGTGCAAAGTCTTATTATGAAAAACATGTAGGTGATGGTCTTAAATCCGACCAAGTACAAATAGTTTGGCAAGATTCGTTAGATCATATTACACAAGAGTATTGGAAGAAATCGGTGGAACATACAGAAATATTAATAAGGGATTGGTGGGATCGAGAACAAATACTAGATATCGAAGTAGCGCCAATGATAATTGCTTCATTCGAAGACGACTCAGACGACGTGGACTTTTCAGATTTTATAAGTGACGATGAGAGTTTATAGGCTATAATTATAAACGGTGTTTTTCGTTTACATTTTTTAGTATTGTTGGGTATTATATTATGCTTTTTTTTATGCACATTATTCTGCATAGTCCTTAAACTAATTCCCAGTTTTTTCATTATGGTTTCCTGCATATTGGTTTGCGAATTTCCACTTTTTCTTTCATTATCGAAATAGTTTATCAGACTAAATGCCATTGTATTTTTAGGTTTTAGTAGTAAAATTGTTAAAATAAATTGCACTCTTTATTATTGTCGTTTTTAATTAAAGGGTACAGTAGGTATATAATTAACGATTATATAATTTTTTTGTAACTTTTTCAACTCCCCTGTACATAATTTTTACAAAACTAATAATATTAGGTATATGTGGCTATCTTTGCGATAGCTAAAATAATGAAACTATTTTTCCTTCCTTCGGTATATTTGTAAATAATCTCACAACATTTTGATAACCTCTGTGTTGTCTGATTTGACGCATATGATCAGTGACCTTTGGACCCGCACGTTAAGACCAGATCTGACTATATCTTACTTTTACTTGTTGTAACAGGTCCATTGTTTCTCCTAGACTCCTAGATAAGTCAGAGAAGACAAAAAAACAAAGCGGGCTTGTTTCTTCGTTCTTCGTCGCTTACAGGGTTGCAATTGTTGCCAAAGCAAAGCACTAATTTATTAATTGATTTTTTTATTCCCATATAAATGCACTATGCAGTAATAAAAAAACGGTAAAATCTAAAAGACTTTGTTGCAAAATTTTAAAAGTACCCCCCCCCCCGAAAGACGTTCCAGTTGGTCACTGTAAGACAAGAAAAGACAAGAAAAATTGCTAGACCGTTGTGTAGTGATAATATCATGGTAATTTAGCCAATAGGAAAGAAGAGTAAATTGATACCATAATACTATATTAATGTACAAGTTTAATATTTTTTTCTAATTTGTAGTTTTTTCAATAAAAAACACATATTTAAAAAGAAAATAAATCCTTCAAATTTTGTAAATTTTTATGTCTAAATTTTATTTTAGCGATATGAGATTTGAAATTGGACGAATTACGTTGGGTGATCCTTATATATTCGGTACATATACAGAGCGTTCGGAAATTCAGGCGATTTTGCTACTTTTTTTTGAATTTCAAAAGACGTGATTTTACGTCATGGCATTGCAATTTAGTATAGGGAAGATGGAAAATTCAAATAAAGTTGAAGTTAAAATCGACATTGGAAGGTTAGTAGATTGAATTTTGGATAGGATTTGGCAGAAAATGATAGCTTGAAGCATCTACAAAGATTGCTTTATATATTTATGCAACCAACATACATGACTGTTATCCACACAGAATAAAAAGGTAGATTATCAAGCTATTTTTCCTCTGCGAAAAATTGGTTTTCTCGTAAATCACAAAGGCCGCGCAAGTCAATGAAATAAAACATTTAAATGTTACCAACATCAAATAAAGAAAAAACGCGTATCGAAATAGCTTCATTACGATACGCAAATGCGTATCGTAATAGACTTGTTACGATACCAAATTAGAAAAAATAGTTTTTCTAATTTTGTCTCAAAACAGATCTATTTCGAACTCCGAATTTTATTATTTAAAGGTTGGCCCTACATGATATGTTTTATTTCATTGACTTGCGCGGCCTTTGTGATTTACGAGAAAATCCACTTTTCGCAGAGGAAAAATAGCTTGATAACTTACTTTTTTATTCTGTGTGGACAACAGTCATGTATGTTGGTTGCATAAATCTATAAATCAATCTTTTGTAGATGCTTCAGGCTATCATTTTCTGCCAAATCCTATCCAAAATTCAATCTACTAACCTTCCAATGTCGATTTTAACTTCAACTTTATTTGAATTTTCCATCTTTCCTATACTAAATTGCAATGCCGTGACGTAAAATCACGTCTTTTGAAATTCTAAAAAAAAGTACTTAGTAAAATCGCCCGAATTTCCGAACGCTCTGTATATGTACCGAATGTACAACGATCACACAACGTATTCCGTCCAATTTCAAATCTCATATCGCTAAAATAACTTTAGAATCTCGTGGTGAAAATGGGTCAATAAATCAAAAAATAACAGTTTGCAAAATAATTTTTGTTGTCCAGAGGCTACTATGATAAAAAATAGTATTACCAACATAAAATTTAGACATAAAAATTATCAAAATTTGAAGGATTTATTTTCTTTTTAAATATGTGTTTTTTATTGAAAAAACTACAAATTAGAAAAAATAGTATAACGTACGTGTTATATAAAGCAGTTTTATGCACTTGTCCCGTTATAAAACTCGCCGCAAGCGGCTCGTTTTTGAACATGGACGCGTGCTATAGAATAATGCTTTATAAAACGTGTACGTTAATATACTATTATAGCCATTATAGCTATGGATACTAACAGTAATTATCAAGTTTTATTGGCGGTATAATCTGGTACTATATACTGTATTAGTTCCGACTGGCAGTTGTAATAAAACTTGACAATAATTATAATAATATTTTGTAACAAATGTTAAATCAAAGCATATATACTTACCATTAAAAATCAGTACTGTAGTTCTCAAAAATGTAAATAGCTTCTAGTGTGATATTGTTCTTGTCCGTTTAACATTGAATATGATTATCTATTATGCAATATGGTTTACTGAGATGGTAAAATTCGTCCATAGCCTATAAAGTCCAATACTATTGATGGGTTGTGCGAAATAAGAATCTTCTATTGCTTTATCTGATATTTGAAGTTAAAAAAAAACTTAAAAACAAAGTAAAAATAAAATAATTGAAACAAGTAGGTATTGGTATGATCAATAAAATTTAAATTTAGACAGGACAGCTAGAAGACTCCGAACAACGATGTGACCTGCGCAACAAATACGTTAAAACTAATACTAGGGCGCGCGGCGATTGCCCATCGCTACGAACCCCTACCAACGCCTTATGGATTATAGGTTCTAACGGATACCTACAATTTATTTTTGGGGACGCTTTTTACTTTCTTAATTGTAGAAGAAGTTCTTTACTGGGAACAAATCGCGTCGCATTGAGAAGATACAATTTATTTCTTAAAATTAAAATTGCTGTATTAAAAGTAGTTCATTATTCAACAAGACTGTGCTGCTAATGAAACTGATTACTACCTACCAATAAAAATACTGTTCTAGCAAATCTGGAATTTATATAATACTAAAGCGGGTTTGATACACTACCAATTTATTTAATATGGGTTAATAAAAAAAAGTTATTAATACAAACTATCTCTTAGCAAACCTGTTGTATTAGATTATTTTTCTCAATATATACCTCAAATACTTAAACACTTAATAGTTACATTTTATATAATTTATTTATTAAAAAAATCCTCAAATTAAAAATCTAGGTATTACGGGAAAAATAAAGTTTGAACATTTAGCTATCACGTGATCCCAAATTTAAACATGTTTAAATAAATTTTACCGGTGATATTTGATGGCACCCAAATACCTGCGATTATTTTGCGGTCCTTATTTGAATTGCCGCATCTACTCTACAGACTACATAATTGCGCAAACATTGTTTTAAAGTTTATTGCTTGGACCTTTAATTTGTTCTATTTATTTATGTAAAGACAGGTACCCAACAATATTTTTTTTAAATTTCTTTTTAATTTTATTTAATAATGCATTTTTACGGCTTCTTAATTAAAAACTCGTTTTATTATGAAGTATTGTATTAAAATGTAATGTATGTAATGAAAGACAAAATAACTAGACTGGGTACATATCGCTAATCGTCAGCCGAGAGTGCATCTAATATTAGTACTAAAAAAATAATTTTCTTTTCCTTTTCTCTATTTACTATTGCTTTTTTTACCTCACCTTCCTGCGGAACGTGAAGGGGAAACATATCGCCAAATTGTCATTATAACAACTGACAAAAATAAAAAAACGGGTGCAAAATTTCCGGTTTCTCGTATAGATAGGTAGTTTTTGAAGACGGTATCGTATAGTGCTCGACGTCCTATTTCCATTGCCGTCTCGCTCGATTCGCTACGACTTTTCATTACGGAAATATATGTTATTTAATATTATGATATTGATATGGACATTTATAGGTGCTTTTTAAACTCGCACACCTTTGTGCAATGTGGGATGTACTTTTTATATTTCATTACCATTATCACATTATCAGCTAATAAATTTGTAGAAATATTATTGTGCCGAGCCCTTCGGGCACGGCACTGCTCGAGTTCGTTCTTTAATTTTATACTTTTGACAAAACCATTTGTTAGCAAGTCCTAACTGTTAAGCACTTCGATTCGTGTTCAAAAAAATATGTGTAGTTTTTTCACAACCCAGGTCGCAATAAAAATATAAGTATGTGTAATTTTTTACTGCTCAAGTAAGTACCTTTTTCGTAGCGAGGGCTATAGCTGTAAGAATCCTAAGTTGAAAAAATTTTCAGTTCCTAAATAACAAAGTTTTATACGACAGCTGTCAGATTTTGACAGGTAAATGTTTTTTTTTTTTTTGCTTTTTCGTAGCGACGATTATAGCTGTAAGAATCCTAAATTAAAATTTGTTTCAGTTCCTAAATAACAAAGTTCTATACTAATCTATTCGATGGCTGTCAAATTTTGACAGGTAAGTTTCAATTTTTTTTAGCTTTTTCGTAGCGACGATTATAGCTGTAAAAATCCTAAATTAAAAACTTTTCAGTACCTAAATAACAAAGTTTTTTACGATAGCTGTCAGATTTTGACAGATAAGTTTCAATTTTTTTTTATCGTTTTCTTAGCGAGAGTTATAGCTGTAAGAATCCTAAATTAAAAAATTTTTCAGTTCCTAAATAAAAAAGTTCTATACGACAGCTGTCATTTTGATAGGTAATTTTTTATTTAGGATTAAAACGGTATAATTCTACAAATACTATACTTATATAACATTTTAATCAAAAGTTGTTTTTCGTACGAAAAACAATGAAAACCGTAAAAGAATCGTGTCTTAAATAGTAATTCTTACTTTTTTATAATTTGCACCCTTTATATTACCGGTAGGTATAGAACAATATATTTGAAAAAAGTAGTATTTGAGATGACCTAAACGAATCTCCAAACCAAAAGTGTGTCAGATGCACCCAATTCGATTTATTAACGATCCAACATGACCCTATATTGATTTAAAAAAAATCAAAAAATTGACTTCCCAACTTTCGATCGCGTTCGCAAGCAATAGTGTTTTGTAGCCGAACGTCGTCTACATGCCAAAAAAGTTTAAATCAATTAAAATGATTTTTGCCACCTGTATCGCGCTATAACGAAAAAAAACATATTTTTCAACTTCGACTTTAATAACTTTTTTCCGGTACACCCTGTATATTGGAAATTGTTCCCAGAACGTGCCCCTACTATTCCTCTCTACGTCCAGAAAATTTTTATCGTTTTGCTCCAACCGTTTCCGAGAAAAAAATTCGCGAATATCGAAATATCGAACAGCCTCATACCACATGGCGACGCATTTTCAATGTCGGAACGTCATCTTTAAAATCGAGATTACAAGTATTTCTAAAACATTTTGGGCAAATATTTTGGTCAATAAAATTAGAAGAAGGTTCAAGGTAGATATTTCATCCGATATAAAATCTGGAAATGTTCTTGTTACTTTAGCAAGTCAAGCTCAAAACACCCATTTTTCGTCATTTTTGACAGCCGTTTTTTTTGGATTAAATTACCTACATTAACCAAAGCAGTCAAAGGACTCTAGTCAAAATTAAATAGTGTTAGAATTTGCAAATTTTCCTTGTTTCCGCACTCAAAAACTTGATTTTTCTTAAACTTACAAATATATTTTAATAATTTTGGGTATGTAGAGGTGTTGAGAAGAAATCAGCGCGTCTTTTGGGAGAAAATATCAAACGGTTTTGTTAAAAATTGATTAAGTTACAGTCGATATAGTAAAACGTCGGATAAAAATATCTCTTGATAATTCATAAATTAATTTTTTTGATGTTTTCCCAGAGCGCGTTTATTATGCAAACTAAAGCTTGTTTATCGATCCATATGGTGGACCAAAAAAAAATTCAAAAAGTTATATATAGACACTTGCAGAAGTATTTAAGCAAACCAGTGCGACGCCAACCGAAATTACGGGACTAAAAATGCATAAGCTGCCGTTTTTTCCGTATTTAAGATAAAAAAACGAAAAAATATCTCTTAAATACAATTTGACGAGCTCTATCCGCTAAAGTATACAACGTTTCGATCAAAAGTCGTTTTCCGTACGAAAAAAAATAAAAACGGCGAAAAAATCACGCCTTACTCTGTGGTTTCCAGTTTCTTACAATTTTTGATAATTTCCATTCCAGTTAGGTAGAACGATATATTGGAAAAAGGTAGTTTTTGAGATGGCCTAACCGATTATCCAAACCGAATGTACATCGGATGCACCCAATTCGACTTATTAGCGATCCAAGAGGTACCATTTTTGACCAAATTTCGACTTCGAAAAAATCAAAAAAATTACTTCCAAACTTTCGATCGCGCTCACAAACAATAGGGTTCTGTAGCCGACGGTCGTCAACGCGTCGAAAAAGTTTAAATCGATTAAAATAATTTTTACGAACTGTATCGAATTTCAACGAAAATCCGATATTTTTCGACTTTAAAAATTAGTAACTTTTTTCCGGCACACCCTGTATATTCGAAATTTTTACACAACGTACCCCCACTATTCCTCTCTAAACCCAAAAAGTTTTAATCGTCCCACTCTAACCTTTTCCGTAAAAAAAATCGCAATTGTGAAAATGTCGAAAACCACGACGCCGACAACATACATACATTATTCTCACGAAGGCGCCTATATACTGCAAAATTTTCAGAGGCAATCGGGGTTGCCGTGATTCCGCGTGAAGGAGACGAATAACATATCGCGTGTTCGCGCGATATGTAACTATTGAAATTTGGTACTATATACAGGGTGTTTCAATAAAAACTCCCAGGCCAATTACTTCGAAAACTAAAAGCGACATGTAAATTCTGTAAACGCCAGTTTTTAGTCTCAATGATTGGCTTCACAAATGTGTAAAAAATGTGTTTGAATAATACAAGATGTCGGTGGCGCCACGGTGCAAAGACATTTTTCGATGACAGGGACTTTTAAATGTTGTCGTTCTTAAAGATAATTAATTTTTGGTCAAATTATGTCCCGTAAAAAATTTTGATAAATCAAACATGAAAGGAGGGGGTTAAGTTTTTTTTTTAAATAATTTTAACGAGTATTTTAATTATAACTCTTTTTAATATCCTTTAGTAGATTTTAATTTAATTTTGGTAATGATAATTTTAGTGATAAAACGCTCGTGTAGCGCTAAATTATTATGTCCAGTGACGTCTCAGGGGCGCCTTAACAAATTATATTGATGGCAAAAAATAAGACGCCACTGAGTTTTTGGTAATTTTTATATCTTTTTCGGATTAAGCAACTAAAAATATCCTTTTCTTGTCTGTTAAATTGTTTTCATATCTTGCTTCGTTTTCGAGAAATAAAAATAAAAACAATTTTATTGCATATCTCTGGAAAACAAAACTCATTAAATAATTAATACGTTGTATTTTTTGTTGTTTAAAATCATTAAAACATTAAAGCATTATAAAAGAAAATTAAAAAAAGGTTTAAAATTTTATGAAAGAACTGATGAGAAATTATACAAAATTAATTATGAAAATTATAACAATACCAAAAACTATTTAATAGGGTCGAATGAGGTGTTCAAAATTATAGCCGTTTTCATATACACATATAGCAAATCGATATAATAATTCGGTTCTACAAACTCTGATTGAATTGATTAATAGCAAAAGATACAACGTATTAATTATTTAATGATTTTTGTTTTCCAGAGATATGCAATAAAATTGTTTTTATTTTTATTTCTCAAAAACCAAGCAAGATAAGAAAACAATTTAACAGACAAGTTGCTTAATCCGAAAAAATATAAAAATTACCAAAAACTCAGCGGCGTCTTATTTTTTGCCAATATTATTTGTTAAGGCGCCCCCTGAGACGTCACTGGACGTAATAATTTAACGCTACACGAGCGTTTTATCACTAAAACTATTATTACCAAAATTATATTAAAATCTGCTAAAGCATATTAAAAATATTTACAATTAAAATACTCGTTAAAATTATTAAAAAAAAACTTATCCCCAAATACCTCCTTTTGAGTTGGATTTATCAAAAATTTTTAAGGGACATAATTTGACCGAAAATTAATTATCTTTAAGAACGACAACATTTAAGAGTTCCTGTGATCGAAAAATACTTTGCACCGTGGCGCCACCTACATCTTGTATTATTCAAACACATTTTTTACACAGTTTTACATAGAGGCTAAAAACTGGCGTTTACAGAATTTACTTGTCGCTTATAGTTTTCGAAATAATTGGCCTGGAAGTTTTTATTGAAATACCCTGTATAACTTAATATACACTTTAAAAGAAATCATTTAAGAAACTAGGGTTGCCAGTTAAAAGAATTATCGATATTGTCATAATATCTGTAATTCAATCATTATTTTTTTTATAAAATAGATCACAACTTGAAATGTTAATACCCATGTCCAAGAATTTTTTCAAAAAACAACTGCACTGAATTTATTTCAAGTTACAAACTCACACTGTATGCATATATTACTTATGCCCATTTGCACCATTAGCATTATGTCGGGACTACCACTAAGCCTAACCTAACACCGACTTAAATTCTTTAATTCGTTAGCGACGTTGTTCAAAGACGAGCTTTTGTTCTTAAGCCAGACTTTATTTTAATCCTAACCATAAGTCGAAACGTGCACGTGCCTGTTGATAAATTTTGTAGGTCTATATAGTTTAAAAAATGATAACGTACGGCTCTTTAGTCTGATGAAATAAGGGCCAATAACGACTGGCCCAAGCAAAATTAGCCGGAGTGCAAAGACAGGCATGCTTTGCGATCATTGGAGCTATTCGCACAACAACAACGGTAGCCATTGAAGTCCTACTAATCCCCCTTTATATACTTTTGGAAAAGAAAGCCAAATGGGTCACCGGCCGGCCACCTACAGATTGTATCAAGCAGCTACCGTGCGAGCAAAAATTATTTGCATCAAAGAGGGCCTTGCATCTAAGGACGTAATACTTAGCCGTAGAGCTTAATACCTTTTGGGTGTCAGTAACTACCTGAATTAACAATCAATCAGTTATTCCGTCATCTTTGACAGTTGTTATAAGTAATTTGAATTATCGCTAATTTTTCCAATTTCTTGAACAATTCACACAATGGGCTTTACGGAACAGCACAAAACATTCATGGTTGAAGCGTATTTTCGAAACGGGGGTAGAGTAAATAATAAGTGGCAATACAATCCGGGTTTGTGCATGGACGATTTTCACGAGTATTTTCCTAACGTTGCTTTTTTTGCTGGGGATTTTTATCATTGCCTGAAAAGAACCGTAGCTGTGTTTAGGGAAACAAGTTCTATTCAACACAAAAAAGGAGCAGGAAGACCACGTGTAAGAACAGAAGAACTTGTTGCAAACGTTCGTCAAATAATGCAAAATACGCCAACAAATTGTATAAGACGCCTGTCCCAAGAAGTGGGAAGATCTAATGGAACATGCAGGACTATTCTTAAGAAGCAGCTAAATTAATTTCCTTATAAAGTGCATGTATTCCAAGAAATACAAGCCGCAGATTTTAAAAGACGCAGGAATTACTCTCAAAAGTTTACCCATTTATTAGACCTGACATTTTTTTCTGATGAAGCCTGGTTCCACCTCTCCGATTATGTGAATTTTCAGAATACACGCATGTGGAGTAGTGAAAATCCCTATTTTTTGTAGAGTCCACATTGGACCCAGAAAAAATTGGTGTCTGGTTCGCTGTTTCCCGAAGAAGAATAATTGTTGGTCCTATTTTTTTCCATGACACAGTTACAGCACGGCGGTATAGAGACAATAATTTGAATCCATTTGTGGAGCAATTACTTGACGACGAACTATGTTTTGGATATTTTTATTAGGACGGTACAACCGCCCATACAGCCGCCGAAATTATTAAGTACTTACGCAATTTTTTCGACGACAGATTGATCAGTTTTCGATCAGACATTGCATTCCCATCTTGATCCCCTTGAATAACGGTTATGGATTAATTCGTTTTTCCTCATTTAAAGAACACTATTTTTAAAACACCAGTTGCAAATTTAGAACAATTACAAGAAAGGATTATCCAAGAATGTTGTAACATTTCTCCAGAGAAGCTGGTCAACACTTTCGAAAATATAAAGAGACGTGTGAATTTATGCTTGGAGCGTGGCGGTGGCCAATTTCAGCAATTTATGTAATTCTTTTTCTTTTTCTTTCTGTATAATATTCTTCCTTTGTTAATTTTGTAAACAACAAATATAAATTTGTCTTTGTCGACTTATTTCATTACTCATTAGTTTGGCATATCAAGTCATAATATGAATTTGACAAAATTTTAACCTAGATTTGGTTAGATATATCATCCCCATACCATTGTGATCTGAACCAAGCCCTACGTTTTTTTAATCCAAGC
This sequence comes from Polydrusus pterygomalis, assembly GCA_963969555.1. NCBI lineage: Eukaryota > Metazoa > Arthropoda > Insecta > Coleoptera > Curculionidae > Polydrusus > Polydrusus pterygomalis. The sequence goes on from OZ018377.1 coordinate 77,283,085, forward strand.
CCTCTTTGATGCAAATAAAATAAATTGATTTGATTCAATTTGAAATATTGGGGAAACAATATGAAAAAATAAGATCGGTCGCTTTACAAGGAGAGTGTAGTGAAAATGCTATAAAATGTAGCGGCGAAGCTCGTCTAGGAAAAATTCCAGAAATGAGTTTTGTGTGACTGTTGACTGCTGAATCCTTTTCTTAAGTAATAATATTTAAGCAGGCCAAAGACCTCCAAGATGCTTTGTGACGTACTTACCTTGCAAGGCGTTCTAGAGAAAAGGATAGCCAGTTCCTCAGCTTTTACATACCAAGAGTTGCTTATAATGGTAAATTTATACGACAAAGACACTGCAAATGGACCCAGAAAAGTATTTTATGTAATGTCCTATTAGTTGGCATTTCGCGGGAACAAGGCTTTACAATGTTTGGTGAAATATTTTAAAGACCAAAAGCTTAATGATGGAATGTTAATTAATACAATTGAGTACAATCCAATTTTTTTAAAAACCTGCCATGGGAAATCGCTAACTGACAGAGCAAATGGTTGATTATGATGCTCGCACGGTATTAACACGCCGCAATCATGTATCCTAGAGGGTACCAGAATGCTGGAAAACACTATGGTCAGCAGCATCCAAGTAGGGAAGAATGGGTAAATAATGATAAGAAACCACTCAGTGCGGAGTTAGAATTATTCACAGACGGCTCCAAGACTAAAGAAATTATTGGAGCAGGAATAAAGGGAGAAAATCCAAAAATAAAACTAACGATCAGTCTAGGATCTATGGCGACCATATTCCAAGCTGAGATTTATGCCATTAAAATGTGTGCAAGATTGCTGATAAACCGACAGTACGCACAGGACAATTAAGATATTCTCTGACAGTCAAGCTGCTCTAAAAGCCCTTGAATCGATATAGTGTACTTCAAAGACGCTATAGAGCGATCGCGAGGCACTATCTAAACTAAACTTAATTATTAAAATTACCTTAATATGGATTCCGGGTCACATAGGTCTGGAGGGCAATGAGGCTGCTGACAAGCTCACTAGGAGTGGAGCAGCGACGAAGTTCACCGGACCCAAGCCAGCAATAAGTATATCCCACGCCACCGCCAAGAGATCGATTTTGGACGAAGCAACAGATAAGTGGAGTAGGCACTGGGTGAACTTATCAGGCTTAAGACATTCAAAGGCCTTTATAAACAGCCACTGACACACTATTAGAGCTCAATATGATGCATCTTAAAGCCCTGGTGGGATTGTATACCTGCCACTGCAGATTGCTACACCATATGCACAAAATTGAATTCGCGCAATATGAAGAATGCTGGCTGAGCATGGAAGATGCAGAAATAGCGGAACACATACTGTGCACCTGCTCCGTAGCAGCTAGAATCAGGTTTATCCTATTCCGCGAAGTGACACTGCTACCGGAGACATGAAGAATGTGTCCCCCAATATAAATTAACTTCATTAAGAAGCTTGATTTATTGGGAGAAATATAAACAAATTGAGAGTAATAATAGATCACACGGTCACCTAGTTTCGGAAAGAGCAAAAAACGGTAAAGTTGTGTTTTTTTTCCTGGTAAACTTTATGTATCTATTTGATATCACAGAACAGGAACAATGAACATCCTGGAATTGGAATGTCCCCATAAACAATATTTACTGATTAAATTATTTTGTTTACTTGGGTAAAAAGTTTTTTCAAAGCAAAAAGCAGAGGGTATTTATTTACAATAGTATTCTACAGAATCATAAATTTCAAATGGTATGTACATATCAACACAACATTATTGTCAAAAGAATAATAAAACAAATGGCGTTTTCTGAAAGTTGCAGAAATGTATTTAAAACATGTGGCATTTTAACAGTATTTGGTTTGTACATCTACGAGTGTTTGATGTTCTTCTTTAAAAACAGATGCGATTTTGAGCTTTTCACGATTACAATATAATCGGCTAACAATAACAGAAAAACATCCAGGTTATATGTGTTTAAAATTCTTTAACAAATTGCCAAATGTTATTAAAAGTGTTTATAGTTTTAAAATTTTTAAGGTTAAGGTTAAGAAAATGTTAATTGACTTAGAAACTTACTCAACGCTGGATTATTTCAGATAATTTATAGAGGATGAGAAGAAATCATTTATTTTTTCATGACGCCGTTTTCTTCTGTGTTTTGTGTGTTGTGCAGGAAATGTATGAGACATAATTTGAAATAAAGATGTTTATTATTATAGAGTAGGTATAGGTACAATATATAAAATTAATCAAAGTCTCTTTAGCGCTCCAAGCCAAGACTTCCAAAAAAATCACATCTGAAAAAAGTCTGTTATAATTGCTTAACATCCTTTCAATGCCATGATTTGTCCTATGTGTATGTTTCAAAAACACTTGGAGTCCTTCTTACTGGGACACAAAGTGAGACCAAATTTTGCTAATCGCTTTGTACAAAAAGATTACCAGAGCTTTCCTTCTACGAAATTCAAGCGATCGCAGGCCACATGGTAGGAGCCCAGTTTCATAAGGAACGATATATAAAAAATGTTATTTTATATACATATTATATATTTTTTTCTATAGCTGATGTTAAAATGTTGTTATAGCAACTCTTTTGAGTAGATAAAGTATCACTTTAACCGCAAGGGTAGATAAAGTAACACTTTAACAGCAAGGGTAGATAAAATGTTTTAACTTTTTTATTTAATTAAATTTACAAATTCAAACACATTAATTCGATGGAGTAACAACAAGTGTAATTTTACAATAATTATTAACATTATTAGAAACATCTATTTTTGGAAAACAACTTGTACTCGTTTGCTTAGATACTTAAACCGAGGTACTGGATTAATTTTCAGGTCCACCAAGTATACACACTTGGATACAGCGATCTTATTTCATGCTGACTGTTCAATGTAAGACTCTGCAACGGATGACGATTTCCATTTACCTAAGCGTTTAACTCTTACTAGATCAGCACCAAAGTTTACAAGATGGTAGCTAAAGAACGACGGAAACAATGCCCTGTGTACATTTCTGAATTTGGTAGCTTAAAAAAATCCGCAATCTTTTTGGGTATCTAATATATAGTGTTTTGAGTAGTGCACTTTTGCTGTCGGTAATTCACAAAAAACTTACTGTGAGGTACGTTTTTGGGGCGCAAGCCAATGTTCTTTCTCACAATTTCCAATAAACTCACTCTACTTTTCTTGTCAGTAATACAAAACGCCCTATCCTGCTTGGTTTTAGTATCAGATAATGAAACGACTATCACCGATTTCCTGTCGTCCACGTTAAACACTTCTAATTTGTGCAATTCATCGGACCTAGTCGCTCCATGCACACCAAAAATAGCAATAACCCTTATAATCAAATAGACGTCATCAGGAGCCTCTGTTAAAAATTTAATAATGTCATCTGACTCCAGGATTTTGGACTTTTTAGCTTTGTATCCTCCACTCAGGTTTTTCAGTAAGGTGGTTAACTTGCTGAATTTAGAAATGTCACAATTTTCATTCACCAACAACGTACGCTTCAGCATCGAATAATATGATCATAATGACGATGGCTTCGCTTTCTTCGACTTTTAAGACAAATACGCCATAAGCACTTTTTCACTCACCCCATTGATATTCTTGATGCTTTTACACTTTTTAAATTGACTGGTATTCCTTCTCAAACATCATCCTACATTTTTGGGGTTAACAATAAACTTTCTGCTTGCAATGCTGTATCTTCTACATCTGATGGCAGGTTTTCTTCTTCTTGTGCTAATTCTTTTTCGTACATTTCGTATTCATTTCGTACACAAAACGCAAAAATGCTGAATACTCCACAAAAACCAGAATGTAAAATTTGTTTGACATTTGTTGACAGAGTAATTCATATTATCCCTAGTAACGGAGCAACACAGTTGCGATTTTTGTGCCAAAAATTACAATTTTCTTTGAAATTTTATTTTTTACCCGAATTTGAATTCTTGCTATAAAAAAATGTTGTATTGCACAGGACGATAAAATCGCATTATCTTCTCGAGCATAATTAGCGTCTCGACTGACGTCTCGACGCTAAAAAACACGCTCAATGATAAAGTACAATTTTGTCGTCTTGTACAAGAATAAAGCAACATTACAAACTACAGCTTTTAAAAAAATTCGGGTGGACTCCATTAGGACCACTGCTTTTATATGCTGGCTTCATATCTAAGTTTTTAATTTGTCAAAAATTTCCTCCTCTGTTAATGTATGAGACGAAATCTGAATAAAAAAATAACTAAATTTAAATTGCTGGGATCAAGTAACAGAATTGAAACTGCTTGGCAAATGAAATATATCCAAAGTCAGTATTAAAAATAAGTCGGGCGTAGTTAAATCAGACTTTATATAAATACTAGAGTGTACCCGGCATGCGTTGCAACCCGCTGGTATAAATACAAACCCGATCAAACCAGATATATTAGTACCCGGCATGCCACTTTCTGATATTGCACCCGTGCGAAGCCAAGGCGGGTCGCTAGTTATACATAAAAACCTTCCCCTTGAATCACTCTATCTATTAAAAAAAAACCGCTTCAAAATCCGTTGCGTAGTTTTAAAGATTTAAGCACATATGAATAGGGACAGACGGGCGACATCGACTTTGTTTTATACTATGTTATGATGGTGCCAATGGCCATTAGATAAATGATTTTATACTTAAATTAAGAATAAAATAAAAATTACTCAAATTTGTGTTATCTGAATATTACAACCACTACAATTTTCATAGAAATAATGGAACTAAACTGCAATCTTGTTTAACACACAAAGCAAATTCAGCACTATTCTCGAATGCTGCGCTTGACCAATTTCTTACAACTATGAAGGGGATAAGACATGCATTGTTGAATATTTTCTTAAACAAGAAAAGCGCTTTGTGAATAACAAGTCTTGTCATCTTTTGATTTTTGTGTTGTATTTTAAAGCTAAACGGAAGCCCACGCAAACTTTTAGAATATTTTAAAAAAACTTGTTTCAACATACAGGGCGATATAAGCAAAAAAATCACTCGAAATAATTTTTCAGTTCCTAATTTTACGGCTAGAGTGCGTGCATCGTTTGATATGATACAAATTCCTTACTTTCCATTAATAACTGCAATACAATGTAGGTCAGAAATTAAGTTTTTTTATGCTCTGTTATATCCTCTATAAACTTTGTAATAACATTTTTTTATAATTACCATGGTAACAGCGTGGGAAGGGTAACGACTAGAAGTACTTAAAAGGCTGTAACTTCGGTCTGAGTCAACCGAATTTAAAAAACTATGGCTTATTTTAAAGAACGTTTTATCCTGTTTGAACGTTTGGAAAAAATTATGTAATTAAAATTAATGCGTGAGGTTGATAATAAAGGGCACTTTTAAAAAATAAATTTCTAGCTTCGATAACTCGTTAGTAAAGAGAACTGCAAGAACCGCAAGTGGTTTCCTCTTCTCTCTTAAAATTTATCGCACAAATGGTGGAAGAGTGTAATTCTATTTCGGCTTTTAGCAAAGTTTTGCAATTTTTCTTTTATTAAAACGTTGAAATCCTACCGGAATAGCTTTTTTAACTATATTTATTAATTTTACCCTTTTTAAAAGAATAAATTATGATATTTTGTTAATGATTTAGTTATTTATCTAAAAAATTAAATAATAAATAGAGCATATCTGGGACATGATGAATCGAGAATTTGAAAACAAGTTCCAGCTCCGAGTAACTTAGAACAAATAAAAGAAGCACTAACTAAACAATGGGATCAAATCGATCAAAATCATAGAAGGAATGCCAAGGCGTATGGAGCCACCTGTTCGTGCTCGGGTGGTAGTACCCGTTATTGATGTTTTTTAACATTGTTTTATTCTTTACAGCTATGGTATATTTTTTCAATTCTGGAAAAGTAATTCAAATTAAAATTTTTCGATAAAATTTGTAGAATTTTCTAAAAAAACTCGTGTCTTTTGAACCGAGAAAGATATCAAGACAAATAAAAAAGTAAACTGTTAAGAATAGAATAAACATCGCAAATAAGCTGCTTTATTTTAGTTAAAATTGCAAAATTACTTAACAGGGTGTTACAAACTTAAGGGAAAAAACATAAATTTTTTTCCACTATATTTTAATAAGTATACTAAGCTTTTCAAAAAATTGAATTTTTGCAAATTAAATTGGTAATATCGGGATGTTGTTGCAAAATAGTTTTAGTTCTAAATTTAAAGAAAAACCAAAAAAATTTTACAATATAATACAAATACATATTCTAATACTTGCCATTTGAAACCTAGCTAAAACTGTCCATTTAGGACGGTATATTATTACGGATTTGAAAAGCTGCTAAAATTTCACTTAATTCTTGTATATCATACCTATACCTAACTAACTAGTTTAACCATTTTTTTGACGTATTAAGCATGATTTGTAAAATTTTCTATACAATTCAATTTTTATTCGGTTATTATAGTAAGTTAGCCATGACAAAAACTGATGTTTACGTATGTTACTATGGTTATCGTTTTGACATTTCATTAAGTTTAGATACAAGATAGAAATATACACTTTAAAGTCATGGAAGAAAACTATACAAAAAATGCAGTTCTTATGAATTTAATTATTTTATTTGGACAATGTGTGTTTGCATTAACATGCAAAAAACAAAATTTTTCTTGAAATCTATGCAGTCAACACCCGCATATTAAAGTGTTTGGATGTAAACGGCCAGCGTTTTGAACATCTGTTAAAATAGCATTTTATTAGTTATAATTTTAGTAGTCTATTATTATTTGACTACCTAGTTAACATTTAATAAAATTGTTCTGGATCCTTAAGAATTTTCTAAGATTCATTGGCGGTAAATTAGAGTGCATTTCGTTAAACTTTATACATGTCCTGGCGATAATTCTATCACATTGTCCAAATAAAATAAATAAATTCATAAAAACTGCATTTATTATAGTTTTCTTCCATGACATTAAACTGTATTTCTATTTTGTATCTAAACTTAATAAAATATCAAAACGATAACCATAGTAACATACGTAAATGTCAGTTTTTGTCATGGCTAACTTACTAATAACCGAATAAAAATTGAACTGATAAGTATAGAGTAGAGTTAATAAAAATTGTAAGGAAAGTAATGGGGGTTTCGAAACTAAAATAAAATATATGGGGTTGCATTTAAAAAATCGAAGTTACTATTATTTTTGTGTGGAAGCGGCACCACTGTATTGTTTAAAATATTTTAGGTTGGTAGAGCATGTCCGTATATGTACGTGACCAAATTTTCAGAACGATTCCTTTACTGGTTCGTCAGAAACGTCTAACGTTCCATCCACCGTGAATCACCCTGTATACGATTTTAAAAAATTTATGAATACAAACCTATACATATAAGAATATATTGAACAACAACACTGAAAATTCCGCAATTTAAAAATTTTTTGTCCGTTCATAAGACACCATCTTTGTAAAGTAGGTTTTGACAGCGATTTCTTCAAATAATGAAAGTAATTTTAAATAAGTAAACAAACCAAAATATGACCACAGGACTAAAGTAAGTGATCAATTAAAAATGTCAGTCAAATCCTACTTAAAGTTTGTTCAATGATCGCTAACCGTTACGTCACGACTAGTGCTTATCTTTCTAACAGTCGTGAACTAAGTGAGATAGTAAATTTGCGTCACAATAATGGATGTCGTATAATTTTACCAGTCAAAAAAGGTTTATTGACATTTTTAACAGTGACATTTTTAATCAATATTATTTCAAAAATGTCACGGTATTGTGAAAAAGAACAAACGTTAATTTTAAAATTATTTGATTATTTTCAAAGAGAAAGTAATGCCGAAAAGACTCTTTTACCTTTTAACGCAGTATACGAGGTAAGTAGATATAAAAAAGAAGGAATTGTGAAAACATAAATAATTAACATGAAAAATAATATATGGCAATGTTTTAATAAATACATATCTATTTTAGAGAGTTTCTGCTGCTTTGGGAGTTTCGTGTTCAATAATCGAACGAATTAAGGTAAAGGGGATAGAGAAGGATGTGGATTTTAAGAATCGCAATAATGTAACTATTTTGTTAACCCGTGGTCGACAACTTCACGAAATTCATGAACATAGCATAAGAGAGCGTATTTACGGGATGTATAGAGTATGTGATCACGCTCAATACAACTAAACGTTAAAATCATTGACGGGGTTGAAATATCCACTGGTTCATTAGTGGACTATTTAAAAAAAAATTAGTTTAAATTTCGTAAATGTACAGGGTTTTTCCGTATATTTTGGAGCACCCCTGGAGCTTTTATTTAAAGACCTAGAAAAAACTTTAAATTACCAAAGTTGCATTATTTCTCCTGAACTGCCAGAATTTGTTATCGGACAAAACAAATGAACATCGTAAATTTGTTTAATAATGCCAATGTCGATTTTTTTAAATGGAACACCCTGTATATTAATTTTTTTTTAACTCGTTACTCTTTTCTGATTCCAAATATGTATATACAGGGTATTCCCTACTCGATGGTACATTAGAAGTATCTGGAGAACGAAAAGAAAAATAATTTTGAAATTTTCACTACGGCCATAGGAGACTGCGCTCTAGCTTTTAAAAATAATTTCACGGTTGCAGTGTTGCCAGATCTATTGATTACTGACATCAACTTTGGAATTTTAAATGAGACACCCTGTATATTTTTACATTTTTAAATTCCACATAAAATTATAATTATTTTTTATTAAATGCACTATTAGTCTATACTTCATAGTTTCCGAGATATTGACTCTCGAAAAGTGACATTTTTGAACTTTGACAGCTTATAACTTTCTAACAGTACGTCTTAAAGCAAAACGGCTTACATGTCCCTATCTTCAATTTTTATTATCTTCCCAAAAAAATCAACTTCCGGTTAAACCGGATGTAACTCGAAAGAAGGAAATATAGTTGTTCCGGTATAACTGGAAGTTGATTTTTTTGGGAAGATAATAAAAATTGAAGATATGTAAGCCGTTTTGCTCTAAGACGTACTGTTAGAAAGTTATAAGCTGTCAAAGTTCAAAAATGTCACTTTTCGAGAGTCAATATCTCGGAAACTATGAAGTATAGACTAATAGTGCATTTAATAAAAAATAATTATAATTTTATGTGGAATTTAAAAATGTAAAAATATGCAGGGTGTCTCATTTAAAATTCCAAAGTTGATGTCAGTAATCAATAGATCTGGCAACACTGCAACCGCGAAATTATTTTTAAAAGCTAGAGCGCAGTCTCCTATGGCCGTAGTGAAAATTTCAAAATTATTTTTCTTTTCGTTCTCCAGATACTTCTAATGTACCATCGAGTAGGGAATACCCTGTATGTTATACGTTTGTTTCATAAATTATTATCATTATTTATATTAATTATTGTTACTGAAGAAGCATTATGTTCTAGCATGTTTTCCTCACACCAATATAGATTTTCTAATCCGCAATATTTTGAAATGCAATTTTGCCTAAACGACTAAAGTAAACATATAACATATATACATATTTGGAATCAGAAAAGAGTGAGGAGTTAAAAAAAAATTAATATACAGGGTGTTCCATTTAAAAAAATCAACATTGGCATTATTAAACAAATTTACGATGTTCATTTGTTTTGTCCGATAACAAATTCTGGCAGTTCAGGAGAAATCATGCAACTTTGGTAATTTAAAGTTTTTTTCTAGGTCTTTAAATAAAAGATCCAGGGGTGCTCCAAAATATACGGAAAAACCCTGTACTGTATCAAACAGGGTTTTTCAAATAGAGCAACCCCATATAGCCCAAAAACTAGAAGAATTTTTAGGAGAATTTAAGAATAACGGCAACTCACAATTTCCCTTAATACCCGGTTTTCTGAATGAAACCTGGATATACAGTAAAGGGGCTTTTAGGCAAAGTTGGTAAGATGATACTATTAATATATTTTTAAAAAAATCGTTAGAGGGTGTAAGGTACCTATAATAAATATTTTTCATGCTGGTTCAAAAAATGGGTTTGTGAATAATGCAAGTTTGATATTCAAGTCTGGCCATGTGATTATCATGATTCGATGCATAGGGAATACTTCGACAAGGTTTGCAGAATAACTGTTACCAAACTTGGAAGAACGGTCCCTTATTATCATGGATAACGCCAACTATCATTTTGGGCTAATTAAAAGAATTCCAAATACCAGTTGGTCAAAAAGATTACTTACTGCATGGTTAGAACAAAAAAAATCCGGTTTCACCACTTGCAATAAAGATTTAGATCTGGATAATAGTAAAGCAGCATATCCCACCCAAACGTTACATGTAATCTGAAAACCGCTATTTATTTTATTTTTTAATTATTTTTATTTTATTTTAATAGGTTGGACGAACTAGGCAACATGGACATCGAGTTTTAAGACTTTGTCTATATCATTGCCACTTAAATCCTATTCAAATGGTTTAGTCGAAATATAAGCGCTATTATGATGCGAAAATAAGTTTTATGCATCATGTAACAAATGATGTAGTTTTGGGTCTGTGGAATGAAGCCATAGAAAATGTGAAAGTGGAAAAATAGAAAAATTATTTAACACACACTAACAAAATTATAAATGATGTGTGGAAACTGGAAAGATTGACTGACTCAATTAATGTTTGACGTACCGCAAATATGGAGCATATGACGTAATGGTCAGCGGTCACTAAACAAATTATTCTATTTGAAATACTCAAGTTGGCCATAACTTCCGGTATAACCGAAGGTAATTCAAACGTAATAATATAATATTTTTAAAGTTCTAAGTCTGTTATATAGAAAACTTGTATTGGAAGCAGAAAGCAGTGGTCCGAATCGATGGAAGACTAACAGATGAATGTTGCATTCAACGAGGCGTCAGACAGCATTCTCTCCCCGCTACTATTCAACATCTACTCGGATATAATCTTTAAACGGGCGTTGCAAGATAGAAACCTTGGAGTGAAGATTAACGGCGAAATGATTAATAACATCCGATATGCCGACGATACGGTCATCTTGTGCGATAGTATCCAGGGCCTTCAAGATTTGTTGAATAGTGTAAACACGACAGGAATGGAAATGGGTTTGAAGATGAATGTCAATAAGACAAAATTTATGATATTCAGTCGCCAACCGCACGCCGATGCTTCCATACAGATAGACCAACAAAACATTGAAAGAGTTACCCAATTCAAATACCTTGGCTGTTATATCACAGAACATCTAGACCCTGATAAAGAGATAAAGTGCAGAATTGAAACAGTTCGCACAACTTTTCTGAAGATGAGATCATTTTTCTCTAACGACAACTTAAACCTAAAATTACGTCAAAGAATGGTCAAATGTTATATTTGTTCCGTGTTGTTGTATGGAGCTGAGACCTGGATCCTAAGGCTGCCACGATCAATCGCCTGGAAGCGTTTGAAATGTGGTTGCACAGAAGAATGCTTCGAATACCCTGGACAGCTATGCAGACCAACGAAGCAGTGTTAAACAGAGCAAATACCGTAAGGGAATTGTTTAACACTATTAAAGTGCGAAAGATATCGTACATGGGACATGTTCTTAGAGGAGACCGATACAAGATACTCCAGCTTGTAATGAAAGGTAAAATCGAAGGCAGCCGAGGAATTGGAAGGAAACAGATGTCATGGCTAAAGAACATTCGCGATTGGACTGGAATACGCAGTGCCGAACAACTATTCAGATTAGCCGAAAACCGCGAACAACTCGCCAATGTAATTGCCAACGTTAGGGGGACCTGATATGGCACCGAAAGAAGAAGAAGTCTGTTATGCCTGCTATCAAATTTTAAAAATGATTAACTACTCGTTTCCGAGAACCTCTAATAGGCCACTTAACGTTAATCACCCTATATATAGCAATAGTGCACAAATTCTTTTATAACTAATTTCTAAACGTAATCACATTGTTAAAAAATTAAATAAACTTACCTCAATTTTCTTCGCATGGAGGGAATCAAATGCTTCTGCTCTGGTGATCACATTTTTCAATCTAATCGGCTTTTTTGATATCGGTGTTAAAGGGCAGTGGTTCTGCTCTATTTTATTTAAAAGTTCGTTAGAGTTGTGATTGCTGTTTATCATTGACATCGTCTCACCCATTTATTTTGTCTACTTAAATCTTTGATTACGAAATTTCAGGTTTAAGTCATTCTTTTGGTGGTTGATACCCGTCTAAAATTTCTTTGCTACTTTAATAGCTTTAATGATATTATTATCAAGCAAAAAAAAATAACTACAGAATATTACTCCATTAATTTGTAACCCTTCTAGACAGAGTAGAATTCTATAACAGAAATATTGTGGTTTCATATTAATGGAGTTTGTTTCCTAATAAAACAACACAGTGCCTAAACTTTTATTAGAAATATCTACTATAATTTGGCCAATAATTTATTCCACTGTCAATTAAACCAATCCAGGTCAGAGGACATTTCTTATTAAAAAACTGTTACTGCATAAACGAAAGTTCAATTAAAAAGGGTGTTACAGAACGATTAAAATAACAGCTTGGAAATTATACGATCGATCGAGTGCAGAACTAGCATCTAGCATTTCAGTCTGTCTTAATCTTCAACATAGGACCAATGATAACCTAGAAAAAAATGAAATTAAGTCAACAAAAACCTTTTTATTACGATAACGAGGATTGTAAGCACAATTTAAAAATAATTTAAAAATTATATTTGACTGGTTGTAATCTTATAAATTAACTTTAAATTTTAATAATTCTTCATTTATGTACATTGACAAACAAATTCTATAGATAATATGGAGAAGCAACCAATAATATTTAATAGGGAAAATATTAATTACAAAGATAACGTAAAATTTTTAGGATTATATATTGATCAAAATTTAAGCTGGAGAAAACACGTAGAACATATTCGAACTTACATTTCTCCGTTAATTTGGATATTCTTTAAAATTCGTCATTGTATATCTTTAAATTATTTAAAAAATATTTATCGTGCATTCAAAAATTCAGTATCTTATTTCTATTTGGGGTTCAGTCAATTCAATATTCAATAGTACTAAAACCTTTAAAGAAATTACTAAATACCATTATTAAATGTGATCATAGATTTCCGCACTTGGAACCAACAACCAATTTATATAAACCGAATAAATACCTAGATATAAATAATTTATATAATTTAAAAATTGGCATATTTATTCATTCTTTACTTTTAAAACAAAAAAATTCTAACATGACGTTTACAAAAGTTCATGATATTCATAGACATAATACTAGACAAACTAGTTTTTTACAAACAATTAAAATAAACAGTAACTTTGGAAAACGGTCATTGTTATATAATGGATTAATATTAGGTATACAGGGTGATTCACGGTGGATGGAACGTTGGACGTTTCTGACGAACTAGTAAAGGAATTTTTTCAAATGTAACATCCTATATATTATTACGGATTTGAAAAGCTGCTAAAATTTGTATATCATACCTGTACCTAACTAACTGGTTTAACCATTTTTTTGACGTATTAAGCATAATTTGTTAAATTTTCTATACAATTCAATTTTTATTCAGTTATTAGTAAGTTAGCCATGACAAAAACTGACGTTTACATATGTTACCATGGTTATCGTTTTGACATTTCAATAAGTTTAGATACAAGATAGAAATACACTTTAAAGTCATGGAAGAAAACTATACAAATACAAATGCAGTTCTTATGAATGTATTTATTTTATTTGGACAATGTATGTTTGCATTAACATGCAAAAATATTAAAACTACATTTTTCTTGAAATCCATGCAGTCAACACCCGCATATTAAAGTGTTTGGATGCAAACGGCCAGCGTTTTGAACATCTGTTAAAATAGCATTTTATTAGTTATAATTTTAGTAGGTAGTCTTTTATTATTTGACTACCTTGTTAACATTTAATAAAATTGTTCTGGATCCTTATGAATTTTCTAAGATTCATTGGTTGTAAATCAGAGTACATTTCGTTAAACTTTATACATGTGCTGGTGATAATTCTATCACATTGTCCAAATAAAATAAATAAATTCATAAAATCTGCATTTGTATAGTTTTCTTCCATGACTTTAAAGTGCATTTCTATCTTGTATCTAAACTTAATGAAATGTCAAAACGATAACCATGGTAACATACGTAAACATCAGTTTTTGTCATGGCTAACTTACTAATAACCGAATAAAAATTAAATTTTATAGAAAATTTAACAAATTATGCTTAATACGTCAAAAAAATGGTTAAACCAGTTAGTTAGGTACAGGTATGATATATAAGAATAAAGTGAAATTTTAGCAGCTTTTCAAATCCGTAATAATATACAGGATGTTACATTTGAAAAAAAGGACTTATGGTCACTTTTTCAAGTTACCAGAATAAGTGTATTTTTCAACCACCCTGTATATTGCAACTAAGATTTGGGACTAGGGCAAGGAGCCCTAAGGTATTAGTTAACTATTTACCAAATTTCAGGGTTTCAGTGTTTTAGAGTTCAAAATTATCAGCATTTTTAAAAGTGACGTTTTCGGACCAAAAAAACGGAAATTAATTTATATCTTAGAAACGGTAAGAGATAAGTATAGAGTAGAGTTAATAAAAATTGTAAGGAAAGTAATGGGGGATTCGAAAATAAAATAAAATATATGGTGTTGCGTTTAAAAAATCGAAGTTACTACTATTTTTGTGTGGAAGCGGCAACACTGTATTGTTAAAAATATTTTAGGTTGGTAGAGCATGTCCGTTTATGTACGGGACCAAATTTTCAGAATGATTCCTTTACTGGTTCGTCAGAAACGTCTAACGTTTCATCCACCGTGAATCACCCTGTATAATATTTTACCCAAAAATATTAAAACATTAAAAAACTACCATTATTTAAATTTCATTTAAAAAAATATTTCCTAGCATAATTTTCTTTCCCTTTCTTAACGAGTTAATCAAACGTTTATAACACAAAACGAATTTCTATTAACTGTTTTTTTTTAAATATATAAGTAGGTAGGTACCTAATAAGTCAGAAAAAAAATTGTTAATTATTTGTATATACTTATCCCTGTAAAAAACTTGTAAAGTTGGTTGGGAGAAAAGTAAAATAAAATAAAAAAAAAAATTAATTATGTAATTGACTAATGATAAAAAAAAATTCACTTATTATATCACTAGTGATTAATTCGGTAAGTATAGCGCCCTAAACTAGCAGATTCGAATAAGTATAGCGGGAATGAGGGCAGACAATGAAATAACACAATTGTATTTATCCCAACGTTTCGTTTTATATAAAAACTTTTTCAAGGGTCTAAAAAGAAAAAGAGAAGAAAATTACAATAAACTAATGCGAATAAAATCAAATTACAAATACAGTCATAGCAAAAATTAAAATAGGCAGTAGGTCCCTAATAAATATATATACATCACAACTTTAGCCATTAAATAAATAGTTGTTGTTTGGATAAAATATACATGAAGAATATTATTTAATAATAAATACACATTAGGTACATACCAATAAAAAGGTCTTTAAGCCTGTATATTCATACTGCGGAATATGATCACACATTTTCTCGAAAACACATTGGATATATCTGAACTATCAGTACTACTTTGATAGTAGAACGTAAACAGTGAAGTTTGAAGGTGAAGTTAAATTAAAATTATAGATAGCTATAGCAGAACTAGCGCTTTATATTTTTACGTGCAAGATTCTGAAATATTTAACATTTCTGAACATAATTAGAGGTCGTACATGCAAATATGTTAAAATAGATCACGTATTATATTATATATTAAATAATAAGCTAGGATTAGTTGATTAGTTATAGTGTTTCTTAGGTCAATTTAATGACATAAAACGGTATGAAACTCCTAACCATAGGCGTCCCAAACAAATAATTAAAATTCGTATACACACTTATAAGTTTGTTTAACATTAGGTATTTGTACATACTACACTTTATAAACCCACTGTATATATAATAATATTATATTAAAATAATGAATATAAGGTAACTCAAAGATTCTATACAGAAAACTAAAACCAGAAAAATAAACCTGACACGGCACGACACTGCTCAGAAAATGCTTTAATTTTTTTACCAGAACTCCATTCTCGGACCATTCCCCGACCCGTCCATAAGTTCCAAATCACGTATATTTTATCTTCGTCTCTTCCACGCCATCCGCGGTCACTGGCCTATCTCTGTCTGACATAATCGATTATTGAACGGGCTGGGGACCGCTTCTGCTATACCAGCTGCAGGTAGCTGGCGCTTATCACTCCTGACAACGTGCATAAATTGTGAACGGTTGCCAGTTCTACCAAATTTTCTGGTTGGTTATATTATGTATAAGTATACGAGAAACAAGGGTTTGTTAATTAGTTGTTTTTAAACACTGAAAACACTTTTTGTCTTGATTTCAGTTATATTGTTTCTTAAGGACTAAAGAATGTATTATTATAACAATGAATGGCTTGTTATTTTTTTCTGTCACACTCAAAACTCCTCGGTTTAAAGTATATTTGCAAACTAGCTTTCAAAGAAAGTTACTGACTAACAATTGAATACTGATATAAATGAAACATCTTTAATAAAAAAAAACTTAAAGAATTGAAGAAGAAAGATCTGACAACCATGGTTGTGAGGTCGGTCTCTTTGAGACTGTTTACCGCCGTATGGAATGATTGGAATGTCCTCAAACTAAGTTTGAATAAATTATACCAGTTATTATAAAACAGCAGTTGGAGTTCATATTTATATGCCGGGAAGATCTAAAAAAAATTTAAAAGATCTAGAAAGAAGCTAAAACCTTGTATTTATCCTGAGTCCTGAGTTATTACATGGTAGACACTAGATCACAGAAGTCTTTAGAAGGCTATTAAGCTGATTTGGAAGATACCGTGCTAAAATGGAGAATTTGTTTATGGATGGAGAAATATCAGATAATTGGAGTAGGGTTAAACAGAAATTTAACTTGTTTTTATCAGCGAAAGATCTCATAAAAAAATCAAGAAAAGGAAATTGACAAATTTTTAAATTTAATTGGTGATGAGGCTTTAGAAATATACAACATTATTTTCTCGGATACTGAAGTAAATATTCTTTAACTTATAAAACAAAAGTTTGAAGAATACTGTGCACCAAAAAAAAAGTTATATTTAAGTTTAAGTTTAACAGCATCGTCCAACAAGAAAATCAAAGTTTTAATAATTTTGTGACCGATTTAAGAAAGGGTATAAAGTCAACACGGTATAAAGAATCAGATAAAATGATTAGAGACCGAATTGTAAAGAAGATTTATGACACAATGACACAAGCTCACAAGCATGACTTGTACGTGAATCAAGCTTTACATTAGAAAAAGCAACAAATTCTTGTCGTGCTGTGGAAGTAAGCGAGAGCCAAGCTAAGGTCCCGCAAAATGAGAATGAAATACATACTTTAAAGTCATCGAAATTTCCCGTAAATCAAGAAAATCAGATAATGGAATGCAAAAGATTTATCAGTTGTTATAAAATAGCACTTCGAATCATATTTATATGTCAGGAAGATCTGAAAAACAATGAAAAGATCTTAAGAAGCTAAAACCTTGTATTTATCAAGAGATATTACACGTACGACAAAATAAAGACATTTTAACATGTTGAATTCGACTTAGTATTTCGACAAAGTAAATAGTAAGAAATACTGAGTTACACTTTTACCATTTCTAAACCTACCAATAGAGGTCGCCACACAAATAGTTAAGACACCTATTCTCAATCCTTGAGCAACATATTTCTAATTATTGAAACCTTTTTCTTTCTATTTTGTAAGGATTGTATTGGTTTTATCTTGTATTTCTAGTGATTTTTAGTTTTTTAAGCAATATGAACCTTAATTGAGCTTTTCTTCTTTATAACATTTAATTTTTTAGCATACTTGAAGGTTTTTCCAATTTAACCGCCAAAACACTTGCCATTTGTTCCCCTTTTACAATGTCAAGTTCAGTTTCCTTCTGACACGTGCTGCTTGCAGTTGAACTTCTTTCACAAAGAAAAGGTTACTTTTCTAAGATGTTCTAGTTAAATCCAAAAAAATTTTAAAAATCTTTTAAATATTTTAATTTTCCATACAATGTGTATGCTTTGACTCCTCCGCCGTAACTGGGCCGTAATAAGCCTGGTACCCCAACATCATTTTACTTCAAGCTAAGTGGTAAGCCAATCTACCTCATTTTATTAAATTTCATTTGTTTCATTTCCTTTTTTTTTCTTTTTTACAGATGCTTTGAATTTTACGAAAACCATTTATTTCTTTTTTCTTTCCCTCGCATTTTACACTTTTACATGTCTCCGACAAAGTTTAATGAAACTTAAGATTTTTTACTACTTTTATACCTAAATGATTTTCACAAAGTCTGTTAAAGCTATCTAATTTTTTTTTGCCTTTCTTAACTTTTCTGCCCAAGACAGGGCCTTTGCACTAGCCCTTGACTTTCCAGTAAGCTGAAGTATTGTCGGTCTTCTGACTGTTCATTTTTTACACATCGTGTCCTCGTGTACACCATTGAAAGCTCCATTACGGCTTAATCCCACTTATTATTTTCTCTATTGCTAACAACATCGGCATTGTACTATTTACTTTGTTTTCCTGATGATGGGTGTTTCTACGCTCGAAACATGTCGAATTATTATGAATTATTCTAGGTTTGCCTTGCTATACTAATAAACTTGTGGAGAAAGACTTTGTGCTTTTATTTTTTCTATACATTTAACTCCACTTAGAGTATTGACTACTTCTTCGAAAATAAAATAAAATTTTTCGACTATTCAAAAAACAATGTTGATGGTGGTTGTAAGAAAACGAAACGTCGAATTGAAAATCTAAATACACCAACTTGTACAGAAAATCTAAATACACCAACTTGTACAGGGTGATCGCGTATAATGTCACCCCCCTTTAACTTCTTTGTTTCAAAATTAAGAAATAACTGTTAAATACAAAAGTTGTAGGATTTAATGTAAACTTCTTGCAAAATATATCTTCGTAGATACGGGGTGTTGCATAAAAGCGTGACAGATCAAAGTTATATTTTTTTAAATGGAGTACCCTGTATATTGTTGCATTATTGGATTCTACGGACAATTCTAAACATATATCTAAATTGAACCGTTTTCAACTTATTGATGTTTGAAAATTACTATATTATTATATTATTTAAGAAAATAAGGTCATTCAAGTCAAGATGTATCGTTTCCATGGATAAAACAGGATGACGATACTGAACTGAATATTTTGCCCACTATTAAAAAAAAATCAAGCACAAAATGATAAACACGTAAACTGACTTGAAAAATGCTGTGCCATTTTCACATTATTATTATTTTTAATATAAGCCATTAAAATCGTCTGCTTTTCTTGAATAGAATAAGGCATTTTTGAATAGAAATTCTTACTGTTTATCAAAAGTGACAATTCATGTTTTTCGAGTTTTTTCGAAATTTGACAAGTTACGATTGTTAATATTATTATTTATGGAAAGGATACATCTTGACTTGAATGACCTTATTTTCTTAAATAATATAATATAGTAATTTTCAAATATCAAAGGGTTGAAAACGGTTTAATTTAGATATATAGTGGTATATATAAATTATGTTTAGAATTGTCCGTAGAATCCAATAATGCAACAATATATAGGGTATTCCATTTAAAAAAATATAACTTTGATCTCTTACGCTTTTATGCATCTACGAAGATATATTTTGCAAGAAGTTTACATTAAATCCTACAACTTTTGTATTTAACAGTTTTTTCTTAATTTCGAAACAAAGAAATTAAAGGGGGGTAACATTATAGGCGATCACCCTGTACAGGAGAAAAATCATAATGAGAGTATACATTTTATTTTGACATATCTCTTTAAATATAGTCAGAAAAAAAAACTAAATCGCGATAATTCGGTTTTGCCAAATATCTTCTGTGAAGTGCAATTGCACTTGTATTATGCATAACACTCAACTAACTTATTATCAGAAGTATTGTTCCCCTTTTATTAAATGGTTGTGGATATTTTATTTTTAACCGATTTTGCTGCAACGACATGCAAATTATCTTGTCAAAAGAAAACCAAGCAGCAAAACAAACTTTTTAAGGGATTTTTGTATCTGAAGCCGCCTAAACCGCATCAGCTGTTAAGCAATTCACACCTAAACTAATTTGCAAGTTAGATGTCTCTGGTGAATAATAAAAAACCGAGCTTGCAATTTATGCCATAACTGAAGCTTTTATTTTAAATTTCGGAGTATTGAAAAAAGTTGGAAAATAAATTAAAAGGAAATCTTCAGGTTTGTTTTGGTTTATTGGGTAAAAAAGAAACAAAATAGGTATAAGCGCTGTGTATATGTACCGTGCGAGCAAAAATTATTTGCATCAAAAAGGGCCTTGCATATAAGGACGTAAAGCTTAGCCGTAGAGGTTAATACCTGTTGGGTGTCAGTAACTACCTGAATTAATAATCAATCAGGTATTCCGTCATCTTTGACAGTCGTTTCAAGTAAATTGATTCATCGCTAATTTTTCCAATTTCTTGAACAATTCACACAATGGGCTTTAGGAAACAGCACAAAACATTCATGGTTGAAGCATATTTTTGAAACGGGGTTAGAGTAAATGGTGAGTGGCAATACAATCCGGGTTTGTGCATGGACGATTTTCACGAACATTTTCCCAACGTTGCTTTTAATGCTGCCGATTTTTATCATTGCCTGAAAGGAACCGTGATTGTGGTTAGGGAAACAGGTTCTATACAAAACAAAAAAAGAGCACGAAGACCATCTGTAAGAACAGAAGAACTTGTTGCAAACGTTCGTGAAATAATGCAAAATACGCCAACAAATTGTATAAGACGCCTGTCCCAAGAAGTGGGAAGATCTTATGGAACATGCAGGACTATTCTTAAGAAGCAGCTAAATTTATTTCCTTATAAAGTGCAAGTATTCCAAGAAATACAAGCCGCAGATTTTGAAAGACACCGGAATTACTCTCAATGGTTTACCAAACATTTATTGGAAAGAAATTATTTATTAGACCTGACATTTGGATGAAGCCTGGTTTTACCTCTTCGGTTATGTGAAATCTCAGAATACACGCATGTATGTGAAAAACCCCATTTTTTTGTAGAGTCCACATTGCACCCTAAAAAAATTGGTGTCTGGTTAGCTGTTTCCCGAAGAAGAATTGTTGGTCCTATTTTTTTCCATGACACAGTTACAGCACAGCGGTATAGAGACAATATTTTTAATCCATTTGTGGAGCAATTACTTGACGATGAACTACGTTTTGGATATTTTCAACAGGACGGTGCAACCGCCCATACAGCCGCCGAAACTATTAACTACTTACGCAATTTTTTCGACGATAGATTGATCAGTTTTCAATTGAATTCCCACCTAGATCACCTTGTTTAACGGTTATGGATTACTTCGTTTTTCCTCATTTTAAGAACACTATTTTTAAGACACCAGTTGCGAATTTAGAATAATTACAAGAAAGGATTATCAAAGAATGTGGTAACATTTCTCCAAAGATGCTGGTCAACACTTTCGAAAATATGAAGAGACGTGTGAATTTAGGCTTGGAGCATGGCAGTGGCCAATTTCAGTTAGTTATGTAATTATTTTTCTTTTTCTTTCTGTATATGCTTACTTTGTTAATTTTGTAAACAACAAAAATAAATTTGTATTTGTCAACTTATTTATTAGTTTGGCATATCATGTCATAATATGAATTTGACAAAATTTTACCCTAGATTTGGTTAGATATATCGTCCCCATATTATTGTGATCTAAATCAAGACATATTGAGAACAGAGATATTTGAAAAAAAAAAAACCGAAATATTCCAGTTTTTGATCGCAACATCAACATTTCAAGCCAATATCGTCAATCTTGTTTAAAAAGGAAGCGTCAATCCTCTCACTCCTCTGCATCTTAATTATCACTAGTTTACAGCCAATTTGCGACTGTAACGTAAAAGGCAGGTTTTTGTTAATGTTTGGTTTCTAAATGATATTAAAAACTTCTTAACACGTAAGATTTTTCAGCAAAAGAGTAAACATAATATATTGAATATCCAGATATTCCCTCACCAATAAAACTGGTTCTTCATGAAGAAGGTTTACCAATTCCAGCGCCCCCGGAATTGAAGAGGAACATTTAGAAATGTATAATAATAAGGCAGAAATCGATAATGTATCAGAAAGAAACGATTCTAATTTTCCAGAAAGTGAAGGAACAGCACCCCATTTAATCGAACAAGCTGAAATAAATGATCTAGTTCGGGACATCCACTTGTTTAAATAGCATGCTCAAGTATTAGGTTCTAAATTAGAAGAATGGAATTTACTAGCCACTGGAATCAAATTTACAATATTTAGGAACAGTAAGCTCGCTTTTTCCTTTAAAGCATAAAAATGTGTTTTTGTGTTAATCCAAAAAATAGTGTTGCGAAATTAGGATTTGTACCGGGTGGTCAAATAAGCGAGGACGTCGGCTTTATCTCGAAAACCATTAATCGTACAACTTTCGGAAAGATCTTTTTATGAGTAAAGTGGTCAAGAGAAATTGCTGGAAATTACTTTTAAGTTCCTCATTTCGCCGCAAGGGGGCACAATTAAAAATTGTTTTTTTAATTCTAAATTTCTCCGAAAATTCCCATATTAAGGTATAACTCTGATTACATCATTAGAAAGCTTAGACAATTCTGCATCATTTTGGTTTAAGGCTTATTGGCGTACCGACCTTGATAAGAGTGGAAGAAGCTATTGAAAGTGTAAACATTTAAATCGCTGTAACTTCTAAACGACTTATGCGGTTTTACTAAATTTAAGCTTGTTTGGAAGGGGAAAATAAGTATCTTCAATTGCCGTATCCAACAGTACACGATAGTGTTTAATAAAATTGCTAGAGGGCGCAATTTTTAATAATAATAGTTTTTTCGATTTTATCCCGAAAATTCAAATCATGCGGTATAACTATGACATCATAATCGAAAATTAGATGAAATTTGCAACAAAAGATGTAAAGACCGCAGTTCGATATCTTTTTTCGTTTCAGAGTTATTGCCAAAACAATAATTTTTAATACAAACTGCGCCCTCTAGCAATTTTATTAGAAACTATCTTGTACCATTGGATACGACAATTAAAGGTACTTACCTTTTTCTTTGAAACAAGCTTAAATTTAGTAAAATCGGTTAAGTCGTTTGGAAGTTACAGCGATTTTAATGTTTACACTTTCACTTGATAAGAGTGGGAGAAGCTATCGAAAGTGTAAACATTAAAATCGCTGTAACTTCTAAACGACTTATCCGATTTCACTAAATTTAAGCTTGTTTGGAAGTACATTCAATTATCGTATCTAATGGTACACGATAGTTTTTAATAAAATTGCTAATTTGTATTAAAAAATTATTATTTTGGCAATAACTCTGAAACGAACAAAAATATCGAAATGCGGTCTTCACATCTTTTGTTGCAAATTTTATATACTTTTCGATTATGATGTCATAATTATTATACCGTATGGTTTGAATTTTCGGGATAAAATCGAAAAAACTGTTATTATTACAAATTGCGCCCTCTAGCAATTTTATTAAACACTATCGTGTACTGTTGGATACGGCAATTAATGATGCTTATTTCCTCCTTCCGAACAAGCTTAAATTTAGTAAAACCGCATGAGTCGTTTAGAAGTTACAGCGATTTAAATGTTTACACTTTCAATAGCTTCTCCCACTCTTATCAAGGTCGGTACGCCAATAAGCCTTAAACCAAAATGATGCAGAATTGTCTAAGCTTTCCAATGATGTAATCAGAGTTATACCTTAATATGGGAATTTTCGGAGAAATTTAGAATTAAAAAAACAATTTTTAATTGTGCCCCCTTGCGGCGAAATAAGGAACTTAAAAGTAATTTCCAGCAATTTCTCTTGACCACTTTACTCATATAAGAATCTTTTCGAAAGTTGTACGATTAATGGTTTCCGAGATAAAGCCGACGACCTCGCTTATTTGACCACCCGGTACATAACCCGTACAAATGGCGCTTACTTATACATTCGTCTAAAATAAGTTGAAAAGCAGTTCTGTTTTATAATATCAACAAAACTCTTGCACATGCAGTTGACATAAAGGAAACATACGAAAATATGTAACTTAGGTATTCTAAATGCAATAAGCTAAATACGTAGTATGTGTGGCCAATATGTGATGACCTAAAAGCCAAAGGACTATTATTACTAGGAGTTCAGGGTGGATTTACCAAGTATTGCTGTTTTCTTCGTCTTTGGGTTAGTAGAGCAACAGAGAGCAATTGCAAGTAAAGAAAAGGCTTTAGGGAGATTAATATATTCCAGGTCAGGGTAACATAAGAAATATACCTCTTGTTGATCCCAAAAGTTCCGTTACCTCAATTACACATTAAACCGGGATTAATAAAAAAAAATGTTAAAGCATTAGATAAGGGAGATGCATTTAAATATCTTAAACAAATTTTTCCTAAACTAAGTGATGCTAAACTAATCGAAGAAATATTTGTTGGACTACAAATTAGAAAAATACTAAGGAATCAACAGTTTGATTAAAATTAAGTGATGTTGAATTAGCTGCGTGGACTTCTTTAAAAAAAAGTTTTTCGTAGTTTTTAGGAATAAAAAAAAAACAGACAGAAAACTATGAAAAACTTGTAGAAAAACGACTTGAAAACCACTGCAAAATGAGGTATGTCTCTTAAAACACACTTCTTATACTCCCATTTCTATTTTTTCACAGAAAATTTGAGTGCGGTTTGTGACGAACAAGAAGAATGATTCCACCAAGACAGTCTAACCATGAAGCAACGTTACCAAGGCAGATGGATTTTTACAGATTGTGTTATTTTAACATTACTTCCACAAATGACTAATTTTATCTCTATAATGTCTTAAAGACCTACTTAAAAAGTTTTATAAAAAATATTTTAAATAACCCTCGACACCTTATTTTAGAAGGGTTTTTTCTTCTTCTCCAGTTTATTTGGTTGGTTTAGACCTCATTTATTGATTTTTTCACATACTCAGAATTTTTTAACTTTTCTCAATTTCCTTTATATTATGCCACTTCTACACATCAAAATTTTTCAGTTCCATAAAAGCTTCATTTTCTTTTTTGCTGAAACCACCAGCATTAAAAACAATTTCTGTCTTCTGATGATGAACGTTTCTACGTTCGAAACATGTAGAGACCCCTAAAGAATTTTTATTTTATTAAATTTTGTGGAGAAAGACTTTTACTTTTTTCTTTCTTTCTCATACTTTCAACTCTACGTTAAGCATGGACTATTTCTTCAAATTATGTATTAATATTACATAAAAATATTTGAATAAAATTAAAATAAATAATTTATTCTATAACTCAAAATTTATACGTAGTGAAAAATTTGGGTTGTTGCATGCTTAGGATGCTTTAAACTCCCTCGTATAGTCCTTTTAACAGCAGTCCCATTTTTTTGTATTATTTGTTGACAAGTGTTATTTTCTAATGCCAATAAATAAAGAAAATCCTAATTTACCTATCTGTTATTTTTATTATTGGTAAGGTGATAAAGTAAAGTAGGGCGCTGCCGTCCTTCGAACAATATAAAATAAATTACTGGTCCTTGAGGTAAAAAAGGTTGAAAGCCCCTATCACTCTATAAGAGCGCGGTTATTCGTTTCAAAATTTGACGTTTCGTTCTTCAGGTATTTTTAAATAAAATAAATGAAATTGACAATACAACTTTATGCAATCAGGAACGTAATAAATCAGACAATCTTGATTGTGGTAAAAAATAAATTGTTTCGTGACAATGGGCTTTTTTACTAAATTTTGATTTTTATCCGATCGCAGAGATAAAGAAAAAATAAAATTTTATACGGTTTCAGTTTTTAAAATTTTGAATTGTTTACTGAGAAAATAGATAAACAAGATACGCTTTTTAATGAAAACACGGAAATAAACTTACTGACGTCACATCTGCCTCGACCCATGGTTCCCAGTAATTCAGCTGAAGGTCGAACGCCGCGCCGCGTCTACCTTAATATCGGATGGGTTTCTATTTTAGAGCTGTTCTTGTCTATTTAGTTTATCAAAACAAAGATAGCAATAAAATCCATCAAGGCTGACAAAGAAAAGAATTGCCAGGATAATGGAATGAGCAGGGACGGTTCTACAGGGGGGCCTGGGGGTCCCAGGACCCCCCAAAATTTCTGAAAAAAACTTTAAAATATCTCGAGAGAAATACAATCAAGAGAAGGCTACCAAATATTGTGGCTGCGCCAATGTGGTGCCCCCCCAATATTTTGGGTCTAGAACCGCCCCTGGAAAGGCGAGTAAACAGTTTTAAATATTCAGAGATAATTATTGATTTAAAATTAAAGTTATTTAATTTATTTTAAAAGTATCATATCGAGAATTACAGGAAAGGAACTAGGTTATTTTAAAATAATCAGTTCTAATTTATTTGTTTTCTAAAAAAAAAATTATTTCATACTATTATATTACAACATTTTCTTTATTGTTCTTCTATTTTATATTATGCTAGTGAGGAAATATTTAATAAATTACCAATTTTACAAAATAAGGCAATAAGGATAATTTTAAATTGTGACAAATATACAAAAATAAATTTAATGTTAAAAAATTTAGATTGGTTGAATTTCAGAAATTTAATTTTTCATTTAGTATATATCTTTATACATAAAAAAATTATTAACTGCCTGATTATTTAAATCTTTTTTGTTCTTTTAATTAAGACCATCATAGTTATAAAACAGGAACTAATCAAAAATTTTATGTGGATGGAGTGTCTTAAACATTAGCTTATAAGTCTATTTTTCATAAAGGTTTGTTAGAATATAATAATTTTAAAAATTCTATTAAATCTCAAATAGGATCAGTAAAACTTTTAAAAAAACTTGAAAATTACTTTTAATTAAAAACAAAATGATACGTAATATTGGAAACAATTTGCAAATTGTTTAACTTTTTGTCTGTTTATGTTAAAAGAAGGTTGCGTTTTAAAATTTAAAAATAAATCCATAAAAATTTGTTAAAAAATGTATTAAAAAATATTAAATTGTAGCTTTTTGCTAAATAAAACATGTTACTACTACTACTCTAATCTCATGTTTTCAAACTTTCTGCTTTCGCGGCGTCTTTTTAGTTATCTCTTGGAAAGGTTAATCCAACAACATTTTAAAATTCTGTACCCATACTTAATATTATTTGACATTTATGACAATTTGTTACAAAAATATTTTAAATTTTTGGGGCTTAGAGAAAATGTCAATAAACAGATAAACCAAAAACTATTTTTTCAGTACTTTCCGTAATTCCAAAAAATATTCCTAATGTGATAAAATTAATGTATACGATTCCGGAATAATCAAGTTTAATACCATTTGAATATTTTCAATTTAATTGAATTGCCAAAAGTGAAATGAATAATAAACTTTTAATAAAATGTCAAAAGTCACTGGGCTCTAGTAAATCTTAAGTAATTAGATTATCCCAAACGACCCTTTCCTGAAATATTGCACCAAATTTTAGAAGATGCCGATCATTTGCATTACATATATCGTCGTTAATTTCACAAACTGACGTATCTCAGAAAATCGCTATTTTGAGATACGATTGAAAACGTTTACCTTATATAAACCTTTTTCATCTCACAAAGTGTCGTAACTTCACCTGCTATACTTTTCTCGTAATTAACATTTGGTCGGTGACGAATCTCATAATAGTAAACTTTATAAATCTCACAAACCGACCTAACTCGAGTTAGGTCGGTTTGTGAGATTTACTTTTTAAATAGATTTGTGCACGTCGCCGACGTATCTCAATTTGACGAGTTAGAACTCGTATTATACTTGACCGGGTCTTTTATTTTACGGCAATTATTATGCATTTAGTCTAGTTTTAAACGTAGCCGGGTGCAGTAAAGCAATATGTGACGGTGAGATTAATACATTTTTACGATGGATGCACTTGTACTATGGGAGGATGGCACAAAAAATGTTGTGTTATCAAGTGAACTTATGTTTCGTGGTGCGTTGAAAAAAGGAATTAAATTAAATTTTTACAAAAAAAAGGGGTATAATGGCAAAGTGATCTTAACGGAGTGCAACATTAATATTTTCGATGAACATAATTCAGATTATGTACCTGTACCTATGCAGGAAGTGAACAAGCTAGATGTCAAGTCTGTGAGTGAGTTTAGAAACCACGTGGTCATTTCAGATGTCGATTCCTTGTCGGATTCTTCGGACAATGTACCTCTAACCCAAATCAGGGCTTTGATTTTGAGAGAATCTTTAAGTAATCAGAAAACGGCAATTTCTGACAATAAGAGTGAAATAAGTGAAGAGCCTGTTTACGATTCCGATGCCGATCCTCCGTATACAGCCACCTGTGAATATTACCGATATAAGGGAGAAGTATGGAGTTCCTGTCATCGTTGTTGGATTCTTTTGTGCTACGATCACTTCATGGATAACCCACATTGTGACTACCATGCAACACGTATACTAAAAAAGAAAACTACAAGAATAACCAATGTTAATAGGGACTTGTAGCCTGAACAGCATCAAGTGGAAGGAAGTAAAAAGGAAGGCGAACCGAGTCAAAGAAAGAAGGGAATAGTTAACAAACAAAAACTTACTACCACATTAAAAAAATTAAATGTTCACGATTTTTTTTAACCATTTTTACGTGTTCATATTTCTTTTTGTATTTTTGTTAGTTAATGTAGCCTCAACATTTGCATAAAAATGCCTGCAAAGTTTCATTTACCTGTTTTACATACTACGTCAAGATAGTTTTGTATATTTATATTCTAGTTTAGGTATTTAAAATAAACTTTGTTCATTTCGAAGGGTTTGCCTTATTTTTCTATTATAAAATAATATATTTTATCATAAATAACAAAGACATATCTCAACATACAGGTAAAATTTTATTCTCACAAATGGTCGTATCTATTTCTTTTCTTCTTAACTCAGGGTAAAAAAATCATATCATATGTTTTATCATGAAACTACAAAAAAAGTCCTAACACTATAACACAAGACCGAATAAATATTATAAAACAAATGCTTTTTTACTTTTATCGAAAGCCAAAACTTCCGAAAATCTTTAAACCTCTGTCCTGAAAAATTACAATAAATGAGATACGACACTTTGTGAAATTAACGACGATATTTGTATTAAATTAAAGTATTTTATTTTCACTTTCAATCACTTTACAATTCAAATAATTTAAAGAAATAGTCATGCTCAAAATGAAGTTGAAATATAGAAGTAAGTAAGACAAGAAGTCTTTCTCCACAGAGTTTCGCTAGAACTCAGTGACCACGTTTCGTTCGTTCGTTATTAACTCGAAAATATATGAGATATTTTTATTTAACTTGGTAGGTCTAAACTAGGTTTAGAAACAAATCTTGTATAAATGTTTAGTTTTAACCAGTGACGTATCAATAATATTTTAAATTAATTTATTAGTCTGATTAAAAAAAAAGATACACCATTGCTTTTGTAAAACAAAAATTTTATATTAATGGTGCTTCATTTGGCAATAAAAAATATACTTTAACTTTTTTTCGTATCCTAAATTATTTTTTAGTAAAAAGTAAAGAACAAAATATCTTTATGACCGTAAACTAAAAGCATGATATTAAAATTTTTTTAGTAGGTTGTTGTTGAATTATACTCTTAGTTTTATTAATTTTGACCGTTCAGTTCATTAAATTTAACTGGGATGTACTTAATTTGATAGTTTACACTGTTATTTTGAAAAATAATGGTTAATTTTACTAATCAGGAGTTGGCAGACATTCATTACATGTATGGTTTGGCTGATTGGCTTATCGTGTGCTAGGCAATTGTATCAAGAGTGCTTTCCAGATAGAGAGACATCACATACACTAAAAAAAGGGCTCTGTTTGTCATTTTATTTTAAGTTGGCCGTAGAGCTGACCAGGATTCCTTCTCAACTAAGGACACGAGATGGGGGTCGAGGATTACTCTGTAGATCCTCGATGAGTGGTAGAGAGTAATATTACGTACTGGCGCCCCTGTTCTCAGAGGGACTAGTGGCGCTTATAGGCCGATACTGGTTGGCGACTTCGCCAGCTCCGAGGTACCACCTATCAAAAAACAGGTGGGCATACTCTGTACGTGAGAGTACGTTCCTCCCAAACTATCAGTGTCGTAGACGAGTGATTGTCCTGGACAGCCGAGTCGGAGTTTCATCTTCTTGGACTTTTCAATGAAGCCATCGTCAGTGGGTCGAATAATTACTCTCTATTACTCATCAAGGCTCTTGAAAGTAATCCTCGACCGCCATCTCGTGTCCTTAGTTGAGGAGGAACCCTGGTCAGCACCACGGCCAACTTAAAATTAAATGTAGGAAAGAAAGAAAAACTCAAAGTCTTCTTCCACAAAATTTAATAGAAATAGATTCTTTAGGAGTCTCTACATGTTTCGAACGTAGAAACGTTCATCATTAGGGGACAGAAAGATTTTTATATAGTGCTGATGGTATTAGCAGAAGAGAAAATGGTATAAAACCTTAATGGAGCTTTCATGGTATTGAATATAAGAAAATTGAGAAGAGTTAAAACATGCTGAGCATGTGAAAAAAGTTAGTAAAGGAATTCTAAACAACCAAACTAAAAGAGGAAGAAAATTTCAGAAAGAAGGTGTCGATGATTTTTTAAATAATTTCTATAAAAAATTTTTAAAAACATTGATATGTCAGTGAGGTCATAGTGTCAGAGTATTTGAACATTTGATTTTTAGGGTATTGGAGGGGGGGACACTATGACCTCGACTAAAGATTTCTATCTTTATACTGTCTCACTGCCATATCAACGTTTTTAAAATTTTTTTATAGAAATGATTTAAAAGATCATCGACACCTTCTTTCTGGAAGGCCTCTTTTTTCTTCCTCTTTTAGTTGGGTTGTTTAGACTTAGTTTACTAACTTTCTTCACATGCTCAGCATGTTTTAACTCTCCTCAATTTTCTTATATTTAATACCATGAAAGCTCCATTGATGTTTTATACCATTTTCTGTTCTGCTAATACCATCAGCACTATATAAAAATCTTTCAGTCTCCTGAAGATGAACGTTTCTACGTTCGAAACATGTAGAGACCCCTAACGAATCTATCTCCATTAAATTTTGTGAAAGAAGACTTTGAGTTTTCCTTTCTTTCCCACATTTTCAACTCCACTAAGTATCGACTACTTTTTCAAATTAAAATTAAATATGGGGAAAAAACACACAGTCGTCTCCACAAATAATATATAAAAACTAGTCAGTTTATTGGGGTGTACATGTTTCGGTACTAAAAAGTACCATCATCAGTACCGAAGGGCCCAAGTGCCACTTACACGACGAAGAAATTCCATTCCATGAACCTGGTAAGCGGTGAAACCGCTAATCCTCAATAGTGTTTTAGCTTATTTTTGATACAAAATCTAGTAAAATAATTGTGTTATCTATTGTAATTTAAATTTTCAATGTAAACTTTCAAACAAATTAAAAATGTACATATTAAATTTACCAAATAAATTCTTTCAATTATGCTTTACAAACTGTCTACCTACTTTATTTGCGCAAATCATGCACTTTAATAATATAATAGAACATTCGGGTTAAAATATAACATTTTAAATTGTAAATAGGTATACAAAAATTAAAATTAGTTCATTGCTCACATAAATTAGAAACATCTTCTATCGCCTTTACTAGTTAGTAAAACAGGGGAAAAATGGGTAATTTTTTTTTAGAAAAACCTTTATATACAGACTGTCCGCGGATAGAGTTTACAATAGCACAAATGGATGAAAAATTTAATTTTTCTGGAAAAAGTCATTCTTGATAAAAAGTTTTGCTTGTAAAAAAATGCAATTAACGATGAGAAAATTTTTATTTTTTATACAGGGTTCGCAGGAACTTCAAAAATATGATTTTTTTCCAAGAATAAACTACCTTTATTTTTCATTTTTGACCAAAATGCCAATTAGAAAACCTATTTAGAATAACGTTTGCAATTTAAATCCGAGATTTAAAATAAATCTTCGACTTTTTTAGTTTTTTTAGGGGACAGGCGGGCAAAACGGGGTAGCTGCCTAAAACGGGGTACCCGGTTCTTTTTCAATACCACTCGCTCCATCTAAACGATGATAACGAAATTATATTATACATACGTATATACGGCCTCTGTCATAAAGCAGAAATCGACAGTTGGTCGTCGACCGTTGTGAGTGGTACATGTGCGTTTTTAGTAAACAAGGTTTTAATATCGCCCGAGAATAAATTCACGGTAAGTATTAGTAAACAAATTTATTGTTAAATAACCTTATTACCCACTAAGAGTGAATGTTTTCTAGAGACTTTCTTTGTCATTGTGTTAAAAAATAAATACTTGTAATAATTTAAATAGGTAATAACTTAAAAATCTGCTCTTTGGGCAAAATGGGGTACCAATAGGTAAGGTAAAATGGGGTACCCCGTTTTGCCCAATAATGCAGGATCGTCCAAAGAAAGTGACACTAGTTTTGAGTTTGTAAGTCCCGAAGCGATCTTAGCAGTGCCTGAAGTAAATCAATCCAAGAAACGAGTGTCAAGAAAAAGGAGCAAAACTGTCATTTTAACGTACCGTAACACCCTATAAAATGGAGCTGGAATTGGCTCAAGAAAAAAAGCAGGCTATCGACGTGAAATCAGTGAAAAGAAAGATAGCGGATAATCAAACCAAAACTAAGACGATTAAGAAATCGAAATAAAAAAAACTAAAGAAGTAGAGTCAGATTCAGAAGGCGAAGATAGTGACACCGACTGCTTTACTGCGGATACTTTTATTCAGATTCCACAGAGGGATATAAGCTGTTTTAGGTGCCATAAATGGGCTCACAATTCATGTGCAGGTGCAGAAGATGAAGATGATGAAGGAGTAGATACTTGTTTGCGAACTTTGTCAATTAACTTTTCTTGGTTTAAGTGTAGTACCCCATTTTGCCCTATACGACGGGCATAATGGGGTAGTTTGCATAATTTTCTTCCTTTTGTAAAATAAGAAAAACCTTTACCTTTTTTAACTTCAAATTATAATAATAAATAGTTAATACTATAACAATGATATTTGCCTAATTGATAAACCTTGATAAATGCAGATTTTTTTAAAATTCTACTTTAAACCTTAAGTACCCCGTTTTGCCCGCCTGTCCCCTAATTTTTAGAGGTAAAAAAATTTTTTTTTGGATAGCAGAATTAGCGGTCGAAATACATACATTATCAATGACAGAGGGATATCAAAAAGTTTCAAAAACTGATTTTTGGTGTTACCAAAATTATGTATTTTTAAATTCACAAATGAAATGACCCCGGAAATAACATAAAAAAATCTTAAAATAACAAATAATAATTTCATAATTTGCTATTCAAACCCTGCCCCCCCCCCCATATTTAACACATTTTTCCAGCTGTAAACGAATGTGTCAAAACTTTTTCGACTTTTTTCAATGGAAATTGTTTGAACAGCTTCTGTAGTAAAAAAAAACTCATATTCAGTAGATATATTTAAAAGGCAAACAAAATATTCCCATTTAAGCGAACTTCTAATCAAACGTTGGAAGAAGGAGACGAAGCCGAATGTTTGGATTTTTGTCTTTGGGTCGGAAAAAATATTGTAAGTGAAAACAGGAATTTTCATAAATTTATCATGTTCTCCAATGCATCGACATTTTCAACAAACGGGAAAGTGTCTTCTGCGCATATTAGATACTGGAGCGAAAATAATCCCCCGTTTTAGAATTCCTCGAAGAAGACAATAGTACCAAAAAGTAAATGTCTGGTTTGTGATTTCTTATTATGGCATTATTGGCTATTTACTTTTTCAAGAACACGTGTAACCGTAGGAGTTACCTTGAAATATTGGAAACATTCCTTTCTGACAACCTAGACGAATTGCCACTCCAATTTAGGAAAGAAATGTACTTTCAACAAGAAGGATGCCATGCGCATTTCGCAATTGAAGTGAGGGAATGGCTTAATAATACATTTGGCCACAGATGGATTGGTCGGAATGGTTCGGTTCTGCGGCCCTCAAGAAGTCCCGATTTAACTATTTCAGATACCTATCTTTGAGGGCGCCTCAAACAATTATTAGTGTACTCCCGTCCAATTGAGAACGACGTACAGCTTCTAAAACAGCGAATTGTTGAAGCTGTTCAAACAATTTTCATTGAAGAAATTCGAAGAAGTTTTGCCCACATTCGTTTACAGCTGGAAAAATGTGTTAAATATGGAGGGGGAGTGTTTGAATAGCAAATTATGAAATTATTATTTTGTTGTTATTTTAAGATTTTTTTGTGTTATTTCCGGGGTCATATCATTTGTGAAATTAAAATAACATATTTCTGGTAACACCAAAAATCAGTTTTTGAAACTTTTTGATACCCCTCTTTCATTGATAATGTATGTATTTCGACCGCTAATGCTGCTATCCAAAAAAAAATTCTTTTACCTCTAAAAATAAAAAAATTGAAGATTTATTTTAAATCTCGGATTTAAATTCCAAACGTTATTCTAAATAAGTTTTCAATTTGGCATTTTGGCCAAAAATGAAAAATAAAGGTAGTTTACTCTTGGAGGAAAATCATGCTTTTGAAGTTTTTGCGAACCGTGTAAAAAAAAATCAAAATTTTCTCTTCGTGAATTACATTTTTTTTACAAGCAAAACTTTTTATCAAGAATGACTTTTTCCCGAAAAATGAAATTTTTCCTCCATTTGTGCTATTGTAAACCCTATCCGCGGACAGTCTGTATATACCTAAAGGTTTTTCTAAAAAAAAAATTACCAGTTTTTTCCCTGTTTTACTAACTAGTAAAGGCGATATATGATGTTTCTAATTTATCTGAGCAATAAACTAGTCTTAATTTTTGTATACCTATTTACAATTTAAAATGTTATTTTTTAACCCAAATGTTCTATTATGTTATTAAAATGCATGGTTTGCATAAATAAAGTAGTTGTAAACCCTACACTGAGGAAAATCACTCAATACAAGTATTTTTTTTGAATATATGTGTATTACCACAAGAAAAAATCCATTTATCCCTAAAATATTTCGTTTAGTCGCAATCAAGCACGTTTTTTTGACAACAATATTGTTACGTGTGCTCAATGCTTTTTTATGGTAACAGAATATCATATAACCATAACAATATGTATCCAATAAAGTGTTTTTAAAAATTATTTTTTTAATTCCTATAAGGTTCTCTTATTACCACAAAAATAAAAATAAAAACTAACCAATCTTTTATATATACCTATCTAAAATATACCTTTTAGGAACTAAACAGTTGCTTTTTTAAAACAAGGTGAAATCGTTTTGGTTCATTTTAATGCCATTTGCAGTGTTGTTAGTTTGTTTAGTGGTTGGTGGATTATAGTTTATAGTGGATGTTTGATGGCCATTGATTTGATAAATTTTTTATAGTCTAATAATTTCATATAGGGTGGTGTACTTTTAGTGGAACGTTATATAATAGGTGTTGTGGCGGTGTGTCCCCAAATTCAGGTAGGTACAATTATTTTACCAAATTTATTACTTAATAAGTAACTCATGTTTATCACATTACTCTACTTAGGTACCTACAAAAAATCGCTGACTTAGGTGAGTCTTTAAATTTTGTTAGGCGAGAAATTAATTTTTTTAGAAATACAATACAAATTTAGGAAATAGAATCGGAAAACAATCTGAGTTTTTGAGATATTTCTTCCCCGTTCTAAATTTTGCAATGCAAAATCGCATTTGTTAGGTTTTCTGATACCTATTAATTAAAAAAATGGCTAAAAAGGGTCATGTTCCCAGCAGTTTGATACTTTCAGATCAGTCAGATCCCCCCGTTATTAAACAAAGTTTAACATACAATTTTTATCAAAAATACTGCCCTAATAAGTGCAGAACGGAAACTTAATGGCGGCCATGATCGGAATGAATTAAAAAATATCAGTAATAAATATAATTATTGGTAAAATAATTGTACCTACCTACCTAATTTTGGAGACACACCGCCACAAATGGTAAATAATGTCCATGTTAACATAATTTTATCCTGCTGTTATTGCTAACAGAACATTGATAATGATAGTTTTTTCGTTAATAGAAGAATTATTTTATCAGACACTTTAACGGCATATTACTAATTTGGGCCTAAATAAATTTACATTATAGGAATTTAATAATTACTCACATAATATTTTTTTGTACATTAAAATTTGCATCAGGGTATAATAAAGACACCTACCAGAAGTAATTAAACACATGCAAATAAAAGCATGATATTAATTTATTATTTTAGTTTATATAAGTATTTACCCATAAAAATGTAAAAAATTGATATAATAAAAATGGTGTTAACTTGTCTTTATTAAAATACAAGTAACAATAACAAGAAATGCAGTGCGAGTTTGCAGTTTATATCGATATATTAAATTCAAAAAATAAATCCAGTACAGTTTTTTTTTTTGGAAAAATGCTTGGATACGGATAATAACATTTTAAGTTGTGATCTTTTTTATAAAAAAAACATTGATAGCGTGTGTCCCAAAATAGAGATACGACGATATCGATCATTTTTTTAAGCAGCAACCCTAGTTCTGTTTTTTATTGACTATTTTTAAAGTGCCTCTTAAGTTATACCGTGCGAGTAAAAATTATTTGCATCAAAGAGGGCTTGGATTAAAAATGTAGGGCTTGGTTTAGATCTCAATGGTATGGGGATGATATATCTAACCAAATCTAGGTTAAACTTTTGTCAAATTCATATTATGACATGATATGCCAAACTAATGAGTATGTAATAAAATAAGTAGACAAATACAAATTTATTTTTGTAGTTTACAAAATTAACAAAGTAAAAAGAAAAATAATTACATAAATTGCCAAAATTGGCCACCGTCATGCTCTAAGCATAAATTCACACGTCTCTTCATATTTTCGAAAGTGTTGACCAGCATCTCTGGAGAAATGTTACCAAATTCTTGGATAATCCTTTCTTGTAACTGTTCTAAATTTGCAACTGGTGTTTTAAAAATAATGTTCTTTAAATGAGGAAAAACGAAGTAATATATAACCGTTAAACAAGGTGATCTAGGTGGAAATTCAATGTCTGATCGAAAACTGATCAATCTGTCGTCGAAAAAATTGCGTAAGTAGTTAATAGTTTCGGTGGCTGTATGGGCGGTTGCACCGTCCTGTTGAAAATATTCAAAACGTAGTTCGTCGTCAAGTAATTGCTCCACAAATGGATTCAAAATATTGTCTCTATACTGCTGTGCTGTAACTGTGTCATGGAAAAAAATTGGACCAACAATTCTTCTTCGGGAAACAGCTAACCAGACACCAATTTTTTGAGGGTGCAATGTAGACTCTAAAAAAAAATGGGGATTTTCACTACTCGACATGCGTGTATTCTGAGAATTCACATAACCGGAGAGGTGGAACCAGGCTTTATCTGAAAAAATGGTCAAGTCTAATAAATCATTTCTTTCCAATAAATTTGGGTAAACCATTAAGAGTAATTCCTGCGTCTTTCAAAATCTGGGGCTTGTATTTCTTGGAATACTTGCACTTTATAAGGAAATAAATCTGTGGATATTTGCCAAAAGCCGACATGTCATTTTTAATAGTTTTAAGGGAAACCATTTTAAAGTTTTTGTGTTATTGACAAATCGATTTTTACATGAAAACTTTTTCCACATAATGATATTGTTTTTCATTAAATTTCATTATTATTTAAAAATATCCACTTTTTAGAGAAAAGTTAATGTTTTATTAAAAAATTGAGAGAAAATAGAGTTTGAATGACATACCAACTTTTGCCAAATATGGGGGTTGACATATCAATAATTGGGGAAGTGGCTTATGACTCAATATCTTTATTACAAAAGTAGGTATAAAAAAAAACAAGATTTACACAACATTACATTCCACCTTTTTATTTTTTAATAAAAATTGTCATTAAAAAAAACTTGTCCGCTGCGAGATTTTAATTTTCTTTATTAAGTAAAAAACAAGCCAAACTTTACTTTAAAATATAAACATCAACTGTCTGTAACGGCTTAATAAACAACAAAACCTTTAATATTCTAAGGGTCAAAACTTGACATGTATTTGTCTACCTTTCGATTAAAACTGCCTGAACATGATATGTCACAGACATAACAGGTTTTGGCAAAAACAGAAGTGGAGTTCAGAAACATATCATATTAGGACTCGATCCGGCGCATGCTCAGTTTAAAAGATTGAGATATCATGTTTTGCCATATAAAACTTTAAACTTTATGACATATCAAGGCGATGAAATCCTTATATTGAAAAAACTGACAGATCAGCTTTTGGCAAATATCCACAGAAATGTAGCTGCTCTTTAAGAATAGTACTGCATGTTCTATAAGATCTTCCCACTTCTTGGGACAGGCGTCTTATACAATTTGTTGGCGTATTTTGCATTATTTCACGAACGTTTGCAACAAGTTCTTCTGTTTTTACAGATGGCCTTCCTGCTCCTTTTTTGTGTTGTATAGAACCTGTTTCCCTAAACACAGCCACGGTTCGTTTCAGGCAATGATAAAAATCCCCAGCAATAAAAGCAACGTTAGGAAAATGGTTGTGAAAATCGTCCATGCACAAACCCGGATTGTATTGCCACTCACCATTTACTCTAACCCCGTTTCAAAAATACGCTTCATCCATGAATGTTTTGTGCTGTTCCGTAAAGCCCATTGTGTAAATTGTTCAAGAAATTGGAAAAATTATATATAATTTTGTCCGCACGGTACATAACAAATTTCAAATTTTTATTTAACGAAGAAGACTTAAAATTAATTCCTAAATACATTGTAATTTTTTATAATTGTTTTGTCTTACACTGAAGAAAATGATCTACAACAGGATTGCTAAGATATAGTTTGTATTGATAGCTTATTTTGTATTAACCTATATTAAATAAATTGCTAGTGTATCAAACCCGCTTTAGCGTTATATTAATTCCAGATTTGCTAGAACAGTGTTTTTATTGGTAGTAATCAGTTCCATTAGCAGCACAGTCTTGTTAAATAATAAACTACTTTTATTTCAGCAATTTTATTAAAAAATAGATGGTATCCTCCGAATGCGACGCATTTGGTTCCCAGTAAAGCGTTTTCTCTACAATTAAGAAAGTAGAGCGGCGTTCCCAAAAACGAATTGTAACCGTTAGAACCTATATTCCACAAGACGTCGGTGGGAGGTTCGTAGCGATCGGCAATCGCCGCGCGCCATATTATTAGTCTTAACGTATTTGTTGCACCAGTCACCTCGTTGTTCGGAGTCTTCTAGCTGTCCTGTCTGAATTTGAATTCTATTGATCTTACCAATACCTGTTTCAATTAATTTATTTTTACGTTGTGTTTCAGTTTTTTTAAACTTTGTCAGAAAAAGCAATAGAAGATTCCTATTTCGCACCACCCATCATGAGGATTGAACTTTATAATCTATGACCGAATTTTACCATCTCAGTAAACCATGTTGCATAATAGATAATCATATGCAATGTTAAACAACAAGAACAATATCACACAGCTATTTAAATTTTTGAGAACTACAGTACGGATTTTTGGTGGTAAGTATACAGTGTCCGCAAGAAAGTCCCCATCAAATGGGATTTTTTTTATTATTAGGTATAGGCAAAAATTGAACAAGCAGTTAGTTTTTGCTTACCTAAAAACCAAAAATGACGTATACTGAAACAGCTGCACGACTTGCTTTACCTGTCAAATTTGACATTTTTAATAAAATAGGTTTAAAAATGCCATTATTTATCAAAATATCGAAAACTTTATTCGAGAAAGTTGTTTATTTAGGCATTTTTAGCCTCTGTACGAAATTTTGACAGTCTAATACGATTTTTATTTTTTGCCAGATTCTTGAAAATTTTGATCAACCCTCGTAGATTAATTTTGTGTAAAATTTTTGTTTCCAATTATTTATTTTGCTTCAAAAACTGAAATTGTTATTGATCAGTATGTAATGTTTGATGCAAAGTTTATCTAATTACATCAGTTTTGCCAAAACCGACGTTTCTCATTTTTCTTAAGTTAATAAACAGATCTACAAAAAGAAAATATTAGGAAGCTTTCGTTGACATTTTAGTTAATTAATATTAAATTAAATTAATTATATTAAACTATATTTTTGTTGAAGAAAATGTTTCGAGCGATTAATATTTATTGTTTTTGATCCAATATTAGTAGTATTAGTAAAATTTCAACGAAAGCTTCCTAATATTTTATTTTTGTACTTCTGTTTACTAACTTAAGAAAAATGAGAAACGTCGGTTTTGGCAAAACTGATGTAATTAGATCAAAAATTTTACACAAAATTGCATTAAGATTACAAATGAAGTAAAGGCAAATGGTTTTACATCGATGTATAAAAGTTAATCTACGAGGGTTGATCAAAATTTTCAAGAATCTGGCAAAAAATAAAAATTGTATTAGACTATCAAAATTTCGTAAAGAGGCTAAAATTGCCTAAATAAACAACTTCCTTGAATAAAGTTTTTCGATATTTAGATAAATAAGGGCATTTTTGAACCTATTTTATGAAAAATGTCAAATTTGACAGGTAACGCAAGTCGTGCAGCTGCTTCAGTATACGTAATTTTTGGTTTTTAGGTAAGCAAAAACTAACTGCTTTTTGAATTTTTACCTATACCTAATAATTTAAAAAAATCCCATTTGATGCGGACTTTCTTGCGGACACTGTATGATTAATTAACCATAGCAATAATAGTTATTTATGTATCAAGGGTACTAACTAGATGATTATGCCCTGAGGGCGACAGTCTTACAAAGCCGAGGGCCTCTGGCCCGAGGGTTCGTAAGTCGCCCGAGGGTATATATCTATTAGTACCCGTGGTGCATACAAACTTTTATGTCATAGCAGTTCGTTTTGAATAATATATATTTTTTTTTAATTTAATTTAATTTACCAATTTTTTATATTTACCTACGACATTACCTTAACAGTATTAAAATGTTTAACACTGCACATTAATTGCAACACTTAATGCCCGCGCGGGCCATAATGTGTACTTTATGCCCGCACGGGCATAAAGTAATCCATTATGTAGATGGTATCTAAGGTATTAAAACACAATAATGTACTGGTATGACATAAATATTATTGCGTTTAATGTCAACTTTCATTACAACTGCCAGTCGGAACTAATATAGTATATAAAACCAGATTACAGTAGTAACATTGTAAAACTTTCTGAATACATAATAATATTTAGTCTAAAAATTACATATTTTTCATGTTATTATTAACGTTTATTTTAAAGATTAATGGTTACCAATCTAACAAACTCGGTTTATCATCCACTAACACGTTGCAATTACGTTGAAAAAACGTATGTGTATTTACGGTAGCGGGTAGCGGGTAATTCTGGTATTAGCGGCAGTTTTTCTAGCATTGAAATCATAAGAATTTCTATTTGGAGACTCTATTTGGTTTTAATAAAGGGTAATTATAGGTCCTAAGTTCAAAAATAATATCCAATTACTTAAAAAATTATAAATAATACATTTAGTACAAATTACAAGTTACGTTAACAATTAAAACATAACTGCAGCAGGCCGAAACGCGTATAGGCCGTAGGCTCATAAAATTAATTTGAGAAGGAATACAGGGCTTTGATATCTATCTTCAATAATTAATTATGTTCCTTCTGGAAAGCAGTTACGACTTCCTTTAACCTTATTAAAGTTCTAAAATGTTTAGGTAAGCTTATAACTTATCGATATGAAATTGTAAGATGTATTTTATTCGAAGTTTGTCGTGAGTGAGGAAAATCATTCATTGATGTAACCAAGAGGAATATTTTTCCATCTGGATTAAATAACATTTTAAACGTCAAAATTTTAAGATCAGGTCTAGTATTAATAGCTTATTTTTTATTCACCCATATTAAATAAATTGCTCGAGTATCAACCCCGCTTTAGTGTTATATCAATTTCAGATTTGCTAGAACAGTATTTTTATTGGTAGTAATCAATCAGTTCCATTAGCCGAACAATCTTGTTAAATAATGAACTACTTTTAATATGGCAATTTT
Organism: Polydrusus pterygomalis; assembly: GCA_963969555.1. Classification (NCBI taxonomy): domain Eukaryota; kingdom Metazoa; phylum Arthropoda; class Insecta; order Coleoptera; family Curculionidae; genus Polydrusus; species Polydrusus pterygomalis. The sequence continues at coordinate 77,325,380 of OZ018377.1, forward strand.
GTTAAGAAATGAATTCTCTCAATGGGACTAATTTTGTTCCCAGTAAAGCATTTTCTCTGGAATTAAGAAAGCAGAACAGCGTCCCCAAAAACGAATTGTATCCGTTAGAATCTATAATCCACGTTCGTGATGGTTCGTAGCGATCGGCAATCGCCGCGCGTCCCGTGGTCGACAACTTCACGAAATTAATTAACATACCATAAGAGAGCGTATTTATGGAATACAACTATACCTTAAAATCATCGATGGTGTTGAAATAACCACTGGTTCATTAGCGGACTGCTAAAAAAAATTTAAGTTTAAATGGCGTAAATGTACTGTATCAAACAGGTGTTTTTTAATAGAGCAACCCCATATTTTTATTTATTTACTTATAAATACATTATACGATATGATACATTAAATTTATATTCTAAATACTAGATTTATAAGTCAATTATTAATTCAATTTAAATGCATACAATAAATTATAAGTAGCACCTAAGTGATTAAACACTTGTGTTGTGCTATACCTTAGTAAGAAGGCAATTACTAAACTAAATCTAAGAGTAAAAGAAAAAACTAACTAAAAGAATATTATAAAAATATTATTATATACATATCTAATAAATGAATAGGCCAATTTTCTATTATGTTAACCAATTCACGGTAATTTTCAAAGATAATTTTTTTTTACAGTCTTGAGAATACTTTTAGGTTATTTATCTATTTAATATAATAATATAATGGTAAGATATTGCAGGATTTAGGTAAAGTATAATTTATAAATCTTTGACTAATATTCCTGTTAAATCTAAGGGTAGGTAAAAGCCTAAGTTTATACAGGGTGTTATTTAATAAGTGTCCGATATTGTACAGGACGATTCCCCAGTTATTTATAAGGTGAAAAGTTTATACAGGGTGTTTTTTTAAGGTCGACGAGCGGCCATATCTCGGAAACTACTGGGCATAGAAACACAGGAAAAGAAAAATGATAATTAAAGTGGCCATGAGAAAATTCTGGAAATAATTTTTAAGTTCCGCATTTTGCCGCAAGAGGGCGTAATTGAAAAGTACATTTTAAAATTTTACATAACTCCGAAAATTCCACATTAACGTGTGGTGTTTGATAACGCCATTTTAAAGCTTGGACAATTATGCATCATTTTGGTCTTACGCTCATTGGCGTACCGACTTTAATAAGAGTGGGGGAAGCTGTTGAAAGTGTAATCATTTAAATCGCTGTAACTTATAAACGACTTATCCGATTTTAGCAAACTAAAGACTGTTTGGAAGAATAATGTATGCACTTTCACCAGTCGTATTTAGTTGTCCATAATAGTTCTCAAAAAAAATGCTAGAGGGCGCAATTTGCAATAACAATACATTTTTTTGATTTTACTTCGAAAAAATAAATCATACGGTATAATTATGATACCATAATCGAAAAGTAGATGAAATTTGCAAGAAAAGATGTGAAGACCGCAGTTCGATCTTTGTTCGTTTCGGAGTTATTGCCAAAACAATAATTTTTAATACAAATTGCGCCCTCTAGCAATTTTATTAGAAACTATCGTGTACCATTAGATACGACAATTGAAGGAACTTCCAAACAAGCTTAAAAAACGGTTAAGTCGCTTAGAAGTTACAGCGATTTTAATGTTTACACTTTCACTTGATAAGAGTGGAAGAAGCTGTTGAAAGTGTAAACATTAAAAGCGCTGTAACTTCTAAACGACTTAACCGATTTTACTTCACCGACAAGACTTCAGCATACTGGAAAGTCAAGGTCTAGTGCAAAGGCCTTGTCTTGGGCAGAAAAATGAAGAGAGCGAAAGAAAAATTAGAGAGTTTTAATAGACTTTGTGTAAATCATTTAGGTATAAAAGTAGTCTGAAAAGTCTTAAGTAAGATTATTTTCACTCCATTATCTAATATGCGCAGAAGACACTTTCCCGTTTGCTGAAAATGTCGATTCATCGGGGAACATGATAAATTTATGAAAATTCCTGTTTTTACTTACAATTTTGTTTCCGACCCAAAGATTGTCCAAACGTTTGATTAAAAGTTGGCTTAAATGGGAATATTTTGTTTGCCTTTAAAATATACTGAATATGAGTTTTTTTAACTACATCAAGTTCTTGAGCTCGGTTTCTTAATGAAAGGGTAGGATTGTCAGCAACAGACTGCAATACGATTAGGGAAGCTGCGTCATTCTGATCATAATTTTTTTTTTAATTGGAAACTGAACCAGTTCGCTGAAATTTTCTTAATAATTTATGAAGTCCCATTTTTGAGACGTAAACGTTAGGGTATCTTTGATTAAATTTCTCTACCACAAAGTTGTAGAACCTCTCGCCCGCACCATAACATTGAACTAAATAAACCCTTTGCTCTTCTTTTTTTTTTACAAGAGATGGTACGTATGAATTTAAAATTTTAAAATAGGACACACCACCCATTATGAAAATAGAATAAAAATTTATAATAATATTTTTATTGAGCAGCAAAATTTCCATTTACCTCTAAAAATTAAAAAACTAAAAAAAATTTAAGATTTATTTTAAATCTCGGATTTAAATTACAAACGTTATTCTAACTAAGTTTTCTAATTAGCATTTTGGTCAAAAATCAAAAATAAAGGTACCTAGTTTACTCTTGGAGAAAAAATATGTTTTTGAAGTTTATGCGAACCTTGTAAAAAAAATCAATATTTTCTTCTTCGTGAATTGCATTTTTTTACAAGCAAAACTTTTTATCAATAATGGCTTTTTCTCGAAAAATGAAATTTAAAAATACTGAGCACTCGCCTCGGCTTATTGAACTCGATACTTCAACGTGAAATGATGAAGTAGGTGTTTATATGTAACAAAACTCGAGAAGAGACACACTTTATGTAGTTTTGGGTAAAGTTTATTAAATTAAACATTTCTAAGCTAACAAAAGCTCCTGTGTTTGTTGATCGTTGTCTGTTTAGGGCGTACAGAAACAGAGAAAGTTTTAAACCATACAACAACGAGTTAATAACTTTTGAGTAGCATAATAAAAGCGAAAATGGGGGTTAGGTACGTTGATATTACAATTACATACACAGGCTATGCTTAATATAAATAGAAAGCACAAGTCGAACCTATATTGAGCATAATGTATAAAGGAATTTAATCATTCTAACGCCTAAAATAGTTTCAACATTTTTTATAAAAAGAATTTGCTCACAATACATGTACAAATTTTCTTTTGGTTTTAAGACAGGTAAGAGTTGCAGACTTCTGTGGACTATCCAAACAGCCTCACGTAGTCCTATGAGGACAGTTGTGATACTACACGTATTCCGCGGAACCTATTCTCATCAGCTTCCTAATGGTTAGCGCGACATAGAGCATAGAAGAATCTTGGCAGCTAATTCAAACCGGCCACTGCTGTTAATAAGTTTCTTACTTTCGCCAGATCATTAAAAATGCTTCGCTCAAGGCATTCAACTTTCTTCTCGCGAGGCCAGGGCCTTCACATAATAAATGGTGAATACCTCCTCTTTCTCATATCTGCAACTTCTGCAGAAGCCATTAGCTGCTATTGGCATACGTTTGATATTTCTACCGCAATGATAGTTTTTGGGTCTTTCCGACTGTGCTATAATAACGCTGCGGTTTTCCTGTTATAAAGTAGAAGCCACAATTAGTTGGAGATGCTACAAGTTATTGGCTCTGTCCATCTGCTTTGTGCAAGTTGCTTAGCTATCCGATTTAACTCCTCTTTGACCGATCCCAGTGGTCTAGCCATAGTATTCTCTACTGAGCCCATCAGCAGCCTCATGTTTCCTATTATCGTCTGTCTGTCTGCCTGTCTATAGGCCGGAAATGTTTAAACAAACTTGAACGGAAATGTCGGAAATAAAGAAATTTTGTATATGGAAGTCTGAGACGATCTTGATTTGGAAGATGAGAAGGGTGAGCTATGCTATACAGCACTTAGGCCAGAGTTGACCCGGGACAAAACCCAAACAAACTCGTTCCTAAAATAAAATAACAACATTACAATATTTTGTTTCTTTATAAGACAAAGAAGAATAACCTGTTTTTAAATCGACAATTTATCCGAGCTATATTTTTTATAGTTGCTCAACAGAGTAAGGAGTTGACTGAACAACATTATATTTCTATTAAAGGCGTTGTTGCGTTTTTTCACGTATTTTCAAAATTTAAGCGGTTGATAAGATAAAATTCAACTAACTGATAAGGAACATTATTTTTCTGGCATAAACATTAATAGGATTTCGTCACCATGCTGCTGTACTGGCTGGTTTTGCGAAGTTTTTCACTAAAATTTTGTTTGGCGGGAAAAACGCTGGACAACTGACTCTTTCCTGAACTCCTGCCAAGATTTTTCCGAAGTCTTCCACATAATAAATCATTCCTTGGCTTCTCCGGTGTGTCCGGTGGCACTCCTTATTAGCAGTTCGTGGCTGGTTTAGTTAAAAGATTCTCCCGATTTTTCCGCCCCATCACACTTAGCCGCACCATCTTCATCCTGATTTGGTGCGAAACTGGGTACCTCAAAACTAGGAACCTTAAAGTTACTAAAATCGTTGGTAGCGTACTTGCATCTTTTAAGTTTTTAATAGACTTAGTCAAAATGTTGCGTATTCTTCCAATAAACCACTTTAAATATACCACTTCTGATGTAAGAAAATGCCACATTGTATTCAATATATATATATTTTTATAATGCAAAGTACAAAAATTTAAGCCGAGGAAAGCGACGAATGTGTCAACCTTCTTTTTCAAAAACCTTGTCCTGGCCCAAAAACAGCCGTCGTAAAGGTCGTAAATTGTATATTCCCTTAAATTTAATACTAACGAAATAAATACATGTGCCCATAAGCAAGTGCGTCTTAAAGTGATGTCCCGTCTTGCTGAAGGGTGATTGTTCACTTTTTTGATACATGGATTTAGACCTATCTGTTCAGCCGTTTTTGAGTTATCCTGCAGACCGCTGAATTGACAAATTATTGTATTGGCTTGCATTAGTGTATTTTTTTAGAAGGTCACATATAAAATACCTGTAGCTACATTCACAACTCCTTGAATACAATAAATCAGTACATGAAAACGTCCTGTATATCTCTATATAAAATATAGGCTCCACAGTAGTAGTATATTTATCAAAATATAAAAGCTGTCATTTAGCCGTTTTTGAGTTATCCTGCAGACTGCTGACTTGACAAATTGTATTGGCTTGTATTAGTTTCTGTTTTTAGAAGGTCACATATTAAATACCTGTAGCTACATTAAAAACTCCTTGAATACAATAAATCAGTACATGAAAACATTCTGTATATCTCTGCATAAAATCTATGGTCCACAATAGTAGTATATTTATCAAAATATAAATGCTCTCATACATGGATTTAGACCTATCCATTCAGCCGTTTTTGAGTTATCCTGCGGACTGCTGAATTGACAAATTGTATTGGCTTGTATTAGTTTCTGTTCCTAAAAGGTCATATATAAAATACATGTAGCTACATTAAAAACTCCTCGAATACAATAAATCAGTACATGAAAACGTTTTGTATATCTCTGTATAAAATCTATGGTCCACAGTAGTAGTATATTTATTAAAATATAAATGCTCTTATACATGGATTTAGACCTATCCATTCAGCCGTTTTTGAGTTATCCTGCTCATTGCTGAATTGACAAATTGTATTGGTTTGTATTAGTTTCTGTTCTAAGAAGGTCACATATAAAATACCTGTAGCTACATTCAAAACTCCTTGAATATAACAAATCACTATATGAAAACGTCCTGTATATCGATGTATAAAATCTGGGCTCCAAAGTAGCAGTATGTTTACCAAAACATAAAAGCTCTCACGACATGTTAAAGCTTCCCAAAACATTTGCTTAAATTTATGGTGACGTATTTACGTTATTTTATGTGGGTTTTATTATTCACCGTGTTATAAAGCCATTTCTCTTTGACATTCTACTTTTTAATTATAAATAAAACAGTATATAAATATAAAAATTATTTATTTGTAAATCAATGGCGATTTTAAAAACATTTAGTTAACATAAGCAACCCTATAACTTACTAAATTTTAATATGAGGTTTCGTACACATAATGCAAAGGTTTGAAGGTGGTAGATAAGGTAGTATTATCAAAACAATTACTTTGTTGTTGTCTTTATTTTGTTACTAAACAAAACGTTTTGGTTAGTTAATATTTCCAACCATTATCAAGTGTAAATATTATTAATAATAATAATAATAATAAAAATAATAATAATAATGTCTTTTATTTTATACAAAAATATATATACAAAAAATAATTATAAAGGTGGCGGTAACCAACTATAGCTGCACATACAACCACCTAATTTATAAAAATAAATAAAATAGAGATCCAAGAAAACAACAAAAATATAAAAAAAACAAAAGTTCTAACGTAGCAAATACATGTTTTGAATATAAAAGGAAAAGCAGAGTATGCCTAATATAAACTTAAAGTGACATAAGTATAAAGTAAAATAATAGAAAAAAAAGTTAAAAACTAAAAGCACAGTGAAATAAATTGCAACAAAAAAAAATAAAGAAAATAAATTACATGCTGTATAAACGCTAGCGCGGATTGCAACCCGCCAGCAGATGCTCCTTAATACCCCTACAGAAGGCAGCAGAGCTGGAAGCCATCCTGATACCGTCTGGCCAAGAGTTAAAAGTAGTAACGGCCGTAAGGTTGCCAGATCTCGGGAAATTTCCCTAGATCTAGGGATTTTTGGATAATCTAGGGATTTAGGGAAAACTTTTGTTAAAACACCCAAATCTAGGGATTTTTAAGAGGCTTTATATAGAAGCCAAAAGAAAAGTTAAACTAAAATATGTTTATATTATGCTATTATACAAAATCTTCATCACATCAGAGCGACCAAATATAATAACGCGGATATAGCTAAGTTACTACCGGGACCGGGCGTACGTTTGAAATTGCCCAAGCCGGAGAATCCCGCGCTAATTTTTGTGTTCTGGGTATCTATTCTTGACGGTAATAGAATAGTGCAACCAATAGAACGTGGGCGTGGTTCTCTTAAAATCACAAAAATCGTATTCTTGATGCTTGTTCTATCAATACCTACTAATAGAAAGTTGGTCCCTAAAATAGAGTAAAATCTTTCTATGAATCAAGAATATGGTTTTTAATTGGTAGAAGAAGCAAGAACACTCCCTGGGGAGCTTTCTATTCTATTACTGTCAAGAATAGATACCCTCTACCCTCTGTGTGGTCTCGCGATTCGCATGAGGGGATTCCCATAGGCGTTGAATGTGGACTTGTGGTGACTCCCACCTCAAATCCTCAATTTTAAACAGCTTTTCGCTTGCGATAGCCGGCAGTTGTTTTTCTTTTTATGTTTGAGACAAAGACAGGTATACTTTTGTTTATTTTCTACGAACACCTATCCTTCCTACATTTTTAATGTTTCATAAATGAATATTTTGCAAAAAGTTTAAGTTTTGTTATTCTTTGAATAGGTATTACACCCCGAAACAAAATACCAGTTATTTTTTTGGTTATCAATTGTCAAAGCTTTATCCCCGCCCCCTAAATTTTTGGAAAGTTTATTATATAAAAATATCTACAGAATTTTTTTCCGATCTAGGGATTTTTTTAACATATTTCTAGGGATTTTTATTTTTTTGACCTGGCAACCTTGAACGGCCGTATAGCGGAATGAACGCTTTAAAAAAGGATGGTTGTGCTTTGGCACACTATACAAATTCCTGTGGCGAGTAAGAACATTATGCACATCAGAATCCTTAGTAAGTTTGTTAAAAAGGGAAGAAGGAAGTGCAGTTAGTCTAATTTTGTAAACCAGATGTATGATATGAAGTACATAGCGCTCTTTGAGAGTAAGCGATCCTGATTCGATCAAATAAGGTCAGATATTATGATCGAATTTGCCTGGACATTAAAACTAAATCTAAGACAACCGTTTTGCAGTAACTAACCGAAACGTTATGTAGTAGTAGTAGTAACAAGATTTATTTAGTATTAAGTTACAAATAAAGACAATGTAAGTATATAATATAATAATAAAAATCTATAATATAAAACAAGCCAATAATACCTTTTTTTTAATATAACTAAACTAATGTCGGCAATACCAGGCTAAATTAAATTCTATTAATATTATACTTCAGTAATAAAAATATTCCCTGGATTTCACAAGTCTTTACAACTAGAAAGATCCCACGAAAGCAGAACGTTTAAAAACAAGCCATCGTAAGTCATCACATTAACCACAGTTATCCTATTTGACAGTTGAGCTTCTAATATATTTGTTAACAGAAAACGAAACTAGAAATAACATTTAGGTAGACATGCTTTAGCCACTAAGCGAGGCGGCAATACGTGGAACAGTGTTTTGTTGGCGTATTTTTAACACGCTTTTATTAGCTTCACCTGTATGTTTGTATGATTGTATGTATGTTTGTTTGTTTGTAACCGACTTCTTTGAACCCGATTTTGACCCGCTTTAAACGGTCAGATTTAATTTAAATGTTGTAGACTTATCACCAACCGCTGACAATACAATAATCTAATACGCAAAAAATTATCCTGTCAAATTTTGACAGCTCTCAGGTATAAAACAAAGATGCGATTTTGACGAAACAAATTATGGGGTCGTATAGTATTCGATGCGGAGACTTCGGGAAAAACAAGCAAAATAATCTCCTGTCAAAATTTGACAGCTTTATTGATATTAACGAAAAAACTATAAGGTCAATTAAAAGGGCATGTGCACATGACGTTATTAGTCAAATTTGACAGACGCCCTAAGGAAGAACAAAACCTGTTTTTACCTTTAGTTTACAGGTATCTTTGTCTTATTTATTTTATTTTTTGTCTTTTGAATTATTACTACAACATTTGCATAAATCCTTAAAAATAAATAGGCTTAAAAATAACAATACTCTTCTTAATGATCAATTGAATTTAAACGGATCACCTCTTTTGAATCTCTTTAATTGGTCTGTAAACATTATTATTGGTTTTTCCAACAATTTTAAACAACCTGAAAATTACCTACAATTTTATTGTTACACCTACGTTATATCTTTTAAGATACCATTTTTAAGTATTCCTTTGAAGAAGCAACTGTGTTGCGAAACATGTCGAGTCCAAATAATAATCTGTGGAAAGTGTAAAATTATTATTTTTTAATTTTTTTACCATTTATTTAACACAATAAATATCTTTGCTATAAATTTTATTTAAATTACAATTTTACCTCAATTAAACTGAATTTAAAGTTATTATCACTTGACGATAGAAGGCAAATATACGACATAAAATTTGCCTACAACATTCTCAACAACATGATTGATTCAACGCCAATTATTAATTTATTAAATGTAAACTTTTCCTCCTATAACAAGCGAAACAAGCTTTTTTTCCATATACAAATCGGTACAACAAATTATCACTCTAACTCGCCTTTAAATCGTTGCTGTAAATCGTATAATACACTTTTAAATTTTGGTTCAAATGGATATCTGTTTTCTTTCTCCGATGGCTCTAACCAGTGCACTCAAAAAGTTTTATTTGGATCATAATAATATTGCATAGGACGTTTATTATGAATTCAGTTTTAGTTTAATAACACTGATTTGTTATTATTTTGTTTAATATTCAAATTAAAAACATATTTTTATATACCTTAATTTTTTTTATGTACTATAATGTTATAACTATATATTTTTATTATTTAGTGAACACTGTTCCTGGGTTAGTTCCGTTTGTATTCCTTAATGTAAAATAAATAAATAAATAAAACCTATGAAAACCAAAATCTGTAATGATAATTTTGGTTCTTTCTAAGGCTGATAAGGGCAACTGTCTTGTGAAAATGGAGAGACCAATAATTTGATTGATAAATGCATGTTAAATTTAAAGAGAGCTCGTAAGGCATTAAATTATACTCTTATTTTCTTCAATAAATTTAAACTTACCCAAATAAATTCTTCAACCCCCCTACTTTATGGTCTCCCGAAGATACAATAACAAAATGATCCTGTTAGGGGTTATCTCATACTGTGGTACACCATGTTATAAACTGAGCTAATGAATAATGCAATATATCAATTATTGCACTCACTAATTTTAGAAGTTATTTTTAAGTGAAAAACTCTTATACACTCTTCTACACTAAAATTTTCTTCTATGTTCAATTGACCAAACAAATATAGATATTTATTTAAACTTTTTCAAATGTCAAAGTTACCGCCACCCCTTAAAATGTGGAGAGGGGGTAGATGTCAAAAATATGCGTAAATATGTCCCCTCATATCCCTATTTAAACCATTTTCGAAATATAACACTTTAAAAAACTTATCCTGTATATATTAACTCTAATATTTAATCTTAGTTTAATTTATACATAATATGTGATTTGTAGTGGTTAAAAATATGAGAAAAAATAATTTTATATTTACCTATTGTATTATAAATTTACACTATTTACTCGTGTTTTATTTCTTTAACTTTTTATTTGAAGGTACGTTTTATTTTTTAATTTGGGTTATCATTATTTTTCATAAATAATAAACTCTCGTTCTTTCTAGCACGTTCTTATGGCGAACATAGTTTTGGCTCTATCATTGACTTCCATCCTTTTTTAGCTTCTACTACACTGAGAGAAAACTGTATTAGCTGTAACTAGAAATCCATTAGTAGTAGCAAAAAATCTGCATTAACAACTCTGTTGTAACTACTAGGTTCATATTTTTGAAAGGACTTTTTAATCACAATAATATGGTTGTTTTCTAAATAGTATTTTTTTGCTGCTAAAAGACAACGCGCTAAAAAATATATAATGCAGTAGTAAAAATATCTTTTATTAACCCAGATAAGGCCAAGCGCCAAAATATAAATGATAGTGTATTTTGCCACTGTCCTTTTAAAAGCCAATCTAAAATATTTTATAAATACTTTAGTTGGGCTACTAATAAATAGATGGGGCAACCTGTACGGATTTAGAGCATTATAAAGTTGCAAACTGTTTAAGTACTATTCCGATGCGTTATTGTTTTGAAAGAAAAAACGGTGAAAATTAAACAACTGAAAGTTGAAATAAAATCATGGCACATTCAAGGTAAGTTTTTTAAAATAGTTTTTATGAAATTTCGCTTTTTTATGTATATTTGCATGTTTAGATGAATTACTTTTAGTATCAATTCACAATATGTTTTATCTAGGTTAGGGTTGAGGTTGTAAATGGCGGTTTCTGAAAGCGTCCTTTTAAAAGGACAGTGGCCAAATACGCTACTAAAACTTATTTCTGTTACAGTAATTTTTGGAAGCGACCATTATCACTCAATGAACTTTTAGAAGAGGCAGAAAACCTAGACATGGATGACAATTTAGTTCCTGACGAGATTATAATTTTTCCTCCAGAAAATAACGAGTTAACTGATGAGGACAGTGGGGAAGAAGATAATGTGTTACTACAAAATCTTCCTGGGTCTCAGCTTAGAACTAACGCGGAGGTAAGGCGACGTCAAACTGTTGAATCTTCGGACGAGTTTGACAGTGAAGATGAACTTCCTTTATCACATTTTGCAAAAATTCCAAAAATCGTTAAACTAAAGAAGCAATCCAATGAGTTCACATGGACAAAAAACGACATTGTTCCTGAATTATTGCCCTGGGAAGAAGTTTGTGGTCCAAAACAAAAGCGTTGCCCTGTAGATACATTCTTTTTGTTTTTCGACGATGAGGTTATAAACTTGTTTGTTACGAGTACCAACTTGTATGCTGCAACTCACAACCGTGATGGTGAAGTAACCATTGATGAAATGCGATGCTTCTTTGGAATTTTGCTACTAAGCGGATATAACTGTGTTTCAAGACGTGAAATGTACTGGGAGAATGCTTTTGATACGAAAAACAGTTTGGTATGTAATGCAATGTCCAGAAACCGATTTCGCTACATCATGCAAAACATTCACTGTTGTAATAACGCTAATCTAAATTCTGACGATCGATATGCTAAACTTCGCCCGTTAATTGATATTCTAAATAAAAAGTTTTTGGATCATGCTCCAAAAGAAGAGCAACACTGTGTTGACGAGTCAATGGTCCCTTATTATGGGAGACATCCAACAAAGCAGTTTATCCGTGGTAAACCTATTCGTTGGGGATATAAAATATGGACAGGCACTAATAGACTTGGCTACGTGGAATGGTTTGAGCCATATCAGGGTTCACAAACTAAGTTATCAGAAAAATATAAAGATCTTGGCATGGGACCTAATATAGTCTTACATTTCGCAGATGTTTTAGAGTCGTCGGGAAATAATATGCACTATCATATATTTTTTGATAATCTCTTTACGACTATATCATTACTTACTGAACTAAAATCTAGAGGAATAAAGGCAACCGGTACACTTCGCGAAAACCGCGTACCTAAAAATTGTCCATTGATACCATCAGATAATATAAAAAAACAACCCCGAGGTACTCTTGATTTTGCTACAACACAAAACAATGAAGTTGTCATATGTAAATGGAATGACAATAATGTTGTAAAGATAGCATCAAATAACGCAAATGTTTTACCAACTGCTCAAGTCAAGCGTTATTCCCGAAAAGAAAAAAAAATTATACATGTCGAACAACCAAATTTAATTAAATTGTATAATTCAAATATGGGAGGAGTTGATAGGGCCGACCAGAACATCAGCTTATATAGGGTCTCAATTCGGGGCAAAAAATGGTACTTTCCGCTAATAAGTCAGTTTGTGGATATAGCTGACCAGAACGCCTGGCGCCTGGACAAATCTAATGGTGGCAAATTAGATCACCTTGCTTTTAGAAGATGTGTTGCAGTGGGAATCCTAGAGTCGTTTGGAAAAATATCTGTCGGAAGATCTTCTAGAATTTCTAAAGACGCCCATTGTTTTTCTAGGTTCGATGGAAAAGACCAAAGACTTCTAATATATAAGGAGACAAAACATTTCATTCATGAAACGAGATTTGTTTACAATCAGACATAATTCTACAGTTTGAAATGAGTTAGAAGGAGATAGCTTTAAAAAATGGCAACACTGTAAGCTGCGCCTATATTTACAGCGTCGTCGCATGTGGTTTTTTTTAGGGTTATAAAAAATTAACTTATTTTAATCAAAATTTTTATTTATCTATGGATGCTGTCTTACAAAAAAAAACACGTGACCTTTTTGTAGAGTTCGAAGAAAGGCATTGTTTAATCACTTTATTTTTATAGTAATTTTAACTAAAAATGAATTGTACAAATTGTTCTAAAACATGTATTGTTATTTGTTGGTTACATAACTAAAAATGGTAAGGCATCGTTAACTTGTCGTTTATAACAAATAATATACAGGATGTCAAAATGTGGAATATTGCAAATATTTGAAAAAAATAATATATTTAGAACGATGAAACCGTTGTAGTTTCAAATCTTCAACTTCTGAGAGAGTGGATGAAGAGGACTGTGGCTCTACTATACTGTAAACAAAAGAATATAATGAAATTCAGGCTGCTACAAAGCATATCAAATATAAGTATCAGCTTTTTTCAATAATTTTAATATTTTTAGAGTAAAACAAAATATTTTGATACAAAAATTTAACATAAACAGCATGAAGAAGCTGTAAAACTATAAAGCAAAAGACAGAACATTATAGCTTTGATAAAAGTGTGTAGGTACCTATATCAGAGTACATATTTTCTTTATTCTACCGTGCCAATATAATATAGTGTGGTCGATTAAGTGTGCTAACTATACCGTACAAGTCTTATGATTAGATTTTGTATTTTTAAGCTAGTTTTAAGACAGGTGTTCTTGTGACTGGTTATTTCTTTAGGTTAAGTTTGACTTTTCGATGTCTATCAACAATCGCTACCATGCAGTCTTAAAAGTATATGCCAAAAATGGAAAATAACTACGTACACCACAGATCTGTAATATGTGACTTATGTGTGACTTCCACCATGACAAATTAGGTGTACGGTTTTTAATGTACAGAACTGTAGTTTATTTAAGGTGGGAAAAGTAACTTAATCATATCAGCTTTAAAAAATATCAATTTTGTGTAACTATGTATAAAAAAGCACATACCGGTTAATTTCTACCTCGGTTTCTGAGGCAGTTTCTGTAGTTTGTATGTATAAAATAGAGTCATTCTTACAAATTTAAAGGACCAGTATAATTTTGCTCTTCAGTGGCATCAGGCAGATTAGAACATTCTGGATTTTTAAACGAGTCTTCAAAATCAACATCTGATTCTACAGATCTAAAAGTTATGCATAAATATGTTATTTACAACAAACATCAATATAAGTTTTCTTAATAAACGTGTAAACGTAGTAAAGTGTTGTGTTGAGATATGCAACGCAGAAAAATGTTTTAAATTGTTGGTTTTACTAAAAAGTATTTTTTAGTTCCTGAAAAGAGTTCCCATTATATCCTATGTTGCATGCCCATGTGAAAAAATTGTAGAATATATTATTACTAATTATACAATAAGATCAGTACAATATTTTATTGCCACCCAATACTTTATCGCTTGTGTAGCAATAAAAACACATAATGGTCCAGTCCTGGGTTCAGTCTGAACTAAAAAATAAATAAATATAGATATGTGGGTACCTAGTAGGTAGATCTAATTTTAATAATTAGTAAAATTACAATAATCAACTGGCAATATGTTTATTGTTTTACCTAAAAGACGAACGCTGAATAAAAAAAAACTGGTTTAAATTGTGGATCAGCATTAGGTCTTATTTGTCTTTGACCAGTTAGTCGAGTGCATATAATATTGCTCGGCTTAAAATTATCTGAACCAATTTGTGCATATTTTATATCATGCTGATTCTCCAAATCCAAAATTGACATCCATCTTTGCCTACGTTCAGAGTTTACAGGAAAGCTACAACAATAATTTATTATTACATAGTTATAAATAAATTGATTAGTTATTAGTTGTATGTAGATATTCAAATTTTTAAAAAATTTTGAGGGCGAACAGTTAACCTGAGGCCCCTGAGGAAAAATCCAGATTTATTGTTTCTGCATTTTAAATAGGTGCAACAATAGTATATACGTACCGAGGTGAAAAGTGTTTCATTACTGTCGAGAGATGAAATACTTTCTCTGAACACAGCATAACGTAATGAAACTTTTCACTTAGGTTTGTATACTCTTTTATTGGCATTCATCAATTTTTGTGATAAAAATCAGATTAATTTAGTGTTGACAGGTTCTAATTAGAAAATTTCATGTGAAGCATGACGTTTTGACACCAACACATTTACTTTTTTTGACTGTTACCTACTTTCCAAACGGTTGAAAAGTGCTTATATAGGTACATTTCACCCATTGGCAGAAAGTGCTTTCTTTCTGACCGGTTGAAAAGTTAATTAGATAATTTGGATCTACAAATAGACATAAAAACAGAGGTAGTATGTTTTTAAAACATTTAGATATAAAAACAAATCCATGTAGTTTGCAATATATACTGAAAATATACAATTAGCTACTCCACTGCTTAAATTTAAAATAAAATATAACCTCACTTACCGCCGATATATTAATCCGGGGTTAGAATAATCCATTTTTTTACACACTACGCACTGGTGAACCATTATTGTGAGTTAATAAATAGCACTAAATTGTTATATTTTCACAAAAAGACACTATGTTACATAAAAAAATATTTATCACAATCAGCAGAGGAGCAACACTGCAACATTTCAAAATGAATGAACCGGCGTCACGATGGTCGCTACAAGGCCACTGGAGTAATAATGTGCGTAAAACGGTCCTACGGTGTTGTCACATGATTTCCGTAAAACAAACGGATAACACAATATTATTCGATGTAACTTGATAATAAATAATTTTACGAGTAGTACATTTTAAAAAACGCACACATATATTTAGTATGTTATTTTGACTTAAGGTACGCATCACAAATGAATCTAATATAATCAATATAACCTTTGTTTTCAAACACAGGCGGTAGATCTAGGTAAATCAGCGTAAATTTGTCATCATTGATTTATGTTAAAACGTTTTCTGATCGGGATCAAACGTAAACACTGGGGTCTCCTTGTATTAGAAGTCGTTGGAAAAGACCATCTTATAGTTTTTCAAGAGAAGCAAACTAGGTGCACATACTGCCACAACAAATGTAATTTCAATTGTGAAAAATGTTGTGTAGCTTTGCACCCTAAAGCATGTTTCAAGGTTTATCATACTAAAGAATAATATAAGATTTATTTAGATTTTTAAAACTTTAGGCACTTCATAATATTATCACTTAAAAGTTTTACTGAACTGTCACTTTAATTTTTAATATGTTAATTTTCCTTGAATAAAAAAAATATTTTAAATGTTTGGTCGCTTATTTGGCCAGTGTCCTTTTAAAAGAACACCTTTTTTTGTAAAAACTATAAACTTAGCATAAATTTTCATTATAAGTGCTTTGGTTGTAGAGGTAAAGGAAGTACTTTTTCCAACTTTCACACTTACTTGAAACAAAAAAATTGTTGGCAAAATACGGTATGTGGCTTTTAAAAATACAGTGGCAATATCTGGGTTAATAAAAAAAATATGATTTTGTGATTAATTGAGGTAATTTAATTAAAAAAGTATTAAATTTAAACCTTAAAAATTATCTGCCAGCTATTAAAACATTATTTTTATCATTGGTAGTCTACCTAGCTACCACAGTAACATTTTTCTGAACCACTTTTTTTAGGTGACGTATTTGCCATTTTATTTCATTTGTTATTAGATTCTTTACTTTTCTTTAGCCAAGTTAAATCTTTGTAGTGGCAGTAATGTTTTGAGCCAGTTAACTAGATAAGTATACTTAGTTTTAACGAATAAATAGAAAAATAATATGGCCAGCTAGTGTCCTTATTTTGTATATAATACTTTTAATCTAAAGGGATTTTGCACCAGACTATCACCAGTGATGTTTATTTTGAGAAAATAAAGGAAGGAAATCATAATAAAAATTAAAATGGTGTATAAGTTTTTACTTAAGGAAACCTACCAGTTGAGATAAGGTTTAATAAAACACAAAAATTAACGACAATGTTTTTATATGAAAACATTTATTTTTACAACCACGTAGAACCAAATAAGATTAGTTTTTATTTTTTATAAAGTTTGTTAACAATAACAGAAGATCAAGTTTATGGTTAAGGGGAAAATAAACACAAACAAACCTTAAATATAAGGGTACATCTACACAACACATATCACGGAACAGAAAATTATGTTTGCAGTTATGCACCTCGCACTTGCACTAAAAGTACACCATACCATCAGACATTAATCATACACGAACGGCAATAAAATGATATGTTTTGAATTACTCCATTTAACTATTAAACCACGCGGAGCAACGACAAATCATTGTTTTAAGTTAGTTCGTCTCTCCCTCTCTGTTTCTTTGTAGTAAGGGATAGACTATAATTATAGCGCTCGCTGAAAGTTACCTATTCAATTTCTCCACATATACAGTGTGTGTATAAAGTCTGGAAACGGCTTAATAACATCACAATTTACTGGCCGATTTAAACCAAATTTGGTACAGTTAAGTAAGAGGATCTAACGCACCGAATGACGATATTGGCGTTGTTGCCAGCTTTTTAGTTTGTCTGGAATTCGAACGAATTTTATATTTTTAAATATAACACCCAGTATATTTTTTCATTTGTAGTTTTTACATTAAATTTGTTACACTTTTGGTATAACATACTTTGTTCATAATATCAGTAGTTTTCGAAATAACGACGTGTTTTGAAAATATCAACAAATTGTATTTTATTTATTAATAAATAAAACACCAGTTCAGTTTTGATGTTAAGTCATAAAAGCTGTCATTTTTACATGCAAAAATGTCTTTAACTGAAAGTGAAAGAATTAAAATTCTTATGATGAGAGGATATGGCGATAGGGTCAGATCTTACGAAGAGGTTAAAAATCTATTTAATGACGCATTTCCAAACCGAAATCCAATTTCAAAAGCAACTGTTCTAAAAACTGTCCGACGGTTCGAAGAAACTGGAAATTGTAGAGATAGGCGACGATCAGGACGACCAGTAGTAGTAGATGAAGAGAAAAGTTTAGAAATTTTACAACATGTTGTTAAAACCCCTGTTTCTTCATTAAGAAAAATTTCTCAAGTAAGTGACGTCTGCTTCAAATCCGTCCACAATGTTTTAATAAAACATAAATATCACCCTTTCAAAATACATGTAGTTCAAGAGTTATCAGAAGATGATTATGAGCGAAGAATTGAATTTTGTGATATTATGATGTCCAGGTTTGACCAAAATAACCAGTTTTTCAAATTTATAGTATTTTCGGATGAAGCAATATTTATTAAATGGTAAAGTCGTTTTGGGCAAATGAAAATCCCCACTGGATGATAGAAGGTCATACACAACGCCCTGGAAAATTAAATGTGTGGGCTGGGCTTCTGGGTAACCACGAGATCGGTCCATTTTTTATTGATGGAAATTTGACATCACAACTTTACCTTGAGCTCTTGGAAACGCAAATAGTGCCTACTATACGAAATGTGATGGGTCCAAATTATGCAAGTACATTCTTCCAACAGGACGGAGCTCCTCCCCATTTTGGTCGAAACGTGCGCGAATTTTTGAACAACACTTTTCCGAATAGGTGGATCGGTAGAGGGGGTACAATCGAGTGGCCCCCTAGGTCCCCTGATTTGTCGCCTAACGACTATTTTTTTATGGGGACACTTGATGAACAGAGTTTATACCACAAAACATCAAGATTTGGCCGATTTGCAGCGTCGAATTATTTAACGAATTTGAATTAATAACGCCAGAAATGATTTACAACACAATTGAAAATTTTTATTTTCAATTAGCAAACTGTCAAGCTGTACAGGGAAAACAGTTTGAACATTTAATATAAAAAATATATTTTTTCTAAATTGTTCTAGTTATTTCGAAAACTACTGATATTATGAACAAAGTATGTTATACCAAAAGAACAGTTGCTTTTGAAATTGGATTTCGGTTTGGAAATGCGTCATTAAATAGATTTTTAACCTCTTCGTAAGATCTGACCCTATCGCCATATCCTCTCATCATAAGAATTTTAATTGTTTCACTTTCAGTTAAAGACATTTTTGCATGTAAAAATTACAGCTTTTATGACTTAACATCAAAACTGAACTGGTGTTTTATTTATTAATAAATAAAACACAATTTGTTGATATTTTCAAAACACGTCGTTATTTCGAAAACTACTGATATTATGAACAAAGTATGTTATACCAAAAGTGTAACAAATTTAATGTAAAAACTACAAATGAAAAAATATACTGGGTGTTATATTTAAAAATATAAAATTCGTTCGAATTCCAGACAAACTAAAAAGCTGGCAACAACGCCAATATCTTTATTCGGTGCGTTAGATCCTCTTACATAACTGTACCAAATTTGGTTTAAATCGGCCAGTAAATTGTGATGTTATTAAGCGGTTTCCAGACTTTATACACACACTGTATAAGCTTCCCTTGCAAACTTACCATAAAAAATTAGTATGTTAAATAATAATGCTATTAATGTTTGGATATACTTCTATATTTTAAATATATTATCATTTCCTACTTATAGGAGCATGCTGGAATCAATCCTTTATACACACTTCATAGTATTATAAAAAATATTCTCTATGTATTTCAAGCTAGATCTATTAGGTTATCACTAAGCCGCGCGAATCGGGTGCAAAACCAACCGTATTTACGACTCGTTTATAATTATTAAAGGTAAAGTTAAATTTAATATGCTACGATAGCTTAATCCCTCTAATTTTAACCAAAATAACGGATTATGGTTTTCCTTAATATTTTATGTATTTTAAGTATATTGGGATTTTATAAAATATAAAGAATTGCATGATGGAATAGTACGATACTTCACTTTCCATTTATACCATTTAATAAATAAACTTATTGAACCTATTGAATGTACAAAGTTATTTTTGTGTGAACGTTAACACAAATACCTGGTGGCTCAGAAGGAATACTCACCCCAATAACTTTTTTATTGTTTAAATTACAGAAATAAAATTTGATGGGCTTAATATGTAGTATTATTTTGCATATTACACTTTTAACATTTGCCACAAACATTTTTTTGTCATGTGGTTTTGCCAAGTTCTTATGAAATTAACAAAACATCACGTTTTTTTTTAGTAAATAATAACAACCAAAGGCATCTTTTACACTTCTAACATTTGCCAAATTTTTTGTTGTATCACTTGGCTAAATTATTCATATATGAAGGTAGCAAAACATCGCGTAAATTTTTCAAAATAACGACAAAATTTGTTTTCAAACAGCTATCTACCAACATTTGATGGTAAATTACTTTTTGACGAACACGTTGAATTTATCGTCAACGCTGCATCGAAAACGTTGGGCTGCATTATATTAAAATATAAACCAATATATAATATTTAACCAATAATTTACATATTTAACTCTTTTGTTCTAAGAAAACTAAACGTTGCTAATCTTGTTTGGAGCCCCAAGCAAAAAAGCTATCAGTGGAGTTTAAAGTATGGGAAAGAAAAAAAAAAACTAAAAGTCTTCCTCCACAAAATTTAATAGAATAAAAAATTATTCAAGGGTCTGTACATGTTTCGAACGTAGAAACGTTCATCATCAGGAGACCGAAAATATATGTAGTGCTGATGGTTTTAGCAGAAGAGAAAGTGGTGTAGAACCTTAATGGAGCTTGTATGGAATTAAAACTTGAAGTGTAGAAAGGACATAATATGAAAGAAATTGATGAAAATTAAACCATACTGAGTATATGAGAAGTCAGTAAAGAGGGTCTAAACTAACCCAAAAAAAAAATGGGGAAGAAGAAAAATTTTTCTAAAAAGGTGTCAAGGATTATTTAAAATTGTTTAAAAAAATTTGTTATCAAACATCTTTAGGTTTATATCGGTAAGACATTGTAAGCGTTAAAATCAATCAAAATAATAAAGGAATCGCCAGAGGTTAATTTCAAAACCACAAGATTTAACAAGAAGTTGCACATTTTATTAAAAAATTACTTAGAGGTTAAAGAAGGTTGTTCACGTCCACGTGCTGGGGCCAAAGTGTTGTTCACAATAAGTTTATCCAATAGCTTTTGGTAAAACAGAATTTTATTATACCTAACAACGATATTTCTTTATCTAAAATCATTTTCAATTAGCGTCCCTGACTAATCAAAGAAAATCCACCGATGTACTATTTTTATATAATCTGTTTAATAAGTTAGTATAAAGTCCAGATACCCTCGAACAAGGCTATAATAACGTCCCCCAGAGGTCTCTAAGGACAACTGAATTATTTGTCTTGGTCGTATAGGCACACTTATTTGGCTTAAAATTCTTCATTGTGTAGAATTATAGGAAATAGTAATGTGTTTATTAAAATTGATTTTTACTCAATGTCCCTGCGAATAGTAAAAAGCATTCTAAAAATGTATAAAAACTTATTTTTTTTGGACGATTGGTTTTATTGAATTGTTTTTTATAACTCGTCATTATCTAAAATGCGTAATATTAGTGAATGTAATAAGTTCTTTGTTATTTATAGGCACAATCAAACTGTTTTATTATAGTTTCTAATTTTATTATGTGGATACTCCACTGAGTATCTTTTTACCTATTTGCATCCCTGTTGACATGAAACAATAAATTAATAATGTTATTTGCTTTTGAGTAAATGGTAAAAATAGGTAGCAATAAAAGAAAAACGCAAAAGCCATAGAAGAAAATTAACTTAGTATTAGTTTTTAGTATTTTTAATTTTTTTAAATTAAGCGATTCACATGTTAAAAATGTTTAATTTGAAAAATCCCAGAAGATTTTTTTTCTGAATAAAACTCTGGCTCCTAAGGCTCTCTCATAAAAATATACTCCACCTTCTCTATCTAAAATAATAAGCCGCCAAAATGTCAATAGTTTGTAAACTTAGAAACAAAGAAATTCGTAAATTAAGTTTACACAAGTTTTAGACATTCAGAAATAGAAAGAACTTTCAGATTTCGAATAAAATTTACTTTAGAAACTTTAAAGCATATTTTAACTTACTAACTGTTGCAAACTTTTTAAATGTACGCTTTAGAAACCGGTGTAAATTTGACACCGCTAAAAAATAGTTTAACAATAAAACCAGTAAAACCAATGCAGTAAGAGTACGCTAAGCAAAATGATCTAAGACAACATGCAGGTTTGCTAAGACATAGTTTGTTTTGATAGATTATTTTTTATTAACCCATTGAAATAAATCGCTAGTGTAGCAAACCCATTTTAGTCTTATATTAATTGCAGATTTGCTAGAACAGTGTTTTTATTGGCAGTAATCAGTTCCGCATTAGCAGCACAGTCTTGTTGAATAATGAACTACACTGAGGAAAATAATTTGTAGCCATTACTAAAAATTTAGTTACCACAGCAAAATTTTTCATTAAAATAGGGGACAGCAAGGTGGATGACTTATAACAACTAAATCAAGTTTGCTGGAATAGATTAGTAGCTACAACTATGGGATTTAGTAGATAACGAACTTATGTTGTTGGGTTTACTAAATGGTCTTAGTTACAGTTACTAAAAAAACTAAGTTAGCACAGCTAATATACAGTGTGTGTATAAAGTCTGGAAACGGCTTAATAAAATCACAATTTACTGGCCGGTTTAAACCAAATTTGGTACAGTTGTGTAAGAGGATCTAACGCACCGAATGAAGATATTGGCGTTGTTGCCAGCTTTTTAGTTTGGAATTCGAACGAATTTTATATTTTTAAATATAACACCCAGTATATTTTTACATTTTTAAATTCCACATAAAATTATAATTATTTTTTATTAAATGCATTATTAGTCTATACTTCATAGTTTCCGAGATATTGACTCTCGAAAAGTGACATTTTTGAACATTGACAGCTTATAACTTTCTAACAGTACGTCTTAGAGCAAAACGGCTTACTTGTCCCAATCTTCAATTTTTATTATCTTCCCAAAATAATCAACTTCCAGTTAAACCGGAACAACTATATTTCCTGCTTTCGAGTTACATCCGGTTTAACCGGAAGTTGATTTTTTGGGAAGATAATAAAAATTGAAGATAGGGACATGTAAGCCGTTTTGCTCTAAGACGTACTGTTAGAAAGTTATAAGCTGTCAAAGTTCAAAAATGTCACTTTTCGAGAGTCAATATCTCGGAAACTATGAAGTACAGACTAATAATGCCTTTAATAAAAAATAATTATAATTTTATGTGGAATTTAAAAATGTAAAAATATACTGGGTGTTATGTTTAAAAATATAAAATTCGTTCGAATTCCAGACAAACTAAAAAGCTGGCAACAACGCCAATATCGTCATTCGGTGCGTTAGATTCTCTTACACAACTGTACCAAATTTGGTTTAAATCGGCCAGTAAATTGTGATGTTATTAAGCCGTTTCCAGGCTTTATACACACACTGTATATATTCGTTACAAGTAGGTGGTTTGTTAAAGCTATTATATCATTTAGTTGCAGGAACTAAGCGTAGATGTTAACGTTACTAATAAATTATATAATAGTAACTAAATTATGTAGTTAACCCAAATTGGGTGTTTAGTAAATACAAATAAAAATATTAGTTAAAAAGTAACCACAAAGTTGCCAGTTTCAAACAGAAACAATATTTAATTTAACTGCAATGTGATTTTTATAAAAAAACT
The DNA here is from genome assembly GCA_963969555.1 of Polydrusus pterygomalis. Lineage (NCBI taxonomy): Eukaryota > Metazoa > Arthropoda > Insecta > Coleoptera > Curculionidae > Polydrusus > Polydrusus pterygomalis. The sequence continues at coordinate 77,349,173 of OZ018377.1, forward strand.
TTAAGTACCAGTAAAGGTTCAGTTGAGCTGATGTTAAAAAGCCCTTTTATACGACCTAAGGAAACTGAAGGTGTGTGCAACAGTAGATACCAAATAAAACACTTTAACTTGGCTGTTTAACTAGTTGATCAAAATTTGTCTTTGTTTCTGGAAGTAACTTATTCAATATATCTACACGTCAGAATATTTAAATTCAACTATCCCACGATGCCACACACAGATTTATGGTTGTTAATATAAGATTAATTAAAAATATTTTAATCCATAAGTGATACATAAATCAGAGCCCAACTTTAAATTCTCGAGGGATGATTACAATAACTGATCTCACTCGTGAAGCCTTCTGTAATAGCTTGTAGATGAAATTTCATTTCAGATAGATTAAATTATTTTTAAAGCTTTCTAGTTGAGGTAGGTAATTACTTTCCTAAAGCAAAAAGTTTGTTTTCTCTTCAACTTAAAATACAAAAAATAATTTTTTCACTTTTTAAAGTTTTTATTAAATAAATAACATGGATAAATCCTATAACACAACACAACTTTACCTTCAAATGCATCTAGATGGGTTTGAAGCCCCCATTCTAACAATAAAAGTCTGTAATACGTCACTATAAACTATAATAAATAAATAACACTAATAGATACACACACCGCGGCAAGAAGCACCTGAAGCACGGAGACGAAATGATTGTTACTGCGTGGATGACCAATGATCGCGTGCGCGATCGGGTAAATTAACTAAATATTTAGTAATGGCTACCATATTTTTCGTTACGACAACTTAAGGCATTATTTAAAATATATTTTTTTTAGTTGTCGCAAGTATAACAAAATCTTACGCCCTTGTAAGTTATCTCAACAAAGGATGTATTTAGCGCAAGTCTACCAAATAAATTTTCGGCGTACAGCCTACTAAATCGATTAGTAATTGTAAGTGGAGGGCAAAAAATATATTTGTTAGTCCCTGTAAATAGCTTTGCGGTATTATGGTAACTAAGTCTGCGGACATTTTTAGTAGCTACAACTAAAAAAAAATCAACTAAGTAATTTAGTTGGCGGCTTTTTCTCAGTGTACTTTTAATACAGCAATTTTATTAAGAAGGTTTATTCTCAATGCGACGCATTTTGTTCACAGTAAAGCGCTTTCTCTACAATTAAGAAAGCAGAACAGCGTCCCCAAAAATGAATTATATCCATTAGAACCTATAATCCACAAGACGTTGGTGGGGGTTCGTAGCGATCGGCAATCGCCGATGTGTTGTGTTATTAGTTTTAACGTATTTGTTGCGCAGGTTGCATCATTGTTTGGAATCTTCTAGCTGCCCTTTTTGAATTTGAATTCTATTGAACGTACCAATACCTATTTCAATTAGTTTATTTATTTACTTTGTATATGTTTTTTAAAACTTTGTATGTCAGATAAAGCAATAGAAGATTGTAATTTCGCACAACCCATCATTAGTATGGGACTTTATAATCTATGGACGAATTTTATGATCTCAGTAAACCATGTTGCATAGTAGATAATCATTTGCAATGTTAAACGACAAGAACACAATCACACTAGAAGCTATTTAAATTTTTTTAGAACTACAGTACTGATTCTAAGTGGTAAGTATATGCTTTATTAACTGTAGCAAGCAAATATTATTATAATTAATATCAAGTTTCATTACAACTGCCAGTTGGAACTAATACAGTATATAAAACCAGATTACACCCCCAATAGAACTTGATAATTACTGTAAGTATCCAGAGCCATAATGGCTATAAACCATTCTATGGTACATTAACTCCTATTTCTTATTGGCTAAATTACCGTGATATTATCACTACACAACAGTCTAGCAATTTTCGTTTTGACTTACAGTAAGAAAGCGCGTTGCTGTCATTATATATAGTATTAAACAGTTGTATAAAGAATATATGAATTCTTATAAGGAACAGAAGGTTTTTTCTCAATGAAGAAAAAATAACGATTTATAGCTTAAAAGTTCTGACTACATCAAAATATCATTAAAACCTTTATTTGTGCGTATTAATATCTTTACAATAGAGCAAAATTCTCATAAGTCATGATTTCTAACTTTTACAGGAGAGCAAAACAAAAGTGCGAAGGTGTTATAACTTTTAAACTGTTAGCCATATCGATCCAAATATTTCAGTAGAGTAAAGAGCACATATTGCTATTACTTGCCTAAAAAAAATTCAACCACAATTTTGCCTACTTCTTAAAATAATTAATTAACTTAGAGTTAATACTATTTGCCTGTAAAGATTAACTCAATATTAAATACGGCTGCTAAGCTTGGACATAATACAGCATGGTTCATTCAAAAATTGTGACTTAATATTGTAAAACTGCTTATGGGATTATATGGCTCGGTGGTATTTTTTAAGAAAATTTAAGAAGTTAAGTAAAATTATAGTTGCCTGACCCCGAAATATCTTTTTAACTGGTATTTAGTCCAATAATAATACTTTTTCCAATATGCCTTTTATTAAATGATGGAAACTACAAGGTATTGAAAATAAAAATACAAAACAAACGGAGGAAAAAACATTACAAATTCGTAAAACAAACATTATTGTAATTAGGTCAGTAATAAAAAAACAAGAACTAATAATAATTCACCTAACGGGTTTCTAATCATCTTCTATAAATAATCTTTGGTATATCTACATGATTTCATTAATTTCTAGCTCTGTGTGCAAAATTGTGTATTGTGTAAAACTAGTATTTAAAAATCAATTACAGAAACTATTTAAAAACTTTGTGTTAAATTAAATATTACCTGTTAAATTAACAACACTTTTATCTATTATATTGTTTTCAGTGATTGAGGGGTTAGTGGTTGAAGGTATTTCCGCTTGATTTCCACAAATGCTGGATTTTTTTTTTCAGAATACTCCTGAGCTTATGAAAGTATTTTTTTTTGCTCTATCAGAGCCACCGTTTTTAAAAGATTATAACAACACGCAAACACAGCCTTACTTTATTTCCCTGGTATCAACTGAGAATACGAATGCACTGATGACTGAATGGACACGCAAAATTCAAAGCACTGTATTAAGTCCTTTATTATGACGGACTTAATGTTAATAGTAGATATATGCAAGGCCAGACAGAATTATGGAACTTAATACTTTAGGAAGCGGGTTAATGTACTTAATGTATTAGAGTCATACAATATTAATGTCCCAAGGTATCATTTGGCTGAAAACAAAATATGGATTTAACATAATTTTTGGTCTCTATTTCGGAAATTAAACCAGTTAGGACTTCGTACTATTTACCATTGAAAAGAGCAGAAAATTTTGATGAGGGAAAATGAAAACGTACTTTTTTTTGATAAAAGTGAACTGAATACATTCTGATGAGGGTGCTGATATCTAAGTGTCCTATTATACATATAAAATTGTAAAATTTAACTGACTGATAGACTGACTAATTCATTCATATCTGTTGAAATTTCGTCCACTACTTTATTGTTAAATAAAGGTAGATCAAAACTTAAACATTAACAAACTGGTTACAATACTTACAGGTTTAAAAAGAAATTAGTCCACTGGATAGCCAAGACACAACATTACAGGTCAAACGGCACTAATTTAAAATAAAACAAAACAAACTATAAATAGTAATACCAAAAGACACTGGTAGCTCGTAAACAACATTTTTACAAATAAAAAGTAAACCTTTAAACTGAAATATGGCTGTGCACCATCATGCATAAACCACAATTGGTTTCTTAGTTCAAGTGATACCTCTTTTAAAAGCAGCGAGAGTTCCTCTTTTAAAAATTGACAAAAATAGTGCAGATTTAACTAGATTTTTTAAACATTTTGTTTCTTCGATAATACTTGGTTTGTATCGACCGTTATTTTCACAAATAACTAAAAAACGATGACAGATACGATAAAAATGTAAATAATCAAAAATAACGAAAAAAGAATGGGGAGCCAAATTATGATATCCGTATTTATACAGGGTATTCCAAAAAAAAGTACAGAATGAGGAGTGGAATTGTTGGTAACGTACAAAAATATAACACCCTGTATACTGCATTCGACAATTTTGAAGTTCTCTTTTAGATATTCCAAAAACTAATAAATGTACCGAATTGGAAATAATTATCTAAATTGTAAGTAAAACAAAAGAAACGACAAAAAAATTAAATCGTTGAGACCTTAAGTGTATATCAAAAATGGCAATAGCAATCGGCATGACTTCAGTTCGGGTTTGTTCCGAATTTAATAAGCCAATACTTAAAACCTATCTTATGACAAAGTGCATTTTATGTTTTTACAGTGCTATAATATATTTTTTAAATTTTATGTTATAAAGCGAGGTATCATATCCTGTAATATTGTGTTGAAGACATAAGAATCGGTATATCATATAAAGAAAAGTTGTAGCTTGTAAATAGAATGTCAATTCACAATAAACTGGGGCTATTTACAGCAAATTGCCTATTTAAGGTTCCAAAACATTGTCTATAGTCAAATGCTTACCCGAACCCCAATACGCGTCGGTGTCGTTCGGATAACGGCAGTTGCGTGCGGACAAGTGTCCCTTTCCGCACTTGCTAGAATAATAACTATTTTGTTTATTGTTCAGAAAAAAACGTTTATCCAACGAAAATTTATTAAGAGGTAATAGTAAAAGAAATTAGGCTAATATATAAAATCGCATACTTCATTTCATATCATTATTTGCATACATTTTTTACTAGCTCGGTAGGCTTTGGCCGAAAAGATTACGACAGGGATATACGCCATTACCAAATTTTATCAATTATTACTTAATTCGGGCCAAACCTGACAAAATCAATGATAAAAACTATCTCTATCTCTAAAAAATATAATCATCGAAAAGACATATCTAGCCGGTTAAGCCAGTTATAACACTTATTACTTTATTAAAGCTTTATATATATAACAAATAAAACACCTTGTACCAATCCAAATAAAAGTTTAAAATGGATACCGTCTGGAAGCAGTCGCCTGATAATTAATAAGGGTACTTTTAATGAGATGCGTTTTTTTAATTAATAGGTTTTAAGTATCTACCATGGACTCTTTAAAGGCAAATTTTGACAGCTATTTGACGCATTGTGAACACGAAAAAGTTTTTATTTTGTAATTGATTTAAAAAATAAAAAACAGAGAACAAAGAAAATATTGGACGTAATTAGATTTGAATTAGTTTTAGTCACGCTGCCATTATTTTTCTTTTTTAAACGAATACAAACATACCATATAAAGAATATCCCAAATTATTAACTTATTTTAGATTTTATCCTATAACTTTTTTCCTTCTGGTTTTTGGAAACTCGTATATAGCAGGCAATTTACCCCCATAGAGTAGTTTACTGAAGACGATAAATACAAGTGGTAGAATTTCAATCTTTGCCACTAAAAAAATTTTAATTCATCTACAAACGCTACAGGCGGAATTGACACGTACCCCAAAAAAATTTCGTTGCTGATAAACGTTGCTTACTTCACACATATAATTTCTTGTTTTTTTACATTGGGGATTGCGGGTGTTTTATAATTATGGAGTTTTAGTTTTTTTGTAGTTGAGTAAATTGTGTTTGTGCCTTTAGTGACTCGAATACAATTACTAGTAAAGACCATTGTATGCTTTTATTATGCCGAAATAAGGGTAAAATACCAGGTATTTCGTATTTTCAGTTAATATGGAGTAGTGATAGTTCTTCAATTTAAACACATCTAACTAGCCTTAGGCCAAACAAACAAGATGTTGACGCCCGGACCTGTCCATTTTCCCCTTTCGTTAAATGATAATTTCGCAATGCGCATGCCTATTTCTGTGTGGTTTTGTTTACAAGGCCATAAATTTGCCTTTTTCCTGACTATTGTTTGCTGATCTAAAGGTAAATGTCTATCTTAAAATGGGATATTGCTATTTCTCACTTTATTAACGCCGGCAATGTCGCGAGTCTTTTTTAAACGAACTTAAAAATGAATGAGAGTAGACAAACTACCCTATAAAGAATATCCCAAATTATAAATTAAATTTTCAAAAAATTTTCGCCTCATACTGTAACGTAATTCCTGTGGCAGGGAGTGTGCAATATAGGAAAAGGTAGCGATAATGATTTTAAAGGTGCCTGTAAAGCACTCGCCTTGAAGTTATTTTTGATTGAACGGAGAAATTTTATATGGAATAAATTTAATAACTTATTGATTCATAAGTTGCAAATTAACTTTTTACCGAGTAAAGCAAATTTTTCCCTCTGTGGATACATTTTAAAGGAATCGAATATTTTTCTATATGTATGGCTAAATTTTTATACATAATTTATATTTATGTTTTATATCATGATGTATATAATTGTGACAACATGAACGTGCTGAAAAATACAAAAATATACAGTGTATCCACAGCACTATGTAACTTTGTGAAAAAAATAATAATTTTATTATTAAATTCTCAGAAAAAAAAATCCTAATGAATTAATGCTTGTCTTAAAACTGTAAAATACAATTTTAAAGATTTCATGTACTGCTTGTAGTAAGGGATCAAATGCAATTTTTTTACAACCAAGAGTAATAAAGTACCTTATTTTTTATGGATAGAGCAAAGTTTATTAACAAAAACTTTTTGTAAATTAAAAACTTAGTTTAATTAATTTTTCGCGATTTTTATTAAAGCAAAAAGTCACTGGTGAAATTTTTATTAATACGATATTAGTAAGTTTTTAATATGAGAAATAATATGTTATTTACTTATGAATTGATTTCACGGCCTATTTTTTTAAATGCAAAGGTACTTATTGAATTTATATTTTTAGAGTAAGTAGGTATTTAAACTTGTGCTTTTGCGATTGTACGTACAGTTGGCTAGTCACATGCCTTGCCGCCCTACAGAGTTGGGCATGCGCACAATTCTCTTGTTATTTGGTTTTCCTGGTTTAGCGACATCCTCAAAATACACCCCAGAACCGGTGCGGCGCCATTTTTGTTGTGGTGTTTTACGTTTTGTCTGTGAATTTCTTGATATTGTGTGACGTTAGTTGATAGGCACTCCAACCGAATTTTCTCAAAAACTATAACTTTTTCGTAAATTAAATCATTAATAAAAATGTATGAAATAACACGTAGAATTAATAAATGTATTCAAATATAGGGTGTCCCTTTAAAAAAAAATGTAGCTTTATGAGACCCTACTTTTTGGGCGCACCCTGTATAATTTAAAATATTTTTAAAATGTGCCAGATATCCAACCATACCTTCATACAAAATATTATTATCAACAAATTTTATCTTTAACCCATTTAGTCCTACTGTACTTTATAAAGGCCAGGAAATATACTTAATTAAAATAAATAGTTGCGCTACTCAATTTGAGATTTTACTAGTAGACACTTAAAGAACATGTTTGTGTTTATTGAAAAACACGCGTTTTATTATTCCCGCTCACGGTTTTAGTGTCTTGGTTAGCTTTTGTAAATCGATTGTTAAATGACATTTACAATGGACTATTGGAGGTAAGATTTCAATATTTTTTTCGTAAGTTTATACTGAGATATTGATCACTTTCTAAAGACTATAAGTTAAGATATTGCTGATAATTTATTAAAAGTTTTTGTTTCATATTTAACAAATATACGCTTATCGAAAATTAAGCGTCCTTTTAAAAGGCCGTCAGGACAAAGCATTATTATTAAGTGTTTTTATTTATTTTCTTCTTATTATAGCAAAAGGCCCCTACGTTAGCAGAACTCATTGAGGAGTTAGAAAATGACGATGCAGTAGACGTCCCTAATAATATAACCATTTTCCCACCGGAACTGATAAGAATCGTTGTTCTCCCGCTATTTTATTTAAATTGTTCTTTGATACTGATGTTATAGATCAGATTCTTTATTACACAAACTTATATGCACAACAAAGCCTGGCAAGTTTACGAGGGATGAACTCTAATGCTTTATTGGTGTAATACTTCTTAGTGGCTACTTACTGGCTACTCATCTGTCTCGAGAAGAAAAATGTACTGGCAGAATTCGGATGACACCCATAACAAACTTGTTTCTGCAGCAATATCCAGAGATAGGGTTCAGTTTATATAATGAATAATCATTTCAATCACTTCAATGATAATAGTCAACTAAATAAAAATGATAAGTTTTCAAAAATGAGACCATTGCTGTGGTACTAAGGCAGAACCCGATATGTCAAAATACTTGATTTTTCAGAAAACGAATTTTAAAGTTCGCGATATCGCCAAAATTAAGATTTCATTTACAGTAACTTGGCAAGTCCAGTAAAATATTTTACAATAAACATCCTTTTCGCTTGTAGCATTTCAAGTTAAAAAATTTCCGGATAACGAAGATATTTAGATTAGTTGGACATATCGTGTTTTTCCCTCTTTAGTTTCACCAATAAAATTGACATGTCGCGTGGTAAAACCAATTCCGACAAGTTGAAACTGTGGCATAAACCGATATGTCAGACATACCGCGATATACAAAAAATGTTTGGCGGTGCGGGACGACACCACAACCCGATATGTCTAGCATATTGGGTTTTGCCAGCGACCAATTTTCATTTATGAAACATATCGGGATCTTATTTTATTAACCCACATTGTATAGGAGTAACAGAACCATATCGGGTTTGCCATCATATTCGTCACCACTAACTGCATATATTGGCTTTGAAAACGGAAAATGGATATTTCTTGACATAGGGGAGAGCCACCAACAGTGGCCATGGCAGGTACAGTGGCCGCCAGTGAATATTCTCTTACAAAACGTATACCGCTTGCTCCCTCTCTTATATCCGTGCTTAAGTATGTTTCCAGCACGTGGCGCGCCGAATACTTTCAGTTAAATGGCCGGCTTTGTCATAATAAGTGCGACATTGAAATTCGGTGTGGAAAGTTTTTTTTATTAGAGTGACTTTTCGTTTTAATCATTCAAAGCTGGTAAGTGTTTCAGTCACTTTATTGCATGCTTCTTAAAGATGTGCTATTGCAGTACGAAGTTCAGCGGTAAAAGGCTAAAGAATCTGCATTGTTTTGCTGTTAGGTTAGGTTTTATTTTTTCTGTTCCCTTTCTTACAGTGGCGACCTTAACGGAGGGTACATTGGCCATTACTCTCATATATTATAAAGGGGTGGCCACTGTTCCTTACATTATTTAAATAAAAAATTTTGCATTTATATGATACATGTTTCTTTTGTTCTTCGATGTGTATACTTAGAAATTTCCTAATTAAAGGATTTTAAATGAAGTCTTATTACTTATTACCAACTTAAAAACAGTCTTTAGTATGCTTTTCAGAGAAACCACTGTACCACTATGTGGTTCGGTACAGTGGCCATAGTGGTATGTTTTTAAAAAAATATTGAGGAAAAGATCCTATACTTTTTAAAATTAAATAGAGTCATATTTGTATAGCCCTATCGTATATGTAGTCAAAAATAATGGAAAAAGCATAAATTTCTTAAACGTTTTTGAAATACGTGGAAATATAAAAAAGGATGGCCACTGTTGGTGGCTCTCCCCTATCGGGTTCTGTGGAATATGCCCCCATAGAAGAACACCACAGTGTTGATGAGACCATGATACCCTATTTTGGGCTTCATGGTTGTAAGCAGTTTATCTGGGGGACGTCAATCCGTTGGGGCTACAAGTTCTAGGTGGGTGCTACAGGGCTTGGGTACCTATATTATAAATTTCGACCCATACCAAGGATCGAGTTCAACCACACCTGAAGGATATGCCGAATTAGGTTTAGGATCTGCTGTTGTTCTAAATTATGCAGACGTACTTAAAGCATTGCCATTTGCGCCTTTTCACCTATTTTTTGACAATTATTTTACATCTTTATTCCTGATGATATATAGGACTACGGTACGAGGGAAAAAATGGTATTTCCCATTATGGACACACTGCGTAGATATAAGCACTTAAAATGCATGGCATTTACAAAAACTGAATTGAGGTATTTAGGACCAGTTATCATTTAAAAAGTCTATTGCCCTGGAGCTATTAGAAACATACAAACGTACCACAAAGAGGGGACCGTCAAAAACACCTAAAACTTAGCATAAGTATTCCCGTTACGATGGCAGAAACCATTTAGTATTTTATTGCGATAACCAACGTAGATGCGCACATTGCCACAAAAGAGCTAATTTAATTTGTGATAAGTGCCAGGTCACTCCTTATCCCAAAAATTATTTTTTCAATTATCATATCATATAGTTTAGTGTTTGTTACATTTTCAGATAAAATTTATTTTTAAACAGAAAAACCCTATATTGTCCTACCGGCCTTTTAAAAGTACAGCGAATTCTAGCTACCATAAGAAAAAATAATTTTTTTTTACATTTTCTTGGGATAATCTAAATCTAATCATTTTAAGCTACATTTGATAAAAAAAAAATGTTTTCAAAAAAAAAATAGTTTCCGGACCTAATGGGTTAAGGCATAAAACTATTCCACGCAATCGTTGCCTCACCCGGTACATGTTTACCTGGTTTGTGACGCTTACGAAGACTTAAAAAAAAATTACAAATTAGTGAGTTAAGTGAGTTTAATATTAAATTGTCTCGCAAGTATTTCATACTTTTTAGTCAATTGACTCTATAACCCCGTCGACAGTTTTTATACCTCGAATTTATTAGGGATGTTTGAACAAAATGCGTATAAGAGATCCGTTTCTTGTCTCTCCGTTATAAATTTAATTTTCAAGGAAACCCAACATGTAGAAAATTGAGTTATTTTCGCCATAGTGGTCTTGTTTGAATTTTGACCCAAACTTCTTTACTTTGAAAAACAGGTCAGTTAGTGTGTAGGACCGAGTTAGGATTTTATCTGAATTTGCTCTATACGACCTATTGACTTTAGAAGGACCTTATTTGCTATTGTATATTATTTGTACGTTATATCCTACTCTATTTATTCAATGTATTTAGTAATGTTAGGAATACTTTTTATAATTTTTCTTAAACTACAATAATTAATTAACAAAAAAATTAATTAAAAAAAAATCCCTAATTTTTCATTTATTCTCCTTACTTTTCTGCCCAGTAACCATTGACTCTTCAGTATGCTGAAGTCTTGATTGTCGGTCTTTTGACTATTCAATTTTACACCTCTCGTACACCATTAAAAGCTCCTTTACGGCTCAATCCCACTACTATTTTCTCTATTGCTAAAAACATCAGCATTTTGACTTTCACTTTGTTTTCCTGATGATGAGTGTTTCTGCACTCGAAATATGTCGATGTGCTTCTAGGTTCGCCTCGTCATTTGAATAAAAATGGTGGAGAAAGACTTTGTGCTTTTCTTTTTTTCTATAATAATTAACAAAAGATAACACAGGCCTGCATGAAATTTGTGATTAGTACGCCATTTTTGTTTGTTGAGCTCAGTTTTTATATGGAAATAACTATTTAAAATACAATTGGTCTCTATCACCTACAGATTTTTTTTTGCAAAAAAAAAGAAAAAATATAAAAAAACTTATAATAGGCATTTTAATATATTTTAAAATGAATGTAGTACTTCAAATTCTAAATGATTGATGAATAAAAAATTATTTTCTGTAGTGCTACAAACCTTCCGACTGGAGACTTTTTATCGACTTCAAAAAGGAGCTTTAAAGCTGTTCTTTTACATAATGATAATGTTTTTGCTTCTGTTTCGGTCGGCCATACAGTTAAGTTAAAGAAAAATTATGAAAATTTAGAGGAATTACTTTTAAGAATACAATATGAAAATCACAACTGGGAAGTGTGTGAAGATCTAAAAATGTTAGGTCTTCTCTTATGTGAGCAGTCTGGATTTACTTAATTTCCATGTTTCCTGTGCGAGTGGGCTAGCAGGAATCGAGAACAGCATTGGATAAAAAGAGACTTATCACAAACACCTGGAAACAAAAATGTAATTCGCGAAAGTCTTATTGACCCTCAAAAAGTTTTACTTCCACAACTTCAAATAAAACTTGGAAGTATGAAACAATTTGTTAAGGCATTAAACAAAGAAGGAAATTGTTTTAAATATTTGTGTAAAACATTTCCGGCTCTGTCAGAGGCAAAATTAAAGGAGGGAATTTTTGTAGGGCCGCAGATTAGCAGCTTGATGAAAGATACAGAATTTGAAAAGGTAATGGAAGATAAGGAAAAACATGCATGGAATGCTTTTAAAGAAGTTGAACATAAATTACTACTATGTTGAGATCGTTAAAAATATGCTGGAAAATTTCAGGAATTTCAGAATATGAGAATAAGAATTCACTTTTTACATTCCCATTTGGAATAATTCCCGGAAAATCTTGGGGACGTGGGTGAAGAGCAAGGTGAAAAATTTCATCAATATATTAAAGAGATGGAAAAAAGATACCAGGGTTGCTAGGACACAAAAATGATGGCCGATTTCTGTTGGACATTGAGAGGAGATCATCCTTTAGCTGAAACAGAAAAGCAACCAAAAGAAGCTTTTCTGAAAAAGAAAGCGTTTTTTGAAAAAGCGTAACGAATAAATAACCATTTATAATAGTTTATATGTGTATATTTTTTATATTTTTGTATTTTTTTCCTTAATATATTCAAAAACTAGCTTAGAAATGAAATAAATCGTGTTTTTTCTATATTTTTGGATTTTACCGGTTTGAAAAATAACGTTACCTGATATAAAAAAACTGAAAGCAGATTGGAAATCAGCGCTACCAAATAACCAAAAAACAGTTAAAATTTTTAAATCAACTTTCAAAGTGTTAAAAAATGCAGGCCTGTGTAATTATTGTGTCCGCAAAAACAATTAAAATGAATAGTGGCATATTGGATAAGGTGTTTGTGTCTTTTAAATTGGAATACAAAGGTATCCAACACGACGGCCGTTTTTGTCCTTATTAGGACTCTATGGGCAGCCCTAACCCAAAGCACTTCATATAAAACTTCCATCGGTCATCAATACAACGTAACGCCATCCTTGCAGAATCCGCACCAATACAAAAGGCAGTTTCACAGGTAATAAATCGAAAGATTTATTTTTAATCGAAGGATTGAATATTAATAATAATAATATTCTTTATTGTTTAACAGTACAGGTTTCAATTAGAAGACAATTTGACATAGAAAACATTGGTTTAAAATAGTTATTTTTGTATCTAGGGTGCGAAATACTACTTTGGTGATCGAGAACAATGATTTTTTGACGAGGCGCAGCCAAGTCAAAAAATTGTTCGAGATGACCAAAGCATTTCGTACACAAGTTGCAAACAATAAAATCAAATTAAAACCATAAAACGATATTTTGTATTATAATAGATCTGGACCTGAGTATTAAAAGGGCCAATCTCCATTTTTTTCGTTTTTGAGTTATTAACACCAGATGTTAGGCCAAAATCGATATACACAAGAAAGGCCAATCTCCTACTACTAAGGATACGCGAGTTATTGTTTGCGGTCAAGGGCCTATTTCCAAACAAATTTTATTTTAAAACGGCCAATCTCCAAGTAGTTTGGAGATTGGCCCTTCTTTAATTTATTTTAAAAGGGCCAATCTCCAAATAGTTTGGAGATTGGCCCTTCTTTAGTTGTTTTACTCTAACGCATCCATGGAGATTGGCCCTTACACTGTACACTGAGAAAAAAATTTATTAGATCTAGGTGAAAATACACTTACTTTAACTAAAAAGTTCACTACATATAGTGACTAGTGAAGGGTTTACTTGGCCTAAGTAAATGGAAAATGCTGAAATAGTTTACCTAGAACTAGTAAACACAAGTAAACAGGTGTGCTTAGAAATTCGTTATCTGATCTAAACGAACTGTTTACTTGGAATAATTTATTAAATTATGTACCTCTAACCAATAAACCATTTATTTAAAATAGACAAATTGTTTAGTTAGAATTAGTGAAAGGGATAAGGATAAGGGATACCCTTAAAAGCAAAAGTATGATCTTTTAAATTCCAATTTATTAACGAATACTCCATATTAGAACACTCCATAATATTATAGTACACCGCGATGTCCAATACGGCAACACAAATATCACAGCAACAGAGCACCAAACAATAATCCGACCGACTTCACCTAGGACGAAAAGAAAATGATAAACCGTATTGCGTGCGACGCCACGAGTTTCGAGTTTCATCCTGCCGAAGTGAAGCGGGAGCGGCTGAAAGCGAACCGAACGTTGACGAAAGGCCAAACAAGTGAACTGGACACTTTATTTAAGCAACCAAGTTTACTTAGGAGAATATTTTGGTTTACTTATTTAAAGTAAACTTTTTTACATGTCTTAATTTATCCAAAACAAGTGAACACGAGTTGAAATTAGGTGAACAGTTTACTTAAAAATTATATGTTTACTAAAAACAAATAAACATTGTTTACTAATTTATTAGATCCAACTAAACCGATTGTAGCTAATTTGTTTTACTTGCTTTAAATAAACTAAATTTCTATAATAAATGAAATATTAGCCGGTGTAAGTAAACTTTTCCCAGCTACCACAGTTTACTTGGAGCTATTTTCTCAGTGTATAATAAACATAACCTAAAAATATTTAACTTGGTTTGTGTCGACTCGCTGTTCGTGTATAATTATTTTATAATGTTTTCTAAAAGAACACTAATATTTCTTAGTAGTTCTACTCTTTAAACATTTGAAATTTTGTGAGGTTTAGATAAAAAGCAGGTCCAATCTCCAAACGTCAATTAAATAAAAAGGACCAATCTCCATCAAACTTATTAACTGATAATAAAATCTAAGTTATAACATATATTTAAGAATCCTATGATCCTTATTGTTATGTTTTTATAAAACTTTTAATAATAAACGGTTACAAACTGAAAAGATATGCAAAAATGCAAAAATCAAATCTTTGGACATGAATATCTCCAAACTAAGAAAATGGAGATTGGCCCTTTTAATACTCAGGTCCAGAGATATATTTAACGCAAATTAATTTTAAAAACATAGTAGTCGAATCTGTCCCAGATATCACTACGGAAACCAATATGTTTGACAACAAACGTTTTTCACTTTCATTATGGAAATTGTGAGTGCTAAATATTGCTAGTTTTTGAAGTAAAATACCTAATACACTAATGGAGAGTCTCGAAAGTGAAGATGACCTATCCTGTACCCCACCAGAAATATCAGATGCAGCCATACTTGTTATAATGAATCTTCTACCGGAAAAATCCAGACGACAGTATGAAAGGCAGTATGAACAATTTAAAACGTGGTTTTTTACATAATACGTAAAAAAAGTCTCCGAAAATAGTTTACTGGTATATCTTGCGGGAAGATCGAAAGAAGTCAAATCGTTCACATTATGGTCAATATATTCCATGTTAAAGTCAACACTTAATGTCAAGGAAAACATGAATATAAGAAAGTTTCCAAAATTGGTCCCGTTTCTAAAAAAAACTTTCAGTTGGACATCAAGCCAAGAAGTCTATGGTTTTAACGTGGGAGCAAATTAATCATTTACCTTAACATTTATTTATTACTGAAGGTAATTACCTTATTTTTAAATTTTCCATTGGGAATAGTTTATTGTTTTAGATTGTTTTGATTATGGGTATCTCGGGTGATGTCGCCGGGAGGAGTTAACAAAAACGAGTTTTGATGATATCGAGGACAAAGACTCAATTTTAATAGTAAAAGTTCCCGATACAAAAACAAACGTGCAGCGCGTGTTTACAGTTTCAAAACTGGAACTTTACAGAAAATATGCAGCTCTTCGTCCAGACTATACATCGTCACGGCGATTTTTTCGAAAATATTGAAACAATAGATGCTTTAACCATGTTGTTGGAATTAATTTAATTGGAAAAATGCCATCCCTAGTAGCAAAATATCTCAGAATAGCGAATCCTGAATCATAATATCGGTCACTGTCACTGCTTTCGGAGGAGGTCTGCAATACTTCTTGCTAACGCAGAAGGTGACATGACTACTTTAAAGAGCCATGGAGGATGGAAATCTTCAACCATGGCCGAAGGATATGTGGAGGACTCAATAAATAATAAAATTAATATTTCAAATAAAATTCTTGATAGCGAAACTTTAAATGTAGATCCAGTTTCATCTAGTTCGAAAGCGAATAATAATAATGTAATTTCAACCTTCCGAGCAGCAGATTCCTCAGGAATAAATATTACATCTTGTAGTGGTTGCACAATTAACGTTAATATTGTAAATAATAATAAACCATACTGTTTTTTGTACAAATATTTCAGAAATTCTACGTTTAATTTATTTATTTGATAAAATAATAAATATTTTTTAACTGGATTTTTGTTTAATTCTTTTGTACTAACTTAATAGAAAATGAATTGGGTAAATTTTTCGGCAAATGTCAATAAGATTTTCAAAACAGGCCGTAATTAAATTCATAGTAGGTATATGATGCGCAAAATATTTTGCATCCCAATGCGCAAAATATTTGGCACATGCGGGGTCATGTTAACGTAAAAAATATAATGATTGTCATTATATCGCAACATTACCATTTTTTGACGGTTGTAGAAAAAGATTAATAAATCATTCTAAAATAAAAAATGGTAAAATTACCAATTAATTATCCTTATGAACTACCACATACAGTGTCACCAGTAAAGTCCGCATCATATGGGATTTTTTTTTATTTATAACTTTATTCAAAATTTGACTTTGACATCAAGTTCTGCTTCGATCGAGATGAAAATTAAGCAAAAAATAGTAGTCACGTGATTCGCATTATCTGTCAAAATTTAATTTTTTCCAAAAAATAATTCAAAAGTGGGGTTATTTCTGAAAATATCGAAAAAAGTTATTAGAAAAAGTTTTTTTAAATGCAGTTTCTAGCCCACGTGCAAAATTTCAGCTGCATAAGATAATTCATCATCATCATCAACCTACATAAAATTTCTTAGTTTTGACAATGCTTTATTTCAGATACATTTTCTTTAAAGTAGCGCTATATTAAATGTGTGTTTTTCTACAAAATCAAAATTGGGCTATTAAAATTTGGTCGCATGTGATGCAAAGTTTATTTATTTTTGACCATGTATAGGGTAACTGCATAAAATAAGTATTTTTAAAAACGTAGTTTGTGTCTGAAAGTAATACACCTTAATAATAAGACAAAAAAGAACACAGTGTCATCAGTAAAGTGTTTATTAAGTGAAAAATAAATTTTACTTTAACTTAACGTAAAGTTTATTTATATTTAACGATTTTATTTAGACCCATTTACTTTATTTTTTATTTTTTTACTTTCAGACACAAACTACGTTTACAAAAATACTAATTTTATGCAGTTACCTTATACGGGGTCAAAAATAAATAAACTTTGCATCACATGAGAGCCAAATTTTAATAGCCCAATTTTGATTTTGTAGAAAAACACACATTTAATATAGCGCTACTTTAAAGACAATGTATCTGAAATAAAGCATTGTCAAAACTAAGAAATTTTATGTAGGTTGCGTTGAGTCTTATTTTGCAAAAGTGGTGCAATTTACAAAATATAGGTAAAAAATCAAAATTATCTTATGCAGCTGAAATTTTGCATGTGGGCTAGAAACTGCATTTAAAAAAACTTTTTCTTATAACTTTTTTCGATATTTTCAGAAATAACCCCACTTTTGAATTATTTTTTGGAAAAAATTAAAATTTGACAGATAATGCGAATCACGTGACTACTATTTTTTTGCTTAGTTTTCATCTCGATCGAAGCAGAACTTCATGCCAAAGTCAAATTTTGAATAAAGCTATTAATAAAAAAAAATCCCATTTGATGCGGACTTTACTGGTGACACTGTATATAAATAGTACCCAAATTAATTCAGCAATTTACCGTTTTTGTAAGAGTATGAGTTTTATTGTATTTGTAAACAGGCCAAATACATCAATGTTATTGCAAGCAATATTAAAAATTAACATCAATTGGATATAATGATGTTTTTATTAAAAACTAAAGACGGGAGAGGACATGACAATACGTAAACATGAAAGTTTATACACTAACAGGATAGTAGCATAGGGCAATCAATGAATGACCTGCATACTCTAAACAAAAACGACATGAACTAATATTATCTTCGATGGTATCTAAAATCTTAACAAAAGAGCAATTAATTCAGCGCCTCTAGGGGGATATGTGCCATTTTCGTTAAATGAAAGGTATTTTACAAACTTTCTTTGGACGTTTTCTAATAGATTATTGTATTTGTAGAAGATAAGATGCAATAAAATAACGCCATATTCTAGTTTGGATCGCACGAAACTATAACAAAGCATTATCAATGTTTGAGTATTAGTAAAATCAACCGAATTCCTAACAATATATACAAGGATCTTCATTGCACTGCTGTAAGTATTACTGACGTGAAAAGTAAAGGACAGTTTTGCGTCGAAAACCCACCAAGGTCTGTTAAAGTGTCACACTGCTGAATAACTGTGTTATCAAGGCTATAATTGAAGCGAAAAAAGTAAACCTTATTTATTAATGTCATTGAGAAGCATTTGCTTACATACAGCTAGGGGCAATTCCCCAATGGCCCCAGTTACATACATCCTGTATACTGCGGACATGCCAACAACACCGTTCATACAGCCGTACATATTCGCTGACGATACAGCGATGACGTGCACTCATAAAAATGTACCACTTATCCAAAGATGTTTACAAAATCAGCTTAACACTCTTGTTGACTATTTTCAAAAATGGAAAATAAAAGTAAACGCTGATAAAACACAAGCCATTCTCATTTCCAACAAGAGAATTAACAACATAAACATCGATAACCTCGAACTTGACAATACCATAATACCGTGGAGTGACACCCTAAAATACCTTGGCGTCACCCTTGACTGAAAGCTCACATGGGCCCCCCATTTTGACAAAAAAATCAACCGTGGAAAGCAAGCTTTCGGCCACCTATACCCACTACTGTCTAAAAAAAGCAAACTGTCGCTAAAAAACAAGACACTACTATACAAACAAATAGTGCGCCTCGCCGTGCTATATGCAAGTATAGCATGGGGGCAAGCTCCTAAAACTCGCAGGCATCGTCTTCAAGTTTTTCAAAATAAAATTCTCAGAGCAATCACCAATGCCCCCCACTACATCAGGGGAGCGGCGATACACCGCGACCTTAAAGTAGAAACCATCAGAGAATTTTTAAACAAAAGACATACTGAGTTCTTTAGGAAAAAGCAGTTTCACCCAAATCAGCTAATCCAAAATTCATTCCCCATAAATCCCGCCCCAAACTTGCTCAAAATACGTCACAGGAGCATAAATGCTCCTATTACCTAAATATGACACAAAAAAACATCAAAAAACTTCAAGCTTAGCTTAAATGTACGACAAGTTGTTTGATTTCTAAATCAACAACTAAAATTGGCCAAACGTAAAAAACTTGGTCAATTTTTTAAAACCAAAAATTTTTGGAAAAATTGAAATCTAGTTTTTTCTTAGAAAATATTATTTTTTAATCTCCAAAATACAAATCAAAAAACATCACTAATGTCCATCCTAGGGCCCATTTGTCTTATTCATTTCAGATACAATAGGTGTGTAAAAGTGTCGAAAGACACTAACACAAGAAAACCAAGAAAGAAACAGCAGCAGCAGCTAGGGGCAAGTTGTTAATTTTGCTCCAATTCTCCAAAACGCTTAGGTTCCTCTACAATAACAGACAATCAATGAAATTACTAATTATTCTGAATAGTTTCAAGTCGTCTGTAAAAAGCAGTACATTTCTAAATATATTACTTATTATTGATAGGACTCTAGGTAAGTTGTTGGTTAAAACCTAATTGAGATAGTTGAACTAATTAATTTTTAAATTTTAATCAATCACTATAATTTTTCTTTCGCGAACTCATAACTTCTCAATTTGGAATAAAGGAAAAGTGCAGAGTCATGTATGCTATGTGGGATGTTTCGTTCGATGGACATGGAGTCGAGAGAAGACAACTCTATACCAAAGTCTTGCTTCGCTCATCCATGTTTTTAAATCCGCTAAAATCCGTTAACTGAACATTTTTGTCTTATTATAAAATAACTAGTGATAGTGAAAACTATTCGATAGAACTACAAGGGAACATTGAGCCCTTTCTGCTTCTATGGCTTAGTTCAGATAAGAATTCGGATTCGTGTTTTTGTGATTTATATAATACTAGCGTGTACCCGGCATGCGTTGCAACCCGCTGGTATAAATACAAACCCGAAAAAACCCGATATATTAGTATCCGGCAAGCCACTTTCCGAAATTGCTCCCGTGCGAAGCCGGGGCGGGTCGCTAGTTATACACAAAAACCTTCCTCTTGAATCACTATTAAAAAAAACCGCTTCAAAATCCGTGGCGTAGTTTTAAAGATTTAAGCACACAGACAGCGACAGCGACTTTGTTTTATATAATATGTTAAGAAGAAGATAACCTATTAAATAGATATTACATTAGACATAAGTATATATTTATAGCAGTGTACACACAAGCCACTATGGCATATTGTATACTCAAATTATTGATGACTCGATGACTGGTAAAATAAGATAGATGTATCTTTAAACCATGTCAAGTTTTATAAATTGAATTGAATAATGAGTTTTTCGTTATCTTTCCTTTATCGCTATTTAAATCAAAATTTTCTAATTTACAGCCCGGAAAGAGATATGTATAGGATAATGATAAAGAAAGTTCTAAAGCAATAAATAGGGGTTTTGAAAATAAAATAAAATACAGGGTGTTCCTTAGAAATGTCGAAGTTGCTACTAATTTTTGGTAGTAGTGGCAAACTTCATTATCAAAAATATTTCAGATAAATATATGCCCGTTTATGTAAATGGCCAAATTTTCAGATCGTTTCGTTAGTTGGTTCGGCATATACGTCCAACGTACCATTACTGTGAAACACCCTGTATAGTAGTTTAATTCCTTTTAATAATGATTTATTTTAAGTAAAAGAAAATTAATATCTTTTTACTTCCCTAGCACTAGTAAAGGTAATTCCTCATACTGAAAACAACTATGTTGTTTTAGAAAAAATATATCAAAATACATAATAGACTTCTGGCAACGCATTATTATTATTATAAGGAGCTTATATCAGCGCCTTTTACGCAAATAAATGTCATCTGCTTAAGAACTTGGACGTTCTGAACATTTTTTTCCGAAAACCTACGTGTCCTTAGAGCCTTAAATTTTCCGGTAGATCATGTTACGGAATCGTATTAATTCCGAGTCCGCTGTAAGATGGCGTGGTCCATAAAATATGGCCGCTAAGGAAATATAATAATTTAACTCAGCAAGAGCAAATAGATGGTTAAAATGACTCCCAGGGACGCTGGCATTGTTGAAATTAGAATTAGACGCATCTACAATTATTGTACTAGTTTTATGACCCTTTTCAATCTCATGTCGAATCATTTCACCCTCACTTTCACTACTGATTTCCATTTGTTTGGATTCGAAAAGCGCAAGAAGACGCACCAATGTTACATGCCAAGCGTTGTAATAATGAAATAAGTTCATGTTATTGTCAAAGCTGCCTACATAGATACCCAAAATCGTCCCGAAAGTAAAGAAATCGTTTCAAAAGTGAAAAAAATCGTTTCGAAAATAGCTACTTTCGATATCATTTGTGTTAAGTGGTACTTTCGATTTAATAAATCATACCGTAATAGCTATTTATACAATAAGTGGCGAAATGAGTGTCTTTTAGGCACGCGACGTGAAATTGTCCAACGATGCAAAGCCGAGTTGGACAACACGTCAAAGTGATTAAAAGACATTGTTTCGTAACGAATTGTATACAATATTTTTTCTACTGAGGTTTTATAATAAAAAACTTAATTTTACTAACATTTCATTACCTATGTTTCATTGACACTTGCCAAAAAATATTAAATTATACCTAGTCTGTGGTTACGTTTTAATTGTAAATAATTACCTGCGTTACTTTTAAGCACGTTGCTCCTGGTAACGTGCTTAAAAGTATTTTAAGCACGCTGCGCTTAAAAGGAGGTTATTAAAAAACCATAATCACAATCGAAAAGAGGTTATTATAAAACGTCAGTAGAAAAATGTTATTTTCGAGACGTCTGCAGAAAAAATTAGTTTTGCGCTTTTTTTTTTAAATCAATTCTAACGTCGTTGTCAGTACCTTTCATAATTCACGTTTTTTGCAAACATGCAAAACGTTTTCATGATAATAAATACTTAAATTATTTAGAAAATTACATAAATTTATTTTCAACCAATTAGAAGGCTCCTTTTTGTTTACGTTGCTTATAGCAACGGGAGATTATCGCAATAATTTTGTTAGTTCCTATTAACTTAATGAAATTAATAAGTAATAATTTTTCTGTCAAAAATGAAGTGCTTTCTTTATATCTATTGGCAAAAGTCACTCAGAATAAAATCAAAATACATTTTGTTTCTAGTTTATAATTTTTATTGATACTAACCAATTTGCTTTACATATCGAACACCGGGGCTAAAAAAGACACATCAAAAAATTAACTAAACTTATCGAAAATATGTTTTTTTAAGTTTCATTTGAAACTATGTGGACATGTAATTTCAGATGGTATGGTTGAAAACGAACTATGTTTTTAATGTTTTTGAAATTTTAGTAATAAAGCTTAGTTACTAAGACGTAAAATCAACTTCTATTGTAAAAATACAGTGCGTCATAATAAAGTAAACTTATCGGAAATATGTTTTTTATTTGAATTTAATCCAATAAAGACATTGGATTTCAGATAACAAATTTGTTATTGTTTCTCACATTTTAGTACCTAATAAAAATGAGTTACTAACGGCTAAAACGAACTTCATTTCTAAAACTCTAATTAGTTACAATTACCCAAAGTCGCCGAAAATATGTTTTTGTAGCATTTTAGCAAAAAAGTTTCAATAAGAAAAAACTCCAATTTATGAAATTTTCTTACCGAATTTCCCACGCAGCAGAATTAATTCCCGATCATTTTTTTCTCGGTTTCACTCATGTTTTTGTTGATAGAAAATTTTCCTGGTCTTCGATTCGGGATAATTTTCTATCAACAAAAACATTCGTGACCTTAAAAAAAAATTATCGGTAATAATTCTGCTGCTAGGGAGATTATAAGTAATAGTTAACGTAAAATAGAAAGTTTCTAATGTGACGCGACTGCACTGAAGCAACCTTGACTGGAATCTTCTTGTTTGGTGTTTCTGGGTAATTTGGTTTACCGGTAATTCCCCGAATGGGTGGACACACTCGTTAAGGTAAAAACACATGAATCTCACCTCACGTGAGTTCACGTCCTATCACGCCAGAAATAAAATGCATGGGTTTCAAGCTAAATCACATTATTATTATTTCACGGGAAGTCATATCATTCATTTTATAAAAACAAGCTATGGGGTGCTTCGCTAATCGTAACCAGAAAATATGGAAACAACAATAGTTCATCTTCATCTTCAGAGTTTAAAGAAGATTTAGAAATAGCCTGTGCAGTGTACATGACAGTAATTTAAAAAGAAGGGAGAAAAGTGAGTTTCACACTTTATTTCAAGAGTTATTGCAAGGTGGTGAAGATCGTGTTAAGATGTAGGTACTGTCGTTAAAACTTCCTCCATTTTTCTTAACTCACGCTTCATGAAATTGATGTTTAAACAGAAAATCTGAGCGAGCGAAGACCCGCAAAATCATGTGCTTTCACGTGAACACACCGTATGACAATAGTGTGTCTCTTGTTAATCTGTACCTATGGAAAAACGGGTCTCATCAAATTTACTGCTCATGTGTCTTCACGTGAACTCACGTGAGATGATAGTAATGTGTTTCCACCTTTACAGTCATAAATCGTTAATGTAAAATGGTGTATGTTCAGGCGACGTTTATATTTTTATTTTAAATATAGGTACTATATATTTTTATTTCGTTTTTGTAATAATTTTCTGTTAGGACGTTTTTTATTTTATAAATTTTTTTGTAGTTTAATTTTTTTTAACACAAATGTTATTAGTTTTACAGCTACGCATTTCAAACAAATAAACGTTAAAAATATGTTACTTCATGACGAAAAATACACTTTATTACTTTATTATATATAGTTACTAATTATAGATTTAAAAAAATTAAAAAATACTTGTGTAACATAATTTTGTGATAAATTCGATAATTTTGTCTACATTAATCCATAATTTCATATTCAACACATGGCAACACTGATTTTGTCTGCCAACTTTTGCGAGATTTTTCGATAAATTTAATTTATTTTTGTCAGAAGTAATTTAGCGATTTCATGGGTTTTTGCCGACATTAATATTTTGATTTTTTTACGTAATCCGGAGACACTGGAATCGCTGATTTAAGGGGTTAAAAATAAAAGTGGTATTTGTTTCTTAAATTTGTTGTTTTTCATTGTGTTGTGTATGGAACATAGCAGTAGCAGTTGGGTTGAAACTGCGCTTGAAGGAGTCCTGGGAAGGCTGGCGCTGGCCTAACATTAAAGCGATAAAAGTTATTCTGGAGCAACTTTTTCTAAATATGGTAATTTTGTTAAAAATTATCGAAACCAAGCCGGTCGCAGCAGCGACGGCCTTAGCGTCAATTGAATGACGAGGGCAGGCGAACCGCACATCTGTCGCCTGTCAACGAAGATGGTCTAAATGCGTATGTCACAAAGGAAGGAGCATTGACCGCGTTTGTGGTTTAATATCGAGGAAAAAACAACAATTTTTAAAAACCCAATTTCGTCTATGGTTTGTTACGCGGAGAGTCGATCGATATCCCCAAGGGTAGCGGATGCTTAGGGAAGGATTTCGAACCAACTCCAGCTCGAATTGAGCTCCACGGACGCTCCGCTGACGAGCGAAAAAACTCACTGCCACCATCTAAATTGTCTGGCCAGCCGACTGACGGCTGCGCGGGTTGTCGTATTGAACAGTTTTGGAATGACGAAATAACCCGGGGGACGGTACTATCCCAGCAAACATGTTAAGTTAAATTTACCTTTATTCGACCTCTAAACAGGTCGAAAATTTTGCATAACCAATTATATATAGGGATAATTTACCTACATTTGTTTTCCTATTGCCCAATGTGGGGAAAGAAACTAAAGTAAATTGAAAGTCGACAATAGGTTGATAGGGTTTTTTTGCCCAATAACGTAAATCGAGGTGAAATAAATATAGACCTATTTTACCTCTAAATGTGGAAAGTAATACCAACCTTTTGACCTAAATAGGAGCAATAAGACACTATACAAAAACGCAACAGAGAAAACAATATACTTATCTGGCGTTAGAAAAGAAAAGGCAATAACTTATGCCAACAAGATAAGTAATAAATTATAACATGGAGTTTGACCTAAGCAAATATTTTGGAATGGCCGCTTTTTAAATGTAATAATAAAGCGATGTACCTACTTATTACATTATTAAGTTTTATCATTTTGACCGAAATTTTGATGCGAAAGAAAGTCGTTTGTGAATACTGGTGATGATACTTCGTGAAACAAAACGCGCCCTTAAAATATGCAATTTTTCTATGTATTATTGGAATAATTTTAAATATTTTTACTCTTAACCTAAAAACAGAAGTGTCTTTATATGTACCTATAGTTTTAAAAACACTTCCGTTGACGAAAGATATCGTAGTCTAATGGATTTTTCCACTCAACTCATTTAGTTCTTAAAATTTTAAATATTGTTTTTTTATAGTTGTCGATAAACAAACTAATTACTAAATATGGCCGTTTTTATATTTTTGACCTTAAAGTTATTTTTCCCTTCGTTATTAACTTTGAGAACATGTCTTCCTGGTCCGAGGTTAAATTGGAAATATTTATCGAATCTAAAGTTAAATCGTCCCTAAATAAGACATTTCCAGTAATAAGTCAAAGTTAAATAAAGGGCAATTTGTAGGATCCGCGCTAACCAATACAGGAAACTATCTATTCGTTTAAAATTTCGAGTAGGTACTGTAATATCGTCCGGACTAGTGTGGACCATTGCAGTCTTTGTCTAACATGAACCTGATTCGTTGTTATTGTCTCTTTCTAATAATATTTTGAACGTTAAACGATTTGATTCCGTTCTAACTTTACAGTTGGCAACGCGGATTTTAGGTTGGCTTCGGCACCTTTTCTTGACAATGACAACTGAGACATCCCCATAAAGGCAATTTTTTGGAGTTTTTCACGATATACAGGGTGGCCCTTTAGTGTGGCAAAGTACAATAGCTCCGTTACTATTTCAAATACATTAAAAATAATAATACAAAAGTTGAAGGGCAGTAAGTGACGTATAACGTAAAATTATTTTTAACTCTATAGGGTGGCTCAAAAAAGCGGAACAATAAAAAATGTACTTTTTTCAAATGGAACACCCTGTATATTTTTTAATTTTTAAATTCCACATAAAATTATAATTATTTTTTATTAAATACATTATTAGTCTATACTTTATAGTTTCTGAGATATTGACTCTCGAAAAGTGACATTTTTGAACTTTGACAGCTTCTAACTTTCTAACAGTACGTCTTAGAGCAAAACGGCTTTCCTGCCCCTATCTTCAATTTTTATTATCTTCCCAAAAAAATCAACTTCCGGTTAAACCGGAACAACTATATTTCCTGCTTTCGAGTAACATCCGGTTTAACCGGAAGTTATTTTTTTTGGGAATATAATAAAAATT
The DNA here is from genome assembly GCA_963969555.1 of Polydrusus pterygomalis. Taxonomy (NCBI): domain Eukaryota; kingdom Metazoa; phylum Arthropoda; class Insecta; order Coleoptera; family Curculionidae; genus Polydrusus; species Polydrusus pterygomalis. The sequence goes on from OZ018377.1 coordinate 77,375,858, forward strand.
AAAGATAGGGACATGTAAGCCGTTTTGCTCTAAGACGTGCTGTTAGAAAGTTAGAAGCTGTCAAAGTTCAAAAATGTTACTTTTCAAGAGTCAATATCTCGGAAACTATAAAGTATACTCTAATAATGTATTTAATAAAAAATAATTATAATTTTATGTGGAATTTAAAAATGTAAAAATATACAGGGTGTTCCATTTGAAAAAAGTACATTTTTTATTGTTCCGCTTTTTTGAGCCACCCTATAGAGTTAAAAATAATTTTACGTTATAAGTCACTTACTGCCCTTCAACTTTTGTATTAATATTTTTAATGTATTTGAAATAGTAACGGAGCTATTGGACTTTGCCACACTAAAGGGCCACCCTGTACCTACATCGTGGAATTTTTGTAGTGTTAATTAAAGCCTGTATTGTGTAGTATGTCTATATGCTTTTATTTTCCTATTCGAATTTTGTTTTGGCATTGCCAATGTTAACACTATATAAGCACTTTATTTTTAAAAAGAAAATACAGACGGAACTAAAAAGTGAAAACAAACAAAATATGTCGTTAAGGAAAAATGTAACTTGACGGTAATTTTAATATGTAATCTACGACCTCAATCAGGACAACTTTTTCAACAGGTCAATTATCCAAGCAATTTTATCCTTTAAGGTTAATCAGAAAGTTAAGAAGTAGCTCAATTTTTAACCACAAAACGTTTATAACTTTGGGAATAATTATAAGACAAAATTAACCAAAATATTACTTGTTTCTATAACTTCATGGTCAGTAACTTATTAGGACTTTTTTTTAGGTAGTAATTAGGTAATATTTTACCTAGCGTGATAGCTAAAAAATCCTTAATTATGAAGACATTTATTAAGTTACAATAATGTAAATTATGATTTAATCATATGCCCTATTAGGATTAATTATTTTTAATGTCTCAAAGAGGTAATTTATTTGTAATTTTTAACTAGGTAAATTAAACTAAAAGTTGATTTCCCTATATCAAATTATTTAAGTTGTAGATATCCAAATTTTGACTAAGGTTTTGGAGTTCGAACCTTTTGTGACTTTTAAGAAAACATTTAAGGCAAAAATAAGTAAATATTTGCCAATTTAGGATTATTTTCCTTTCGTTCTGGTCTATGTTACTTCATATGTTAGTTGGGATACCCTTTGACCATGGACGATCGGGTGAAATTACCCAACACTCGTATTTAAGCTATAAATAATGGGGCCCGAAAAGTTCATAGTAGAAAACGTCGTCTTACTACAAGAAGAAGCTTTGGATCTTAGGTATGCTGCCAACGTGTAGCCTTTATAACTATAAACTGAGCCCCCAAGTGGCACTGCCTTAAGTAGTGAAAACAAGACCGACCCTGAGCATAAGAGAAACTGATCCTGAGGTTAAAATAAGGGGGATTTTAAGCCAAAGGGATTTCCTATTATTTCAAATGTTACTTGAAAAAACTGATTTACAAACTCACAAACACCAACTGTTTTCAAAGTTGAGCACAGTTTAATAGAAATATCGTCATGTATAAAATTAAAAACTTTATTGGAAAATAATGGCAAGGCTTTAGAGCCAGTTCAATTTAATTCATGTCTTACTAATCAAAACACACAGCCAAGAATGAACCCATCTCATTTTAATTCTGATATTAATAATTTAACCTTTAAAAATCGAAGACAAACTACATTTTTTTAAATACTACAACCCATATTAATGAGTCAAAATGTCCTTCTTATTCGTCCTTTCATCCCTTATATGCTATTTTTTTCATCAAAAACCCCCCAAGTGAAAAATATCTTGCGTTGAGTAAAACAACATTCGTGTTGATTAGCTAATTTCACCTCACCCGCTTCGAAAATGCGGTTCTACGTTCCGATGCCGAATTGTAAGGCTTCACATCATACTTAATTGCAGTTTAAAAAAACTGACAATAGTTCTTCAAATAATTCTTTAAGTGCTGAAGGTTCAACCTCTACAGATCTCCGTTGAACAGCCAACGATCATACTTACTAATGTAAAATGTTAAATAATAACTTTTCTCTAACACTATGTCAAGCGATGAAGCTTTTGCTGAAAGTATACTCCCAGAAATTAGAATTTTTGCCCAAAAAAATTATGAATTGGAGTATAATAGGTTTATGGATCGGCGTTTCGAAAAAACTATTTCTTCATTCTCGGAAAATATTGTATTGGCTCATTTTACATATTTCTTCGAAAAATTTAACTAATTCACACTCTAAAAAATATATTCTATACTAGGAGCTGTTATAAACATTAAACATTATTTTAATCTAGCCAGCCATGCAAAATTATGATCATTTTTGAAGAGGAAATCGGAGGGCTTTCAGGCTAAAAAGACCCAAATTCTCACAGCACAGCAGATTAGCCGGTTTATAAAGCAGGCTCCAGATGAGACTTATCTTGGAACAAAGGTAAATAATTTATCATATGACTATATTTTAATGTACAATTTATCTGTACACCAGAAATGCATGAAATGAATTTCCTATGTTTAATATTATAATCGCTAAAGATATACCTATTATAATCCACTTTAATAATTTCTACAAATCTTAGATACCTATAATATACAGGGTGTCCCGTAAGTATATGGCATACTCTCGGGAGCGTATAGGAGAGGTCAAAATAACTCAACTTTGTCATATAAAAAAACCTAAAGTTCCCCTTAACGGAAGGGCCCCAAAGAGGTACCCAGCAACTTACCTTTTCGGCTCTAACGTTTGAACCGACACGTATAATTTAATGAAATTTTAGTATTTTATGTAAGTCATAGAGACTCATAAAACCGTGCTACACTAGATGTTTTACATCGTTAGGGAAGTCAGGAACGGACTTGCTTCCACACTCGTTGGGCCAAAATTTTGACAGGTATTATTTTACAGCTAAAAACTGATTGTTTTAATACTTTAGTTATTTTTATTTAAAAAAGGTACTCTACATTTGTCCCGATGGAATTAGCGGTTCTCGAGAACATTTTTTTTTTATCACGTTAATAAAATTATAAATCATACAACTACAATTTATAACACTACTCGTTTTTATATCGTTGACAATGTGTACATGACAACGGTTTTCAAAATTGTCTGATTGAGTTAGTACAGAAGACTAAGTAATGGAGAATTATTCCCATAGCGAATATGCTGACATGCATCTAATTTATGAACAAGCATTCGGTAATTGTATGGAGGCGAGAAGAATATAATTTTAATACATTTCCTAATCGGCGTTTACTGCACCGAAGAACTTTTGATCCATTTTAGGAAGTTTTTTGCCGCGTAAATGTGGAGAAGGGACTCCAAAAAGAGTAAGGAATTAGAGACAAAATTCTGGATAAGATTGCTGAAAATCCCTCTAATAGTGTAAGAAAGCTGTCGGTCCAAGTCCATGCATCAAAGTGGGTTGGTTATTCATGAGACCCTTCAAGAACAACTGCTACACACTTATCACGTTCAAAAGGTGCATGCCATGTCTCCAGCTGCTTGACTCAATTACGCAAATTGGTTTTTGGGAAAATTTAGACAGAATACAAATTTTACGAGTATGGTTTTGTTCACGGATGAAGCCGGTTTTACCCGAGACGGAGTAATAAATGCCATAATTTACATATCTGGCATAAAGAAAATCCCCATGTAATAGTACAGATAGAGCACCAGCAAAGGTTAACGTGTGGTCGGGGATTATTGGGAATCACCTCATTGGACCATTCTTTCACGAAAATACATTAAATGGTGCCATGTATTTGCAATTCTTGCAACAAAACTTAAATGGTTTGGTAGAAAATGTGCCCCTACAAATTAGAAACCAGATGTGGTTTATACACGACCGTGCACCGACCCATTTTAGCATTTTAGTTCGTCAACATTTATCAAATACTTTCGGTTATCGATGGATAGGTCAAGGTGGGCCTAATTTATGGCCACCAAGGTCGCCCGACATGACTCCATTGGACTTTTTTTGTCGGGAAATATAAAGAGGCTAGTATATTCGATGCCAGTTGACACAAGAAAATACCTGATGGAAAGAATAACATACCATTGCAACGAAATTGGAGATATCCCTGGAATGTTCTTTAGAGTACAACAAGAAAATGTATAGAGGTACAATAAGAAGCAAAGGTTTTACATTTTTAACATTCTTACGTTTAAGTGATTTTCGAATGTCAAAAAGTTCAGTTTTAAGTGCTTTTCAGAATTTAACTTTTACCTGTTTCTCTTAAGCTACGATCGACCCTTTCAAAAGTTTATCGATGCGGTAATCGCCGATTTAGAAATATATCAGAATAAATTCTTCTTGCCTCCACACTATTACCGAGTGCTTGTCCATAAGTTAGATGCATGTTAGCATTAATGAGATGTAATAATTTATTTAATTATTTTAGTGCGTAGTGTTAAACTTAAAGTTATTTGATTAGTTATTGTGTTCAAATAGCTTATGTTAATAAACTTCATTAGTAAATAAATTTCGAATCAATGCTTAAACGTGATATACAAAAACCTTATTTTATTCGAGAACCGCTAATTCCATCCAGTATTCCCGCGTTTAAAAAATATTTAGCTATGTAAAATCACACCTGTCAAAATGTTGGCCCAACGAGTGTGGTGGAAAGTCCGTTCCTGACTTCCCTGACGACGTAAAACATCTAATGTAGCACGGTTTTATGAGTCTCTATGGCCTACACAAAATACTAAAATTTCATTAAATTATACGTGTCGGTTCAAAAGTTAGAGCCGAAAAGGTAAGTCGCTGGGTACCTCTTTCGGGCCCTGTATTTTCGTTAAGGGGCACTTTAGGTTTTTTTATATGACAAAGTTGAGTTATTTTGGCCTCCCCTATACGCTCTCGGGAGTATGCCATATACTTACTGGACACCCAGTATACTTAACTCCATTGTTCTACTCTTTAGGCTGTTGTTATACTCGTTGAAATCATTGGATCTTGCAGAAAAAATTAAATGTAAGTACCTGATGCAATTACAATATGTAGAAGACTTAGGAAAAGCAAATATTCGATAGTCCAAAACAAAAGTACCTAGAAAGTTAACAATAACTTTAATAATCACAATAAAACTCATGGTCAATTATTAGTTTTAAAATATTTTTCTTCTAAAACTAAATTGAGATTTTATACGACCAACTATTTAGGGAATGACAATTATAAAATTTTAAGATTCTTTGGGAAAGCTAGCCATAAAATTTTTGCTTTTATTTTTCCGCAATAGATAGAAACTTGTGCTTGGAATAAATTCAACTACTGCCGGTGAAAACTAGGAGTATATTTTATATTAATAAAACGACCAGATAAGCTTACTGTTTTGTTTTTCTTTTATGGAATAAATGTACAATTTGCTGATCTTCCTTATATTCTCACATAGATTTTAATGTCAATTTCATTGGAAATAAAGCTGAACGATGAATAAAATAAATGTTTTTAAATCGGTAATACTTTTGGTTATAAAGGAGATAAAGATTTAAGTAAAGATTAAAAATTTTAACTGCACCTGTAGTAGAAGGGGAGTTTAATCGAGATTAAGAAACTTTGGTTGTTGCTTTATAGTTATCTCTTAACTAAATGTAATTCAAATACCTATAATTTTTTTGATGAAGCTCTGTATACTTTTGATTTCTGTATATAGGTACGTCATAACAAATTGTTGGAAAAAAAGTGCTCTATCTTTGTTCCCTAGGTATATATTGTCATTCGAAAAAATTGAGTTCTCTGGGAAAAAGCTTTTTTAAAAATTTTAAAAGTGTGTAAAAAATGTAAAACACACTAAAACTTAAAAATTGCAGCTTTCTTCAGATTTTGGCTTAGATGTAAACCATTTTAGAAAGTTCATAGCAATCTAGATGAATAAATAAATAAAAAGAATAATGATTTAAAGTAAGTGTCAAAAAGTGACGTACCTATTGAGTGTCGTTGAATTTGGAATGGTGTTCTGAACCGGCTGCCAGAAATATACAGGGTGTTTCATTTGAAATTATAAAGTTGAGGTCATTTCTGGTTAAACCGAGAGTAACAAAATGGCGACATGTCATAAAATGCAAATTACTAACACATATAAACCCACAAAATTTAATTTCTGTAATTTAAACATGGACATTTACCTTTACATACGTACAGTTTATCTCGTGCGCAACAAAAGTTAAGTTTTATTGGTAAAACAATATGTCTGAGCTCGCCGGGCAGATGGCAGTGTTTTAAGTTTTCTCTGTGGATTATTTACAGATTTCTAGTTTTTGTATAGTTTAGTGAATTGTGTTTGTGCTTTTAATAACTCGGATTGGAATATAAAGACTAGTAACAACCATTGTATGATTTTATAATGCCGAAATAGGGGTAAAATACCTGGTATTTCGTTTTTTCATTAAGGTGGGAGTATCAACATGCTTGCCAACCTATAACCTATTTCGCGTAGATTTATTTATTTTTTCTAACTTTAACACAAAATTTAAATAAAATCAATATCGTCTTCATATTCTATAGGTAATAATTTACATGTTAAATAAATATCAAGGAATTTCATAAGTTATTTAAGGAGAATTGTATATCGAAAAATATCGGATAAGATTTTTTTTAACATTATTATGTCATTGTTCTTTCACTATACAATTCTCCCAAAATAAGCAATAAAATAAATTGATATTTTTGTAATATACAGGGTGATTCATTAAGGGTGGCGACCGGCCATATCTCGGAAACTACTAGGCATAGAAACTTGGAGGAAAAAAAAATATGATTAAAGCGGCCATGAGAAAATTCTGGAAATTAGTTTTAAGTTCCTCATTTCGCCGCAAGGGGGCAAAATTAAACTTTTTTTTTTAATTCTAAATTTCTCCGAAATTTGCCATATTAAGGTATAACTCTGATTACATCATCGAAAAGCCTAGACAATTCTGCATCATTTTGGTTTAAGGCTCATTGGCGTACCGGCCTTGATAAGAGTGGGGGAAGCTATTGAATGTGCAAACCTTAAAATCGCTGTAACTTGTAAACGACTTATCCGATTTTACTAAATTTAAGCTTGTTTGGAAGGGAAAGGTAAGTATCTTCAATCGCCGTATCCAATAGTACACGATAGTGTTTAATAAAATTGCTAGAGGGCGCAATTTGTAATAATAACAGTTTTTTCGATTTTATCCCGGAAATTCAAATCAGACGGTATAACTATAACATCATAATCGAAAAGTAGATGAAATTTGCAAGAAAAGATGTGAAGACCGCAGTTCGATATCTTTGTTCGTTTCAGAGTTATTGCCAAAACAATAATTTGTAATACAAATTGCGCCCTCTAGCAATTTTATTAGAAATTATCTTGTACCATTGGATACGACAATTGAAGGTACTTACCTTTCTCTTCCAAACAAGCTTAAATTGAGTAAAATCGGTTAAGTCGTTTAGAAGTTACAGCGATTTTAATGTTTACAATTTCACTTGATAAGAGTGGGAGTAGCTATTAAAAGTGTAAACATTAAAATCGCTGTAACTTCTAAACGATTTTTCGGATTTTACTAAATTTAAGCTTGTTTGGAAGAACCTTCAATTGTCGTATCTAATGGTACAAGATAGTTTCTAATAAAATTGCTAGAGGGCGCAATTTGTATTAAAAATTATTGTTTTGGCAATAACTCTGAAACGAACAAAGATATCGAACTGCGGTCTTCACATCTTTTCTTGCAAATTTTATCTACTTTTCGATTATGATGTCATAGTTATACCGTATGATTTGAATTTCCGGGATAAAATCGAAAAAACCGTTATTATTACAAATTGTGCCCTCTAGCAATTTTATTAAATACTATCGTGTACTGTTGGATACGGCGATTGAAGATACTTACCTTTCCCTTTCAAACAAGCTTAAATTTAGTAAAATCGGATAAGTCGTTTAGAAGTTACAGCGATTTTAATGTTTACACATTTAATAGCTTCCCCCACTCTTATCAAGGTCGGTACGCCAATGAGTCTTAAACGAAAATGATGCAGAATTGTCTATGCTTTTCGATGATTTAATGAGAGTTATACCTTAATATGGGAAATTTCGGAGAAATTTAGAATTAAAAAAAAAAAAATTTAATTGTGCCCCCTTGCGGCGAAATGAGGAACTTAAAAGTCATTTCCAGAATTTTCTCATGACCGCTTTAATCATAATTTTTTTTTCTCCAAGTTTCTATGCCTATTAGTTTCCGAGATATGGCCGGTCGCCACCCTTAATGAATCACCCTGTATATTACCTAAATAATGTGCAGACGATATTGATTTTATTTAAACCTTAGTCAATAAAATAATAAACTAAGAAAAACAAGGCAAATAGGTTATAGGTTGGCAATAAATTGAATGACGTTGATAATTCCACCTTAAGTATGTATCTTGATATATAACTTTATCTTATTATAATTAATTTAAACACATCTAACTAGGCCTAGGCTACACAAACAAGGTATGAAAATAAAGAGATACACACACCAAGGCAGATTATCCCGATGCCTGTTTTGGTATATTTTATTTGCAGCCCTGCAATCTAATTAGGTACGCCTATTTTTCGGGCAATATATTGCTTAAAAAAGTTTTAAAGACAGTTTTCTCTATACTTATATTATATAAAAGAAAAAAGTAAATACCTTGATATGTTTATATTAATCCACGGGTGAAAGTATTTTACGGGTCAAGTTCTCGGGCAAAAACTTTTTCAAATTCTTGAACACGAAATTATGCTTGAAAACGTTTTACGCGTCCCAAATTTTTGCCAAATTGTAAAAGTCAATACAAGTTATACACCAACTAATATTTGGCTTAAGGTAAGCGATAACAACAGATTGGTTATTTTGCTGGTTTTGTTTGTTTTTTATATTCAATTTCATAAGACTAATTTAATTGACCTGTTCTCTTCCTTCGTAGCTTAATTAATTTGAAAAATATTTATAATTGGTAGGTTATTTTCATGAATTTCCTTACATAGATCAATTATAACTTTTTTATGACACAGATTGTTCTCTTCGTGGGTCGGAACGTGATGAGAGGAATGAAAGTATGGAGATGTATAAAACGGCGTCTATTGGATTATTCTTATTTTTTACCCTAGAAGGTGAACCAGCATGTCCGGAATGGCTCCGTGTAGGTCGGTTAGGGAAATGAGCGGATGCTTCATTTGACCAAAACCAAGGCTTGGCACTGGTAGTAGTAGTAGTAGGTTGACCGGGCAATGAACACCGATACTGCTGCTAAATCTGGCCCGGCTTATATAATCGAAATACCGCTGAGGTTGCGTCGCACTTGACCCCGATCTAGGTACAGTGGGACGCGACCTCAACGTACAGTGGTTGAGAATCCAAAATATGCCGGGCTACCGTGTGATTTAGTTGACAATATTTAAATTTGAAATTAAAATTAAAAGCTTTTTTATGCATAAAGACGTCTTCATATTTTAAGGCTATCAGAAATGTGGAAGACAAAAAATATATGCGAGAATTTACGAAACTTGTATTGTCTAACGAGCATCCTCTAGAACAGCGGTTCCCGACCGGTGGTTCGCGAACCCCTAGGGGTTCATAAACACAAAATTGAGGGTTCGCGTCAGCGAAAACGTTATTGGCAGAAATGTACTTATTTATTACTTAAACACAGTCCAGGAAAATCCCTTTGTTTGGGTATAAAAAAGATTATCCCATTTTAGTAGATTTAGCTATAAAGATTTTGGTTACCGTTTTGTACCAACTATTTATGCGAAAAAAGTATTGTATCCGATTTTCAACTAATCTGTTCTGATAAGCAAGCACAAATATCTCATTAAGGTTTGGTTTTATACTTTTTATTTCTTGTTATAAAGTACAGTTTATAATATTTATAATGTCATTTGGAATTAAAAGTACAAACAGTTTTTAAATGGTTTCATTTTTATACCGGGTATTTCTCAAAAGACGTTCACCCTATAACTTTTTTATATTTATAGATATTAAAATAAAATTTTGAGATTATGCATAAGAGATGAGTGTGCATTTATTGGCATAATTTTCAATTTGTTAGCACTTTTGGTTTGACCGGAAGTGACCTTGACTTTGATATTTTAAATGGGACATTTTGTATATTTTAACTTATTTGGGTTCAGCATAACATTATGAGTAAAATAACACCTTACTTGTAATTTTTTGACGTGTTATAACATTTTTAGGTTTATTTTTAATCTAGAGTGCTACAAATTAATTAAATCTGTTAATTTATAGTCAAGTAGGATATAAAAATTAAAATTATGTCATAATAATTTACTTTCTAAGTTTTACAAGCGTTTAAAAAATGAAATTATGTTTTCTTGACGTTTACTCCATTTTTCCAATTGGAACGATGGTAGTTCACTAGGATATTTAAAACGAGCATTTTTTTTTCAACAATTTTATACCGTACACTCCTATGCTATTTTAAAATTAACACGAAAAAATTTGCCTTAAGTCTCAATCGCAAATTTAAAACCTTTAAAAAAGGGGTTCGCGGTTGAAATAAGGTTGAGAACCGCTGCTCTAGAAGGTATCTTAAAACTAATTAAATACCTTGGGGGAAGAAGGGAATAAGCCACGCTTTGGCGAAAACGAAACTAAACTGAACGCGCCACTCTAAAATTTGATATCTGTGACCTGACAAAATATTATAATGATCGGATCATAGATAGCGCAACAGTCTGCAAATCTTGTCCTTCCATGGAAAATATATTAGAGTATTTTCTAAGCACTAAGGTGACATGCCACGCATTATTCAGCATGGCGGAGCCACGTGAACATGCGATCAAGCGAAAATTATTTTATTATGATAGTTCCGATAGTGAAGATCGCGATTTAATGAAGTCAGATGATAGTAATAAAGACAAAGATTATGTGGAAAGTGAAAGTAGTGATAATTTGTCACAGTATTCGTCGGATTTGGTAAGAAAAGAAAAATATGGATTGTCCCATTTTCAGCATAATTTTTGTGGCTTATTATTAGATTTTTTTTTGATTGTTACTCTTAACAGACACAAAATTAGCATGTTTATGACTCACTATAATATCACAAGAATATCGTTTTACAACGTGCAAAAAATATGGGCTTATATTAATATATTAGCACGCAAAAAATAACAATTTCGGCTTATCCCGTTTTTGCCTCAATAATATTTTTGCAGTTTATCCCCTTTTTGCTGAAAAACGTTGCATATTTGTTCTTACGGGGCGAGAATAATATTGTACCACCAGCACCTGTAGTAACAAATATCACAGCTACTCCATCAACACCAAGAGGTATCCTTCCCACTCCAGAAAAAAACACACCTTCTAGATGGAAGAGACCAAGGTTCCATTTTTGACCAAAAAAAAGGTTAAGTTAGGGCTAGAGAAAAAAGAAGATAAGCCACATTTTTTTTCAAAAAAATAATAAATTAGAAGAGTTTTTTAGGTTTATGTTTTTATTATTATTATTACATTTAATATAAGATGTCTTGATGAATATTTTACAGAGTTATATTAATTTGTAGCTATGAAAACATGATTTCAGGATTTAATTGAATATTTCAAATCCATTTTTCTCAAAACTAATTTTTTCGGCATATCCCCTTCTTCTCCCGAGGTCTTCAATTATGAGATCGTCCATCTTGCCCCCAGAAACATAACTACATTCTTCTCCTATTATATTCATTCCGCTTAACCACTCCAAATTATCGCCTATTTTCCAAAATAAGTTTTTATATACCCTGTATCTCTTTAACCGTGGATATTTTATATTATCACAAGGGAGTAAGAATGAGTTGACAATTTGCAAGTCTAATATCTTATGTTGCTGTATGGCCTTTTAGATATAGGACACCATGTATATTATATCTAGATTATGATCGAAGTATAAAATTAAATTTTTTTAAGTCAATTTTAAATGAAAATATTTTGACGTTTATTTTTGCGTCTCTGCAATTTTAGAATGCTTGCAGAAGCATATTTAGGTACGTAGGGAAGTTTCTATGCTAGGCTGCAAAAGTTCTACGTAAACGTTTTTATCAAAGGAAATTTATACACCAAAATATTTCCTTCGTTGCATATATTTAAAATGTTTTATACCGGGTCCGCCAACAAAGCGGGGATCCTTTTCGTGAAACTTATCAAAAATACTAAATAGTATATTAAAGTACACGTTTCATAAGAAGCGGTTTTAGCGCACGCGTCTATTTTAAAAATCGAGACACGAAGTGGCGAGTTTTTTAATTGACACGTGCGCTAAAACGCCTTATGAACCACGTGCTTTATACTATTTTTTCTATTTGTAGTTTTTTCAATAAAAAATACATATTTAAAAAGAAAATAAATCCTTCAAATTTTTTTGTCTAAACTTTATGTTGGTAATACTATTTTTTATCATAGTAACCTCTGGACAACAAAAAATATTTTGTGAACTGTCATTTTTTGATTTATTGACCCATTTTCACCACGAGATTCTAAAGTTATTTTAGCGATATGAGATTTGAAATTGGACGGAATACGTTGTGTGATCCTTGTACATTCGGTACATATATAGAGCGTTCGGAAATTCGGGCAATTTTGCTAATTTTTTTTGAATTTCAAAAGACGTGATTTTATGTCAATTTTTCAATTTTTCAATTTCAATGTTACCAACACCAAATAAAGAAAAAACGCGTATCGAAATAGCTTGATTATGAACTTCATTTCAAGTTTATAATGAACTTATTATGAACGTCAAATAGAAAAAAAAAATATAAAGTGTGGTGTGGACTTAAAAGCAGCATATTTTAAAAATATTTTACATTCTACAGGGTGGTTGAAGAAAGGGTGGACTAAACTGGCATTTTTTTAAACGCTATATATTATTGGCTCATAAGAAAGGTAGCTGCCGATTATTTTAATATAAAGTTATGTGGGTTTATTATTAGTAGTTTCAGAAATAATAACGATTCTATCTTAAAAATTGTGTAAGTTTAGTAACCGTTTTCAAATTATTAAAAACAATTGAATGAAATAGTAAACAAAAGAACAATTATTTTAGAATATTGTATATCTTTACAATGAAAAATATTTGTGTTCAGTGCATTTACTATACAGGGTGATCATATGAAGAAAACCCTTTCTAAAAAGAAGGTGACGAAGATTATTTAAATTTTGTTATAAAACTTTTCAAGTAATATGTCTGTAAGACATTATAAGGATAAAATTAGTCATAATTATGAAGATATCAAGATAAAATTACATTCCAAAAAGTGTTTTCGTGTAGTACTGAGGATTAAAGCTCAGTAACCCCGCAAGAGGTTAATTTAAAACCATTAAAATTAATTAATAAATTGCACATTTTTTAAAGTTATACACAGAAAAAGTAAAATGTTGAATTTAGCAAGTCCACTGGATTACTTTTACAAAGGTTAAATTAAAACAATTTGGGTATTTTTAAAACATTTTCCTCGATTATTCCTACTACTTGATTGGGTTGAATGTAAAATTTTAAATTAACCAATTTAAATTGTTAGAAGTACCTTCATTGGGTAAAAACAAGCTCATTTAAATGGTAAAAATATTAATACGTAATTATACCTTTCCTGTGTTAATTCAATCTGATCAAAATGTTGATTTTAAACATTATACCTATTGTGTTAAACAATATTGTATGGTTCAATCAACCATTTCTATTTGTTAATGTTACCTATTTAATAACCTTCGGTTTGAAATTCAATTTAACCCTACTGTCGGTTAGAATATAGCATGTAAATGTGTGTGTGTTCTAGTGGATTGAAACAACAATATCAAATTTTTAAAATGATACAAAGTGTAAAAAGAACCAAATGATATTGTTACTGCAATCATATTATTTGCTATATTATACCTTTAGTGTGGTTTAAATCAACCAAATATTCGATTGATTTGATCATACCAAGTTAATCATTTCATAGAATTGATTTAACCAGATCATTGCGTTGTTGCTATTTAAACTGATTATTGGGTTAAATCAAACCTATTTGCGTTAATTCAATCTTTTACTTTTTTTCTGTGTAGGTCAAAAGTTTGTTCACGTCAACGTGTTGAGGCAAAAGTGTTCCCTTTAATAACTTTTTCACATACTCGGTATGATTTAACCGTTATCAATTTTCTTTATATTATGTATCTTCTACACACAATTTTTTAAATTCCATAAAAGCTCCATTAAGGTTCTACACCATTTCCTCTTTTGCTAAAACCATCAGCACTAAATAAATTTTCTGTCTCCTGATGATGAACGTTTCTACATTCGAAACATGTAGAGACCCCTAGAGAATTTTTATTCTATTAAACTTTGTGAAGGAAGACTTTTGATTTTTTCTTTTGTTCCCATGCTTTCAACTACATTTTAAGCATGGACTATTTCTTCAAATTTTATTGTATTGCAAATCTCTTCCGATCTTGCTGTCATCTTCAGTGCATCCTTGTCAGGATAAAAATTTAGGTTCTCTAACTCATGTATACCAGGTATCGCTTCAATTAAATTTTTGTAATAGAACACTTACTAAGTTTGTAAATAACACATTAAAATTTGATAAAATTGAATTTAATTAAAACATTTTAAGAAATCTCAAGTATTTAATATTCGCATAGAGGACGGACGGCGAACTTTGACGGTGAGTGACATCAATGACTTTGATAAAAATGATTTAATTACAATCAAAGTTGTCTGATTACGAAATAAATAAATAAGCTAGCTGGGCTACTTTCTGCCAATGTCATTCACATCAGAGCCAAAATTGCCCGGTTATACCATGCGAGCAAAAATTATTTGCATCAAAGAGGGCCTTGCTTCTAAGGACGTAATGCTTAGCCGTAGAGCTTAATACCTGTTGGATGTCAGTAACTACCTGAATTAACAATCGATCAGTTATTCCGTCATCTTTGACACTCGTTACAAATAATTTGATTCATCGCTATTTTTTCCAATTTCTTTAATAATTCACACAATGGGCTTTACGGAACAGCACAAAACATTTATGGTTGAAGCGTATATTCGAAACGGGGTTAGAGTAAATGGTGAGTGGCAATACAATCCGGGTTTGTGCATGGACGATTTTCACGTACATTTTCCTAACGTTGCTTTTATTGCTAGTGATTTTTATCATTGCCTGAAAAGAACCGTGGCTGTGTTTAGCGAAACAGGTTCTATATAACACAAAAAAGGAGCAGGAAGACCATCTGTAAGAACAGATAAACTTGTTGCAAACATTCGTGAAATAATGCAAAGTACGCCAACAAATTGTATAAGGCGCCTGTCCCAAGAAGTGGGAAGATCTTATGGAACATGCAGGACTATTATTCTTAAGAAGCAATTTATTTCCTTATAAAGTGCAAGTATTATAATTTTGTAAATAACAAAAATAAATTTGTATTTGTCTACTTATTTTATTACTCACTAGCGTGTACCCGGCCTGCGTTGCAGCCCGGCACTATACAACGTAAGATAATAAGGCGAACAAACCTCAAACTCAACCGTTTGCCGGCCCGTCCACAATTTACATCCATGCATAAAACATAGTCTGTCTTCGTCTATTCCGACTTCGGATCGATCGTTGAACGGGCCGGGGACCGGTTAGGTTGGGTCGTTCGTTCTCCCTACTCTAATTTATCAGTGTTTCTCTATAATATTATGCATGTATTACACATAAAAACCTTCCTCTTGAATCACTCTATCTATTAAAAAAAAAAACGCTTTAAAATCCGTTGCGTAGTTTTAAAGATTTAAGCACATATAGGGACAGGACGGGCGATAGCGACTTTGTTTTATAATATGTTAAGATTTCTAATTAATATAATATTTGTCACCGTAAGCTAAAAAGCATGAGATTTGGAGAGAAAATATCATCATCACATCCCCATATGACTGTGATCTAAACCAAGCCCTACGTTTTTTAATCGAAGCCCTCTTTGATGCAAATAATTATTGCTCGCACGGTATATACTAGTAAAAAAAAGAACGTAATTTCATAGTCTTAAACAATACATCAAAAATAGTTAAAGGCACGTTTTTCAGAATTTTGGAAAAGAACAAAAATCTTTACTTTATGTAAAATCATTCAAAATTAATAAATATTTCTTTCAATAATTAGTTTATTGATTTGGAACTTTTTCTAAAATTTTAATACGATTACTAACTTTAAATATTTATTATTTATTATATTAGGTGTTCTACACTCTACAGGCATAAATCTGATATACAATGTGATTTGTGATTTTGTAAGTTGAAATAAATTCAGTAAACCCAGTTCAGTATTATTGTTTGGAAAAATGTTTGGAAATATCACCCTAGTATTTTATTGATTATTTTGTGCCATTTTAAGTGCATATTAGGTTATATGAAAGTAACAAGTTAAAATTTTTTATGCCTTGTCAAATGGTAAGGAATTAAAAGCACGAATAACACATCAGCGTGCAACATTTTTCCCGAAGTTTTACTTGCCTTTAGAGTATTGCCCAATAGTGAATGGACAACTGAAAAGTATTAAAGATTAATAGAATAGTTTTGTGTTTTTCTATTAAATCAATTTTTGTTTGTTTAATATCTTAGGAATGATAAGGAATAAAAATTTGAAATTTGCTACTTAATATGCACCTAAAAATAAGCAATACAACTAGGGTTGCCATTTAAAAAAAAATATCGAAATAGTCGTAGCGCTAAAATGTAGTTAACATTTTAATTCAAAATATATTCTTCGTCGCCTACTACCTACAAAATTTAAAAATTAACCTAATTTATATGTACGCACCTGATAATTTTGTATTCGTTGCAAGTTTAAAGAACTATATTATTAAAACTGCAACTGGAAAAATAATAAATTTTATCTGTAAAAAATCAGTAATTTTTAAAATTACTTCCAATAATTATTCTTTCGAGGGAATGAAAACGCTTAACGAACTTTTCCGCGCGAAGTAATGATGCTTGTTATGCTGTTAGTAATATCTTTGAAGGATACCCTAAGTTAAATAAACCCCGGAAAAATAAGAAGTTTTTATTTTTATATTTATAATTATCGAATTTTATACAGTGTCACCAGTAAAGTCCGCATCATATGGGATTTTTTTTTATTAATAGCTTTATTTAAAATTTGACTTTGGCATCAAGTTCTGCTTCGATCGAAATAAAAATTAAACAAAAAAATAGTAGTCACGTGATTCGCATTATCTGTCAAATTTTAATTTTTTCCAAGAAATAATTCAAAAGTGGGGTTCTTTCTGAAAATATCGAAAAAAGTTATTAGAAAAAGTTTTTTTAAATGCAGTTTCTAGATTACATGCAACGCTTTATTTCGGATACATTTTCTTTAAAGTAGCGCCATATAAAATGTGTGTTTTTCTACAAAATCAAAATTGGGCTATTAAAATTTGGTCGCATGTGATGCAAAGTTTATTTATTTGGAACCTGTAGAAGATAACTTCATAAAATAAGTATTTTTGAAAACGTAGTTTCTGCCTGAAAGTAAAAAAATAAAAAGTAAAGTAAAGGGGTTTTAAATTAAATCGTTAAAAATAGATAAACTTTACGTTAAGTTAAACTAAAATTTATTTTCCACTTAATGAACACTTTACTGATGACGATGACACTGTGTTCTTTATTGTCTTAATATTAAGGTATATTACTTTCAGACAGAAACTACGTTTTAAAAAATACTTATCTTATGAAGTTACCTTATACAGGGTCAAAAACAAATAAACTTTGCATCACATGCGGCCAAATTTTAAAAGTCCAATTTTGATTTTGTGGAAAAACAAACATTTAATATTTAGCTACTACATTTAAATGTATCTGAAATAAAACGTTGTCAAAACTGAGAATTTGTATGTAGGTTGCGTTGAGTCCTATTTTGCAAAAGTGGTGCAATTTATAAAATATAGGTAAAAAATCAAAATTTTCTTAGGCAGCTGAAATGTTGCATGTAGGCTAGAAACTGCATTTAATTTTCTAATAACTTTTTTCGATATTTTTAGAAATAACCTCACTTTTGAATTATTTTTGGAAAAAATTAAAATTTGACCGATAATGCGAATCACGTGACTACTATTTTTTTGCTTAATTTTCATCTTGATCGAAGCAGAACTTGATGCCAAAGTCAAATTTTAAATAAAGCTATTAATGAAAAAGAATCCCATATGACGCGGACTTACTCGTGACACTGTATATTAAGTGAGATAAAAGTACCAAGTTTCAAATTTTTATTTCTTGTCAAATAATGTTGAGAAGTTAAAAGTACGAATAAGAAATGAGTGTGGGTTAATTTTTCCCGAAGTAATTAGAAATGTACAGAACGAGTTTTGCCTGCATTTAGGAAATTGCCCAATAGTGAATGGACAACCTTTTGAGCATTTATTAACGAAAAAGTATTAAAGATTATTAGAAGATTTTTGTATTTTGCCATTAAATTAATTTTTGTTTGTTTAATATCTTAGGAATGATAAGGAATAAAAATTTGAAATTTGGTACTTAATGTGCACTTAAAAATAAGCAATAAAAACTAGGGTTGCCATTTAAAAAAAAATATCGAAATCGTCGTAGCGCTAATTTGAGACACACTGTATTAAATTTTTTTTTATAAAAATACCACAAACTAAACGGTTAATAAATCGTTAAAAAAAAAGGTACGTGATTAACTGAATTGATTCCAATTTACAAACTAACAGTGTATGTAAGAATGTAGTTAATATTTTAATTCAAAATATATTCTTCGTCTCCTACTATCTATAAAATTTAAAAATACACCTAATGGATATGTACAGGGTGCGCCCAATAAGTAGCGTGTCGTAAAGTTACATTTTTTTAAATGGGACACCCTATATTGGAATACATTTATTAATTCTACGTGTTATTTTATAAATTTTTATTAATGGTTTGTTTAATACACGAAATAGTTATAGTTATAATTCGACTTATAAAGAAAATTTTGCATTTGCAAGAATCTCGTTGTTGTGAAAATGATACTTTAATTTTGACGCTAAGCGATTCATAATGTTTACACTTACTAAATAAAGTCAAAAATACATATTCACTATGAAATATTTGACGTATCATTTACAGGGTGTTTACTTTCTAGGACCAAAGTCAGAAAACTTCTAATTGAAAAATATCACTTTTATTAAATGGAACACCCTATATATTTTTTTTATGTTGGTACTCAAGATAAATTTTTCAAAAAATTAATTAATCGATATGATTTATGTTTTGGGCGAGGCGGATAAAAAGTGTCTTTTTGCTGAACAACTATACATGATGAAATGGGCGAACACCCAGTCCTCGAAGTTTTCAAAATTTAATGGAAATGGTTGATGCAACAGGCGTGATCCATTGACAAAAAATGCTATAACGAGGACATTAAATCTCGAAATATCAAAATATTTTAAAAACTATTAGAGATTGGGAGAGGACGTTCTTCACGGAAGTTGAAGAGTTTATGACGAGCTATAAGATGAGAGAAAAATATATAAAGTGTTCCATTTAATAAAAGTAATATTTTTCAATTAGAAGTTTTCTAAATTTGGTCCCAGAAAGTAAACACCCTGTAAATGAGACGTCAAATATTTCATAGTAAGTATATATTTTTTGACTTTATTTAGTAAATATAGAAATTATGAGTCGTTTAGTGTTAAAATGAAAGTAGCATTTCACAACAACGAGATGCTTGCAAATGCATTGCAAGTTTAAAGAACTATATTATTAAAACTGCAACTGGAAAACAATAAATTTTATCTGTAAAAAATCAGTAAATTTTAAAATTACTTCCAATAACGTCTTCGAACGAATAAAAACGCTTAAAGAACTTTTCCGCACGAAGTAATGATGCTAGTAATGCTGTTATTAATAACTTTGAAGGATACGCTTAGACACTACAGTTAAATCAACCCCGGAAAAATAAGAAGTTTTGTGTTTTTATATTTATAATTATCAAATTTTATATAATAAATCAAGAAAATGTTATAATTCCCGTGGTTTTAAGAAATTCCCAACGAAAGTATGATACTACCAGCCTAAATATTAAATTTGTTAATTTAATCTCAATAATTAACCATGAGTACCTACTCAGCATTCAGTCTCTTTTGAGAGTAGAGGGTGGCAGCTGATTTCTTAATTAAAATTTGCAATTCAAAAACCGTATTTTCCTAGTATTTTTTATCAAATTATGAAAAGTTTTAAAATTGAATTGCCAAAATACGAATGATTAAAGATAATAAAAATTATTGGCATTAAATTTCTAATGGACCTTTCCATTATAACTGAAATCATCATATTTAGGATTAACATACTAAATTAGAACCTATTGATGATACATCCAAATAATAAAAATCTTCCTAGAAAATCCAGACACCTTTCCTGAAGACAATTAAAAAAGCAGAAAGTTTCAAACATGAGATCAAAACCTTATTACGTGATCCCATTATCGGCGCAATTCTTTTATTTGACAGTATCGGCCGATTTTATTGGTATTATTTATCCAATCTCAGTTTAAGGACATTCCAATTATTCCATACGGCGGTAAACAGTCTCAAAGAGACCGATCGCACAACCAGGGTTGTCAGATCTTTCTTCTTCAATTCTTTAAGTTTTTTTATTAAAGATATTTCATTTATATCAGTATTCAATTGTTAGTCAGTAACTTTCTTTGAAAGCTAGTTTGCAAATATACTTTAAACCGAGGAGTTTTGAGTGTAACAGAAAAAAATAACAAGCCATTCATCGTTATGATAATACATTCTTTAGTCCTTAAGAAACAATATAACTGAAATCAAGACAAAAAGTGTTTTCAGTGTTTAAAAACAACTAATTAACAAACCTTTGTTTCTCGTATATACTTACATTGTGCTTACAAATCCGAAAATTTTGAAGAATTGGCAACAGCATGTAATTTGTTGCGGTTGGAAGCAGTGTCGTGCCGTGTCAGGTTTATTTTTCTGATTTTAGTTTTGTATATAGAATTTTTGAGTTACCTTATATTTATTATTTTAATATAATATTATTATATATACAGTGGGTTTATAAAGTGTAGTATGTACAAACACCTAATGTAAAACAAACTTATAAGTGTGTATACGCATATTAATTATTTGTGTGAAACGCCTATGGTTAGGAAATTCCCACAGTTTAATGTCATTAAATTGACCTAAGAAACACTATATCTTTGTTTGGATAAATGAAATAGACAAGAACAGCATAAAAATAGAAAACAACCGATATTCAGGTAGACGCAGCGTGGGACCTTCAGCTGAATAACTGAGACCCATAGATGGAGGCAGATGTGGCGTTGGTGAGTTTATTCCCGTGTTGTTATTAAAGTTGTTTATTTATTTATTTTCTCAGTAAATATTGAAAATTTTAAAAACTGAAACAGTAGAAAATTTTATTTTTTCTTTATCTATGCGATAGGAATCAAAAATCAAGAATGAGTGAAAAGGCCCTTTTATAAACCTATATACAATCTTAATGTTTTTTGTGGCATTAAAAGTAAAAATTTTGCGATTTTGTACCTGTTGTTTATCCTTTAATAATTAATTTAAAATTATTTTAACAATTTGAATAGTTATCAGATAGGAAACAAAAAGGTGTGGTTACTTTTCTGAGCGTTGATCGATAGGACAAGGACTTTTTTTTTTAAATATTAATCCTAGAGGAAAGGGGTGGAGACAGCTTTAATAGAAATTTGTTTATTCAAAAAATTATTTTCATAATCCTCTATCTTATTAGAAGTTCCAAAACATTATAATATAGAACCATAAAAAATTTAAAAAAAGTTTTGTTAACTAAATATACATAATGTATCTTCCAAAACAATGTTTTTCATCTGTGACCTTAAAATAAAAGAAAATACGACTTTTCTGATCTATTTACATTAATTTGATAAAAATTGCAAATAAATTAAGTAAATCCAGCACAGTTTTTTTATAAAAAAAAATATTGAGACAATGTGTCCCAAGTTAGAAATATCACCCTAGTATTTTATTGATTATTTTGTGCCATTTTAAGTGCATATTAGGTTATATGAAAGTAACAAGTTAACATTTTTTATGCCTTGTCAAATGGTAAGGAATTAAAAGCACGAATAACACATCAGCGTGCAACATTTTTCCCGAAGTTTTACTTGCCTTTAGAGTATTGCCCAATAGTGAATGGACAACTGAAAAGTATTAAAGATTAATAGAATAGATTTGTATTTTTCTATTAAATCAATTTTTGTTTGTTTAATATCTTAGGAATGATAAGGAATAAAAATTTGAAATTTGCTACTTAATATGCACCTAAAAATAAGCAATACAACTAGGGTTGCCATTTAAAAAAAAAATATCGAAATAGTCGTAGCGCTAAAATGTAGTTAACATTTTAATTCAAAATATATTCTTCGTCGCCTACGACCTACAAAATTTAAAAATTAACCTAATTTATATGTACGCACCTGATAATTTTGTATTCGTTGCAAGTTTAAAGAACTATATTATTAAAACTGCAACTGGAAAAATAATAAATTTTATCTGTAAAAAATCAGTAATTTTTAAAATTACTTCCAATAATTATTCTTTCGAGGGAATGAAAACGCTTAACGAACTTTTCCGCGCGAAGTAATGATGCTTGTAATGCTGTTAGTAATATCTTTGAAGGATACGCTAAGTTAAATAAACCCCGGAAAAATAAGAAGTTTTTATTTTTATATTTATAATTATCGAATTTTTTACAGTGTCACCAGTAAAGTCCGCATCATATGGGATTTTTTTTTATTAATAGCTTTATTTAAAATTTGACTTTGGCATCAAGTTCTGCTTCGATCGAAATAAAAATTAAACAAAAAAATAGTAGTCACGTGATTCGCATTATCTGTCAAATTTTAATTTTTTCCAAGAAATAATTCAAAAGTGGGGTTCTTTCTGAAAATATCGAAAAAAGTTATTAGAAAAAGTTTTTTTAAATGCAGTTTCTAGATTACATGCAACGCTTTATTTCGGATACATTTTCTTTAAAGTAGCGCCATATAAAATGTGTGTTTTTCTACAAAATCAAAATTGGGCTATTAAAATTTGGTCGCATGTGATGCAAAGTTTATTTATTTGGAACCTGTAAAAAATAACTTCATAAAATAAGTATTTTTGAAAACGTAGTTTCTGCCTGAAAGTAAAAAAATAAAAAGTAAAGTAAAGGGGTTTTAAATTAAATCGTTAAAAATAGATAAACTTTCTCGAAATATCAAAATATTTTAAAAACTATTAGAGATTGGGAGACGACGTTCTTCACGGAAGTTGAAGAGTTTATGACGAGCTATAAGATGATAGAAAAATATATAAAGTGTTCCATTTAATAAAAGTGATATTTTTCAATTAGAAGTTTTCTAAATTTGGTCCCAGAAAGTAAACACCCTGTAAATGAGACGTCAAATATTTCATAGTAAGTATATATTTTTTGACTTTATTTAGTAAATATAGAAATTATGAGTCGTTTAGTGTTAAAATGAAAGTAGCATTTCACAACAACGAGATGCTTGCAAATGCATTGCAAGTTTAAAGAACTATATTATTAAAACTGCAACTGGAAAATAATAAATTTTATCTGTAAAAAATCAGTAATTTTTAAAATTACTTCCAATAACGTCTTCGAACGAATAAAAACGCTTAAAGAACTTTTCCGCACGAAGTAATGATGCTAGTAATGCTGTTAGTAATAACTTTGAAGGATACGCTTAGACACTACAGTTAAATCAACCCCGGAAAAATAAGAAGTTTTGTGTTTTTATATTTATAATTATCAAATTTTATATAATAAATCAAGAAAATGTTATAATTCCCGTGGTTTTAAGAAATTCCCAACGAAAGTATGATACTACCAGCCTAAATATTAAATTTGTTAATTTAATCTCAATAATTAACCATGAGTACCTACTCAGCATTCAGTCTCTTTTGAGAGTAGAGGGTGGCAGCTGATTTCTTAATTAAATTTTGCAATTTAAAAACAGTATTTTCCTAGTTTTTTTTTATCAAATTATGAAAAGTTTTAAAATTGAATTGCCAAAATACGAATGATTAAAGATAATAAAAATTATTGGCATTAAATTTCTAATGGACCTTTCCACTATAACTGAAATCATCATATTTAGAATTAACATACTAAATTAGAACCTATTGATGATACATCCCAATAATAAAAATTTTCCTAGAGAATCCAGACACCTTTCCTGAAGACAATTAAAAAAGCAGAAAGTTTCAAACATGAGATCAAAACCTTATTACGTGATCCCATTATCGGCGCAATTCTTTTATTTGTCAGTATCGGCCGATTTTATTGGTATTATTTATCCAATCTCAGTTTAAGGACATTCCAATTATTCCATACGGCGGTAAACAGTCTCAAAGAGACCGATCGCACAACCAGGATTGTCAGATCTTTCTTCTTCAATTCTTTAAGTTTTTTTTATTAAAGATATTTCATTTATATCAGTATTCAATTGTTAGTCAGTAACTTTCTTTGAAAGCTAGTTTGCAAATATACTTTAAACCGAGGAGTTTTGAGCGTGACCGAAAAAAATAACAAGCCATTCATCGTTATGATAATACATTCTTCAGTCCTTAAGAAACAATATAACTGAAATCAAGACAAAAAGTGTTTTCAGTGTTTAAAAACAACTAATTAACAAACCCTTGTTTCTCGTATATACTTACATTGTGCTTACAAATCCGAAAATTTTGAAGAATTGGCAACAGCATGTAATTTGTTGCGGTTGGAAGTGCCAGGATATAGGCTGAACCGGTACCCGACCCGTCTAACGATCGATTCTGCCAGACAGAGATAGGCCAGTGACCGCCGATGGCGTGGAAGAGACGGAGATAAAATATACGTGGTTATGCCTTGATGAACGGGCCGGAGTCTGGTTGACGAGAATGAAGTTCTGGTAAAAAAATTAAAGCATTTTCTGAGCAGTGTCGTGCCGCGTCAGGTTTATTTTTCTGATTTTAGTTTTGTATATAGAATTTTTGAGTTACCTTATATTTATTATTTTAATATAATATTATTATATATACAGTGGGTTTATAAAGTGTAGTATGTACAAACACCTAATGTAAAACAAACTTATAAGTGTGTATACGCATATTAATTATTTGTGTGAAACGCCTATGGTTAGGAAATTCCCACAGTTTAATGTCATTAAATTGACCTAAGAAACACTATATCTTTGTTTGGATAAATGAAATAGACAAGAACAGCATAAAAATAGAAAACAACCGATATTCAGGTAGACGCAGCGTGGGACCTTCAGCTGAATAACTGAGACCCATAGATGGAGGCAGATGTGGCGTTAGTGAGTTTATTCCCGTGTTTTTATTAAAGTTGTTTATTTATTTATTTTCTAAGTAAATATTGAAAATTTTAAAAACTAAAACAGTAGAAAATTTTATTTTTTTCTTTATCTATGCGATAGGAATCAAAAATCAAGATTGAGTGAAAAGGCCCTTTTATAAATCTATATACAATCTTAATGTTTTTTGTGGCATTAAAAGTAAAAATTTTGCGATTTTGTACCTGTTGTTTATCCTTTAATAATTAATTTAAAATTATTTTAACAATTTGAATAGTTATTAGATAGGAAACAAAAAGGTGTGGTTACTTTTCTGAGCGTTGTTTGATAGGACAAGGACTTTTTTTTTAAACATTAATCCTAGAGGAAAGGGGTGGAGACTTCAGCTTTAATAGAAATTTGCTTATTCAAAAAATTATTTTCATAATCCTCTATCTTATTGGAAGTTCCAAACATTATAATATAGAACCATAAAAAATTTAAAAAAAGTTTTGTTAACTAAATATACATAATGTATCTTCCAAAACAATGTTTTTCATCTGTGACCTTAAAATAAAAGAAAATACGACTTTTCTTATCTATTTACAAAAATTGCAAATAAATTTACTAAATCCAGCACAGTTTTTTTTGGGAAAAATGGTACGGCATCGGTATTAACATTTTAAGTCGTGGTTTTTTTTATAAAAAAAAATATTGATAGAGTGTCTCAAATTAGAGATCTGACGATATCGATAATTTTTTTAAGGTTAATCCTAGTTTTTTTTGATTATTTTTAAAGTGCATATTATTATTAAGTTATATACAGGGTGTCCGGGAAAATGTGGAAAATCTCCCAGATATGAAAAAAAACACGAGAAGAAAGAATACTACAAGTTCATATAAACGTTTTTCGTTTCGGCCTCCTCTTCGAAGATAGAAGCTCCCAAAGAGCTCCCATGGAATTAAGTTTTTGACATATAATTATTAAACCAATAGGTACCTATATTTTAATTTTTTTTTTCATATGATGTACATACCAGGTAAGACCCTTCAAATTACTATCCCAGAAAGTATTGCAAATTACTCACAGCTGCGGGGACGGACTAGCTGTGACACTAATGTGTTCATTTGTTTTACGCCCTGTATGATAGAAATTGTGGACAACGTTTTTTACATACCTTTAACTATTGACTAAAAATTAAGTACTCTTCCTCCATGTCGCTAATCCTAACCGTAATCGAAAAAACACAATTTTATTGCCATCATGTATTAATAATAAGCAGTTAAAAGTGAACATTTATAATTTTTTATATTTATTTTTTTTTTATATTTTAAATATCTATATTTTTTTCTTTTATATTTTTTATCGAAATACGCTAAATACATGATGACAATAAAATTACGTTTTTCCGAAAACGGTTAGGATTGGCGACATGAATGAAGAGTACTTAATTTTTAGTCAATAGTTGGTATACACAGATAATTTGTTGATATGATATGATAAAAACGTTGTCCAAATATTTTTATCATACAGGGCCGTAAAACAAATGGACACATTAGTGTCACAGCTAGTCCGTCCCCGCAGCTGTGAGTAATTCGCAACACTTTCTGGGATAATAATTTGAAGGGTCTTACCTGGTAGGTACATCATATTATGAAAAAAAAAATTAAAATATAGGTACCTGTTGGTTTACTAAATATATGTCAAAAACTTAATTCCATGGGAGCTCTTTAAGAGCCCATATCTCCGAAGAGGAGCCCGATCCGAAAGAAGTTTATTATGAACTTGTAGTATTCTTTTCACGTGTTTTTTTCATATCCGGGAGATTTCCCACATTTTCCCGGACACCCTGTGTATGTATAGCGACATTTATGTCTTTTGATAAATATTATGAAAATGGTTTAGAAATTTTAAATAAATGGCAAATATAAAAAAAAATTTAAAATTCTTAATCAAATAACATATGAAAAACTAGAGAAACTAGTTGAACGTGTGTCATTTTTGAGACCTTATAATGAACACCCTGTGTAAAGTAGATAAAATCTATTTAATTTGTACTACCTCTTAAGTAAGTCTTAAGCCCTTGTCAGTAATCTTACACAATGCCATAAATAAAAAATATTTTCAGGTTGTTTATTTGATTTTTTCCACGGCTGCAAAACTTTTTTTCTTAGTTTTTAAGTTTATACTCCTAAACTACTTAAGCAAATTCAATAAAATTGTGAACAATAATATAAAGAACACTAATAAAAATTTTGAAACACCAAAAATTTAGGGGGTTCTATTTAAAAATATTGGGATAAAATCTATTAACTGTGGAAATATTTTATAAATTTTAAAAAATCCTAAATTTACCTGTTTATCCTTGATCGGATTTTTTTTCGAAAATTTTAAAAGTTATTAAAGTAGCAACCAAAAAGTTGCAGTTACTTTTTTGGGGCTGCTTATTTCTAAAGAATAAAATTAAACAGTTTTTTTTAGTATCAACCACCTTATATATCACTCCTCAGCATTAATGCGCCTTTTAGAAGTTTCGCGCCCGAAGTTGCGAAGTTAACTAACTATCCACAAGAACAACTTCAGGGGATGCTGTGACTTCAATCCAGAAGGGAATCTGCGCTCCGAAGAGCGCCAAATCGCCGCTCTTCGGCGGCATCGTGCGTAAGAGTTTCCTCGAGTCGAGTTCAATGGGCGGAGGAGATTTGATCACTACCATCACTAAAAATAATTTTAAATTTTTAAGTTTAATTTTGAAGAAGTAGTCCATACTCAAAGTGGAGTTGAATGATATAGAAAAAAGAAAAGCACAAAGTCTTTCTCCACAATTTTTTATCAAGAAAAAAACTAGGCGAACCTAGAATGATTCATAATAGAATAGAATCGACATGTTTCGAGTGTAAAAACACTCATCATCAAGATAAAAGTAAATAGTACAAAGCTGATGTTATTAGCAGTAGAGAAAATAAAAAGTGAGACTATATAAGCCTTAATTGAGCTTTCAATGGTAAACACGAGGAGTTAAAAAACTTTTTATAGTCAAAAGACAGAAAATACTTCAGCATACTGTAAAGTCCAGGACCAGTGCAAAGTCACTGTGGGTGGAAAATGAAGAGAAAAAAGAAAAATTAGGGAGTTTTTTTTAAAAAAAACTTTAAAAAAATCATCTTTTAGTGTACCTACGTAATAAAAGATCCTTAGTTTAATTAAACTAGAAGGAGACATGTGAAGGTGGTCAAGAAAGAAGGAAAGAAAAAAGAAAAAAATTGTTTTTCGTAAAAATCATGTAGATGTTTTCATTTAGCCTGAAATAATTCTCGTCATTTCCCGTCTGACACGTGCTGGTTGCAGTGGAACTTCTTTAAAAGATGTTCTAGTAAAACAAAACTTTTTTTTTCCTGTTCTAAAATTTATTTTTAAAATTTCTTAATACCTAGTTTTACACACAATGTGTTAATTTTGACACCTGCTGGGGTAACTGGGCCGTAACAAGCCTGAGACCCCAAAAGTATTTTATTTCAAGCTAAATAAAAGCATCTACATGATTTTTACGAAAAACAAATTTTTTATTTTTTCTTTCCCTCTTTTTTGACCACCTTCACATGTCTCCGACATAGTTTAATTAAACTAAAGATCTTTTATTACGTACACTTAAAGATGATTTTTAAAAAGTTTTTTTAAAAAACTCCCCATTTTTTTTTTTTTCTTCATTTCCCATCCACAGTGACTTTGCATTGGTCCTGGACTTTTCAGTATGCTGAAGTATGTCTTTTGACTATAAAAAGTTTTTTAACGCTTCTTGTTTACCATTGAAAGCTCCAATAAGGCTTATATAGTCTCACTTTTTATTTTCTCTACTGCTAATAACATCAGCTTTGTACTATTTATTTTTTCCTGATGATGAGTGTTTCTACACTCGAAACATGTCGATTCTATTATGAATCATTCTAGGTTCGCCTAGTTTTTTTCTTAATAAAAAATTGTGGGGAAAGACTTTGTGCTTTTCTTTTTTCTATTTTAAAGTTTAAGATTTACCTTTCCAAAATATAGTAAACATTTTAATTCCTCTCGCAAGATGGATTTCAAGTCACGTGACGCTCTGACAATTCTGGTCAATTAAATTTTTATAAGTTGGCATGAATTCCAGGACCGAACTTGAAAAGTATACATGTCATTGTGATACCTTCTAAAACAATTGATGCAAATAGTCTCATCGGTTCTACCGCTTTAATATTGCCAAATAATAATAATAATAATAATAATAATAATAATAATAATAATAATAATAATTTCTTCTAAAAGTTTTGTTTTATAAATATTATAATTTTAGTAGGTAATAATAATAAGCTTGAGTTTTTATATTGTTTAAAGATAAAGTGTCGAAGTGGATTTAAAAACTATAATATAATATTATAATTATCCAAACCTTGAAAATACTAAATTAACTGAAACTCAACTTTAAATAGGACTCTGTCATCATTACACACATACATACAACAGATTTTTTTTTTGTTTTATTTATTTAGATTATACCTATAGGTAAAATAAAATACCTACAGTTCAACATAAACTAATTAAATTCAGTTAGATATTAGATTTACTGTCAAGGAAATCTCAATCTATGACTTACGTAAGGTAAGTAGATCCAAACACGGTTTTTATAGAATTTGTTGGTTATGATACGGTTAAATTTCTAAACTTGCATGTGGGCTAACATAAAGTTAAAAGCTTTAATTTATCCAGGTATTTAATTTTTCTGTCAGTGGAAACCCTACTTTAACAGTTTTTGACTTACGTAAGGTACGTAGACTAAGAAAATAGAATCATATATTTGTTCGCTATTCTATTACATATTAATATGGTCAACTTTCTAAACTACTATATGGTCTAACATAATGTTAAATAGTTTATTTCAACCTTACTATTGCCAAACAATAATAAAAATAATTCCTTCGAAATCAAATAGCTGATTTTTAAAGGTTAATAATATGGAAAGCTGTTTTTATTTTTTAAGACTATACGGTTACAAACAAAAATTTCACAAACCAACTTTTCGACAAAAACGGTGTTCAGATGAAATGAAATTTATTACTTATTGATGAAATCAACTAACGAGCAAGGCACAAAAAATAATAATTATTATATGATCCCTAATGAAAAAGAATTAAACAATTTTAACCTGTAAATTTTTTGTTAAATGAATAATAATTTTAGGTGCCATTGCGATCAAAAAAAAGTAGTACAAGAAAATATAATTTAATCTGCTGGTCTATTATAAAATATTTTCTCTCAAACTGATAACTTAGTGTCACCAGAATTCTTATGTCAGTGTCAGGTCAGTGTTATCTTTTTTTACAATACTGTAACCAGAATTCTTCATGCTAACGCCTAAAAAGTTAAGTGGCATAATTATTATATAGTTTTCATAGTGACGACGATATCCACTTCTCGATATCCTTATAAGACCAAGTGTTCTATCTGGGACTACTTATTCTTGTACTACTTTTTTTTATCACACTGGTACATACCGTATACACAAACCTAATTAAAATTCAATGAAAGTGAAAATAAAAGGCACCATAACCACTAAATATTTTGAAAACGTAATTAAATGTAACAAAAAGCATAAAAACGCAATTCATAACTCGGTGTTTGGACTCAATACGGTCCAATACTAATCTGGGGATATTATTATGTCCCAATATCAGCTGATCGATGACCAATTTCTGCTATCATGTGTTTTAAAACTAAAGAATTCGTGTCGTTTACTATATAAGATGTTACAGTGTCGGATTTAGGGAGGGGGGGCATGATGTTTGCCTTAAGCGGTTTGAAAAAAATAATTGTATAGAAATTAATATATTTTATACCATTTTAAAACTATTTCCATTTATACAAGGTTAACCATCGGAAACCGCTTCATTCTATACAGGGTCATTCATGGTGGTCTACTAAAATCTCTCGCAAACGAGTAAAGATATATCTTTATTAAAATTTTATAGCAGACATAATTCACTTTGAACTTTTAAAGTAGGTATTATATTGTCACGTTTGAATCACTTCCGGCTATACCGGAAGTTATGGCCAAATTTACTATTTCAAATAAAATACCCTGTATATGGAAAACTATACCTAGAAAATTTTGAAAATTTGAAAGTATGCTAATATTATTGGAGGTAACCAAGCTAAAATATCTTCGGTATGGTGGCTTTTCCGGTTAAACCGGAAGTAGGTGTCAACTTGCTTATTTTAAATAAAACATCCTATATATTATTACATTTTTGGATTCTACATAAGATTGTATGCAGATTTCGTATATCATGTATTTTACCTAACTCTCATTTTTGACATATTAAGTAAGTAATAATGTTTGAAGGCCCTAAAATAATTATCAATTTTTCCTATAAGAAAACTTTTGATATTTAATTTTGGTTGGATTCCTTGTTGAAGAGAACAGAGGTTATAATATTTTGATAACTATTACCAAGGGGTGCTCAAACATTACCTTAAAAATAAAATTGAAAATAAAAAAAAAATCTACATTTTCAAATTGAAACCCCTAAATTTTAAATTACTGCTTATTTAGCATTAAAAATTAGGAAGTTTTTGTAAGGTTGTCTATTCCAAAAAATTTTAGTTTTCGACATATTTCCAATTTAATATTTTTACATGGCGATTTTGCTGCGGATTTTAAGTTCAGCTTCTCCTAGGCTTCGTTATAGGAGAAACTGATAATTATTTTAGGACCAACAAACATAATTTTTGACATAAAAACTTAAATATGTCAAAAACGCACAGACTTAGGACATGTTATACAAAACTAGACGCCTACTTTCAGTAATAACGGAAGTGAAACTGTTTTGAAAATATTTTTTTCTACGATCGATCGTGGCATCAAGTTCTGCTTCGATCGAGATGAAATTTAAGCAAAAAAATAGTTGTCACGTGATTTGCATTATCTGTAAAATTTTAATTTTTTCCAAAAAATATTTCAATAGTGAAAGTACCTATCAAAAAAAGTTAGAAAAAGTTTTTTTTAAATACAGTTTTTAGCCCACATGCAAAATTTCAGCTGCAAAAGATAATTTTGATTTTTTACCCATATTTTGTAAATTGCACCACTTTTGCAAACTAAGACTCAATGCAACCTACATAAAACTCCTTAGTTTTGATAATGTTTTATTTCAGATACATTTTTTTAAAGTAGCGCTATATAATATATGTGTTTTTCTACAAAATCAAAATTGGGCTATTAAAATTTGGTCGCATGTGATGCAGAGTTTCTTTGTTTTTGACCCTGTATAAGGTAACTTAATAAAGTAATTATTTTTGAAAACGTAGTTTTTGTCTGAAAGTAATTAATACACCTTAATATTAAGATAAAAAAGAACACAGTGTAATCAATAAAGTGTTCATTAAGTGGGAAATAAATTTTAGTGGGGGGTAAAAAATCAAAATTATCTTATGCAGCTGAAATTTTGTATGTGGGCTAGAAACTGCATTTAAAAAAACTTTTTTGATATTTTCAGAAATAACCCAACTTTTGAATTCTTTTTTTGAAAAAAATTAAAATTTGACAGATAATGCGGATCACGTGACTACTATTTTTTTTGCTTACTTTTCATCTCGATCGAAGCAGAACTTAATGCCAAAGTCAAATTTCGAATAAAGCTATTAATAGAAAAAATCCCATATGATGCGGACTTTACTGGTCAAACTGTATGTATTTGTTCAAGAAAAAAAGATTGGGGACCCCTAAGTAATACATAAGTAATTAAAATTTGTCGGTAGCTGAAAAATGTTAAAAAAAACAAGTGACCTATAATAATGATGTGACGTTTAACTAGGAAATCGGGTCAGTCTTCGGCCACGGCATTCTACTACTCGGCTAATAATGATACACACCAGCTATATAGTCAGCAAGTCGGTACACCAAAATAGAAGTTCCGCCAAGTTACGATTTTATTTTTAATTCCAAAACAACGAAAAGATAACAAAAAAGTAATGTTTTTAGAAATATGATCGCTATTGCTAATAATTGTTATCAATAGAAAATGTGAAGCACTGAAATTTTACTGATACCATGCTTCTACAGGCTTTTAATGAACAAGCAATAAAGGGTCCAAATGCTCTTCATGAGGCATGTAAAATAGATTTCTCAGGAAGCCTTTCTTATCGTAAAACATATTAATAGCTTTCCATTATTAAGCACAACCCGCCGTGCTTTAAAGAAAACGGTAAATAGGTATAGGTAATTTATTGTGTTTGTCATTATTATTGTCTGTGCGTTTCTGGGAGCTTGCATTAAATTTACAACTAGTTCTTTCACGGTAAATGATGGCATCGGGAAGGCTACCATATTATTTTGGTGATTGACGTAATCAACAAATTAAATTAAGTTTTAACTTCTAATATTTTTCTCAGTTGCATTATCCCGGACACAGCTTTATGCCTAATGTAATTCAACCTTTGTAAACCTTGTATCACTTGAATTTTATCTAACATTTTTCGTGGGCATGACACATATATTTTTTTATGAATAGATAAGTAAATAAAATAAATAATAAAAGAGAGAAGAAAAAAAAAATACGTAAAACAATAAAAAATAAATAATTTTAATTTTTGCTGAAGCATGGCTTAGTCTAGCTGTAAATAGCGACTCTACTGAACCATGCATGACAGCAACTTTTAAACGAAAAGATGATAATAAACTACTAATTTAAAATTGTAAGTAGGGCAACACCAGATTAACATGAATGCTAATAAGAACTATATTGCTTATTGACTGCCTGTCAATGAATAAATAAATATTAAACATAATATACACTTATAGATATTTTAGCATATTGGTTTTTAAAGAACCCAGCAAATTAAAATGCGAAATTATTTATTTTGTACTCTCAAAAGAAATTGTTTATACCTTTTTTTTAAATAGCGCAGCATTAGAAACAGTAATTAATTCTCTAGGCAAAGAATTATAAGAGACGACAGCGTTATAAGTAAAAGACCTCTGAAACAAGGTACTCTGATGATGAGATAAAGTTAAGTATGGATATTAGAGCGAAGAGTTAGGCGTTCACAAAGAGTGGTGGGAGAGTCAGATAATTTAAAATTTAATATATAAAGCTATTAAAATGCAGAAGCCTACGGTTATCCATCCTCATTCCTCAACCAATTCAGGTCCAAGATTGTATTAGAAATATGATCATATTTCCTAAGATCATAATATATTATTATGAATCTTTCGCAAGCGTTCTGCACTTTGTGAATTCGTGACCAATATTGTCTATACAATAACCATAAACAAAATCGCAACAATTAACGTTTGAAAGTATTCAAACCATTTTTTTTAACGTTTTTGATAAAATGAACAGATTAAACAAGTTGCAAAGAGCAAGGTTGACTAGACTATCCTCTTTGAAGAAAGTGGATATCAAATAAACAAGATAACTTGGTAACTTTTTTTTGGAGAACCAACCATCCATTACAAATGGCCGTGGAGGCGCATAGAGAAACAAACTTTTCTGGCTCGTGCTGCTGTTAAGAAACCATTTTTAACTACTCTTAATAAAGAACAGAGGGTAGGATTTGTTTTACAATATTTACGAAAAGGTTTCGAATATTAGGAAAATACTGTTTTCCTGGAAAGACCTTTCAAACTTTTTACCGTAGACCGATAATAGTTGCTCGACCTGCAAATATTAAATTTGAAGAAAAATACACACAAAAGATGAAAGCCAGTGGTAGATTTTCAGTTAATGTCTGGAAGTATATGAGTTCAAAAAGGCTTGACCTTTGCGATCGTATTAATGAAAGATTTAAAGCAGTTGTCTATAATACAGATCTATTAGAAAACGTTATGCTGTCTTTAGTAAACTATATCTTTCATTAGCGGAATTTGATTTGTCAACACAACTGCCCTGTTCAAACGGCAAGAAGGGGTTTGAATAATAATAATATTAATAATAATAATAATAATAATATACATTTATTGTTATAATCCATTCTTTAACATTATTACATTGTTATAATAATTATATCGGAAATATTACAAATTGAGTGGATAACAATAGGCCCTAGTAATAGCAGTCATCTAGATTAAATTCAGATACTTTTCAGGCCCTAATTGATATTAAGTAAATAATTTAAAATCGAACTAAAGTTAGTAAAATGACTTGAATTTGAGAAGCGCTAATAGTTTAATTAATATTATATAATTAAAACATTGCTTGTTCAAAAGGAAAAAGCATGGGAAAGAAAAGAGAAGGGGTATAAACTGATAATGTGATATCAATGCAGGAAATAAAGACACTCACTACTGTGACCGTACTAGGCGTTTTTTTTTCCTTTGTTGTTAAATGATAATGTAGACTTATCTGTATTCAAACAATCAATGACGTTAACGGCAAAGGCGTTGTTACACGTGAAGGACAATTAAAAACTTTCTTTGTGATGGTGGGGGCTTGTAAGAAGATGCTTCCTGCGGAGAGCCAAGTTATTTTATTATATAAGTAAAGAGGTAGTTTAAATTTAAGTAATTTAAAATAGAATGTAGTCATGTGTAATTTAAATCTGACATAGCCAGGTATGAGATAATATGATTTTTTCGTTTAACACCACAAATCAGTCTCAAACATGAATTCTGAAGTTTTTGAATCCGAGAACGGTCCGCAGCATTCGGTCAAGGCATGTAAACTCCGCTACAGTGGTCAAACTGTGACAATACGAAAGAATTACATAAGAGTTGCCGGATCTCTTGGGAGAGGCAATGTCGGTTACCATAAGCAATTTTTAATTTGGCAGTAACGTGTTCTTTAAAACTATTAAAAAATATATTTTCGTCCAGAAAACAGTGACGTCTTGTGGAATAAATTTTGTAGAAATATGGAAAAACTTTATTCCGCAGTCATTTCTCTCCTGCAGCTTGTAGTATACTTTTTTAAAATAAACAAGTCATTGTTTATCTATAAATACAGGTTTAAACTGGATGTATATATTTATTAGCTTTTTAAACTGAATTTCGCAAAAAACATGCTGGGTCATTCTATTTAAACCGGGATATTCATGGTCCCCGTTAAATATCCCAATAATCTGAAATAATTTCTGTAAACAAAGTGTAGTAACAATAGGTACTTTTTGAGGTTTTTATGTTTGTAAATCATAGAATTCACAATTTTATTTAAATACTTTACTATTTCGGCTTCTAACCGTAAATTTCTCAGCTCCGTGGCATGTCCCCCGCCATTATTAACGTGCTTTATTGTGAAATGCTGTATAATTCGAACCAACTTTGTCAATATTTTTTGATCAACTTAACAACAAAGGTAAGATCAATACTCATACAAGAAATTTTTAAAAACAATATTAAAACAGCGTTATTATTTTACTAAAACTCGATGTTCCCCATATATTTCTCAGCTCCGCGAATATGATTTCTATCTTCTATGAAATCCGATAGAGGACACTGCGGCACTATATCGTACGAGTTTGGAGATTCAGCAGACATTGGCTTCTAGCACGTGCACGATAAAAGGCGTATTTGTTCGTTATAAGAGTTTTCTGGCATTGTTTCTAAGATGGCGGTAAGTTCGTTATTCACTTTTCTCTTCTCCGTGAATGCATTTTTTTGGTTTAATTTTTATAATATTGTAACTGTTTTTACACGTAATTTTCCAAACAATATTCTAAACAATATCTTAAAGTTTTAATAGTTTTTCATAATAACTAATCAAAATATCGTGTAAAAAGGTTAAAAATCCTCATCTCCGTGGTCTCAGCTCCGTTACTTCACTAATGTAACCGAGCTGAGAATTGTATTCACACAAATGAGAAGTCATGAAAAACGTAAAACAAACCATGGCGTAAGACAATACCATGTATTAATGTAACAGAACGGATATTTTACTTCTTAACGCTTTACCTAGATTTATCCATGGAGCAACAAACTGGAACGAGCAATATGGTCTTCTCACCAAATGGTGACTAATTTATTTGATTTGTTTGGAATATAATTTTAATTAATTAATTTCTTATAGATGGAAATACAAATAGGTATAAATCAGAGGCTTTGCTACCAAGATGTTTATTCTGACAGCGATGAAGACGATCTTCCTTTAAGCGACTTGGTTAATAACTCCCATTTCCTTAACATGCATTATTTTGTTATAGTTCAGTTATTAACAAAAAAAAAAATAAAAAAATGTATATAGCCGAAGTATTGTCAGTACTAAGCCCAAAAGAATATTATTTTACATTTCCAGTCATTGATGATATTTCATCGGTTTTAAATTACCCATTTAAAAATAGATGTGGTTAATATTTCTTTGAGTTACCCAACATTACAAAAAATATAAACTGAAATGTTTTTAATACCCTTACGAAGCCCTATTCTATGCTTACCTATCTATTACATTATAAACCGTTGTATTTCTTCCTTCTTACTACTCTGTATTTCTTACTTTAATATAAATGGTTAATAAAATTGTTAGACAATATAACTATTGTTTAAATATCTCAGTACCGTTACTACATGTCTCAAATCCGTGAAACACTTTTTTTTTTAAATAATCGTTTTAATGTATAGCCCTTCACCTTGTATTGATAATAGTAGGTAATAGAATTTACATAAAAAAAATTAATCAAAACAACAACAAAAAAAATATATTAAATTAGAATTTCGTTTTTCCCTACTTGAGTATATTTACCCTACTACAAAAAGAAATAGAAAATTTTCATTTTTTACCAGTTCATTTACCCAAGTAGTGAAATGCAAAAATGGTACATTTACCAAATTTTTAAAGTATTACAGAAAATGTCCCACTAATTGTGTCCGGCATTTTTCATACTCAACTGAATCTAATAATATGTCTCATACAAATCTTGACATAAATTTGATTTCGAATGTTCTAAGGAAAAGCTATACCTAAATACAGGTTGCGAATAAAAATCCTCAAAAGCGATTGTAGATGCAGAGCCCAAGGAATAAGTTTTTGCTTAGTTATAAATTTTAGTAGCACTAATCTTCACGTTTCTTAATGCTGAAAATATCAAAATGACCGCTGTCAACAACCAGCTAAATAAATCGTTATTGCGCAAATTTTGCTTGCCCAGTTTTACCACCACCAGCACCTGTTGATAACTTTCATTCACGTAAATTTCCCAGTTGTGACTGTTGTGTGCTGAGGGAATGAAAGAATGAACGCAGGAAACGGAAATGTTGCCGATTTTATCGAAGAACGCTGTTTTGTAGGATGAGTGAAGTTTAATGGAAATCAAGAGTATTACATTCAAACAAACAGACATCAGGTAGATAACGTAGATAACAAATGTTGTAAATTTTGTTTTAAGCTGTTGCGAGAAATATGTTTTATGTTCACACGAAACTCTCATTTCTTAATATTTTGCATGTATGCATATATATGCATTTTTTTTTGCATATTTTGTCAATTTTATAATAAAATGCATATTTTTCATAAAGTATATTTTATAATAAAGAGCATATTTTTATGTTTTGGGCTTTATGAAAAAATTTAAAACGTTAAAGGTTTTATGTCCAGTTCAGTACTTATTTCAGCGATTTGGTTATACACAAGGTATTTATTTGAGGCTTTCCGGGGTTTGTATATACAGTGAGGACCTAAAGTCCGTCCCCCCCACCTCTAACTTCTAAACCGTTCGGTATATTTTAATGAAATTTTGAACGATAATATTTGGGCAAGTTTTGCACTTTTTGACATACCAATGACAGCTTTAAATGTCAAGATGACAGCTGGGTCCGCTTTTGGAATATTTTTTTAAATAGAACACCCTGTATATTTTTACATTGTTAAATTCCACATAAAATTATAATTTTTTTTTATTAAATGCATTATTAGTCTATACTTCATAGTTTCCGAGATATTGACTCTCGAAAAGTGACATTTTTGAACTTTGACAGCTTATAACCTTCTAACAGTACGTCTTAGAGCAAAACGGCTTACATGTCCCTATCTTCAATTTTTATTATCTTCCCAAAAAAATCAACTTCCAGTTAAACCGGAACAACTATATTTCCTGCTTTCGAGTTACATCCGGTTTAACCGGAAGTTGATTTTTTTTGGAAGATAATAAAAATTGAAGATAGGGACATGTAAGCCGTTTTGCTCTAAGACGTACTGTTAGAAGGTTGTAAGCTGTCAAAGTTCAAAAATGTCACTTTTCGAAAGTCAATATCTCGGAAACTATGAAGTATAGACTAATAATGCATTTAATAAAAAATAATTATAATTTTATGTGGAATTTAAAAATGTACAAATATGCAGGGTGTTCTATTTAAAAAAATATTCCAAAAGCGGACCCCGCTGTCATCTTGACATTTAAAGCTGTCATTGGTATGTCAAAAAGTGCAAGACTTGCTCAAATATTATCGTTCAAAATTTCATTAAAATATACCGAACGGTTAAGAAGTTAGAGGGGGGGGGGGACGTACTTTAGGTCCTCACTGTATATTGTTAGGGGTTGTATATTGTCACTTAATAATGCGTTATTATTATCTGCTTAACAAACTGCATTTATATCGATTTGTAATACATACTTCTGATAATTAATAAACCTTTAGTAAATAAATTAATTTCAAATGTAAAAAAAGTGTATCTAAAAGCACCTCAGTAGAGGTGAAACCCCTTTTCCACCTCACCCCCCACTCCTTTCTGCTCCCCCCACCCCCCTCGCCTACCCTCCTGCGACCTTGACCGCAGAGGTGTGCAGGTGTTAATTTGACCTTGAGAGCACAGGTATGCAGGTGTTCATTTGACCTTGACCATACACGCGGGCGAGCGTATTTCTATGGTATGCAGGTGTTCATTCGACCTTGAAAGATGCAACTGTTCTTTGTTAATTTGACCTTGACCATACACCTGGACGAGGGTATTTTTATGTGGTGCAATTGTCTTTTATGTGACTCATTTGACCTTGAAGGATGGAACCGTTCTTTGATGGTGTTACATTGACCATACACGTGGGCGAGCGTATTTTTATGGTATGCAGGTGTTCATTTGACCTTGAAGGATGCATCTGCTCTTTGATGGTGCTACCTTGACGTGGACGAGGGTATTTTTATGGTATGCAGGTGTCTTTTATGTGACTCATTTGACCTTGAAGGATGCAGCCGCTCTTTGATGGTGTTGCCTTGACCATGCACGTGGGCGAGCGTATTTTTATGGTATGCAGGTGTCCTTTTATTTATGACACTGTTGCATTACAGATTTTTACACCATGAAGTATTTTTATTTCTTTATTGTCGTCATTTATTTGTTCGGAAATATCTAAAGGGATGCAAGTCTGTTTTATTGATGTTACCTTGACCATTATTTTTTCCCAAAAGTTAGATTTGTAATATATTTTGTGTTTTGTTATACCTTTATGTTTTTGAAGGGTGTTTATGGGATTTTCACACCTTGAAAGAGCTATTATAGTCGTAACAATAAGGTCTGGGTCTCTTTGTTATCGGATTTTCACACCTTGATGGGATTTTCACACCTTGAAAGAGTGCAGCTGTCCTTTTGTTATGAGTAATATTGAGCGCTGGCTATTTTTCTTACTTTGTTCGTTATTTAGGTATTCTTGGATTTATTTTTATAGTGGATGCAGATATCCTTTGATGGCTTTATGTAACCTTGACTAAACTTTTGAGCAGATGTTTATTTATGACATTGATTTGGGTTTATTTACGACCTTGGACGTAACCGGACGCAAGTGTTTGGTTTTTACACCTTGAAAAATTTTTATTTTTTATTGACGTAATTTTGTTCTAAAATATTGAATGAGGTGCAGGCACGTTTTATTTACGATGACCTTGTGTTGGTTCGGGGTGCAGGTGGGGAGCTTTTTAGTTAATGGGGTTAAATTTGGGTTAATTTATCTAGACTTGGCTGTTTCGCATACGAAATATAATAAATAAAATATTACAATCCATAAAGTTGGATGAAAATTAGATTAAAGCATGTGTTGCCGAATATTGATGCAGATAAGAAAAATTAAAGTGCACACAAGTATTATTACTTCATCATTGTAATTATTTTTAAAAATCACATCCAGTAGGTAATACGTTTTTTTTATGGAAAATTTATATTTTATAACATATTTATTTATTTTTATAGTATTATTCTTGCTATTTCTTGTTGTGGTATACGTATCAAAATGCATGCTTAATTTATGTCTAAGGATAATGAATATTAATAGATAATGCATATTAGCGGTAAATATATTCTCTTATTTAATCAGACTACTATCCAAATAATGTTGTAGCATACATAAAAAGTTAACTTCTGATAAACCTTTCTTAAAATTCATTTTCCACTCTCCATGTCTTATTATGTGATGAGTGAGGGCTTTTTAGAAGAAAAAATTATAACTTAGTGCTTTTACGCATTTAAAATTAAAATTATATTATTTACAAAAGGATATTACAGCTTATTCGACGAAGATACGAAAAGTTAATGTGCAGGAAACAATATTTTTCTCTCATCATTGTATGAAATAAATAAGCACATATACCATGTGTTTTAAAATTTTAGAAAAAACATCTGTATACATGAAGAGATTTTCTTTATTCATATAATCAGCTCCATCCAATTGAATGAACCAAACAAACAGGAATGAGGATCAGCCATCGCCTGTGACTAGTTTCCACTCGTGCACGTTTACACAAAAACTACTAAAGCTATCAAACTTATTTGAAGATAATATATTTTTTGTTTATTAAGCAAAGTAACTGAAGCAATTTTTGTGCATCTAACTTTTATGTTATTGATGCATGACAAGACTATTTCAAAAACAGGCTGCACCGTCACAAAACTAGCAAAATTTAATAAAACGTGTAAATTTGGATAATTAAAGGATCAAATGTTGTTTATCATGTGATTTTTGAGTGATTTGATGTAAAATTGAGATACTGACCTGTATGCGTAGGTTTTCTGTATACTGAAGTGTGGATGCTGTTGCCATTTTTCTTCACGTTGACATCTAGAAACGGTAATTGGTTGTTTTCTTCTTTCTCCATGGCGAATTTGATTGTTGGTGTTAAGCTATTGAAGTGATCTAGAAAATTTCTTAGTTCGTCATCGGTTCCATTCCAAATAATAAAGGTGTCATCCACATATCTCATCCACATTTTTGGTTTCTTCTTTACCTGTTTCATTGCTTTGGATTCAAACCATTCCATGTAAATGTTCGCGATTATTGGCGAGAGAGATGAGCCCATCGGTAGTCCGTCTACTTGGTTGAAGAATCTATCCTTTTCTTAAAAGTAGGAATTGTTGAGGCAGCATTCTAATAGTTCCAAGATGGCAATAATAGGAAGCGTTGTTCTTTCCTGTAGAGTATGGTCTTCCTCAAGTCTGTTTTTGATAACCTTTAGGGCGTCTTTTACGGGAACGTTGGTGTAAAGACTTTCGACGTCAAAGCTCACCGGTTGATCTCCTGACTGTACTTCCTTTCCTCCTATTATTTGAACAAAGTGTGAGTTCTTAACAAATGATGTGCTATTTCCTTGGAGAGGTTTGAGTAGAGGGAGTAGAAATCTAGCTAAAAAAGAAAGATAGGAAAAACTGCGTCTACCAGATCTCCTGCGAGTGCGGCCAATCTTATATAGGTGAGACATAAGGACCACTCGAGACAAGCATTAAAGAACACAAAAACAATACGTTAAAAGAAGAGACCGAAAAGTCAGGTGCAGCTAACCATGCCTGGAAACATGGCCACCATATCATGTGGTCAGAAGCTGAAATCCTAGGAAGGAAGCTGCTGCTATTCACCAGAATCCAGGCTGCTTTAGTAAAACATCATTAGCCTTAAGAAATATTTGGAAACCTTTGTTAGATAGATGTGATCTTAGGATAAGATCGCGTGCCAACTGAACGCAAGACTGCACCCACCTCAGTTGTGCTTCGGTGCACCTAGCTAGTATAAATAGTCTTGTAGTTACTGTACTTATTTAGTATTCACCTGAAAATGACTGGAGATACTTACCAGTTAAAACGTTGTGATTTAAAACAAATAAAGACAATGGAAGTCCAAAACTCTTTCATCATTCTATTTATTCCGTGTTACGTAATACGGAAATATTTATTATTTATAATTTTTTTATAAAAACATAAAAATGTAAATAAATAATTTAATGCGTGTTACGTAATACGGAATTATTTATAATTTTTGTAATAAAAACAGAAAATTATAAATAAATATTTAATTTCGTGTTAGGTAACACGGAATCATTTATTTATATATAACTTTTATAATAAAAACAAAAAAATGTGAATAAATAATTTATTCCGTTTTACGCAATACGGAATTATTTATTTATTTATAATTTTTTTATAAAAACAAAAAAATGTAAATAATTAATTTATTCCGTGTTACGGAATTATTTATTTATAATTTTTTTATAGAAACATAAAAATGTAAATAAATAATTTATTCCGTGTTACGGAATTATTTATTTATTTATAATTTTTTTATAAAAACATAAAAATGTAAATAAATAATTTATTCCGTGTCACGGAATTATTTATTTATTTATAATTTTTTTATAAAAACATAAAAATGTAAATAAATAATTTATTCCGTGTTACGGAATTATTTATTTATAATTTTTTTATAGAAACATAAAAATGTATAGGTGTCCCTTTTAATTTTGACTGTGCCGAAAATAACATTGGCAAATAATATAGGCTCACAAACAAAGTTGCTGATTCTGACACTTGTCATTCTAAACCTAAAACTGTTTAGGACGGTTTTAAATTTAAACTTCTTTAGTGAATAAGGCTGAAAATATTTTAAATTTAAATCTCTTTTGTGGCCTCAGTTTCCATTGATATTTCCCTCGATGTTTTAAATTTACTCCATGTAAAGTTTCACCGTTTTTCTTCATTACCCCTGCAATTTCTTTTACAAACGTGCTTAAAAGTAATATAAATTATAAATTTGTTTACACACACATTTTTCTGATATACCTCATAAATCCTTTTCATTCTCTTTTCAGTTTCCGAAAAAATATAGCAAGGAGTGTAATTTCCTTTGAACCGTTGTGCGATTTATTGCCTAAGTTGTAACATTATTTTTTTTTTATTGATAACTGCAGGT
Source organism: Polydrusus pterygomalis (assembly GCA_963969555.1). Classification (NCBI taxonomy): domain Eukaryota; kingdom Metazoa; phylum Arthropoda; class Insecta; order Coleoptera; family Curculionidae; genus Polydrusus; species Polydrusus pterygomalis. Next base: position 77,420,262 of record OZ018377.1, read on the forward strand.
AGTCCTTCAATTTTGAAGGTATTTTTTTTATGGAAAAAAGAACACTCAACACAAAGTAGATAAAAATGGCGTTTCTGCAGGCTTAATTTATTTATATAGGAACACTTAAAAAATCATTTTGGGGTGAATAATCCTTGGACAATTTTTTTATTATAAAACAACGAATTTATTTATTTTTGACGAATTTACGAACATATTAGAAACAAAAACTATTGTTTTGTCTTGTAATAATTGTTTTTTAATAGAAAACTATAAACGTGCCAGACAAGACGTCTCTCATACTTTCTATTACCTTTCTCTTTTTAGTTTATTTTAGCATTGATCCACCACCATTTTCAAACTGATTACTATCACTCATTTTGAATATCGGATTATAACTACTATATAGTAACTTTGTTATAATATAAAAACTCCTGCTACTATTCCAATAACCTCGAAACTAAAAACATATAAACATAAACAGCTGACTGTCGATGCCGCGCCGGTAAGCACATTCGCAATAAGCCCGTTTTGCCCTGTCCCTATTATTTTATATTGTCGTTTTACAGCAAACTAGCCTATTTTTGCCTTTTTTAGAAGCAGGCCACAAAGATCCCATTAAAGTAAATAGTTCCATATGACCAGTTTAATTCCGCTAAATTTAAAATGAGCCCCTTTTTCCCCTGTCCTCTTTTATCCCTTTAAAAATCTCCCACACAAATAAATTGTGCCAACGACAACTGGAAAAAATTATTATTATATTCGCATCTTTTTGTGAGTTCTCATTTTTCAAATACCTATTCTTCTCAAGTTTTACAAATTTTTCGCAAACCGCTGATAAAACAAAGTTTTCCTTTGTATCAGTTTAAAGCCGACTAAACAAAAATATACTGAACTTGTTTCTTTTAAAGCGTACTGCTTTTTAAGCGATCTATCATTCTTGCATGGGCAATCCTCATTATTCTCGAAAATTCTTGACAAGGGCATATTCAACAAGCCCCAGACTTCAATACATGTCGGTAGCGACTTTCTGTGAAAATATGAAAAAGTTTCACCCTCTGTTGTCAATTTTGCAATTTGTTCCTAAATAAAATTTGCTTTTATTGAATTTAGATAGAAAAGGGAAGTAGATTACTGGGGGTACTAAGTGGTATAAAAATTACCGATCATTTTTACGATTGCGTGTTTTCTTTAATTTCACAGAGTAAAAATTTTCTGGTTAATATTTTACCGGTAGAAAATTTCGCGAATACAAAAAATAAATTTAGTAGAAATTATTTATTGTAATTATTGGTACAATAATGGTTGTAAGTATTTTTCTTCAACATAACAGAAGTCGTTGAACTTGGTCCTGGAATTCATGGGTCAAAATTTGAGTTTTCCACAGATTTAACAGAGACGTCCTCATAATCATTGCGTCGCATTTTTTCATTGATCGCTTGCTGGTGTTCCTCATCCATTTGAAGATAGCTCGCTATGGCTTTGGAGCTAGCATGACGTTTTCTTTGTGGATTGCGGGGTCGTGGATAGCCTAAGTATTCCCACAGATCATTTTCATATAAATCCTAATGTTGCTAGTAATGCGCACATGGAGACTGAGGCAATGTTTACCACACGACGCCTATCAGACATTGATGAATATACCTACTTTTAATATAGATTTATGCAACACCGAATTTTGGAAGGTTTTGTATTTAAATGATATCAACGCAAAACTGTCCGTTTTCACTGAATTGCTGCATAATTTATTTAATAAACATGCTCCAGTAAAATCTTTTAAAATTAAAAGTAAAAACTATGTCCTTGGCTGACGCCGAACGTCAGACTCATGGGATAAGGCATTACAAAAATATAAGCGGACAAAAACTCCGGTTCACTGGGATTATTACAAGACCTTTAGGAATCTTACAAAAACCGCTATTAGGAATGAAAAAAGAGCCTATCTGAACACAAAATTTTTCTCTGGCAAGTCATCACAGGCTCTGTATCGTGAACTAAAAATTTTTATATATTTATTCCAAAAATTCTAGTAGAGATTTGCCAGATGTTCTGGCTAATGTAGAGTACCTTAATGATTATTTTATTAGTGCTTCTCAAGCAAACGGTACACCTTGTGACGATACTTTAAGTTTTCTTTTGTCCAACAAAATGCCGGGTACTAATGATTTTAATTTTTCTTCTGTGGAAGAGGGTCTGGTTTATAAGACGCTCCTATCAGTAAAGTTTCATGCTCAAGGTAATGACGAAATAAATCTACGGATGTTACTGCTCTGTTATCATAATTCCCTATATTACGCATATAATTAACTTCTCAATTGAACAAAACATATTTCCTAAGTGCTGGAAGACCGCAGCAGTTCTACCCCTGGCAAAGGAAAAAAAAGTCGAAAACGTTTGTTAATATTAAACGTTACTAGGCATCTCACAGGTATTTATTTTCATCATAGCTAGGTTAGCTAGGTAGATATTTTTAAACATCCATTTTTTTTTGTCTTCCATAATTATCTCGAAATTATTAGATAGAACTCTAGCTTTTTCCAGTAAACAGCTTTTTTACAGGCGTCAGCTTGATTTATTACTTTGTTCCTTTTTTTGGAATAGTCTTGTCTTATATCAGGCAGTAATTAACGACTGGCTAATTAAGAGCAAAAACTTTTGAAACGTAATAATGTAATAATAATTCTTTTAATATTCTTATAAGTGACGGTGAAAGTCAAATTAAAAAGTTTTCTTTTTCGATTTTTATCTAAAAATATGTTTTTTTCACTCACCCATAACCCACCTCCAGAAACAGTTCCTATGTTAATTTGGGAGACTGAAGACAAAAGACAAAACAAGGATGCAAAGCACAATACACCAGTATATATTATGCAGACACGCATACATCTTCTATCCCTCATGTTGTGACGTCATCTGTGGATATGCAAAGCACTTAAATATATGTGGATTTAACATAGACATTTACCTGTAGGTAAGCAAACAATAATCACGGAAGTGGCAAATTTATGGCCTTGCGCTTGTAAACAAAACCACACAGGAATAGGCATGCGCACCGCAAAATTATCGTTTAACAAATGGGAAAATAGACAGGTCCGGGCTTTAATATCTGCATTGTGTATCCTAGGCCTAGTTAGATGTGTTTAAATTTATCATACTAAAATAAAATTACATATCAAGAACTATTACTTACACACATATTTACGGATAATACGAAATACTCGGTATTCTATCCCCATTTGTGCATAATAAAATCAGTCAATGGTCTTTACTAGTCATTGTATCCGAGTCACTAAAGGCACAAACACAATTCACTAAAGTATACAAAAACTAGAAGTCCATAAATATTAAACAACCACAATAGCAAAGAAAACAACAAGAAATCATATGTGTGAAGCAGCGTTTATCAATACGGTTTTTGCAGCAACGAAGTTTTTTTTTGGGTGCGTGTCATTTCCACCTGTAGCGTTTGTAAACGATTTTCAATTTTTTGAGTGGCGAAGGTTGAAATTCTATCATTTGGATTTATAATCTTTAGTAAACTACTCTAGGGGTAGAATTTCAATCTTCGTCACTAAAAAAAAAAAATTCGTTTGAAAACGCTACTTTTCGAAGTTTTTATCCTGTAGGTAACTTTTTTCCTCCGGTTTTTTGGAAGTTCGTATATAGCAGGAAATTTATCCCTTTAGGGTAGTTTACTAAAGACGATAAATCCAAACGGTAGAATTTTAAACTTTGCCAGTAAAAAAATTAAAATTCGTTTACAAACGTTGCTGCATATATGTCGCTGGATAAACATTGCTAACTTCACACATATCAAGAAATCCACAGAGAAAACGTAAAACACAACAACAAAAATGGCGCCGAGCCGGTTCTGGAGTGTATTTTGAGGATGTTGCTAAACAAGGAAAGTCTAATAACAAGAGTGTTGTGCGCATGCCCATACCTGTAGGGCGGCAAGACGCGTAACTGGTGAGCTACGCATACAAAAGTATTATTTCACCCATTAAACTTAATTTTTTGTGCACGAGAAAAGCTGTACAGATCTAAACGTAAACGTCTATGGGATTCAAGCAATAAGACTTTATTATTTGAATATTGGAGTAATCTAAAACTCATAAAAATATTAAATGCATTGTTTTAGAATAATTGCGACCAGTAAACATTATTTCTTTATTCATCTTTATTATCAGCATCCTGAAATTAGTATACGAGAATATAAATTGAACAAATTATTAATTTATAAAATTTTACGGACATAAAGTACAACAAGTCTTAACTAAATCCCATTGATTACAATCAAGTTTATAAAATCAAAATGGAAAAATTAATTACACAATCTAAATTCACGTTTCTAAAACAATCCGGACTATAAACACTTTTCCTGTTTCCTTATATCCATAGAGTATTTTTAGGTCGCTTACATGAAAAATAATGACGAACCATTTCATTCGTGCTTGCCCGTTTCTTTATATCAAGCCATTATTAACTGGTTGGATTAAGAGCCAAAAACTTAACACCGTTTTTTTTTCTTTCAAATTACTCAGAGTGCTGATATTGGAAGAAAGAAAATGTAAAGAAATAGATTTTTTTTTGCAGTCATTATATTTTATTTAAGTTATCCTAACAAAGTCCTAATTGTTTTTATTTTAATTACAATTTTATAGGTTTAAATAAACTAAAATAGGCAATTCATCGTGGCGGATTAGTAGGTACAAGAGACCTTGCCAGGCGAGATATAGTAAAAATTTTGAATACTCTCGCAAGATGGAGGCAAAGTCACGTGACACTCTGTCAATTTTGGTCTATTAGATTTTTGAATTTTAGGACTGGACTTGAAAATTATACATGTGATACCTTGTAAAACAATTGATGCAATAGTCTCATCGGTTCTACCGCTTTAATATTGCCAAATAATAATAATAATTTCTTTTGAAAGTTTTGTTTTATAAATATTATAATTTAAGGTAGGTAGGTAATAATAAACATGAGTTTTTATATTATTTAAAGATAAAGTGTCAAAATAGATTTAAAAACTATATAACTAATATTATAATTATCCAAACGTTGAAAATACTAAATTAACTGGAACGCAACTTTAAATAGGATTCTGTCACTCATATTTAGAACAGAATTTTTTTGTTTTATTTGTTCAGATTCATATACCTATAGGTAAAACAGAATACCTACAGTTCAACATAAACTAACTGAATTCAGTCAGATATTACATTTATTGCCAAGGAAATCCCCATATATGACTTACGTAAAGTAGGTAGGTACGTAGACCCAAATATGGTTTTTATAGAATTTGTTGGCTATGATACGGTTACATTTCTAGACTTGTATGTGAGCTAACATAAAGTTAAAAGCTTCAATTTAGCGAGGGATTTAATTTTTCTGTCGGAATCCATAATTTAACAGTTTTTGACTTACGTAAGGTACAAAGACTCAAATACGGTTTTTATAGAATTTATTGGTTGTGACACAGTTACATTTCTAAACTTGTATGTGTGCTAACATAAAGTTAAAAGCTTCAATTTAGCCAAGGATTTAATTTTTCTGTCGGAAACCCTAATTTAACAGTTTTTGACTTACGTAAGGTACAAAGACTCAAATACGGTTTTTATAGAATTTATTGGTTATGATACAGTTACATTTCTAAACTTGTATGTTGGCTAACATAAAGTTAAAAGCTTCAATTTAGCCAGGGATTAAGTTTTTCTGTCAGTTAAACCCTACTTTAACAGTTAATGACTTACGCAAGGTGCGTAGACCCAAAAGAGATTTTTAGCGAATTTGTTCGTTAAAATGCAATGTATGCAATACGGTTACATTTTTAAACTCGTATGTAGGCTAACTTAATGGTAAAAAAATTAGAAATAAAACCAGCATATAATAATAATCATAGGTACCTAGGTAGGTATATATCTTTATTCTCAAGTAACTATAGTTTATTACAGGAATTAACTTACATATCCAAGTACTAACTAATATATAGGCTAACATAATGTTAAATAGTTTATTTCAACCGTACTAATGGTGTTAAATACCAACGAACAAATTCGAACTACAATTAAGGGTTTTTGCCAGTAAAAACTTTGATGCTTTTTGATTCTTTTGTCAGGCTTAACTTGAAAATTCCAAAATTTGCACTTAAGCCATTGTTCCACCGGAAAAGCGATAATATAATAAGGGTCGAGTGCTCTTACCTATAAAGAAACGGACTATAACATGACTTATCGATCATTCCTTTTATTTATCTTATTAAACACGCCTCGACTCAAAATTTTGAAAACAAACATAAACAATTGGTATCAAATGTTTGAAATTACTTTACTTTAAAGTCCTAAATGAAGTTTAAATTATTAGGGCATCAATGTCAGCGTTTAATAGAGAAATGTTATTTAATTCCGCCAAATTTAAATTCCAGAAACTTAAACGGGAAAAGATTGATATAAATCAGTTTTATGTAGACCTTTGGAAGGAAAACCAGAATTTGGAAATATCTACATAGAAAATACTTAATAATAAGTTATCGCAGATGTTTATGTATATGTTTGATCGAGAGTTTGAAAACACTTTTATTGATTACAATAATTATTGTTCTATTTATGAGGGAGTAAAAAGTGACAAAATAAAAAAAAAAATATTCATCGAGTACATTTTATTTTTTGTCGTATAAATTTTGTAAGAATGTAAATGGTGGACACTGCAGTTTTTAGGAAATCTTTATTTTGTAACTTAATTTTTTTTTAAAATATACATGTATTTGTAAAATTATTTCCAAAATTTCGCGAAAACCATTGAGGCGTTCAGAGACTTATTATACCAACCAATACAGGATACAAAGCAGTACAATGTATAAAAGTATTATGAAAATGTATAGTTAAGTAAATATAAGTGTTATGTTTCTTACCTAAAATATAGGATATATTAGTATAAATATTAGTATTCGGGTCTGAAAGACGAATTTTTCTTTGGCAAGGAAATTCTGCTGTCAGCTTTACTTTTTGTTTATTTATTAATCAAAATATTTTTTTTGTTTTTTTGTCACTATGCATTAACAACAATTAAAATACTTAAACTAGGTCAAATATAAAATATACAGTAAAAATAATATGTAACAATTCTCCTCTGCAGTAATTGTTCTTTTGAAAAATTACTCTTCTTTGCTCGTCTGCTTATAAACATCCAAAATACAAAGTTTGGATACGGGTCGTCGTAAAATGTTTCCATTTGCCAATTTTACATCAACTGTTCGAATGCGTTTGTCTTTCCCAGGATATAGTTGAATTATTCGACCTTTAGGCCACAGGTTTCTAGGACCATCTGGATCAACAATAATGACTATATCATTTAACTGTATAGGAATTGATTCTTCGTACCATTTGGGCCTTTTAACCAAAAAAGGCATGTATTCGTGAGTCCAGCGTTTCCAAAAATATTCAGTCAATTTTTGAGCAGCTCTCCATTTTGACATCAGGTTGAGATTTTCGTAGTCAATATTGGCACATGATAGGGATGCATGTGATGGACCTATTAGAAAGTGATTTGGAGTAAGTGCTTCATCTTCGTCTGAGCCGAGGGAAACGTGAGTCAGTGGTCGCGAGTTGATAATGTTTTCACATTCTGCGAAGACTGTTCTTAAAACATATTCTTGAGGATATTTCACAGTCAAAATTTCTGCTAAAATTTTTTTAACTGATTGAATTAGTTGTTCTCATGCTCCACCCATCTTGGAACTTGCAGGTGGATTGAAATTCCAACGAATGTTTTTCAAGGAACAAAATGTATTTATTTCTTCATTTTTTAATTCTTTTATTGCTGTCTTCAATTCTTTGTTGGCAGATTTAAAGTTTGTGCCACAGTCGCTATATAGTTCTTCGGGAAATCCTCTTCTGCAACCAAATTGTCTCAAAACGTGAATAATTCCGTCAGTACTTAAATCGTGTGCAATTTCCAAGTGTACTGCTCTGGTAACCATACAAGTAAAAATTACAGCATACCTTTTTTCATGGCTACATTTGACAGTTACAAAAAGGGGACCGAAATAATCAACACCAGTTTTTATAAATGAGCGAACGGTTGGCTCTAGTCGGCAGTTCGGAAGTTGTCCCATAGGTGGTATAGTTGGCGTTACTTTTCTATTTTTGCATTTTTGACATTTAGCCCAAACTTTTCTTACAGCCTGTCTCATTCGCAAAACCCAATATTTTTGTCTTAAATTATTTATGACAGTTTCTTGACCATGATGGTAAACTTCTTCGTGATAATGTTGTATAATAAGTTTAGTTATATAATGATTGGGATCTAAAAATATTGGGAATTTAAGATCTTCACAAGCATTTAAATTTTCCAGTCTTCCATTTAAACGAAGAATTCTATCCTGGCCCAATGTACATGTTAAGGTGTAAAGTTTAGTCTGCTGTCCTTTTTTATTGGAATTTTATTTTGTAAACAATATATTTCCTCGTAAAAAGCGTCTTCTTGTACTTTTTTGTAAAATAATTTCTCTGCAGATTTAATTTCTGCAATACCATTCCATTAATTTTTTAAAATTTTTACTATTGTGTTTACAATTTTGAATAAATCTTTGCATCTATGCTGTAGATCTCAATAATTTTGTCCATTTTGAAAAAGCTTCTGGTTTAGAAATCGGAATACTACGTTTCGGAGTATTTAAAAATACGAATTCTTTTCTCTCTTCTTTCTCTTCAATCAAGTCTGAACGCAACTGTTCTTCTTTAGGCCAACTTTCTTGTGACTTTTGTAGAAACTTAGGTCCAAATAACCATCGACTGTTTAAAGAAAAATCGAGGTTATGGATTCGTTTAGTAGCTTCGTCGGCGACATTCTCTTTTGAGCTTATATAATTCCAATCTTTGGCATTTGTAACACTTTGTATTTCACCTAAACGTTGAGCAACAAATACCTTATATCTGTTTGCTTCTGATCTAATCCAATGTAATACTGTTTTCGAATCTGTCCAGTAATATATTCTTTTTATATTTAAATATAAATTTTCTTTTAGATAGGTTCCTAATCGTTCTCGTCCTAAAGGTTTAGGAGGTGTAACTCGTGCTTTTGCATTAACCAGTGTGGTTTGAATTCTGTCTTCTTCTTGACATCTTATGTAGGTAATTGAGGCATATGACCTTTCTGATGCATCACAGAAGACGTGTAGTTGGATATCTGAAATTTTTCGATTTAATGTAAAATAAATCCGTAAAATTTTGAAATTGAAAATATTTTTGAGATCTGTAATCCAGATTATACTCCAAAATATTTTTATCAATTTTGTGAAATTTGGTTTTAAAGGTAAACGTGTCGTTAAAACAGTTCCAAAAAACACCCAAAATTCTATCGGTACTATTTTCACCATTTGGCTCAAAGTTTTTATCACCTTGTGCTAATTCCGGGCTAATATCTGTTAAAAGTTCTTGAGAATTGGCTATCCAATTGCAAATTTGAAAACTGACTTTTGAATGAACATAAATAATATCTTTAATAAGTGTTTTTCCTTCTGCTATTGAGTCGGCATTACCTAAATAATCATCCATGTAGTGCTCCTCTATAATTGCTTTTGTTGCCATGGGGTAAACGTTTTCGAAGTCACGAGCATTTCTATTTTTGGCTTTTTGGGCTGGACATCGTCCATTTGAAGACCCAAAAAATACTACGTCGATTTCATAGGTATCTGGATCCTTCTTTCTATCCATTCCCCGCCATAAGAACCTTTGAGCTCGACAGTCTTCCTTCCTGACTTTGACTTGTAAAAACATTTCCTTAATATCAGCTGTAAATGCATATTTTTTAATTCTAAAGTTAAGCAAAATTTTATGTAAAGAATTATACAGGTCAGGACCGGTCAATAAACAATCATTTAAACTTATTCCATGAGATTTTGCCGAAGCGTCAAATACAATTCTAAGTTTATTTGGTTTATTTGGATTTGTGATACCGAAGTGTGGCAAATACCAAGTTTTATGGCTTGTTTCTTGTGACTCGGAATCTGAAAGCTTTCTTATGTAACCTTTTTGCAATAATTCGTTTATTTTATCACAATATGTTTTACCATAAATTATATTTTTATCCATTTTCCTTTCAGTGCATAATAATCGATTCATTGCATTTATTTTGCTTTCTGGAAGAACCATATTTTCATTTTTCCTGAGAAGTCCAGTCTCATACCTATCATCTATTCTTTTCATAGTTTTTCAAGAATGTTTTGAGCCTTTATATCATCTTTACATATTGATTTTTCCATTTTTTGTAAACCAAAATTATCAATTGACCACTGCTCCTTTACTAGATCGTGCAATATATCTAAGTAATCGTTTTGTTTGTTGTTTACATAGCAAACAAAACTATCATCTCGACTTTGTTCTGATTTAAGCGAGCAATTTCCGTTTATTACCCAACCTAGTAAAGTTTTAGTTAATGCAGGACCATTCCAAGGGCCTGTAATAATTTTTCTATTTACTAATAATGGCCAGTTGTCTTGTCCAATTAAAAATTTTGGTTTAGCATTATTCATTGAGGAAATCTGATTTTGTATACACGTAGGGAAAATGTTTGTCCGCCCATCTCTTAGTAATAAGTTAGAATAGTACAAATATGAATTATCGCAAAGCAAACAGAGATAGGTAGATTATGTTTCCCCCGCTCCATCGTATTGCATCTCGCTCATGGCACTTGCTGGTGGCACGCCGCGCCGCTTCGATTCTATTAAAAACAGCGAAACAGAACTAAAATTTAAAATTTAACCGAAGCAGGATCAAGCAAAACGCATCGAGCCAGCCAGATCCGATGCAATGGAGTGGGAGAAACATAATCTACCTATTTCTGTTTACTTTGCGATACTTCATATTTGTACTATTCTAACTTATTACTAAGAGATGGGCGGACAAACATTTTCCCTACGTGTTTAAGGATATTGTTTTGAAATTTCACCTAAATTTATTGTTTGAGCTGGCAGTGATAGTCCTTTTTATTGTTCTTGCGCGTCTAATTTTACCATCATGTTCTGCCTTGATCGAAAAGCTTACAGTTCTTGAGTCCATCTGCTCCTTTACCTGATTATTTGTCCATTGAATATAGAGAGGCAGTTGGGGTCCATCTAGATTTAAACTGTCTGCTAAATCTTGATCAATAAGCGTGACTGTAGAGTCATTGTCTAAAAGTGCATATGTATTTAGAGTTTTGTTATTACAATTAATAATTACAGGTACAATTTTTAAAAGGACTTGCTTATTGGTTAAAATGTGATAGTTTACTTCCATTTGTTTGGTTTCGTCTATTGTGTTATCCGTATTTTCAATTTAATTTTTATGAAGAATTCTATGATGAAATTTTATACATTTATTTACTCCACACATTTGCTTTCTCTTGTAATCTGTAAGAGAATGATATGGCACTAAACAGGAAAAACAAATTTTATTTTCTGTTAAGAAATTCCATTTTTCATCTACAGAAAAGGATTTAAAGGTAGGACAAGTACTTAGGTGATGCAGGTCTTTAGTACAGCACATACACTTTTTGGTTACCGTATTTAATACTGAATTTTGCCGGTAAGGTAGTTTTTTTGGTTTTCCATTGTTATCGCTTGTTATGTCATAAAATTTTGGCATTTGAATTTGACAAGCATTCATTGCTTTTTGATCTAATCAGTTACTAAATTCTACAAGGATACCGGGACACATGGGCCTGGAGGGTAATGAGGTTGCCGACAAGCTCGCTAAGAGAGGGGCAGCACAGAAATTCACAGGACCCGAGCCGGTAATAGGTATATCTCATGCTACGGCCAGGAAAACAATAATAGCCGAAGCAAAAAGCAAATGGGAAATACACTGGTTAAATCTACCAGGTCTAACACACTTTAAAGCATTTATATACAGCCATATAAACCAACAACTAACTGACAAACTACTTGTGCTCAACAGATCTTGCCTTAAAGCACTAGTAGGATTGTGCACCGGCCACTGCAGGTTGCGACACCATATGTATAAAATTGGATTAGCCCCAACTGATGAATGCCGGCTCTGCATGGAAGATGCAGAAACAGCAGAACACGTAATGTGCACCTGCCCCGCAGCACGAAGAATCAGATTCGCTCCATTCGGCGAGATGACTCTGTTGCCGGACGACATGAAAAATGTCTCTCCCAATACCATCATTAATCATCAAAAAGTTAGGCCTATTGGGGGAAATATAAATAAGGTGTGAGCCATAATAGATCGCATGGTCGCAGTGGAGGGTTAGCTGTAACCCACTCACTTTTAACCTAACCTAACCTAAATTCTACAAGCTTAAATTTATTTGTATTTTTGCTGGAAATATATTCAATCCACATCATTTTGTAGGAGTTTTTAAGCTTATTCAATAGCTCCTGTAACAAGGTAGGATGTTGTAAATTATATGTTTCATTAAGGGATTCAATAGTTCCAACAAGATTTTTTATTTCATCAGATAAATTTATTAGGTTATCTAGTATCACCTCTTTAACAATCGAGATATTTTTAACCTTTTCAAGAAGCATAGAAATAATGTGCTGAGGTTGTCCAAATCTACTTTCCAAAATTTGTATAATTTTACCAACATTTTGAGGCATGATAAGTAGACTTTGCATAATCTTGTATGCATTGCCTTTCAAGCATTTTTGCAATCTACAGTGGTTCTCTTCTTGAGAATATCCGCATATCTTTGTTGAATTTTTAAATTGAAAAATAAAATTTGGCCATTCTATTGGATTACCACTGAAGATTGGCAATTCTTTTGGTATTGACTGTCGTGTTAATATTTTTGTAAGCTGAAGCGGATTGACTTGCGTATTTAAATCAGCAGAATTATTTAAAAGTAAATTATTATTTATCTCGTGATTGACACTATCATTTTCGACATTTACTTCTTTTTTACCTATTTTTTCTGTATTTTTCCAAGGTGGACATCCTTTGATCCATTCTTCAATATTAGGAGCTTCAGAATATGACCCACTTAACTCCGTTTCCACTGACTCAGACTCATACTCTTCTTCATCCAATTTTGTCAATTTTAACCGAAGTTCCAGGACTAGCATCTCCCGATCTAATTGCTTTTTCTTTAATTCCACTTCTATCTGTGCCTGCTGGCATCTTCACTCGTTTTTCTGACTGTCTTTTGTTGTACCCTTGCTTCTGCCCCTCTTCCCCTTTTCGGAACCATAGGATTCTAATAGCACCTGAACATTTCTAGTGGTTGGAGAAACACTGGTCTGGTCTGCCGTTTTAGCAGCCCTTTGCAAACGGGCACTTCTTCTTAAATTATGGTTTAAAGACTTTACCATAGGTTTGTTCTAGTTACGGCTACCTATGCGATAGTGGATACAGTCAAGACTTTTTCAATGCCATAAACACAAAAAGATATTAAATCATTTTTAGGCCCTGTCATTACCGCGGATTTATAAAAGACTTCAAAAAAATTATCAAGCCACTAATGCTAGCTTAAAAAAAGGGAGCAAAAGTTGAACATTAAACCCGCTTTTATTAAATCTTTAAACCTTTTGTTTGGTAATTTAATTTAAAAGAACCCAATTCTAAACTTATATGCTGGAAACGTAAATTTAAACTACGAAATAGTCTATAAAAAAGGCAAGCAAAATACGAACGCAAACGGGTTAACTTATACTCGTACTTATCTCCATGCTATAGAATCCTCAATAACGCCACCCCGGCGACAGCCAAGATATCGACAAATTTTTACACAAAGCTATAATCAATTTAACCCAGAAAATTAAGATCTGCATGACGTACTAGACTTATGCCAAGAACCACGCACATTTCGATGACTATCAAGTCATCCAAGCAACACTACCTACTAACATGACATTAATTACAAACTTTCCTAAAGAAATTTTAACCGCCAAAAAGACGTATGTTTATTTCTTCTCGAAAGAACTACGGTCTTATTTTCAATAATGTTTACCCCTTATGAAATTTGTTTTTGAACACACGGATTTTAGAAATTCTATTAATTTAGTACCATAACATGTATATGTGAATTATATCTAAACAACCACAATAATAATAAACAAATCTTATACCGAAGATTCTATAAAAAAATCACCGATTAAGCAAAATCAAAAAGACATTCTTAGGCCTATATATGTCGTAGGCTGATAGTGAAATCCGTCATTTCATGAAACGCCTAGTCATATCGTGAAGCGTGGCTAAAAGGTATATTGCAACTGGTTTGTTCGTTGTTCCCCAGAGCATTTTTTTAACTAATATTATTTTATAAAAATAAAATTTATTTTAATTAAAAAAAAAATTGAAAAAAATGCTCTGGGTAACAACGAACAAACCAGTTGCAAATATACCTTTTAGCGTGCAGCATGATATGACTAGGCTTTTCAGGAAATGACGGATTTCACTATCAGCCTACGACATATACATATATTGCCTAGAAAATAATAAAATTGAGATTGAAAACCCTAAAACAAAACGCAAAGAAAAAAATATACGAAACTAAAATTATACCCCTTCTTCCACATGGAGCTGGATTATCGTTACAGGAACAGTAAAATTTAATGATCTTAATGACCACCCTGGAATATTGCTCTTCAAACTAGGAATCGCCATCTTGAATCTAACAAATGATCCTTTATTAAATTTAAAACTATTAAAAATCAAACCGGACGGCTAACTTTTAGTATTAAAAATCAAACGAATATCATAATGAATACCATAATTCGCTTCATATGCTTGAATGAAAAATATAGCATTGAATCGAACAAGTTTGGAAGAGGAATGGTGAGAGGAGTGGGGAAAGAGAGGACAGACTTAATAAATTTATTAAAATGATTTCATCTCATTACATTATGGACAAATTAAGTGGTCTGCTATTAACGTTGTGACCACCACATTTTATATAATAATATTATATAGGCAAATAAGAGCCAATGTCAATGCTTTATCTATACTGGTTATTTACTGCATAGGTAAATATGCACATCTTAATTATTAATATAATTGACAATGTTAATGTACAGAAGTTAATGGATACTAATATATAATTATGTTTAATATATTAAGTCTAGTACCTTTATATGACAACTGACTACCCTACTACTAGAATATAAAAAAAATAGTTCAGTTATTTGCGAGCTTCTCCAAAACAGCGAAACATTTAATTTCTAGAAAACAAATTAAAACAAACATTAAAGAGAGGAGATGTTACAAGTTTTTTGATATATTATATACAAAATTTAAATATTTAGAGACTTACCTCAACCGTAGTTAACCGTATAAGTAGAAACTATAATATACCACATTTGAAATATAATTTAGGAATATAACGGTAAAGATATACATAAATCAGTTGTGGGTTAAGCAGTTATAAAAGAAACTGAATGTTTTATATCTTTACAAAAGAAGTATGCTATAGCAGGAATATATGTTTTGCTTTTAAGAATTTATGGTATTTCTGTTAAAAAATGTTGCAATTAATTTAGTGCTATAGAAATTACACAATTCAAGCCTTGGTTCTGTAAGAAGGATTTAAATATTTTTACAAATAAGAATACTTTATAAGGCTTAATGTAACAAAAAAAACATGTGTTGATACGGAAAAGAAAACCTACTTCCAGATGTGGTGTGAAATTTTTGGGTAATGCTGGTCCAGGCATAATAAAATATTTAGCTCTATTATAGTCATTAAAAAAGAGGGTTTGTTCGTATTTGTTCTATAAATTATTTTTTCTATTTCACGTTCATAATAAGTTTATAATAAGTTCATAATAAGTTCATAATAAGTTTAATACGTAGCGCATTTGGGTATAGTAATGAGAGCCTTTCAATACGCTTTTTTTTACTTGAAGTTGGTTTCACATTTTTGACGTTTCATAGCCACCTGCCACTTTCACCTTTACCTTTACATCTTGTGTGCGGCATTGGAAATATAACATATATTATATAACATACATTATATTATGAGCATATTATTATGTACAACATATTATTATAATAATATATGAGGTGATTATAACTAGTAGTTTCTGCCACTTCTTTTAGTTCTGGAGAAGTTAAACCGTTCGTTATTTATTAGGTCAATTACGAAAGTACTGCAAATTTTTAAATTGATTTAGCAGTCGATTTTGTTAATTTTTATGTTAATAAAATGGCGGTAGAATAAAGAAGCGATTTTTAAATGTTTCTATAATAAAATTTGTTGCCAACCTTGAGATGTTAAAATTTTTCGCGAGATTATTGTGGGAAATGAAGTAAATTTTTCTTGATCATAAAAGGTAAAATAGAAAAAATATCTAAGGCACAAGTTTTATAAAACGTGCGTGCGCTAAAAACTCTTCTTATGAAGCTTAATCTTCAATATACTATTGCATTCCCAAAGATATTATATTATGCCGATCAACCAATTTAAATAATTTAATTTAAGGAAAGAGTAGTTATAGATGATTCGTTCTGCATCAGATTACGCCAATCCCTTCTGCGCATGCGCCAGCAGTTTGCAGGCGTGCATCATCCGTCATACGTCATTTGTCAACTATTAAACGTCACACTGTTGGGCCTTAGCTACTTGGGTGTTAGCTACTATGGCAATAATATTTATTATACGTCACGTGTTCAGGAGGATGTATGACTACGCTTACGAAAAGATAACAGCTATCATCGGTCAATTAAGATATGCCAAGGGCACCTGTCACTTGTCAAACGCCAAAAAATATTGAAACTTGGGTTGCATGTTTAGGATGACGTCATGTTACGTCTACGAAAATATGACAGTTGTCGCCTGGCAATTAAGATATGTAAAGGTCGCCTGATGCATGCAGCTTATTCAGGGTGACGTCATAAGTCATTTAGACGAGTCGATCGGCCAACTCGTTCGGGAGATATAGTTTTTTGCGATTAGGGTCCTTATACCTAAAGGCGGAAAGGCGAAATTTAGCAAACGGGTAGAAGATAAAAAGTAAAATTTAAAATACATTTAATGTAAATAATTTAGCCGTTATTGTCATCATAAACACCTAGTTGTCAAATTAAAACACTTTCATGTTTAAAACTTTTAACTATTATTCAAATACACACCAGCTTGTGTTTACAAATTAATCCAGTATTCCCCAATTCACTTGTAACCACGCCGATATTGTAAACGTTTAGATATGGCTTAATGTGGCTTAACTTTAAATGAAGCAAATTTGCGGAATTTATTTGAAATGTTATTAATTTTAAAATTGAAATATTTTTGAAGTACATTTTTACTTTCTTATTGTAGGTGTAAATAAAAAAACACAACAAATATTAGCTTTATAAAATAATAGTTTAGCAGAAACTACAGGGGTATGTTTTTTAAAATACGAACTTATCTTGTTTCGTTTCTTAAAAATACGCTTGGTTTTTTTTCAAGACTTGTCATCCTATTAGAATATTTTTCACTAGCGCAATTATACCTTTTAGTCAACAACGACTAAAGGATTAAAAAAATTGTTTCAGGCGTTTGGATGTCACTAAATATAACTAGGACAATTTAATTATACTACTTTAATTTTGATTCAAGTTTTGATGATTGCGTAATTAGGGCTTTACATCGGCAGAAAATAATTTACAGAAATGGCATATTTATACTAGAATAAATTCCTGTACTCATTTATTTTGCATTATTTTTCTTCCTGTTTGCTAGATCCCAGCCCTAACTCTAGTATTTTTTTTAATTAATTTAATTGCCGTAAATAAATTTAAGTAAGAAACGTTAATTTCTTTGCTTTAATAAAACCAATGACATCTGCTTTTTTATATATGAAATAAGGTATCGAGATTTTATCTTTAAAGATATATTCGCCTTTGGCTGGGTCATCGCCATCTAGATAGAGGACCGGATATTTTTGCCTCGGTAAACAGCATTTGATCTTGTAAATTATTGGTGTGAATCCTGATTAAATTTGCATTTATACCGCCATCGACTGATATTTCTTAAACGAAGATACCGAAAGTGGTTTTTATATAAGATGATAAATCTAAGGACTTATTTATTTTAAATAATTTTTTTTAAATATAATTTCTTTACTTATTGTAAAAGGGTACCCATTTTATTAAAATTTAGGGCTTTAAGGTATTATAGACATTTAAACATTTTAATTAAATTTGCTCTAGAGAATACATACTTAAAAAAATCGTGAATCCCTGTGCAGTAGGTAATGTTGTGACATAGTTTTGTAACAATAGTCCCAATCTATAAACTTGTCCTTTGTAATTTATATGTTTATTTTTCGTTTCATGTAACCTATGTTTCCGTAGATAACAAAACCTAATCCAATCTATTAATTTATTTTTGGCAGAATATCTATACTGTCAAAATTATGTGTGATAAGTCTTTAATGCCGTAATGTATAATAAAGTAAACAGCTCCTTCAACTCTAGGTTGTAATGACAATGGAAATTGCTGGAGCGTGCGTTGTAGTAAACTCTGTGCAATGAAAATGGACAATGTTGAATTAAGGCATGAAGTCATATTTGTTACTATTCCTGATTCCAAAAATGGAATGGGACGTAAATTTATAGTGACTAAAAGTGACGATGAAAAGGTTTGTTATTTCAAAATAGTTTGAAATTACATTGACATAAGATCCCACATGACGAATTTTAATCCTCGCTTCTTCATGCGATATCAAAATGGAAAGTGCTTAAACCAGCCTGTCGGGAAAACTCGATTTCTTCAATTCCAAGTAAAATTGTTAAATTTCTAAACTTTCAGAACTTTAAGGAGTATACTGGACACTCAATTAGAAGAACGTCGGCCACTTTATTAGCAAATACTGGAGTTGATGTCTTAGCCCTCAAGCGACATGGCGGATGGAAATCTGCAACTATTGCGGAAAGTTATGTTGCGGAGAGCGTCAACAATAAAAAGGAAGTTGCAAATAAAATTTTATACAATCTAACGAAGCCAGAAGTCTCCTGCAGTACTTCAAGAGTAACAGAAAACTTGGTTAGAGATGGAGAAATTATGGAGTCAGAACATTTCATACAAATTGAGAAAAAACGAGAAAACATTTATCCTAACTTTCTAAATAATATTCATAATTTTAATAATTGTACTATTAATATTCATATCACTTAATATTACTCAATTTTTATAAATCATTTTTTTATATGGCATAAATTATTACCACCCAAGGGTGGTAAGTTGACTTACAACCCGCCGTCAAAGGCAATCGATACCTATTTGGTAATTGTTACTTACGTCCTTCAAGACAGGGTCAAAATGCGTTGTTTACAATATAGAGAGGAGAAAAATAATATGAGACAACCTGACGCGTGAGCTTGCTACGGCTCACTGCTGATCTCTGCAGCCAAACCCCCTTCTACTACTCGGGCAGATGTTACGTCAACCAGTATTTTTGCGTGTTTTTATTATTGAACTTACCTATTTTGTTTAATTATTTTCTTAGTAAATAATTCTAAATTTTAAAATCTAAAACCGTAAAAATTTTTTATGTTTTTTCCTTTATGCGGTAGGATTAAAATCAAAATTAAGAAAAACCCATTAAAATAATCGTTTTTTATTAGTTATTAAACAATAATAAAACGTTATTAAACAAATCATGCACATACCTAGTACATATTATGTACCTATAATAAGTCATTATTACGTGCACTTTATTTAATCCGACAAAGGTATTTCCGACTAGTATTATACAACGAAATTCTATACCTATATGCATAAAGCTAATGAACTAGCTCACAGTTTGCAGTTTTAAGCTAATCTAATAAAACTGTCAGTATTGTCAGGTTAGTATTGTTCTTGAATACGCAAAGTTTCTTGCAGTCGCCCGGCACAAGTGCATGCGAAGTTTGATTCTGTTTAAATGTTTCTTTGGCAGAACAAAGACGTAAAATTTAAATGTGAAATGTGATATTCGTACGGGTCCTACATAGAAGTGTAGTTTTCATATTTTCTCGCGAGTAATAAATATGTAGATGTAGAGGAACAGCGGGTAGTAGGGAATCGTAATTTAATTTTAACCTTTTTAGGACCTGAACTAAAGTTAAATTTCTCTAAGAAAACGCCGCATAGTAAACTAAGTCACCTGTCATTTTTTATGGCACTCTTTTGAAGTCTGGTCTATTATGGTTAAGATTTTGGCGACAGAGACAGAACTGGGCTAAGTTCTTGTACCATCTGTACCATCGCATTCACCATATTCTAAACTTGGCAACATATGGAAAACTTTTTTATCTTTGATTTTAGAAGAAAAACTTATTCCTCATAAAAAGTTTTGCTTACCTTAAAAAGTAATATTAGGTTAAAAAATCGTAGATATAACGTACAGGGTGGTAAAAAATACAAAAATATGTTAATATGCTAAGAGTGAAGTAACAGTAATCTACATGCTACAAACAAATTTATTGAAAATAACTTATTGAGAGTTATATGTTATATCAGAATATAAAGTCACAGCCACCTACCAAGAATTTTTTTTACACTTTTTGTCTAGATAACGGCAAATTTTAGAAGAATAAAAAAACTGTTTATCTTATAAAGCTTCAGCTGAGTCACCATCATTTTCAATGCATTTCACTAGATTTTTTCTAAATCTTCGAACTGCGTTTATAAGTTCAACTTCTTGTAATTCATTGCACGCTTCTGTAATTCTATTTCTTAATTCATTGGCATTTGCAGGTCTGTCCTTATAAACGATTTCTTTTATTCTTCTCCATAGGTAGTAATCTAAAGGGGTGAGGTCAGGTGACCTTGCAGGCCAATTTGTGAATTGGTTGTCATTGTACGTAGCGTGCCCAATCCATCTATTTGTAAAGTTTACATTAAGCCATTCCGTTACTTGTGCGGAAAAATGGCAAGGTGCTCCATCAAGTTGGAATATTAATCCATGCCTTGTTACTAATGGCAACTGTTCGACTAAGTCCATAAATTCTGTTTGTAAAAAATTTAGAAAAATGTCCCCATTTAAATTATTATCAAAAAAGGCCGATCTCAAAATCATATTTCTGACACTACCACACCATACGTTTACTTTTTCTGAAGTTTGGCTTCTGCATTCAACCACCCAGTGAGGATTTTCTGTACTCCAATGGCGAGAGTTTGACTCCATTAGTAGTAAACATCGCCTCATCGGAAAACAATATTTTAGAAGCCAAATTTATATCTTCCTCAAAATGTCCCATCATCCAAAAACAAAAATCTATCCTTTTATCCATATCTCCTGGTAACAACTTATGTATACATTTTGGTTTAAATGGTTTGTAGTGGTGCTTTTTTAAAACTTTTCTGATAAAATTGACATTTAACTGCAAGTCCCGATGTCGTTGATTTAAAGTTCTTTTAGGATGTTCCTGTACATAAAGCAGGACATCTAATTCATCTTCAGTTTCGCTATCATCTTCATTTCTTGCTACATTATTAAATTTAAAAAATATGTGGAACAAGCTTTAAATTTTGTAATGATACTGGCTACTGTGGAATGAGGATGTCTCGTTCGGGATGATTTGCACTAAATTCGTCTGCAGCATCTCTTAATGAACGGTAGTTATTACCCACAATAAGCACAATTTCTACTTTGTCCTGGTTACTAAGTCGCATTTTTATGTATATATTTTATTTTTCTAATATTGTACCTAATAATTTTCCTCTGAGACTGTTGGAAATCTTTTTTGTAAAAGAAAGTGTATTTAGAAATTCCGTGCGCTGGACCTATCTTATAGGTATTACCCGACGACATGGTCTTCTTTACTTTCACATGGAAATATGGCATAGAAAAACCCTAAAAACGAGTAAGGTATATGTAAAATTAAAATTTAAAGGAAGCCCTACCGATCCCAAATATAGAATCCGCAAAGCTAGTGGTGTGAGTGAAAATAATTTCATGAAAATGGAAATATTGGAAATTTCTGAACGTGTCTCAAAATTATTAGAAACATTGGAAATAAACAAAAAAAATTTAAACTCGTTTTTGAACCTCCTATTAATATTCTGACAACTGTCTTTAGCATTATCCTGTACCTATCTCTTACCGGTTTTAAAATAATAATTATATTCCAATTTTCTTGACGGAAAGCGTTAACTTAAAAATTATTAATATTTTTTAACTCTGTAATAAAAAGACCCTGAAATTTGGCGGACAGTTAAATAATATCAGGAGGTTTTCAATCCTATTCACAAATCTTAGTTGCGATTTATAGGGTTGTTTAAAAAAAACATTATAAGTATATTTTTTTAAACGTTACACCCTGTATATTATTATTGATTTGAAATGCTACTTAAATTGACTCTTTATTTTTGTATATCATATCTACCGGGTGTCCACGGAAGGTGATTCGCCCCTCTAACTTTTTTGTTTTTCAAGATAATAGAATAGAATTTGGGGGATTTGTATACAACATACAACTGCATTTTTTTACATGTGACTCAAAACCGGAAGTGACATAAACTTTCGATTTTTAAATGGGACATCTGGTATATTTTTCCTTTTTTTGACTACATATTATGACATTTTAAATACAACGATGTGTCACTTGTCACTTTTTGTCAATAAGCAAATATTGTTTTTCCAAATTCATTGTTTTATCTAGAGGGCTATGAATACCTTAAAATCACTTATTTCAGTTCTTTAATCTTGGAAAAAATACAATTTTACTATTTTTGGTCCAATGCTATGTGCAATGTAAAATATATTCTTTAAAGTTGTATAATAACTCATTTTTTTTTAAACGCCAACATGGTGGCTCGTCGGGTTAAGAAAAAAGAGGATTTACGATTATTTTGATACCATACACTATTAGGTTTTAGAAAAGCTGCCAATAAAAATCTTTAAAAGTTAACTTAGAACTTTCCTAAAATAAAGCATATTTTAAGTATAAATTGAGATTTAAATGCATCAAGTAGCCTGTGACCAGCAAAACTGATAAAACAAAATCAGGCCTTGAAGAAAATTGACATGCCGACAGCTTCTGCCAAAGTAAATTAGTTTGTTGTTTAAAGAAACATGGAAAATACTAGTTTTACAAGGAGTGAAAAAGTTGATATGTTATTATTATCAGGCTCATTTCGCATTTTCGGAACCAGTTTTGGGTACCTAATAGTGCCAGGTTGGATGACGCCGATTAAAATACCTTTGTGCGTAAAGTCGTGCAGCATCGGTTAAATTCTTTCTACATTCTTCAAACACTAATAACATATCAACTTTTTCACTCCTTGTAAAATTATTATTTTCCATGTTTTTTAAACAACAAACTAATTTACTTTGGCAGAAGCTGTCGGCATGTCAATTTTCTTCAAGGCATGATTTTGTTTTATCTGGTCACAGGCTACTTGATACATTTAAATCTAAATTTATTCTTAAAGGATGCTTTATTTTGGGAAAGTTCCAAGTTAACTTTTTAAAGTGTTTTAATGGCAGCATTTCTAAAACCTAATAGTATATAGTATCAAAATAATGGTTATAAAATCCTCTTTATTCTTAACCCGACAAGCCACCATGTTGCTGTTTAAAAAAAATTAGTTATACAACTATAAAGATTAAATTTTACATAGCACATAGCATTGGACCAAAAATAGTAAAATTGTATTTTTCCCAAGATAAAGAACTGAAATAAGTGATTTTAAGTTATTGATAGCCTTCTAGATAAAACAATAAATTTGGAAAAAAAACATTTTCTTGGTGACAAAAAGTGACAGGTGACACATCGTTGTATTTAAAATGTCATGTGGAGTCAAAAAAGGAAAAATATACCGGGTGTCCCATTTAAGACAGTTTATGTCACTTCCGGTTAAACCGGAAGTTATATAATGTTGAGTCACCTGTCAAAAAATGCAGTTTTATGTCATATACAAATCCCCCAAATTTTATTCCATTATCTTGAAAAACAAAAGATTAAGAGGGGCGAACCACCTTCCGTGGACACCCGGTATATTTAACTAGTCAATTTTTTGACTGATAAGAGACTATTTGAAAAATTTTCTCGACATATTAATTTTTATTTGGTTTTTATTAAGTAGTAATTGACGAAATACCAAATTACCGTTGTAGTAGCGGCAAATTGTTTGGCAATAATTTTACATAGAAATGTAGTTTTGACATCTCAGTCGCCTGGTGGAAAGGCTTTTGTTCATCATCTTCATTATCAAAGGTTGCTTTTTATGATGCCAACATCTTCAGCAGCCACTGAGCGCAGCTTCAGCATTTATAGTAACATTCATTTAAAAAAATGGAATAGGCTTACTAATGACAGAGCAGCTAAACTACTCTACGTATCTTCTTCTTCTTTAGGTGCCTTGTCCGGCTCGGATGTTGGCAATCATCAGCGCTATCTGATCGTTGTCTACAGCTCGGCGGAACAATGTAGTGGTGCTTACTCCATACCATTGCCTTAAGTTTTTCCTTCTATAATGAGTTTCAAAAGTCGATACTTGTCATTCCTTAAGATGTGACCAAAAAACTCCCTTTGCGCGCTTTTTCAGTGTGAACAGAACCTCCAGCTGTTTATCGAGGCGTTGGAGTGTCTCGATGTTGCGCACTCTTTCTACCCAGGAAACTCTCAGGATCCTTCGGTAGGTCCACATTTAAAAGGCCTCCAGTTTTTTGCACATCGCATTTTTTGTCAAAGTCCAAGCTTCCATTCCATAGAACAGTATGCTGAACACGTAATAGCCAAGCAGTCGAATGCGTAGAGGCAAACTTAAGTCTCTACTGCAAAGTACATTACGCATCCTCAGGAACAAAGCACGAGCTTGTTCTATTCTTGCTCTAATCTCCTGCTTCTCTACGTATCCAACAACGAAAAGTTGTTAAAAAAATAGAAAGTGGCAATACATCAATTATTATTTTTGACAGTGTTGAAGATTTAGAGGAAGGTGACTCTCATGAAGATGGCATTGATGATGAATATAATATTGAAGGTGATTATGACAGCGATATGCCGCTTGTTCGACGTTTCTTAGTTTTCATTTATTTCCATTATTCCAATGTTGCCGAAATATTTCCGGAAAAATATATTCTTGGAAGTTTTACAACACTACTCAAAATCGTCATCATCATAATATATACCTGGTGGTGAACCGCCATCCTGCTACCCTTACTATTATTATTACTATTAATTTTACAAAATTGTATAAGACTTTTTTTGAAGGCCCTTGTACGCGGCTCTTGCACAAATTTTATTATTTTTTATAAGCCAATTAAAATAATTTAGAAAATTTTCTTTATTAAATATTGCTTTGATACATACCTCAATGAATTTATGAGTAATAATTTATGAGAATGTGAAATAGCAAGGCCTTTGATACAATTCATCGTGATATACTACTAACTAAACTTAATTTTTTTGGCTTGGGTGATGTAGCATTACAAATTTTTGAATCATATTTTTCAACAGATCCCAGCGGGTAATAAATAATTAATGGTAGTCCTTCCCAGATGCATTTCATTAGTAGGGGTGTGGCTCAGGGCAGCATTTTGGGTCTTCTTTTATTCGCAATTTATACTTCTGATTTTTCCAAGTTTCTTAAGCATTGCTAGTCCCGTCAGTACTTTTTACCCCCTGATGTCGCTACTGCCGTAATAAAAATTAACGAAGATCTTAAATTACTTTCGGATATCTCTAAATCCCACAACTTAATTCTTAACGAGAAGAAAACTCAGCCCGTAGTATTTGGTAAGTGCAAGTCCCTTATAATTGAAAATCCTGTAAATATCTAGGACTGCATATGGATTCTGAGTTTAGATATTCAGATCATATTTCTTCATTGATTCAAAAAACATACGCTAAATTAAAACTTCTATATTCATCGAGATATTTTTGATACGGATACTAAATTACGTATTACTGATTCTCTAATTTTATCCCATCTAGGTAATTGTGACGTTGTCTACTGGCCTGCTTTGCTTTAAAAAGACAAAAATAGCTTATAGAAACTGCAAAACGCTTGTCTCAGATTTAGTTTTAATGTCCGCAACCGATCATGTCTCACCTTATTTGATCGAATCAGGATGGCTTACTATCAAAGAGCGTTATGTACTTTATATCATACATCTGGTTTACAAAATTAGACTAACTGAACTTCCTTCTTACCTTTTTAACAAACTTACTAAGGGTTCTGATGAGCATAATGTTCTTACTCGCCACATGGATTTGTATAGTGTGCCCAAGCACAACCATGCTTTTTTCAGTGTTCATTCCGCTATACGGCAGCAACGAACATTAACAATAATGTTCGTTGACGGCAGTTACTACTTTTAACTCTTTGCCAGACTGTATCAGGATGGCTCCGAGCTCTGTTGCCTTCTGTAGGCGTGTTAAATAGCATTTGCTGGCGGGTCCAATCCGCGCTAGCGTTTACGCAGCATGTAATTTTTAATTTTTTTTCTTTGTGTTTCAATTTATTTTACTTTTATATTTTGTATAGTGTGCCCAAGCACAACCATCCTTTTTTTCAGCGTTCATTCCGCTATATGGCCGCTACTACTTTTAACTCTTTGCCAGACTGTACCAGGATGGCTCACAGCTCTGCTGCCTTCTGAATTGACGTTAAAGAGCATCTGCTAGCTGGTCGCAATCCGCGCTAGCGTTTACGCAGTATGTAATTTTCTATTTTTTTAAATTTTTGTTTCAATTTATTTCACTTTTACAGTGCTTTTAGTTTTTAACTATTTTTGTCTATTGCTTTACTTTATACTCATATTACTTTAAGTTTACATTAGGCATACTCTATTTTTCCTTTTATATTCAAAAACAAGTAAAACATGTTAAAACTTTTCTTTTATATTTTTGTTGTTTCCTTGGATTTCTATTTTTATTTATTTTTATGAATTAGATGGTTGTGTGAGCAGCTATAGTTGAATATTGCCACCGTTATTAATATTTTTTTATTTATATTTTTGTATAAAATAAAAGGCATTATTATTAAATGTTACTGGACGTTTTATTTTTTATTAGTTAGTAATTTTTATAATATTCGAGAATAAATAATGATTGTATAAATTTAATAAGCGCAAGTACTTAAAACAAATTAATGAGAACATTGTTTTATTTCAACACTTGGAGACAAGTGGAAAAACATCACTTTTTAAAAAAGATACCGACGAATTTAAATGGAAACCTAATAATTTTAAATCAGAAGATAGTTTAATGCCAACCAAACAAAATTTTATTATTTTCTATTAAGCCAATTAAAATTTAGTTAGAATAAATTAGCAATAAATCAGTGAAATATAGGTCCTGTCTCGCGGTTAGCATGATTAAGCCTTTGAGTGCTATTAATTTTGACACCCTACTAATTTACAACTTCGGTAATTGTTTAATATGGTTAGATATAGGATACACTTTCTCCAGTCGGTTAAATTACAGTAGAATGGATACCTTATTTCATAGAATTGATGGACATACATCATATAATATATTGGTTTATCAATCATTCTCTGCAATGGAATTTAAATAAATTGTAGTTTTATTGGTGATAATGCTTATGATTTGTTATCGTCTTTCATGGCACAAAGGGAAGCAAGGGAGCGTAGTCCAAGGTGGGCGGTGATCACATAGATAAGACACTTTTTTTTTTCAAGGAGAATCTTCCTAATGGGGGGCGGCTAACCGACTAAACTCCCCGTGTTCCTGCCGGTTTCCGCGCCATAGGTGTATAAACCTTCAGACCACACGTATTAGTATTTCAGCTCTGCACGCCTAGTGCGTGCTTTGCGTCATACCTCGCCAACACTTTGGGTACACAGTGTACTGAAGCTGGCTTTGTCGTCTACGGTCTAACTACTCTAACTAAATAATAAGCTTACTGTGTTAGTGTTTGTGTTGATGTTTGCGATGTTTGTACTCAGATGAAATGTTATGTTATATGCCCACGCGTGGGGACCCCGCTAATTCAGGGAGAGAACCAACAGCGCTGGTCTGAGCAGTGGTAAACTATTGCTTACTGTGTTGGTGATAAGACACTAAGGGGTTCTCTAGTTGACTAAAGGGCATAATTACATTTCAACAGTGTTAATATTTCATACATGAGCTCATCTGTCTTCCAGTCTTATGTGAAATGTGACCCTACATTGAATAATTTTGAAAGCTTCTACTTTTGATGATAAACTCGTAGGTACTACTCCAATAATATGTCACTGTTCTATATGGCATTCAACGTGAATCACCCTCTATATTATACAGGGTTCCGGAAAAAGGAGGTCAATCCGTAAACCATATATTCCTTGAGCAAAAATAATATTAATATGAGTTTTAAAGCCATTTTTCATTTTTGACCCTTGTGTTCGATATACAGGTCGTCAAAGTTTAAAATTAAAAGAAATGTTTTTGAATAACTTGAGTATTTAATAATATAGTGTGTATCAGCCAAATGGAATAAATTCGATAATAAATACATGGGGGCATATTCGAAGAAACGATCGCACATGTCGATTGGTATTTCTAGTTGCGAATTTTTTTCAATAAAAACTTTTTATACAGGGTGTTTAATGTAACAGTGACCAATATCAACTTTCTTATTTTAAATAATATATAACACCCTGTATATTATTCAAGTTTTGGATTTTTTTAAAAGTTTTAGACATATTTCATGTACAGGGTGTCCAGTTTTCGACACTTTTGACGGGTATCTCAGTTATTGGTACAGATAGAATGATGCGGTTTTCGCAAACCTGTGTCACTTTTTTGTGAAACAAACGATGCCCTTAACGGATTTATCATGGCCATCTTGGTTTTTGAGATACAGGGCGAAATTGAAAACGGTGCATTTTTAGACACCCCTTGTATTTTAATTATCTTATACTTTATTGAAAATATAAGAACGGGATGTTATACAGTTTTTTACGTAGAATCCAGTGGCGTAGTTAGTATTTTTCCAGGTGTTCCCATTTTTGAGAAATATACCAAAGTTATGTTTTTTTAAATGGAACGCCCTGTATATTTTTTCATATTTTCATTCTGCTTACTGAGAGCTTTCCAAAAATATATAATAGTTGGCACTTTGTTTTAACAGGAAGGTTAAAATTCATATTTTAAAAAAAAATGGGAGCAGGCCTTGGATTTTGTTTCACTAGAACAATTAAATTGTGGATTAAAATGCATACTTTTTATTTATAAATATTGTTGAAAATGGTTGCCATTCTCCCTAATACAACGCTGACACATTTCGGTAATAAGTCTCAAGGCGTTTAAAATTATTATAGGCCTGTGGTTTTGCAGAAATTGAAATGCTAAATGGGTAGCCTGTCGAAGTTCCTCTACAGTTCTGTGCCTGGTATTGTATATCTTGCTCTGCAAAAAACCCCAAAGAAAGAAGTCCAACACCGATAGATCGGGCGATCGCGGTGGCCATCTTACAGCTCCATTTGTGCCTATCCATTTTTGTTGAAAATAATTTTCTAGAAAATGCCTTACTATGTGAGAGTTATGACTCGGTGCACCGTCTTGCTGGAAATGTATAGCATTTAGCTGGGCAAGGGGAACGATTTCTAATAACTCGGGTATATAACCTCTTCCAAGATATATATTTGCCGTAAGGCCTCCCTCATAAATACGGTAAGTTATTTGATTACCTAATATGAAGCAAGAAACACCAAATCCAAAGCGCCCTTGCTGCTTCCTTTCGTAAATAACATATTGATTTTCTTCAGACCAATGCCTTGTATTATGCCGGTTAAAAATTCCAGCACTAGAAATATGGTTCTCATCGGACCAGATTACTAATCTTCCAAAATTGGCATTGGCCCGGATTTGTTCTATATACCAACGACAAAAGATTAATCGCCGAACTGCATCTCCAGGATGTAAATTTTGCACAATTTTAAATTTGTATGGATGGTATTTATATTCTCTTAGAAATGGCATCCATTTCCAACAATATTTATAAATAAAAAGGATGCATTTTAATCCACAATTTAATTGTTCTAGTGAAACTGCCAATTTTTTTAAAAATATGAATTTTAACCTTCCTGTTAAAACAAAGTGCTAACTATTATATATTTTTGGAAAGCTCTCAGTAAGCAGAATGCAAATATGAAAAAATATACAGGGCGTTCCATTTAAAAAAACATAACTTTGGTATATTTCTCAAAAATGGAGACACCTGGAAAAATACTAACTACGCAACTGGATTCTACGTAAAAAACTGTATAACACTCCGTTCTTATATTTTCGATAAGGTATAAGATAACTAAAATACAAGGGGTGTCTGAAAATGCACCGTTTTCAATTTCGCCCTGTATCTCAAAAACCAAGATGGCCATGATAAATCCGTTAAGGGCATCGTTTGTTTCACAAAAAAGTGATACAGGTTTGCGAAAACCGCATCATTCTATCTGTACTAATAACTGAGATACCCGTCAAAAGTGTCGAAAACTGGACACCCTGTACAATATCCTATATAACCTATCTTTAACTGTTTCGGAATAATTAAGTGTATTCAGATTTGTTGCATTTCAGCGATTCTTTTTACTGATATGAAATTTAAAAAAAGTTATAAATAGTTTTGTGTTCTTTTGTTTAAAACTCCTGACCTTAGCAAATTGTCGTCTGTCTGTGCATGACAGTAGTTGTCAGTGTTATAGTCGTTTGAATTTCTGCATATCAGAGAAATGGTTTATTTAACAGAAATGCACAAAATAACAATTCTACAGATGATTGGTTATGGAGATAAAACACGTAGGTACACAATTGGAAGTTAATCGCTTATTTCATGAAACATTTCCAAATTTGTCTGCTATAACTCAAGGGAAAATTAGTAAAATAGAAAAGCAGTTTCGCCAGTTTGGACATGTACCTAAAGAAGATAAAAAAGTAGCTGCCAATGCAATAAGTGATTATACCAAATTAGCTATTATGCTTGAGTTTGAGGAAAACCAA
Organism: Polydrusus pterygomalis; assembly: GCA_963969555.1. NCBI lineage: Eukaryota > Metazoa > Arthropoda > Insecta > Coleoptera > Curculionidae > Polydrusus > Polydrusus pterygomalis. Next base: position 77,451,098 of record OZ018377.1, read on the forward strand.
CATACTTCTAGTCGAACCCCAATGTCCAATCGATGGAATAGCCAGCACGATGCCTTGATCTGACGCCATTAGACTCCTTCTTATGGTTTTATGTCAAAAATATTGTATACAAAATTAAACTCCTCGACTTAGCTGACTTAAGAAGACAAATAACGCTTGCGATTAGATCGGTCACGCCTAAGATTTTTCTATTTAAGATTAGGATGTTGCCAAGGCCTTCGCGGCGAGCATTTTCCTACATGGTTTTTTTTTGTTTTTTACGTTATCAAAAAATATACAGTACTTATTAGTTTTGAGTGGGTTGTTAATTTTGTAATAACTCTGAAAACACTTAATATTTCCGAAACAGTTGAAGATAGGTATAGAATATTGAACATAAAATATTTCTAAAAGTTTTTGAAGAATCCAAAAATTGAATAACATATAGGGTATTGCATTTAAAATAAGAAAGTTGGTATTGGCCACCATGACATGACCCTGTATAAAAAGTTTTATTGAAAAAAATGCGCAACTAGAAATATCAATCGACGTGTCCGAGCGTTTTTTCGGACACGGCCCCATGTATTTATTATTGAATTTATTCCATTTGGCTGATACACATTATAAATTTCAAATTTGGCACATTGTTTCACCATAAAGAGTTACATCTTTTGGAAAAACAAAACAAAAAACAATTGTTAAATATTCAATATAGGGGGAGTCCAGTACCCGCTGACCCCACCACCACTGTTTTTTAGTTGATACGTGCGCCAGTGACTTCCAAGGTATTTTCTAGGTACCTAATCATTTATTTTTGATTATTTTTTGAGTTATATAGAGTTTCGATCAAATGATGCGTTCTGGAGATAATTTGAAAATGCTTCTTGCCCTAATGACGACGCAGCTTACAGTAATCTCATAATAATTTTCAAATGTTAGATTAATTAAGCCATTGTGTTACCATGGATACAACATATAAAATAAAACTTTGCAATAGGTGACAATACCGAAAGCGAAGGACAAGCAAAAAATAATGTGAATACTGTGGCATACAGATAAACACCTGTTATAAAACCAGTTAAATGAAATCATACATGTAGTATATGACCTTGTATTATGCATGTAGTATATGACCTTGTATTATACATGTAGACGAGGGATGATTTTTTATAACCCTAAATTTTGTTGTATACAGCTAGGTGTTTTATGGGAGAATAACTGTTCGTGAAGAAGTGCAGATGGTATTTTTGCAATGGCCAATGTGAAGATATTCTAAAGTTTAAAAGAAATAAAAATATGGATATTCCTGAAAGGATTCCAGTCAAAAAGGAATTAATTAAAATCACGTGGGCACACAACAATCTCAGCTGGGCACAAACAACACAATATCGCGAACACAAACACCAACACAGTAAGCAACAGTTTGCTACTGGCTACTGCTCAGACGATCTGAGCACAAATATCGCAAACACAAACACTAACACAGTAAGCTTATTACTTAGCTAGAGTAGTTAGACGACAAAGCCAGCTTAAGTACACCGAGTACCCAAAGCGCTGGCGAGTAAGACGCTAAGCACGCATCAGGCGTGCAGAGCCGAAATACCGAACCGAGTGGTCTGAAGGTTTATACGCCTATGGCGCGGAAACCACAGGAACACGGTCAGTTAAGTCGGTAGGCCGCCCCCCCACAGGGGGTTGAATCCGACACTCTTCTGTTAGTATCACCACAGGGGTCAGTCTTTTGAAGATTCTCATTGAAAGAAAAAAGCAATTAAATTGTCACTACATTTTGAAGCAATAATGTTAGTGTAAAACGTGTTACGTATTAAAGTTACTTTATTTATAATATTATTATCATCATATTAAACAATTAAAACAATACCCTACGCATTTTAATTATTTGTTTGGGACGCCTATGGTTAGGAGTTTCCTACGGTTTTATGTCATTAAATTGACCTAAGAAACACTATACCTATATCGAACATGAGAATCAAAATAAAAAATGGCATTATAAAAGTCATATTATTTTTGCTCGAGAAATATATGGTTAACCGATTGACCTCCATTTTCCGGTCACCCTGTATAATGAATGTCGCATAAAATATGTGAAAGTTAAAAGTCAGTTAACATTTTTTTTCAATAAAAATTATAAACCTGACACTGAGCAAAGTAAACTTTATCTTTACATAGAACTTTTAACACCCGGTGAAAACTGACCGTCAAAACAGAAATTTTTATTCTAGCTTGACATAATAATAATGTCCACTGCAGCATACTCGGACAGAATTTAAATGAAAATTCCCTCTGTGAAAAGTTGCAGTCTGACGACTTTTTGTTTGTTGATATTCGTACTTTTTTAGATTAAACTAGAGGTGGTTTAATTAAATATCTAATAACTAATTAAACATTATTAACCAACCCGATATTATTGTATGTTAACACTATTATACCAAATGTGTTATTATGCATAAACACATTTTAGGTATTAATTAAAATTGTAAAGTGGCTTTTTATTTTTGGTATTAAATATTGAATATCTATCAATTAATATTATTTGTAACGTTGAGGACGGAAATATTACTTTTCCAATGGTATCCCGGACGCCACCTTGGATTAATGATTAATTAAACCATTGGTCAACTACGCAATAAGCGACTACATGTTACTCCTGAGTAAGACAGTTTCAGCGAAGTTGTTTGAATTCAAAAAGCAAGAAAGCTTCATGAACCCGTTGTTGATTGTTACCCGTCTAGACGCTCACCAATAGAAAATGCTCCAGCTTCGCGGCGATATCAAATTTCCGAATGTACTACCCTTGTCTAGGAGCAGCGTTCTAAAAAAGCGTCTAGACATAAGATAGCGGGACGATGTAATAGTTAAGGAGCTAGCGTGCAAAAAACGCCATAGTTTGCTGCCCGTCAGTCGAGTTTGAAAAAACGTTGCCATTACTCCACTGAACACCCTGGTGCTTGAAGTTATGCTTTTACCCATCAACTTTAAGATTTATTGGCAATAATGACATAGGGCGATTGACCATAGTGAGGAGCCCGTCAGTCAGGTTGAAAATTAGGTTCTGTAGGTTGCCAAGATCATGTATCTAAAATTTCGTTGCGATCTAACCACTAGATCGTGAATTAGGCCAAATGGAATATTATAATTTGTTTTTTGACCGCCATTTTGTTGGCCATAGTAAGGAGCCCCTCCAAAACTTGTTTCTACCTCTTCGTTTGGATAAAATGACAGGAAAAATGCACTTGACCGACAAATCGAATCACGACGTTCTTCCCTGGGTGACCTACAAAATCTCGAAAAATCCAATTTTTCAGTCTTTAGCATGGCTTTTTCAGAAAGTCAACCAAAATCATCAGTCAATCATTTTTCCTGATTTTTAGACATCCAATTACGTAGAAATCACAAACGACTGACATTTTCCTTGAATATTTTCAATAGTTTGAAAATTTTCTGATTTTGGACTTTTTATAATGGCTCAATAATGCTGTTCCAAATGGACTTAAAAGTAAAACAATGTATGACGATGATGTTTGATGACCTAAAAAACGTTTCAATACATAACTATCACCTATTTACCCCTTCCTCCACCCCTCTGCTACCCTCCACCCATATTCATTCGTTGAATTTATGTTATATTATATTGGATTCAGTAATAAAAAAATATAGAATTTTTGCCACAAAAAGATACGATAACCAATTTCAGCAGTAAGAAATGAATAATTACTGAAGAAAATCGAAAATTAAATGGTTATTATTTATTGAATGAAATTGTTGGCATATTTGGGTTGAGCAAGCTGGGTTGTGTTAGTAACATTTCAATTTCAATATAGAAAAAAACAGATATTTAATTGTTGATTATATTGTAACTATTACTTTTACTTAATATAATCATTATATATTATATATACAGGGTACGCCAAACTCGATGGCCCCTTAGAAGTATCTAGATAATGAAACAAGTTAGGAATTTGAAATTTAGGATTTGTCCATAGGAGGTCATGATCTCCAATTTGAAAATAGTTTTAACATTGCGGCGTGGCCAGATCTACTCTTACTACGTACCAACTTTGTTATTTCAAATGGAATGCCCTGTATATTTTCACATTTTTGGATACCGCTGGACATTCTAAAACTTTTCTGTATAACCGATAGTATACCTATCTAGAGCCGTTTGACAAATAAAAATTATTTATTAAGAAATTTAGCAACACGCATCCCTCAATAAAAAAATAAGATTTTTCGCAACGGACAAAGGCAACCGACTGAGATTTTGGCTGTTGTTCCTTAATAGGTTGTTTTGTCATAATATGTCAGGCAAATTAAATTATCTCATACAGGGTGTCTACAACATCATATTCATTTCGTGCAACATAAAAATTGTAGTTATGCAGTAATTTTAAATGGAACACCCTATATTTTAGAGTGGTAGTTAAAAGATCCATTAATTCTCTATCTAAAAGTATTATGTGATGTCATACCTAATTTTAGCCGTTTTGGACTTATAAGCAAAAAACCCAAACTAATGTAATTAATGTAAATATAATTTCTTATTAGCAGAAGAAGTAGGCTATGACTTCAACCAAAAACGTTTGTCAAAATGTCACTGTCTATTTGGCAAGTAAACGCTGTACTTACGTTCGTAATCTATTATCTGAATATGGCGAATTCTTATACAAACGAGGAAATTTTAAAACTGTTCTACATTCATGGCGAGTGCAACAGAATTATTAATAGAACATGCAGAACATTTAACGAACACTATCCACACTTAGTCCCAATGAACAAAAAGAAATTTAATAGGATAGAAAATAACTTTAAGAACAATGGTCAAATAAAGCAGGAAAGAACCCAAATTAAACCTGTAACAGGTATGCATGAGGAAATGCAACAAAATGTGCAAGAACATTTATTTCATTGTCTTCGTTACCTGTTACAGGTTTAATTTGGGTTCTTTCCTGCTTTATTTGACCATTGTTCTTAAAGTTATTTTTTATCCTATTAAATTTCTTTTTGTTCATTGGGACTAAGTGCGGATAGTGTTTGTTAAATGTTCTACATGTTCTATTAATAATTCCGTTGCACTCGCCATGAATGTAGAAAAGTTTTAAAATTTCCTCGTTTGTATAAGAATTCGCCATATTCAGATAATAGATTACGAACGTAAGTACAGCGTTTACTTGCCAAATAGGCAGTGACATTTTGACAAACGTTTTTGATTGAAGTCATAGCCTACTTCTTCTGCTAATAAGAAATTATATTTACATTAATTACATTATTTTGTTTTTTTGCTTATAAGTCCAAAACGGCTAAAATTAGGTATGACATCACATAATACTTTTAGATAGAGAATTAATGGATCTTTTAGTTACCACTCTAAAATATAGGGTGTTCCATTTAAAATTACTGCATAACTACAATTTTTATGTTGCACGAAATGAATATGATGTTGTAGACACCCTGTATGAGATAATTTAATTTGCCTGACATATTATGACAAAACAACCTATTAAGGAACAACAGCCAAAATCTCAGTCGGTTGTCTTTGTCCGTTGCGAAAAATCTTATTTTTTTATTGAGGGATGCGTGTTGTTAAATTTCTTAATAAATAATTTTTATTTGTCAAACGGCTCTAGATAGGTATACTATCGGTTATACAGAAAAGTTTTAAAATGTCCAGCGGTATCCAAAAATGTGAAAATATACAGGGCATTACATTTGAAATAACAAAGTTGGTATGTAGTAAGAGTAGATCTGGCAACGCCGCAATGTTAAAACTATTTTCAAATTGGAGATCATGACCTCCTATGGACAAATCCTAAATTTCAAATTCCTAACTTGTTTCATTATCTAGATACTTCTAAGGGGCCATCGAGTTTGGCGTACCCTGTATAGTAATAGTTATAATATAATCAACGTTTTTTAGGTCATCAAACATCATCGTCATACATTGTTTTACTTTTAAGTCCATTTGGAACAGCATTATTAAGCCATTATATAAAAGTCCAAAATCAGAAAATTTTCAAAGTATGGCCAAATTGAAAATATTCGAGGAAAATGTCAGTCGTTTGTGATTTCTACTTAATTGGATGTCTAAAAATCAGGAAAAATGATTGACTGATGATTTTGGTTGAATTTCTGAAAAAGCCATGCTAAAGACTGGAAAATTGGATTTTTCGAGATTTTGTAGGTCACCCAGGGAAGAACGTCGTGATTTGATTTGTCAGTCAAGTGCGTTTTTCCTGTCATTTTATCCAAACGAAGAGAAACAAGTTTTGGAGGGGCTCCTTACTATGGCCAACAAAATGGCGGTCAAAAAACAAATTATAATCTTCCATTTGGCCTAATTCACGATCTAGTGGTTAGATCGCAACGAAATTTTAGATACATGATCTTGGCAACCTACAGATCCTAATTTTCAACCTGACTGACGGGCTCCTCACTATGGCCAATCGCCCTATGTCATTATTGCCAATAAATCTTAAAGTTGATGGGTACAAGCAAAACTTCAAGCACCAGGGTGTTCAGTGGAGTAATGGCAACGTTTTTTCAAACTCGACTGACGGGCAGCCAACTATGGCGTTTTTTGCACGCTAGCTCCTTAACTATAAGGGGACGGCAGCAACCATAACTGTACCAAAATTATTATTATTATAGGGAGTAAAATGTTAGGAAAAAAAATTTTTACCCAGATTGAGGGTAGCTTCCCAACAAATTGGTGATAATTTGAAAAGTGGTGCTATATAGGCAATTTTACCATACGGCTATTCACACTAGTAAAACATATTGCACTACCGTCTGCGCGGATCTGGGCTACATTAACATAGTAATACAATCTACGACCCGGATAGGAGGAACCCGATGTAGTATTATTACAATGTAGACGAAACTGAAAGTCTGGTGAATGATGAAAGAGTTTTGGACTTCCATTGTCTTTATTTGTTTTAAATCACGGTGGTGATCTTATATCGTTGTCCTAGTCTTCTTATTTTCTCAGATACTCCTTTGACATATGGAATATTGAGTGTTGGTTGTGCCTCTCTGCTTCTTTCGCGGTGGGTCGATTCTTACGATTTTCCAATATTGTGTCAACTAATCTTGTGGGGTAGCCATTTTTGTTGAGGTCGGTCTTGATGTGGTGAGCTTCTTTTTTAAGTACTTCTTCCGAGTTACAGATTGTAATTGCTCTATCCACGAGGGTTTTAACTATGCCACGTTTCGTGTTGTTTGAGTGGTTTGATGTAAAATTGAGATACTGACCTGTATGCGTAGGTTTTCTGTATACTGAAGTTTGGATGCTGTTGCCATTTTTCCTCACGTTGACATCTAGAAACGGTAATTGGTTGTTTTCTTCTTTCTCCATGGTGAATTTGATTGTTGGTGTGCTTTAGTATGCTTTTTCACTATGGCCACTGTACCACTATGTGGTTCGGTACAGTGGCCATAGTGATATGTTTTTAAAAACATATTTAGGAAAAGATCCTATACTTTTTAAAATTAAATAGAGTCATATTTGTACAGCATTATCGTATATGTAGTCAAAAATGATGGAAAAAGCAAAAATTTTTTAAACGTTTTTGAAATACGTGGAAATAAAAAAAAGGATGGCCACTGTTGGTGGCTCTCCCCTACTTGAAATGAATTTTTTTTCTTTCCAAAAACTACGAAGTTCGATTTTCTTATGAACTTTTAAGCATTCTCTAAACAACCCAATATTAACGTCCTGTTAATTTGGAGTTGAATAACGAACCTCTGACGTCAATCATTTCTCAATATCCTTAACTACACCGCTAATGCCCTTTGCCTTGTCTGATAATTCTTCTGCTCTAATAAATCGTAACTACACTCCCATTTCATCTACGATTGAAAAAAATATACCTCTAATATAATAAATATAGTTTAAAAAAACTAAAAAACACGCTTTAATAATAAATAATCAAACTAAAAAGCGGAAAATAAATATAGTTTATAATAATTCTTAAAATTTTTAATACAGGGTGTTTCAGAATAAGATGTTGATCCTTAACGGTGTGAATCCTTAGGTGATTTTAAGAAGAAAAGTTCATATTATAATATATATCCTTAACCTATCAACTTTCGAACAACAGGGCGTGAAAGTTGTAAGAAAAAAATCGTTTTTCTATCATAACTTTAAAAACTTTCTAGCTATTTTTAAGAATTTTTCACACGTGCCCTCTAAGCATTAATAGCCATTTTTTGGTGTAGAAAAATTTTTAAATTTTGTAACCAGTGGCGTCGTGAAAGGGCTTGGACAAGACATTTTGGAAAAATATTATGTACGCCACTGCTTTTTCTCAAGATAAAAATTATTTTTAAAATACTCATTCATTTTAGGCCAAATTTAATATCTTGCCATTTTATCGTCCAATAAACAGTTTCCGACAAAAAAAAATAAAAAGCATTAAATGCGCATTCGCTATGTGCCTATGGTTTATTTTTTAACAATAAATTAAAACAGCTAACTTTAAATAACGTGTGAACAAAAACGAAAATAATTTAGATTAGCTATTGAAAGTGGCCACCACTTGCAAGAATGCATGCTTCAGCTCTTCTCTTCATTGAGTCTCGTACCCTTTGAAAAATTCCTGGAGTATTCCTGATAGTGTCAAAACAAACCATAGGCACGTAGCGAATGCGCGTTTAATGTTTTTATTTTTTTTGTCGGAAACTGTTTGTCGAGCGATAAAAAGGCAAGATATTAAATTTGGCCTAAAATAAATGAGTATTTTAAAAATAATTTTTATTTTGAGAAAAAGCAGTAGCGTACATAATATTTTTCCAAAATGTCTAGTCCAAACCCTTTCAGGACGCCACTGGTTAAAAAATTTAAAAAATTTTCTACACCAAAAAATGGCTATTGATGCTTAGAGGGCATGTGTGAAAAATTCCGAAAAATAGCTAGAAAGTTTTTAAAGTTATGATAGAAAAACGATTTTTTTCTTAAAACTTTAACGCCCTGTAGTTAAGGATCAGCATCTTATTCTGAAACACCCTGTATAGGCAGAAAATAATAATGAACGATAAACATTAGCATTATTATGAAAAAAGCGTGGGGTGCTCGATTTACGAAAAATATAGCACAAAGCGCCACAAGCTTTTTTTCACTATAATACTAATGTTTATCGTTCATTATTATTTTCTGCCTATATTAAGAATTTCAAGAATTTTTTTAAACTATATGTATTTTCCGCTTTTTAGTTTGATTATTTATTAAAGCGTGTTTTTTAGTTTTTTTAAACTATATTTATTTTTCATTTTTTAGTTTGAGTTATTGTTAAGTTGATTGAGCTAGATTAGTAAATTATTGTATTGTCAGCGGTTCTTGATAAGTCTACAAAATTTAAATTAAATCTGACTGTTTAAAGTGGGTAAAAATCGGGTTTAAAGAAGTCGGTTACAAACAAACATACATACAAACCCGAACAAACGACAAAAATTTTCAAAATTAAAAAAAAAAAATTTATTTTGACGGGTATATTTTTTTTTATTTTTCTCTATTCTTAGCGACAATATCTATACGACCTCACGTTTGTTTCATTACTATCGGTTGTTGTAATAATTCTGACATATTGACAGATGTCAAATTTTAACAAGACACTTTTTCGCGTAGTTTTTTCAACTTTCCACCGTCAATATACATACAACCTTATAGTTTTTTCATTAATATCATTTTTTTAAACAATTTGACATATAGACAGCTGTCAAATTTTGACACGAGAAATTTTTGCTTATTTTTCCCGAAGTCTCCGCATCGAATACTATATGACCCCATAATTTGTTTCGTCAAAATCGCTTCTTCGTTTTATATTTGAGAGCAGTCAAAATTTGACAGGAGAATTTTTTGCGTGTATATTATTGTATTGTCAGCGGTTCTTGATAAGTCTACAAAATTTAAATTAAATCTGACCGTTTAAAGTTGGTCAAAATCGGGTTCAAAGAAGTCGGTTACGGACAAAAAAACAAACAAGCAAACAAGCAAACAAACAGGTGAAGCTAATAAAAGCGTGTTAAAAAGGTGACTTTCTTGGAAGTTATTTCTAGTGCTCCCAGTTAAAAAAAAAACAGTGGAAATTTCCAGAGAATAATTGTAATAATATGCAATTTTTTCCTGTCGTGTTCCAGACGCACCTCAGAAAAACAATTAAAAAAGTATCTTTTGTACTACAAATGACCATCGGCATGTACTTTTCACTCTAAATTACTGTCTATCTCTTTTTCCGGGATTTTAATAAGGACCAAAAAGTTGTTTTTCGTGACAAGGGATCGGCATGGAATTCGAAGCATTTAAACACTCCGAAACGCATGTCGAAAAGGAAATTTAAACTCCGTTAATAACGCCGATTTGGGGAAAAATAGAAGGATATATGTCTTGTGTGAGTTTAGACTGTCTGTGAAGTTTCTATTCTTTTTATTTATTTATTTATGCAGATAAAAAAAATTATAAAATAACAGTACACTTCTATGTTAAACTTACAATATTTAAACCAAAAATACTGCATAGACCGTGCGAGCAGAGATTATTTGCGTCAAAGAGGGCCTTGCATCTAAGGACGTAATGCTCAGCCGTAGAGCTTAATACCTGTTGGGTGTCAGTAACTACCTGAACTACTGAACTAACAATCAATCAGTTATTCCGTCATCTTTGAGAGTCGTTACAAGTAATTTGATTAATCGCTAATTTTTCCAATTTCTTGAACAATTTACACAATGGGCTTTACGGAACAGCACAAAACATTCATGGTTGAAGCGTATTTTCGAAACGGGGTTAGAGTTAATGGTGAGTGGCAATACAATCCAGGTTTGTGCATGGACGATTTTCGATATTGTCTGTAAATGGACAACAATTTGAACATTTAGTGACAAAGAAGTATTAAAAATGGATAGATTTTATTTTTCAATTAAATTGATTTTTGAATTGACAAGGAACAAAAATTTAAAATTTGATACTTAGGAAGTATAACTTAATATTTAAAAATTACCCAATAAAAACTAAGGTTGAAACTTAAAAAAATTATGAAACCGTCATATTTCTAATTTGGGACATACTTTATCAAAAAATTTTTTTTTTAAAAAGACCACAACCTAAAATGTTATTATTCTTGTTCGAGCATTTTTCAAAAGAAAAAAACTGCAACGGATTTACTGAATTTATTTCAAGTTAGTAGTAGTAGTAGTGGTAATTGAGGGGAGGTTCCGAAAACCTGGTAAGTAGACCAACAGCGATCCTTTTTGCCTACCCCAGAGTCTTCCCCCAGTCACACTAACCACCTTGGCCCCCGCTAAAGCGTCCCGACCTCTTTATGAAGTTAAGTATGTCGCTATAGGCTAGGGCCGTGATTTCTTCCTTTTGAAGAACCGCCGATCCCAGGACCAGGTGCTTGAGTCTTCCCAGGGCCTCACAGGTGCCCAGAAAATGCAGCGGGGTCTCTTCCTCCTCCAGACATCCGGCACAGATTGGGTCGTCTTCGACACCAATCAGTGCTAGGTGCTTCCTTAGCTTGCAGTGACCTTTCAATATCCCAATCAAGGGATTTAGGACACATCGTCTTCTGTTGAAAATCCATTCTAGCTTAGCCTTGCTCGGCCAAGCAATAAAGTCCTTAGCTCGTCCGCCATTGCTCCTTAGAGCGGCGTTCAGCCCACTCGTTTAGTGCGGATCCTACCTGCTTTTTAGTTATTCCTATAGCCGGCTCTGGTCCTAGGAATGGGGCCTCAGCTCCACGCCTGGCGAGATCATCTGCCATCTCGTTACCCTGAACCCCTCGGTGTCCGGGGACCCAGACCAAGTTTACCTCTTTCCTCCTCGAGAGTCTCTCCAAGGCATCGACGCATTCGCTGACGAGATTGGTTGTGACTCTTGGTTTGCAGATGGCTTTTAGGGCAGCTTGGCTCTCAGAGCATACATATATCGCACGCTCCTCGCAGTCCCTGACCTCTGCCATGCTGGCCGCCATTAAGATGGTAAACACCTCTGCTTGAAAGACTGTTACAAGCCGTCCCAGTGGGTAGCTCTCTCGGGTGTCAGTCTTTTCAATATATACTCCTTTCAAGTTACAAACTCACGTAGTATTTAAAAATACTGTCGATGGCTTAAATTGCAAACCGTCTAACTCCAATTTTTATTAAAATTTCGATTTTGTGCAAATAGTTAGTTTAATGTTAGATGTATGGATAAACAAGCCAAATAACTCCAAATAATATTTTTGGAGTTAGCCGGTTTGCAATCTATACCATCGCTGTGTTAAAGCTTATTCTATAAAAACAATTTTGTACCACTTTCAGCGATCGTTTTCCTTTCCGTTTTAACCAATGTAGTTAAAAACTAAGGGGTGAAAAACATTTACGTAACATTCTAATTTATCACGAAAAAATACAATAGATAAATCAAACCGAATCCGTATTGCCAAAAGTAAGACACACTTTTGTTAAACGTCCAATTTCTTTCTCGGTAATGCTGAATAGATGAGATAAAAACAAATTGTCTGTCGATAAAACTGAAGTTAGGTTTTTATTGCTAATTCAGAACAATGAAAAAAAAATTAGAAAATTAATAATTATCAACAACTTATTCCATTTATTATTAACTTTATTTCTTCATACACACACCAAACCAGTTCTTAATTTATAAAATAATTAAAATCGACGGAATAAACCAATTTGGTTAAGACAGTAAACTTTAGTTAAAACTATAAATAATTTAGTAATTTGGTTGAAACAATAAACGAGTTAGTTTACAATACCGTGCGAGCAAAAATTATTTGCATCAAAGAGGGCCTTGCATGTAAGGACGTATTGGTTAGCTGTAGAGCTTAACACCTGTTGGGTGTCAGTAACTACCTAAATTAACAACCAATCAGTTATTTCGTCATCTTTGACAGTCGTTACAAGTAATTTGATTCATCGCTAACTTTTCCAATTTTATGAACAATTCACTCAATGGGCTTTACGGAACAGCACAAAACATTTATGGGTGAAGCGTACTTTCGAAACGGGGTTACAGTAAATGGCGAGGGGCAATACAATCCGGGTTTGTGCATGGACGATTTTCACGAACATTTTCCTAACGTTGCTTTTATTGCTGGGGATTTTTATCATTGCCTGAAAAGAACCTAGGCCGTGTTCAGGGAAACAGGTTCTATACAACACAAAAAAGGAGCAGGAAGACCATCTGTAAGAACAGAAGAACTTGTTGCAAACGTTTGTTAAATAATGCAAAATACGCCAACAAATTGTATAAGACGCCTGTGAAGTGGGAAGATCTTATGGAACATGCAGGACTAAGTGTTCTTAAGAAGCAGCTAAATTTATTTCCTTATAAAGTGAAAGTATTCTAAGAAATACAAGCCGCAGCTTTTGAAAGACGCAGAAATTACCTCAATGGTTTACTCAAAATTTATTGGAAAGAAATGATTTATTAGTCCTGACTTTTTTTCGGTTGATTGATTTCGGAGTAGTAAAAATCCCCATTTTTTTGTAAAATCAACATGCACCCTCAAAAAATTGGTGTCTGGTTAGCTATTTCCCGAAGAAGAATTGTTTGTCCTATTTTTTTCCATGACACAGTTACAGCACAGCGGTATGGAGACAATATTTTGAATCCATTTGTGGAGCAATTACTTGACGATGAACTACGTTTTGGATACTTTCAACAGGACGGTGCAACCGCCTATATAGCCGCCAAAACTATTGACTACTTACGCAATTGTTTCGACGACAGATTGATCAGTTTTCTATCAGACATTGAATTCCTACCTAGATCACCTTGTTTAACGGTTATGGATTACTTCGTTTTTCCTCAATTAAAGAACACTATTTTTAAAACACCAGTTGCAAATTTAGAACAATTACAAGAAAGGATTATCCAAGAATGTGGTAACATTTCTCTAGAGATGCTGGTCAACACTTTCGAAACTATCAAGAGACGGGTAAATTTATGCTTAGAGCATGGCGGTGGCTAATTTCAGCAATTTATGTAATTATTTTTCTTTTTCTTTTTCTTTCTGTATATTCTTACTTTGTTAATTTTGTAAACAACAAAAATAAATTTGTATTTGTCTACTTATTTTATTACTCATTAGTTTGGCATAATATCATGTCATAATATGGATTTGACAAAATTTTAACCTATATTTGGTTAGATATATCGTCCCCATATCATTGTGATCTAAACCAAGCCCTACGTTTTTTAATCCAAGCCCTCTTTAATGCAAATAATTTTAGCTCGCACGGTATATAACATAGCGCTAAGCGTAATCTCGTGTCGATGTCGGACATTATTTCATACCAGCACCTTTAACAAATATAAATAATTAGAAAGGTTTAGAGGACATTACCTGTAAAGACACAGGTCACAATTACAAGAGTCAGCTATTGGCAGCGCTGATAGCCCGTAGGCTACAGACATATTATACCTTTAGATCCATACTGCTTATTTCGTGCGCAAACAAAAGTTAAGTTTTATTGGTAAAAAAATATGCTCGGCGTCCATCATCGATGGGTAAGCGCACAACTCCCTTGTTATTATTTTTTTCTTCTTTAGCGACATCATCTAAATATACTCCAGAACCAGATCGATGTCATTTTTGTAACACAATCCGCAGCGTACGTTTTCTCTGTGGATTTTTTATTGTGACACAAACATTCAATAGAAAAATCCCTTAGATTTTTCTTATCTAACATTTAAATACAAAATTAAAAGTTAATAAATTATTAAAAACATTAACATTTGGTAATTGTTACTTGTTTTTTTAATTCTTATGTTATTATAGTTTTTAATTATTACCAACTTAAATGTAAAACTTTTTTTTATTGAAGTTGAAGGACATACAAAGTGTATTAGATTAGATCATTCATCATTAAACAATAATTACACCGCCAGAAAGTGTGTAGCATAATATGGAAAAAATTCTTATTTTTAAATTAAATGAATTTGTTTTATTCCGCGAAAATTCTGCGAGTCTTCAAAGCAAAACAATACCCAGCAAATTCGGTGAAAATCTTATGGTATATGAAGAGAAAAGTTTTTCACTTAAAAAAATGTATTACGAAAAGTTGTTTTAATTTTAAAGTTATAAGTAAATACCAACTTTCGCTTACTTCCGACAAAGAATAGAAATTGATCGTATTGTGTGAATTATTTATTTATTTATTTAATTAATTACAATATCCAACAATAAGCAATTGTAGGATAAGGAGACAAAATACATAATAGTTTTAAAATAACAACAAAATATTATAACATAATGTAAAAATAGAATAATATTATAACCAATCATAAATAGTAGCTTACAAGCAGGTAAGTGAGGAGCCAATTTAGACAAACTATCAGGTTTATACAGTGTGGTTGTTTAAGTGTGCAACATATGGGCATTTTTTTTATTACCGATGTCTCAGAAAATTTGATTCTTGATTAAAATTGGTGCATGCTCCATAATCATATTAGGTGCACTTGGAATGGTTACAAGTCAAACGGCATACAGGGTAGGCCAAAAAATATAAAACTTGGACAAGAATAAAGTTTTTTAATAA
Organism: Polydrusus pterygomalis; assembly: GCA_963969555.1. Classification (NCBI taxonomy): domain Eukaryota; kingdom Metazoa; phylum Arthropoda; class Insecta; order Coleoptera; family Curculionidae; genus Polydrusus; species Polydrusus pterygomalis. Next base: position 77,466,635 of record OZ018377.1, read on the forward strand.
ACATTTAAAATAAAAAACAGTTTTATAAAGAGTTCGTGAATTCTTATAGGGAATAGAAGGCTTTTTTCTCAGTGTATGGTGTTCAAGAAAACCATATTATCCCCACCAGGCAGCTAGCTAGAGAAGACGAAGTAAGCCAATCTTCAGTAGAAAAAATTCTCTTTGCGCAAAAATTTCATCTATACGTAATAACAATCCTCTAGGAATTGATAGAATATTATCCTTATAAAAGACTTTAGTTCTGCAAGCTAACGATGAATCTACTAGAAAGGAATGATTTAAACACGGGAAACATTTTTTTAAGATGTTAAATGCTAACGTAAACCGACAATATTGTTGTTATTGGACAGACAATAATCCACACTGATTGAGAGGAGGACACAGGTTAGGAAAAGCCACTGTTTGTTTGTGATCGAGTTATAAAATCAGTTTTCTTTAAAAGAAAATCTTACAAGGGCGAAATATTTGGGATTCTTGGAAGAAGAACTAGTTCCGAATTTGGCTATTTTAGGTTTTCTAATATTGTCGAATTTGATGTAAGTTCTGAATAGTTGTAAGTTGTATTAATTTGGAGTCGGAAGTGTTATCAGTTAAAAGGAAATTAATTAAGTTACAAGTTACAAATATATGGGTGTATTCACTGATCGACAAGCAACCGAATTAAAAACCATTATCTCCGAGGTTCTAGAGAATACATTTAAAAATAAAAGTTTTTTTAATAACCTTGCTGATAAGTTGTGCTCGAAAATATCGGTAGAGATAAATAAAGAAATAAACGATATAAAAACTAAGCAAGAGGTATTGGAGAAGAACATAAATACAGTGCAAGACGAAAACATCAAAATTTTATCCAAGCTGGATGATGTGGAGCAGAATATGAAACAAAATCAACTTCGAGTTTATGGTATTCCTGAGAATACTGCTAATGTCAATGAGCACCTTAAAAGCATCTTTGACACAAAACTAGAGTTGAAAAACATTTACATTGAGTGTTCCTACAGGATTGAAAAAAGTAGTAACGAAACAATAAAGCCTAGACCTATTCTTGTCAGGTTACGAAATACTTTTGACAGGAATCAGGTATTTTTCAACAAAAAGAAGTTCAAAAAATCTACCATCTCGGTCACAGAGGAGCTTACCAAGAAGAGATACGAATTACTTATTTTTACTAAAGAAAAATTAGGAAAGGAGAAAGTTTGGACCGTAGGAGGTAGGATCTATACTAATTTTTCAGGCGAGAAGAAAAAAATATTTAATGAAGAAGACGTTAACTCCATGGCGGAGGATTGGGTGAGGTAAAGTGGATTAATTTATTAACTAAAAAAAAAAAAAAAACTTTCTTCTTAAACATGGACCCGTATATTTTGAATTTTGAAATTACAAACTATAAAACTTTAATATGCAATGATGTAACTGGTTTTAACTCTGTAAAATTTGGAAATAATTTGATTAAGATTTTTCAGTTGAACATTTGTAGCGTTAGAAAAAACTTGGATTCATTGTTAATCTTATTGTCGCAACTTAAGGTGAAATTTGATGTCGTAGTACTCACAGAGACATTTTTATTAGAAAACACAGATATCTTGGGCATGGATGGGTACAATCTGCTATACAATGGTGGCAATATAAATAAGAACGACGGAGTGCTTGTTTATATTAGTAGTAAATTCACTTATCAGTATCAGATTAAACTTTTGTCAAATATAAAAATCCTTGATATTGACATCATTGATACTCAGAATAACTCATTTAAACTAACCGCTTTATATAGACCACCATCGACAGATGTTGATAATTTTAATACAGATTTGTTAAATTATGTAGCTCTTTCACCAAAAACGGATATTCATGTAATCTGTGGTGACAATAATGTCAATATTCTAGAAGAAAAACAGGATCTAAACCATGTGCAAAACTACCTTAACCTTTTCAGTGCAAATTCATTTATTTCTTACATCAATAATGTTTGTACTTGGGAGAGAAACCTGCAAAAATCCTGTCTAGATCATTATTTTGTAAAATCTAACCGTAGTGAAAATGTAAAGGCATATCTGCTTAATTTCAAAATCATAGATCATTTTCCTGTAATGCTAGAAATAGATAATCAACAAAATAAGAGCTCTAATAATTTAAAGAAATGCTATAAAGAATATATTAATTACAACCAATTAAAACAGGACTTTGAAAGAGTAAACTGGGACTCATTTTATGCTTGTCAGGATTTAGATGACATGACAAATATTTTGATATGTAATTATCGTTAATATTACTCAAAAAAATACCAAAAAAGTGAAAATTAATAAAATGTTGATTTCTAGAAAAGGATGGATTAGCAAGAATCTTGTTAAAACAATCAATAACAAAAATGAATTGTAGCAAAATCTGAAAGCTTTTCCAAATAATTTAACAAAAAAACAAAATTACAATAGATGTAAAAGGATTCTTGTTAAGTCTATTGCTGATTCAAAAAAAAGTTATTTTGAAGAGTTAACAAGAAATAAACAAAATAGTAAACAACTATGGGATTCTGTCAACAGAGTTTGCAACCAAAATAAAAAACATCAAGTAATCAAAAAAATCAAGCATGAGAACGTTGAAATAATAGACAAAAAAGAAATTGCAAATAAATTTAATCAACACTATTGCTCTTTAGGCGAAACGCTTGCTAATAAAATTCAAAAGCCAATAAGCTTTGTTGACTTGGAGTCAGATCCTGATCTCGAAAACAACATGTATTTAAGTTATACAACCGAGCAAGAAATAAAAAAGGTAATCAAAAGTTTAAAATTGAAAAAATCTCCAGGTTTTGACGGCATTCGTTCCGAAATTCTGAAAGTAATTGTTGATTCAGTCTCTCATCCATTAAGCTTCTTGATCAATAAATGTATTAAAAAAAACTATTTTCCAAGGCCTCTTAAAGTTGGTGTGATCTCTCCGTTATTCAAAAATGGAACTAAGGAACATATTGCAAACTATAGGCCAGTTTCGCTAATATCAAATCTTGGGAAAATTTTTGAAAAGATCTTGAAATATAGAATGCTAAAGTTTTTAAAAAAATACAAACTAATTTCTGAAGCTCAATTTGGTTTCATGGAGGGCAGGTCGACGGAGGACGCAATTGCTGGGCTGACATCGCAACTATATAAAAATATTGATGAAAGTAGTCCTACATTGTGTGTTTTCGTCGACTTAGCCAAAGCTTTCGATACCGTTTCACATCAGCTGTTATTGGATAAGATACAAAAATACGGTCTAAGGGGGAAAATATTTGAAATTATAAAAAGCTATCTGAGTGATAGAATTCAATACACCAAAATCGACGATATAATTAGCGATGCTGATCGTGTTAACTATGGCGTACCTCAGGGTACAGTGTTGGGTCCGGTTCTTTTCATCCTGTACATCAATGGGCTGCTGAGGATGGAGGGTGCTGGACGGGTACTGTCCTTCGCGGACGATATGTCGTATTATTTACAGGTAAAACTTGGGATGATGTCATAAGACAGGCTGAACGAGAGTTTGATAAAATAAAAAAGTGGTTTGACTATAACTTGCTTACAGTAAATTTCGATAAAACTAAATGTATGTTGTTTTCTAGTCAGGAGCAAACCACAAAAAACATCCAAGGTATACTAGTCGATAACTTTTTAATACCCACCACAAAATCCATCAAATATTTAGGCATAATAATAGATTGTAACCTTCGTTGGGAATTGCATGTTAAGTATATTGTTCAGAAACTAAGAGGAGTCTTGCCAAAATTCAAATATTTGAAAGATTTCATGTCTGCAAATCAACTGAAAAATCTGTACTGTGCATTAGTTCAAAGTCATTTGATTTATGGAATTATTGGCTGGGGCGGAGTCCTAAACACACACCTCAAAAACTTAGAGATCATACAAAAGTGGTTTCTGAAAATCATTTTTGGCAAGAACAGGCTCTTCCCAACTGACTCACTATATCGTTTAAGTGGTGTGATGGATATCCGACAGCTTTTCTGTTACAGAATGGCTTTGAGGTCATTTAAAAACCCACACGAATGTCTAATTGTGAATGACAGACATTATACTTTAAGAACTATTAACAAAGTTGCAGTACCAAAATGTCATAAGACCTGTGGACAGAGAAGCTTTCTGTACCTCACACCAAGATTTTTTAATATAGCCCCAAGTGCAATAAAATCTTGTGAAAGTTTAATAAGCTTCAAGAAAAAAATGTCAGAATGGATTTTAAAAGTGTGTTCTCGAGAAGCAATTGACAGTTTTGTGAATCAAAATCAAAGTAGATATTAGAAATAAGAAATTAGTGAAAAGTGGAGCACAAAAACTGCATTGAAGTGAAGGAAATAAGACTGCCATACAAATACGTACATTTTTTGTGCATATTTCGGCAGAAGTCAAGAACGTTTATTTTACATATTTAATTAGTATTAATTGCTTACTTGTACATAACAAATTTTGTATTAAATAAACGTTTAAATTATTAGAAACATCTGGTTTTAACAAGATGGTGCGCTTCCCATTTTGCTAGACCTGTCCATCAAAATCTGGATGCAGTATGTCCACTGTAGTATTTCCAAGCAGATGGATTGGTAGAAGGAGACCTTTTAAATGGCCAAACATACTTTTTTGTTGTGCAATATTACTGCGTAGTATATCAATGGTATAGTCAGTAAGGCTGTAATTCTTAAACATTTGATAAAATGGTGAAGATATCAGGATGTTTGTCCGTAGCGTTGGCAACAAAAATAGGTTGGACCTTCTAACTTCAACTCGGGGAACTATCGGGTTTATACAGTGTGGTTGTTTAAGTGTGCAACATATGGGCATTTTTTTTATTACCGATGTCTCAGAAAATTTGAATCTTGATAAAAGATGGTGCATGTTCCATAATCATATTAGGTGCACTTGGAATGGTTTCAAGTCAAACGGCATACAGGGTAGGCCAAAAAATATAAAACTTGGACAAGAATAAAGTTTTTTAATAAACATTAAAAATAAAAATTTTGTACTTTAAATGATAGTTTTTTAATTAGCATATTATCATTACTAATGTTTTATCTTGTTAAAAATAATTTTTAGGATATTTTAAAGTTGTGTTTAATATCGTTGCAACAAACATGAAGTTTGTGATTCCTTAATAAATTAAAAATTCTAGTAAATTTTACAAATATGCTTCAATTTGAACAAAGATATATGAAATTGATTTGATTTTGATTAATTTATGAAGGTCTTTATGGTGAATATAAAACAAGAAATTTTTTGGGAAACTATTAATGTTTTTATAAAAATATATTTTTTTTATTTTAGGAGGTCACGTTTTTGAATCTATGCATAACTTTTAATTCTTAGCAACTTTTTTTTATAACATTTTGCTGAATTTTTTGAAATAGGGGTACTTTATTCTTGTATAAGTTTTATATTTTTTGGCCTACCCTGTACGCCGTTTGACTTGCAACCATTCCAAGTATACCTAACATGATTATCGAACAACATAACTTTTAATTCTTAACAACTTTTCTTTATAACATTTTGCTGAATTTTTTGAAATATTGGTACTTTATTCTTGTATAAGTTTTATATTTTTTGGCCTACCCTGTACGCCGTTTAACTTGCAACCATTCCAAGTATACCTAACATGATTATCGAACATGCACCAACTTTTATCAAGAATAAAATTTTCTGAGAAATCGGTAGATAATAAAAAAAAATCCATATGTTGCACACTTAAACAACCACACTGTATAGTTAGTGAGATCAATACAATTTAATCTTACCATGCAACAGTTTGAACAAAAAATTATTGAATAACAAGAGCGTCTGAAAGCACGTTATGTGGATATCCAACACCAGGCCATATTCCATCCAGAATAAAAATTTGCATTGTACTCTCTCCAAACTTAAAGTCTGGGTCAAGTAAATTGGACTCCACACAATACAGACATATTCATAATAAAATTATTCAAGCTAAAAGCTAATGAATGCTATAAATAACACGCAGCGGGGAAGCTTGCGGAAACTCCCTTAAGTTACGGATTATGAAACCCAATGCTCTCGATGCCTTGGCCACCACGCATTCAATATGATTTACAAATGATAACTTGGGATCAAAAACAACACCTAAATCTTTAATAATATTAGGCCCTATAAGTACAATACCGTCAACATAATAAATATGAATTATAGGATTAAGTTTACGGGTGAAAGTAATTAGACGGCCCGACTGGCCAAGATACTCAGCTGCGAGAGTAAAGGGATAATTGGATCCATAAAAAGACAGGATGAGACATGGACTACCTCCAGCGAGGAGTCACTTAGACATATGCTGGAGGTTTACTTTCCAGGCTGTAAAGCAGCGCCGGTTGCTGAGGAGGCTGATCCCCCGATCCAAAGAGCGGATTGGAGGACGGCCAACAAAATTGTGACTAGTGCTGCGATAGCCTGGGCGGTCAATGAATTTAGTCTATATAAGGAAGCGGGGCCAGATGGCGTTTTCCTGGCTTTGCTTCAGAAAGGCCTGGAAATCCTACTCCCAAGGCTGGAAAGAATTTTCCAGGCTAGCTTAGCCTTGGGATACGCACCGAAAGCATGGCGGTCGGCAAGAGTGACGTTCATCCCAAAGAACGGAAGGCCGGACTACTACATAGCCAAAGCTTTAGGCCAATAAGTTGATGAATACACTAGAGAAGTTGGTTGATAGGTTTCTCGTGGAGGTGGTGCTAAAAACGCGTCCTGTCCACGATAATCAACAAGCCTACAGGCGCGGACGATCAACAGAGACCGCACTGCACGCTGTAGTAACAAAGGTAGAGAGGCCCCTACATTATAAGGATGTTGCCTTGGCAGTATTCTTTGATGTTGAAGGGGACTTCGACAAGGCAAAACCAACGACAATTTGCGATTCGTTAAGAGCAAGGCGGACGGCTCCGTCCATTATAGAATGGGTCAGAACAGCATTAGAGGAACGGACGGTGACTGCCGCCGTCGGGGACGTTCAGCTGGACATCGGGGTGAGGGGTGGCTGCCTATCTCCACACCTATGGTACCTGGTGATGGACGGTCTGATGGTCAGGCTCGCCGAAGCCGGCTTCTACGCACAAGCATATGCGGACGATGGCCTCGTACTGGTTACGGGAAAACATCTGAACGTGGTGTGCGACAGAATGCAACTGGCCTGCAGGATAGTAGAAAAGTGGTGTAGAGAGAATGGACTTTCTGTCAACCCAGGTAAGACTGAGATGATTCTCTTTACAAAAAGGAAGAAAACAGACGAGTTCAGAGCGCCACAGCTTTACGGAAAATCCCTAGACTTGGTGCAAAAGGTCAAATACTTAGGAATTATTCTAGACAACAAGCTCACATGTACGGCGCACGTGGAAAAGTCCACGGCGACCTTGTTCAGCTTAGACGAGCGGTGGGAGCCAGTTGGGGTATCAACCCCCGCATTATGCACTGGCTCTTCACAGCGGTCATTAGACCGAGAGTCGTCTATGGCTCGATAGTCTGGTGGACCGCGGTTGAAAAAACCACTGCTAGAGCAAAACTCTCGAAAGTGCAGAGATTGACTGGCCTCGGTATAACCGGAGCAATGAGGACGACCCCTACAGCCGCGCTTGAAACTCTACTTGGGCTGCCTGGGCTCCCACTCTGGATACAGAAGGAGGCAATGGCGGCCTACATGAGAATGAGATGCACTGACTGTTGGAAAGGTATTGGAGACGTAGGACATACGAGAATAGCTCGACTAGCGGAAGCAGAGGTTCCGATACTCAACCTCGCAGCGACCCTGACAGAGGACCCGTTAAGGTTGGACAGGAAGTACTCCCTCACGATCCCTACCAAGGAACAATGAGAAAGAAAAGAGGTTCCATTCCCAAAGGATGCCCTGGTATGCTACACCGATAAGTCGCGCATGGCCGGAACGGAATCCTCAGGAGCCGGAGTATATATTGAAAAGACTGACACCCGAGAGAGCTACCCACTAGAACGGCTCGCAACAGTCTTTCAAGCAGAGGTGTTTGCCATCTTAATGACGGCCAGCATGGCAGAGATCAGAAACTGTGAAGAGCGTGCGGTATATGTATGCTCCGACAGCCAAGCTGCCCTAAAAGCCATCTGTAAACCAAGAGTCACAACCAGCCTCGTCTCGAGGAGAAAAGAGGTAAACCTGGTCTGGGTCCCCGGACACCATGGGGTTCAGGGTAACGAGCTGGCAGACGAACTTGCTAGAGGTGGAGCTGAGACCCCATTCCTTGGACCAGAACCGGCTATAGGAATAACAAAAAAGCAGGTAGGATCCGCACTCAACGAGTGGGCTGAACGCCGCTCTAAGGAGCAATGGCGGACGATCCAAGGGTGCAGACAAGCTAAGGACTTTATAGCTTGGCCGAGCAAGGCTAAACTAGATTGGATTCTAAATAGAAGACGATGTGTCCTTAATCCCTTGATTGGGATACTGCAGGCTGAGGAAGCACCTATCACTGATTGGTGTCGAAGACGACCCAATCTGTGCCGGATGCCTGGAGGAGGAAGAGACCCCGCTGCATTTTCTGGGCACCTGCGAGGCCCTGGGAAGACTCAGGCACCAGGTCCTGGGATCAGCGGCTCTCCAGAAGGAAGAAATCACGGCCCTGGCCTGGAGCGACATACTCAACTTCATAAAGAGGTCGGGACGCTTTGGCGGGGGCCAAGGTGGTTAGCGTGATTGGGGGAAGACTCTGGGGTAGGCAAAAAGGGTCGCGGTTGGTCTACTTGCCAGGTTTTTCGGAACCTCCCCTCAATTACTACTACTACTGTATGGATCGCCTGCCAAAAACTGCAGCGGTTCCTGATGTATCTGAATATCTCACATGTATCTTGCCAGCCATTAATAAACTTGACATTAAAAGAGCGAGAGCAGTAAATTAAAGCCAAACATGACAATGGAGCCGGAGTTCATTTCTGCCTTCTTTGTTAAAGATTGTTGTCCTGCATTTTTGCAACCGTTGAAGATTATATTAATAGGCTATTGATGATGTCATATAGAAAGAAACAAACTAAGACTTTCACGGGTTTTTATTATAGGAATGGGTTATAAATGAAGAAAAGCCGCAGAGTGCTATTAAATTAGAGGGTGGAAATTGAAGATAGGGGTGAAAAACCACCCCTTTTGGTTTTTTCAATATATCTCGTAAACAAACCAAAATTTCGATATATCTCATATGAAACTTTTTGTAGAGAATCAAATTTCCCATCGTAGTAGCATTTTTTGAATATTAAAAAGAAAAATTTCATGGCGAAACAGTCGAAACAAACTAGAAAAAAAAGCAGAGATTTCGATTTTTTGATTTTTTTTGCTTTTTCGCCTGTATCTTTTTTTTTGGGCTTAGATAGGTATAGGTAAGTACTTCAGATAGAAAGAAACAGATTAAATTTCCTTTAAAATGGTGGGCGAAACAATTTTTTTTAATGAAAATTGACCGAGATATGGCCAGTTGAAAATTGCTGTTTTTTTTGCATTTTATGAATTGCCCTAATTCCAGACGTATTTAATTGCACAATTGATGACGTAAAATTTAAAAAGGCAATGAAAGTACTGCCGCTGAAGAGTGCATTTTCAAAAATTAGATTACATGCAGACGATGTTGTTGTTGTCGACTCTGACACACTCTTTAGAAGAATGCTTCTATGCAAGCCTTCGGATGCTGAATTCGAAGAGTATTTTGAATTTGAATTAGCGCCGTATCCAACATCAATTTTTGACGGATTCTTTATGAGAAGGAATACTAAATCAGATTTGTATAAATTTTTTACACCACTTGAAGATGCTCCTTTCGGTAATATTCGCCATGTTATTGATGGTGGGTATTTAGTACATAAAATCGTATGGAACAGTAATGAAACTTTTGCAGACATAAGTACAATATTTATTTGTCATTTGCACACTTTTTACCCCGAATGTACTGTTGTTTTTTATGGTTATTCAAGCGGCTCAGACACCAGTACGAAAAATGCAGAGAGGCTGCGTCGAACACAGCAAATTGGTCCAGGAGTTCAAATTAGAGATGATTTAAAACCACTAACAAAACCAGACAATTTTTTATCAAACGAAAGCAATAAAAAGAACTTCATTGCATATTTGATTGAAAAATTGAAGGAAGTAGATAATGATGCAGTGCAAGCAGATGAGGACGCAGATTTTCTTATAGTCAAATGCGCAAAAGAGAAAGCATCAATGTTAAAAATGCTTTTATTGTTGGACTAGATGTGGACCTTCTCATTATTTTATCTCAGTTGCATAGTGATAATGTACATTTTTGGAAACCACACATCGGAAAAGTAGCGTCAAAATTGTTTGATAGAAATAGTTTTAATTTTCCTCAGTGGCAGAAATATCTAGGATTTATTCACGCCTACAGTGGTTGTGATACCACTTCAGCTTTCTTTAACATTGGCAAAAAAAATTATGAATTTTATAACTAAAAACAGTGTACGACTTGAGCCATACATGGAAATATTCTTACAATGCAACTGAACAAGATATTACCTCTGCATCGGAATACATTGCAGCTTGTTTGTATGGGGCAAAGACGAACATGAGTCTGAGCAACTGCCCATTTTTAAAGTTTTGTAAGCTGTCTAAAAATGCCAACTTTTCTCTGAAGCAATTACCACCAACACGTGATGCTATCAAACAGCATGGCTTGAGGACTTATCGTCAAATGCAGCAGTGGAATGGAAATATCCTGGACCCTCTGAGTTGGGGTTGAAAAAGGTCTCAGTACGGGTTAATTGCGATTCGCACAACGGCACCTCCAGCGCCAGAAATTTTGCTGAAAAAAGTTGCTTGTGGTTGCACTACAGGTTGCCATGGTAACTGTGGTTGCAGAAAAATTAATATTACTTGCTCAATTTTTTGTAAAGAATGCATGGGGATTAATTGTGACAATATAAAAGAAACTGATATTTCAGAAGACGACATTACTAAAGATATAGATGATGATATCGATATGCAGTTTGACAATATTATTGTTGAAATGTAGTAGCACCATTGTTCCAAACATTAATTTGGTGTACTTGTCATGTATTACCAAATAATAAACGTAAAAAAAAATTTCTTAATTAAGTAAAACAATAATTTTTTTTAATAAAATGCGAACAAAAACAATATTCGTACAAGAGGGATGAAATGCAAAAATATCAGCAATTTTCAACTGGCCATATCTCGGTCAATTTTCATTCAAAAAAATTGTTTCGCCCACCATTTTAAAGAAAATTTAATCTGTTTCTTTCTATCTGAAGCAATGCCTATACCTATCTAAAAGATACAGGTGAAAAAGCAAAAAAAAATCAAAAAAATTTTTTTTCAAATTTGTTTCGACTGTTTCGGCATGAAATTTTTCTTTTCAATATTCAAAAAATGCTATTCCGATGGGAAATTTGATTCTCTACAAAAAGTTTGATATGAGATATATCGAAATTTTGGTTTGTTTACGAGATATATTGAAAAAACCAAAAGGGGTTTTAGGGGTGCTATCTTCAATTTCCACCCTCTAATTTAATAGCACTCTGCGGTTTTTTCTTCATTTATAACCCATTCCTGTAATAAAAACCCGTGAAAGTCTTAGTTTGTTTCTTTCTATATGACATAATCAATAGCCTATTAATATAATCTTCAACGGTTGCAAAAATACAGGACAACAATCTTTAACAAAGAAGGCAGAAATAAACTCCGGCTCCATTGTCATGTTTGGCTTTAATTTACTGCTCTCGCTCTTTTAATGTCAAGTTTATTGATGGCTGGCAAGATACATGTGAGATATTCAGATACATCAGGAACCGCTGCAGTTTTTGGCAGGCGATCCATATCCTCGTCCTGAAATGATCTAGAGATTAAATTAGCAAAACTGTCTACTGCCTTCTGAGGGTGGTCAACCAGTTTTTCACCATACCTTATCACATAATGCCTTATGATGGGAAGAGCTGTTTTTTTGGATGTGGAAATAAGGCCAAAATCTATTTGGTTAATGACAGATAGTTGCTTCAACTCTATGTATATATTTTTTGTAGAGATGACTGTGTGTTTTTTCCCCATATCTATGTAAATAGTTAATGCTAAATAATTGTAATTCAGCTCTCGAAATTTTGGGATACCTGTTTATCTAAATTTACACCTAAACTTATTTTTACGCTTTATTTAGATGAACTTAGATATAACTGCTCCGTAACCAGTAAGTAAGTTAAACAGACTTAGGATTTTTTATTCCAACTTTAGATCGCAATTTCTATTGTAATTTCTATAGACTTTATTAGACATAACAATAAATGCTCTTATAGTGATCAGTTTTACAAGTATTATGTCTTAAACGTTACATACTTTTGCTAAACACCATATTATTTTCCTATTTTGGGGAATCAAAAGTAATGTATCTAACTAAAATTTTCTGATTCCATTTTTACTTAAACTATCCTTTAAACGTTATATTTATTTCTGAAACTTCAAAGTTTTGTTTTACTAAGCTTTTAATCGTAATCCACACAAGAAAGCCAAGCCATTGCATAAAGTAAACTAAATATATGAAACCAAACTAGGAAAGGAGGAATTATGGAACTTTGAACTTTTAAACTCTAACGCATCGTAATATAGGAAAAAATTGTAGACAGTTTTTGCACGATATCCATTTATTCCGTTTCATTGCGAAACACAAATCGCGATATATCTGTGTATTTTACGGCTAGGTCTCGGTATGGGCTGCTATAAATACCAGCGGATTTCGTATTAAATGGAAAACGTCCCGTTTACCATAATTTAGAAAAACCGTGGTGCACTAAGCTGAAACAAAAAAATATAAATCTGAATAAAATTGTCGATCGTTAAAATGTTTCTGTGAAAATATGTAGATGTATGTTGGCAACTTACTAACTACACTTTTGCGAAAAATACTACTATACTAATAATTTTTATATAGAAACTTCTTCAATCTTATCGATTTATTTAAGTTATATATACGGAGGAGTCCTTGAATTGACTGAACAACGTTAAACCACAAATTCCTTAACCAAAAATAAGGCGATCTAGGCAAACTTACCTATATGCAATGTTGCTTCGTTTTTCGCAATAATTTCTAAACGCTTTTGTCGATTTTCACAAATTTGAAGACTAAGAATAACTAGGTACTATTAGGAGCGTGTTTTGACGTAAACGCCTTTTTTTTAATACTTATAAATTTAAAAATGGCTTGTGATTGGTAACACTCACACTGACTTCATTTTGAAACTTTTTGTCTCGTATTTTTTGTTAAGGGATTTGTGGTTAAGCGTTTTACAGTTATTTCAAGGATACCCTATACTATGGAGGACTTGAGGTAGGAGGCCGATCGCAATGCATTGGATTCGGTCCCAAATTAGCATCGGTAATTCAGCTTTACGAGTCGCTGTAAGATGGCGCGCGTGTTCGAAGTGGGCTATCAAATAATGGTTTCTTATGGACGCAATAACTATTTTTATTTAAATTAGTTCTTTAAGGAACAAATAAGGACTTTTATATGAATTTACACTTACTTTGTTATACTTATTAGTAAACTCGGCCTGTATAAAGTTCCAACGATGCTTGGTTTTTAAAATACAGGGTATTAAACATTCTAGCTATACCTTTGGAGCTAGAGACTTATTTGGCTGCGTTTTCTCTCTGAAAAAGATCCTGTCTGACACCCCGACACAAAGCAAACTCTACTTTTATAAATTGTACCATTATTTATTATAAATATGGAAATTAATTACAATACAACGTTATTTGTCTTGTCTTGCCTTCAAACATTATTTGTTATTTCGAAAAATAAAATGTTAATTGTCAAAAGTAAAAGCACAGAAAAATAAAGGGTTTAAGTAAAAGTTAAAAACTATGGAGAATCTAGTTTTCCATATTAAAAACGAAGAAGAAGAAGACAACATCAGCCCACTTCGGACGCGAGAGCCATCTATCGGCCAATAGCAAACTAACCAAAAAACCGGGACAGAATTTCAAAATGCTGCCATTGTCGATCGGCCTCCTACCCTATAGTTCTCCATACCCTATACATTGAATATCAAACTATAAGAAGGCCATATAAGCAGATTTCCTAAATCTGCTACGTTAAATTCATAGATGGCACAATGAGTTCACCAACGATAAAGCGTATTGATGCAGCCACTAACGACAAGCCTTTTCACTGCTAAATTAAAGCATTGTTGCCGCCTGTCTGTTTGACTTATTGCATGATTCTCTCCCCACTACCATAGCGTCACGCGCATCGGTGCTGTGCCTGAATTGCCTTGCACTGGCATAATATATTATATTTATTTTTGATTGGAAAAGGATTAGACTGAGTGACGCGATAAGGCTGGCAACAACAAGTGTGCTTATATTCAATGTGGGAAGTCGCCTCGCGCCTTCCCAGGATTAAGATTATTTCGTTTTCCGATAGAAGAGAGGCAGATGCAATGGATCGTAAATAGTGGTATGCAATTATGTGGTCTATTATAGCAGGTGATTTCTAACATCAAAAGATGGACTCGCCCAGGAGTACCTATAATTTTATACACGAAATAAATTTAACACAAAGTATGTACGTAACACGATGAATTTCTGATTGATTTATGTGTTTTTGCAAGCAATAGTCAGTTTTTAGTAAAGCTAAAGCAAATATATTGGCTTTGAAATCAATTATATCTACGAAACTCGTCTAAATAATGCTTGTAGATAAAGTTGCCACAGTGGATCTTTGCCCGTGCGTCATCAATCAACGATCAGGACTCGACGTGGTTAATAACTCTGCATCCTTGTTTATTACAGTAACAAGTTTGAATAAAAGCATAAAAGAACGTCTCCAAAATTCCGCAATAATATAACGTGCTAGATAAGGATAAAACTATACACGTCAGTTAATTACTTTCTTTATTTGTTTAGTTGACAACCGTTGTATTTTAGAACGTCATTGTCAACCTTATTTTGATCTGCTAATCTAATTCGTATTTTGTAAATCTGTGTGCCTTAGAACTGTTCCTGTTTCTAAAAATAGTTCTTTTTAGAGGTAATTATACCCACCATCTGTTTTGGCGGTAAGTATTTATGGATTTTTATAATAACTAATTTATTTATTTTAAATATTCTAACCGTGAAAGTTCTTTGAAACGTTTACGGCAGTGGCTAAATTCCCTTAAATGAAAGGATGTTAAAAATTTGACTTTTGCGATTTTAATAGTCAATAAAACACCAAACTTTTGTAGATTTTAAGCTTTAAAAATAGTATTAAATGTATAAACATTTGTTTGTCAATTTCTTTTAGATAATAGAGAATGCCGGGCAAAACTTAAAATAAATAATAATTTTTCGTGATATTATGTAGGTACGTCAAACGGTAGGCAGGCACGTCCATTTTATGAACTTAACTTAGTTTTGACTTTTTTCGTCTCGTAATTTTGATTTGATTCATACGATTTTGATGACGTAAAAGTGATGACGCACGGGAAAAGAACCACTGTGGCGACTTTATTCAGTTTGCTAATTTATTGTCGAATCGAATTGTAGGATTAAATATCGGCTTTGATAGAATAAAGGGGCAGATGAGAAGAATTGTTAGGTACAGGGTTTTTCCGTATATTTTGGAGCACCCCTGGAGCTTTTATTTGAAGACCTAGAAAAAACTTTAAATTACCAAAGTTGCATTATTTCTCCTGAATTGTCAGAATTTGTTATAGGGTTTTTCCGTATATTTTGGAGCACCACTGGAGCTTTTATTTGAAGACCTAGAAAAAATTTTAAATTACCAAAGTTTCATGATTTCTCCTGAACTGCCAGAATTTGTTATCGGACAAAACAAATGAACATCGTAAATTTGTTTAATAATGCCAATGTCAATTTTTTTAAATGGAACACCCTGTATATTAATTTTTTTTTAACTCCTCACTCTTTTCTGATTCCAAATATGTATATATGTTAGGTGTTTGTCATAAATTATTATCATTATTTATATTAGTTATTGTTACTGAATAAGCATTATGTTCTAGCATCTTTTCCTCATACCATTATAGATTTTCTAATCCGCAATATTTTGAAATGAAATTTTGCCTAAACGACTAAAGTAAACATATAACATATATACATATTTGGAATCAGAAAAGAGTGAGGAGTTAAAAAAAAATTAATATACAGGGTGTTCCATTAAAAAAAATCGACATTGGCATTATTAAACAAATTTACGATGTTCATTTGTTTTGTCCGATAACAAATTCTGGCAGTTCAGGAGAAATCATGCAACTTTGGTAATTTAAAGTTTTTTCTAGGTCTTCAAATAAAAGCTCCAGGGGTGCTCCAAAATATACGGAAAAACCCTGTACATTACCAGGGGAGTCGGTTTGAATACTCTTACCGGTATCGCACAGCTAGTCCGAGAGGGCAGCGTTGCATTTTTGATGGTGATTTCAGGTCGCTTGATTTTGTGTGGATTCGATAGTCTAGATATAGCTAGCAATTGATACAAGCGTCAGCTGTTAGATTCGTGGTGGACCTAGTCGTAAGAGAATGTCAATTATGTCAAAAAAAAATATCTAAAAATAATTTCAGGTCGCTTGAAAATTTGTACAGCAAATGTTTATATGATTACAATAAATTTTTAAAAAGTCAGCTGCAAAGATAATGAGGGATTAATACGTCAGCTGCTTATTCAGGGTCCTGCACCTCACCCCCCGGCTTCTATAATAGCTCACTTATTATTTAAGTTGAAGTTTTGCAGACCTTGGGGCGCATTGCAGGAAAATATTTTTTTTCCAAAAAAGTTTGACGTCATAAGGATGCATTTTTTTAGATTACTTGCCATATAAATTTTTACTTATTTGGGTGCCTCCTATAGTTACCTACATACCCCTAAAATTTTATTAACCCTTAAATGCCCATGGTACTAGAATCAACGTGAATGCCCAAGTGGGGTCCTCTTGGGACCCCATCGCGACTAATTGGGGATTAAGACGTTTTAGCGTTAAGAGTTTAATAAAAATAAATTATAATACATTTGTAATTTATTAAGAACATAAATAAGGATACAACTACTACTAACAGAACTAATATTGTTTATTTTAAACACAAATATAAGCAACAAAATATAAAAAATTGTGAACCTTGAGACTAATTCAAAAATATACTTTTGTTAGTACGTACTTTATTTTGAAATGCAACTGGTACACATCACAGATTGTTGTTTTTTTCTGTGTTCTATGCCCAAACGGTCCATTTTTAATGAGACCTAAAAAAAATAAAGTGTCGTTCAAGTACGTTTTTTTTGTAACGCCGATACCCATTCGGGGTCTTTAAGGGACTCCACTTACCTTATATAATTACTAACTCGTTACAACCATTACGAAACTTCACAGCAAACTGACTGAACTTTTGACGAGCATGTGCGGACAGACAAATACGTGGCAGCGGTGTTGCCTATGTGACTAAATAAAAAAACTTTTTTAGATATTGTGGAATTGGGGTCTTCGAAGGACCCTGCTTGGGCATTTAAGGGTTAAAGTCGATTCAGTATTATAGGCGAAAAAACATAAAAACTAAAAAATATCAGTTTTGCACCACTGGTTTTAAAAATTATTAAAAAATAAAGATTCGTTAATAAAATAAATAGTACAACCTCGAGAGAAAAGTCTATTTCAGGATTGGCCGTGTTAGAAACTTCTTAACTATTATCGATTTATATTGAAATTATATAGGAAAAGGGATTGATTCATTTTGCTTAAGTAGGTAATAAAGATAGGAACCGACCGCTATCGGTCGTGATGAAAAATTGGCCAGTCTTGACAGACGCTCGAATTCAATTGCGGTCGGTGATTTATCGCCAATAAAACTATTGTTTAATTTTATGTAAATTCCTTTATTTGGATTATTGTTCGTGTACTGTGTGCTGTGGTTTTTTATTGATTTCTAAAACTGTCTTGTATTTTATGGTAAAATATAAAAGTTATTTAAAAAAAGCGATAACTTATACGCTAAAGAAATTACAAATAAAACGCATATAACAAATTTTTATGTAACATATAAAGCAAACTATCAATCTGTAATTTATTTTACTATATTATGTTTCCTTTATTCCTTTTTATGAAAATCCTTGAGAGAAATGTAAATTTAATGCTATAAATACGAAATATAGCCACCATTTTTATAAAATTGTAACAAATATTTTGTGTGGATACTTTTTGTCTAAGAATTTTATCTCCGGGCTAGCATTTATGAGGCGTGTAATTTGGAACAGATTTCATATAAAACTTTATTTAGCATAAAATAGGGTTGCACGCGAGCTGCATAAAAGCATACTAAACCGTCATGCTATTATTTGTCATACATGTTAGATTAACCTTATAAATACATTGTATTTTATGCTGTTTTATAAATCTTGTTTTAACGCATTTGAATTTACGGCGAAATTCACTGAAGAGTTATCAATTTTATAATTTAATATTATTAAATAATAATTGCGAAAACATACATACATAATATACCATCATATCATATACAATTCTCTGCCCTAAGAATGGCTTCCTACTAATATAGATGTTGTTCGAAACGTTTTATTTATAACCAAAGAGTTTTTGCATTTATTTAGTATAATATCCTTTATCACTGTATAATATTATCAATATACATGTTTTGATCTATTTTATTACACATATCTATATTTACACGATAGCAGTTTCTATAGTAAAGAGCTCACGTAGTTGCGATTTGCTTATTGTAGAAAATTTTTCATTTTCTAAACAAGATGTATTAAAGATTGGTGAAGTACATTGTAGGTGCATTAAGAAAAATTTAAAGTGCTTAGGTAAATTGTACACTATTGGTACCGAACTTACAGTAACCCGGAGTGACTTAACTCACAATTATGAACCAGATCAACGTTCTTTGCAGAGAAAAATTGTCGCAAGCCCAGGAGGACATATCGGACAAACCTTCGAAAATTATAAAAAGCATCCTTTCGACAAATTTACCGGAGGAATTGGTCATCACGGATATAAATCTAATAAGAAGGAATATAAGCTCTTGCCAGCCCTGCCTAAAGATATTCATGGCGTACATACTGTAGTTGACATCTATTCTCCTAAAACGACAACAGGTGAAAACTTCTGGTTTATTAATAGTTCAGCTGAAAATATCCTTGTTTTTTCTTGCCAAACAAATATTACTACGTTGTGTAAAATGAATGTTATATATATGGATGGCACATTTTCTTTTTGTACGAAGTATTTTTATCAATTATTTACCATTCATGCCTTGGAAAATGGGCACTATATTCCTCTTTTTTATTGTTTGTTACCAAATAAGACTGCTGACACATATACTAAACTTTTTCTGTTGTTGAAATCTAAAATTTTGGAAGTTTGCAATATAGTTTTTGAACCGATGAAGGCATTCGTAGATTTTGAAATAGCAATAATAAGAAATGTTTTGCCAAAAGCGAAAATAAATGGTTGTAGATTTCACTTACATCAAGCGTGGTACAGGAAAATTCAGTCTTAAGGGTTAACTCAAATATATAAAGACAAAAACTGTGAAGAAAGTAAATGGCTTACTCACACTTTTGGGCTTACTTATTTAAAACCATATGTAGTTGAGGATTGTTTTATATTTGATTTAATGTCATAAAAACCAAGTAATGAACTGTTGGATAAATACTATTTGATAGATTATTATATGTCATCTGATTCCTATTTTCCACCAAATATTTGGGCAGACGGAAATTCATCTATAAAACGAACTACAAACGCTTGCGAATCCTTACATTCCAAATTGAATTCTTTATTTTATTCTTGTCACCATTCGATATTTATTTTTACTGAAAAGTTAAAAGAATTCCAAATCGAAGCATATTTAAAACTAAAAAGTTTAAATATTCAAGCCAAAATAAAAGATATGCAACTAAGAAATAAATTAAAATTTATTGAAAACATGGTCAATATGCTCTTGGGTCTGGAAATATTTCTAGAATTCGAAATGAATTCAATCTGTATCACATCAAACCTTTTAAAACTGTAATTAGTATGTTTTAAGCTATAGCTCTTAAGTAATAAAATATAAGTAGGTACCTATATTCAAGTTGCAGCATAATATATGATTTTGTCTTTTATTTTGATTGCATAAAGAACATTATAGCAATTATAAAATATTTTAGTATTTTATTTTATATACCCTTTTCGGTAGAAAATATTTATAAGATAAATCGAACCCTTAAAACCTCCGGTCGAATTTACATGTCCCGTTTAAGTACCTGTCCTCATTCCGGCCGAAATTACATCCGCCCACTATAAGCTAGCAAATGTATTTTTTCTGAGCTAAACCATCCACTATATAGTCCAGATTGGGCTCCGTAAGATGTTGATCCTGATGGGACGAGGAGCTCTAAGGCAATACTTCGTGAACTAAACAACATTTTTATTCCTTAAATGATTACGTTCTGTAAAAGTACATGGAGAGGGATTAAAAAAAATTTTGGGGAAAATTAGAAGTGACACTTAGGTAGTTCCTGAAGGCGGCACAACTTTCGGCCCCATATTGGGTCAGTTACCTGCTAGGAATTATAGGTCAAGTAATCTTGCAAGAAATTTCGGCCCCAGACATTGCAGGTAAGCTCATTATCATTTAAGTACCCACCTCGGGTATTTCCCGGTTGTTATAACAACGACATGAACGGTATTTATTCATGTTTAGAGACCGATTATAATCATTCCTCTTCAGTTCTTGAAGTTGTATGTTTTATGTAGTCTAATAAAAATGAGTTTAATAAAAAGTTCCCGTAACCGCGATTTACTTCCTGTAGAAAATTATACATTTTGCAAAAGCAAAGAATTAAAAAGTGGTGAAGTATCGTGGCGGTGCATCCAGAAGAATTGCTTAGCGTAAGTGGTGACAATCGGTTCTGACGTTACAATAACGAAAGCAGACGCATAACCATGGAATAGATGAACGCAAGACACAGAGAAAAATAATCACCAATGCGTGCAAACGAATAGCTGAAGAAGATTTAACAGAAAAACCTGGTAAGATTATTCGACGAGCTATTGCTACAAATTCTTCAAATGATGTGACAATCTCAGACATTGAGGCTATTCGAAAAAATATGTACAACTGTCGTCGGAAATTGCTACCAAGTTCATTACCAAAATCAATTGAAGAAGTTCATAGTGCAGTGAGTGCTTATTCTCTTATAACGAACATAAGTGAAGATTTTATATTTTTAAATAATCTTGAACATAATATAATTATTTTTTCATGCAAAACAAACATTCGTGCATTATGTGAAATGGAAAAATTGTATATGGACGGAACCTTTTGTTAATGTAGCAAATATTTTTGCCAATTATTTACTATACATGGGCTAGAAAATGGACATTATATACCGTTAGTATATTGCTTGTTAAGAGATAAAACAGCAGCCACATACCAAAATCTATTTTTTCTGCTAAAATCAAGAATATTTGAAATTTTTAGATTGTCGTTACATCCTGTAGAAGTCTTTGTAGATTTCGAAAAAGAAATTCATCTTGCACTGCTAAGTATTTTTCCACAAGTAAAAATTAGTAGCTGCCGTTTTCACTTACATCAAAGTTGGTTTAAAAAAATGCAATTGCTTGGTTTGGTTCCCGAATTTAAAAACAAAAATTCAGATATTGGAAAATAGCTGAGACATACATCTGACTTAACATATTTAGCTTCAGAAGAAGTAGAGGACTGTTTTGTATTTAATTTAGTGAGCTATAAGCCAAATAATGACATTCTTGATAAATACGCTGATTACCTTTTAGAGGTGTACGTTATTCAAAGTGCCCAATTTCCACCGACAATATGAGCAAACAAAAATCCATCAATTATTAGGACTACAAATGCTTGCGAATCTTTTCATTCTAGATTTAATTCTTCTTTTTATGCGCCACATCCTTCTATATATATTTTTATGGAAAAATTAAAAGAATTCCAAATAGATGCTTATATAAAAATGAAAAGTATTCACATAACGGCAAAAATAAAAGACAAAAATGTAAAAAATAAGTTGGCATTTTTAGAAAAAATGGTACAGAACTTCCAATTGGGGCATATCTCTAGGTTATATTTTGTAAAAACTGTAGCATATTATTCCTGTAGTAGCAATAAGTAATTTTCAGATTTTGTGTAAAGTATGTTGTATAATGTAAATATATTTTTTTATGTATGTTAGTGATGAAATATAATAATTTTGAAATAAAAAAACCCAAATATACAAACCTTACCTTGCATTTTCATTTCATAAATGATTCAAAACACAATAGGTCATAAAAAAATTTAAATGTTATAATATTAGACTGTTGGGGCCGAAAATGCCGGTAATAAAAATATGACCCTTCCATCCCGGGGCGGAAAGTTCCTGTCAAAATCTGGTCGCTAACTGGCCGGGGCCAAAATTTCCTACGCCCGTTCCTGAGACTTCAAATTAAAAAATGGCTTTTAGCTACGACGTGAAAAAAAGTAGTTCGGTATGAACTAGAATAGTTTAAGAACCAACCAGGACTGCGAACTAACAAATAATATTTAAATTTACAATTAGCAATGTAAATATACAATCCTACTGATTTTCATGGAATTCTATGAATATGACATTTAATCCAGCCATGTGTCGATTTCGTTATAATGCAATGGGGCAATATTAGCAAGCCGTATGGAACGACAATGGCAAGCTGTGAGTAATATATTGTTTTTGGAGAATTTCAACATTACTTCGGTAATTTACGGAAATATGCGTTTGACGATATTTGCAATTATTGCAAAGATGTTGCTTCTAGCCATAAGGGTATACTGAAACAAAATTCGGATTTATGATAATATACCTACAGAGTTTTATAAAAGTCTCGAATATTGCAACTCAAAAGCTACTGAACGTAATTTTTTCAAAATTGACACAATTATATAGAAAAGAGTAAGGCAAAATGACATTCTACAATTCGTCTGTAAATATTAACTTTAAATTTCATTAAAAATAGTTTTTCTTTCCTTCCCAAAGTCAATATTTTAACTTGACAAAAAAACTAAATTTAAATATTACAAATTTTGCAAAAAAAAATAACAAGCAGGTATGTTTTTTTTCATAACAAGGTGGGAAAATGACAAGAGCGGAATATTTGCAAAATGCATATATTTACAATAAAATGTATATTTTTCATAAATTATTATTTTAAAAGAATATTTTTATGTTTTCGGCTTTATCAAAAAATGTAATTAAAGGTTTAATGTCCAGTTCAGTACTTATTTTAGAGACTTTCCAATCTAAGAAAAATTATTTGCATCAAAGAGGGCTTTTATTAATAAACGTAGGGCTTGGTTTAGATCACAATGATATGGGGACGATATATCTAACCAAATCTAGGTTAAAATTTTGTCAAATTCATATTATGACATGATATGCCAAACTAATGAGTAATAAAATAAGTAGACAAATACAGATTCATTTTTGTTGTTTACAAAATTAACAAAGTAAGAATAATAATATACAGAAAGAAAAAGAAAAATAATTACATAAGTTGCTGAAATTGGCCGTCGCGATGCTCCAAGCATAAATTCACACGTCTTTCTTGTAATTGTTCTAAATTTGCAACTGGTGTTTCAAAAATAGTGTTCTTTAAATGAGGAAAAACGAAGTAATCCATAACCGTTAAACAAGGTGATCTAGGTGGGAATTCAATGTCTGATCGAAAACTGATCAATCTGTCGTCGAAAAAATTGCGTAAGTAGTTAATAGTTTCGGCGGCTGTATGGGCGGTTGCACCGTCCTGTTGAAAATATCCAAAACGTAGTTCGTCATCAAGTAATTGCTCCACAAATGGATTCAAAATATTGTCTCTATACCGCTGTGCTGTAACTGTGTCATGGAAAAAAATAGGACCAACAATTCTTCTTCGGGAAACAGCTAACCAGACACCAATTTTTTGAGGGTGCAATGTGGACTCTATAAAAAAATGGGTATTTTCACTACTCCACATGCGTGTAGTCTGAGAATTCACATAACCGTAGAGGTGGAACCAGGCTTCATCCGAAAAAAATGTCAGGTCTAATAAATCATTTCTCTTTAATAAATTTTGGGTAAACCATTGAGAGTAATTCCTGCGTCTTTCAAAATCTGCGGCTTGAATTTCTTGGAATACTTGCACTTTATAAAAAAATAAATTTAGCGGCTTCTTAAGAATAGTCCTGCATGTTCCATAAGATGTTCCTACTTCTTAGGACAGGCGTCTTATATAATTTGTTGGCGTATTTTGCATTATTTCACGAACGTTTGCAACAAGTTCTTCTGTTCTTACAGATGGTCTTCCTGCTCCTTTTTTGTGCTGTATAGAACCGGTTTCTCTAAACACAGCCACGGTTCTTTTCAGGCAATGATAAAAATCCCCAGCAATAAAAGCAACGTTAGGAAAATCGTCCATATGTACAAACCTAGATTGTATTGCCACTCACCATTTACTCTAACCCCGTTTCGAAAATACGCTTCAACCATGAATGTTTTGTGCTGTTCCGTAAAGCCCATTGTGTGACTTGCTCAAGAAATTGGAAAAATTAGCGATGAATCAAATTACTTGTAACGAATGTCAAAGATGACGGAATAACTGATTGATTGTTAATTCAGGTATAGTATTTGTAGAATTATACCGTTGATCTTTTGACTGCAATAAATCCTCATCCCTTTCACCATAAAATAAATAATGAAATCCCAAATTTTAAAACCTTTTCGAGCAGAGCCGAACAAGGTACAAATTCAATTTATGCCTATGCCTGATTCATATATAAAATACAAACTGATTTTTAATAATTTTAGTCTTATTAGTGGTCGAATGTGGCGTCCTTGGAATTGTGCTGATAGGGGGGCATCTTCAAGTGTAATTTTTAAAAGAAAGCATTTATCTACCGATGCCAAACTAATAATTAAAAATGTGTATCAATCTTTGTTGAGTAGAAATTTTAATTCGATGGATGCTTTAGCAGAGACGTCTACTTTGACAAAAACTCCTTTATCTTCGGTTTGTTTCAAATTGTCTGTTGCTTTTAGCTAAAAACATAACAGATTCTTCTTTAGATTACCATTAGGATACCGACGCACAACTTTTTGAAGATTGGTTTAAACATAAACTCCTTAAAAATATACCTGAAAATAGCGTCATTTTAATGGACAATGCTAGTTTGTTATCATAGTCGGCAAGCAAAAATCATTCCCACTTCTAATAATACAAAAGCAGAAATTCAAAATTTTATGATTGAAAATGATTTATATTTTGAAGGAACTTACAAAAAACGAGAACTGCTAGAAGTATTTAAAGCTTTTAAAATAAATAAGAAATACGAGTGTGACAAACTTGCAGCAGAAAATGGACATACAGTGTTGCGTCTTCCTCCATACTATTACTATTGTATATTCAATCCTATTGAGCTAATATGGCACCAATTAAAATCCAATATTAGGAGAAATAATATGTCTCCTACATTGAATGCATCTGTAGTAGAATTAATTAAAAAGGAAGTAGGAAAAATTTCTGCAGACAGCTGGAAAAACGATGGAAAATTCTTACAATTGTATGATTACAAATATTCAACCCTTAATTATAAGTTTAGGCTTAGATGAAGATAGTGATAGTGATACAGAGTTAAATTGTGAATAAATTATCAATAGTTTTTTAGGATTTAATTAATTTTTATTGTACGAATAGTTATACTTTTAAATTATATTATTTTCAATTATCATTAATTGTTATCATTATTTTACATTTATTATAGGTACCTACCTAAAACTAAAAATACCTATCTATTTATTTTAAATTATAAAAATAAAGCATGTGGTGTAGGTACATTTTCAAGCCGACCCTGATCCCATTTAATCCCCTTTGAAGAGGTTGAGGCGTATACAATAGGGTTTAATCAGGTAGTTTATTTTTGGCAGTAAGATTCAACGGTATATTTCTGCAAATACTATAGTTACTGACACCCAACAGGTATTAAGCTCTACAGCTAAGCATTACGTCCTTAGATGCAAGGCCCTCTTTGATGTAAATAATTTGTGCTCGCACTGTTTTTACATTTTAGTTATACACAAGGTATTTATTGAGGGTTTCCGTGGTTTGCAGGTATATTGTTAGGTTTATTATCACTTAATAATGCGTTATTATTACCTACTTAACACACGACGGTGGTCGTCAATTTTTTGTACATTAATATTATGAATCGATCATTAATACAATGATTTCTGTTCATAGACCTATAACTTAGTTCATTGAAACAATGAACGAGCCAACATTAACCAATAAACTGAAAACATCAAAAATTAATAATTTTTGTTATTAATACAATGTAAAAATTCATTGAATTAACGTTTAACGATTATTAGCCTATGTTCCTCATCTTTAAAACAATTTATTTTTCTTGATAAATCCATGAACAGCAAACATTAAAAATTAATAAACAGTGTTCATTGTTTCAATGAACACTAAACGTTGATTTAACGAACTCGACCATTAACTTTAAACTACGCGCCAATATTAATGCTGCCGTACATTGGATAAACTACCGCGAACATTAATATTACGAACGCTGTCATAGACTTTTTTGTATTTGCGCCAATTTTTGGTGACAAAGCTTCAAACGCCCATATCTTTGGTTAGTCGGTCTTATAAAGTTAAAGGGTAGAAGCGCGTTTCTGCTACAGTGTAATTTGTGAAATTGTGAGGTTATAGTGATACAGGCTATTAAAAATACACCAAACTTTAGAAATGTAGTGGTAGTAATTGAGGGGGGTTGTTCGGCGATCCTTTTTGCCTACCACAGAGTCTTCCCCCAGTCATTCTAACCACTTTGGCCTCCGCGAATGCGTCCCGACCTCTTTATGAAGTTAAGTATGTCGCTCCAGGTCAGGGCCGTGATTTCTTCCTTTTAGAGAGCCGCCGATCCCAGCACCTGATGCCTGAGTGTTCCCAGAGAAGAAATGTAAGTAATAAATCCTATAAACTGTAAAAGTAGTTTATTCTGTGCGAATAATGCCCATCAACATACCTAGTTTTTTAACACGTTTGATATAGTATAACATTATGATTATAGGTATAGGTACCTATGGCCTAAACAATTACAACGTAAAAAGTAATTTTTTTTTTGGCCCTGTTAAAATTTTTCTTTGACACTTTTAGGAATAATGATTCAAAAGTAGCACAAATGGATATTGTTTTTACTATAGTATAGTTTGTTTATTAATTATGTCCCTAGGTATTTTGTGTACTAGCTATACCTAAATAAATTTATTTAGTTGTTATTAATATTGTTAATAATAACTGAAAAAAATTTCTATGCCCGGTTGATAGTACCTACAATAGAATAAAACGTCTTTTTGTCCTCTTATACAAAATTGAATTTTGGGTATTATTCCTTTACAAGATCTTCTCTAAATTGAGTTTTTCTTTTGCTGAAAATTGAAATTAAATTTTAAAATTTATTGTCATTTATCGGGTTTTTCGTTAAATTCCTTGAATTATCTCTAGTGTGGTATGAAACATGTTTTTTATTACAAATGGTACTTGCCCTATGGATAGTTTTTAAAAATATTTATAACATCCGCACAACAGGTACCTATAAATCTAATTCAAAAAAAAAATTATACATTTCCCCTTAACATTAACCTTCATAGTCAATTTTTAACTTTTGATATAAGGTTTAGATACTAATACCTTCATTATTTTCTTCTTTTTTCAGATGGAAAAAACGCTTCAATTTAGTACCATCCTCAAAATTTTGTGCAAGGAATGTTACTGGCAAGACAACGCATACGAAATACACGATCAAGGACTCACAGGAATCATTTTTATTTTGTGCAAAACCCTAGCCGAAAATAGAAGAGCGCATTGTAAATCTCAAAGCGAGAAAGTCGGCTGTTTATTTTAAAGAAACCCTTTTTTAATTATTATTAGCATTCTATTTTTCCTAAAAATTAATTCTTCTTGAAAAGCTTAAATAAGGTTTTGACCATATTGTAGAAAAAAGAAAAATCATCAAAAACATTTTTAATAGAATTTATCAAAATAGATTTAAAAGCGATTGAGTAAAAGAATAAAGTTTTTTTCACAAGATAATTTGTTATTATTGGGTTTGTAAAATTCCAAAATTACTTAGTCCATATAAGTAAAAAAATAGTAGAGACATTATTTTTGAAAAAGACTATACTAAATTGTATTATCTTTAACGAAGACTGTATCATTAGTAAAGTAATTAACTACCAATAAATTCGGTTCGTAATATCGATAACCAACGATCATAGATCCATGTTTACTGTTAATTGATTCAATGTACAGCAACCATTAAACCAATGTCCATCGTTCGTAATATTAATAAACGGCGAGCATGGATCCATGTCCACTGTTCATTGATTTAACGTACAGCAAACATTAAACCAATGTCCATCGTTCGTAATATTAATAAACGGCGAGCATGAATCCATGTTCACTGTTCATTGATTCAACGTACAGCAAACATTAAACCAATGTCCATCGTTCGTAATATTAATAAACGGCGAGCATGGATCCATGTTCACTGTTCATTGATTCAATGTACAACAATCGTAACTTGAGGAATAGGAAAGTTTACGTACGAACGTTCATTGAATCAATGACACCCGTCATGGGCTAAAAATTAATGTTGACGTTCACTGATTTGATGTACTTTTTTATTAATATCACGTACTTTTTTCGTTCAGTGAACAAACTGTATTTAAATTAAAATAAATTAATTTTAAATGTAAAAAAAGTGTTTTTAAAAGCACCTCTAAGAGTGCAGTTTTGTATAAGAATAGATTACCAGGAGTTAGTTTACCTCCAAAAACTGTTATTACCCGATGGGAAACAAGGATTAAGGCCGCGATATTCTAGGCAGAGCATTTCGAAGCTATTAATAAGCAAATTTTGGATTTAGGTGACGATTCGCAATGTGTTGTCCAAAGTAAAGAGTTGTTAAAAAGTGTAAGTGTAGCTAAAGATCTTGTTTTATTAAGGTTAATTTTAGTTTTATACCGAACAGAAGATCCTCGTTGGAAAGTAGAAATTTAAGTTTAAGAGACCCAATTAGTATTGCTGAAACTTTTGCCGCTAAATGTGACAACTTAAAGTAGGAGGTCAAGTAAGGAACAAATTGGATATAACTGTGAAAAATAATGAAGGATTTAAATACTTAACTCTAGTAATAAGCATTTATAAAGGTAAATCATACAACGAAGTTGGATCTTGGCATTATATTTTGCTATCTAAGTTGCAGTATTATCCAATTACATCAGTAGATGTTTAAAGAAGTTTCTCTTTGCATATAAACATATTTTTACTAATAGAAGACAATCCTTTTTAGTCAAAATTTTAAAACAATATTTAGTAATAAATGCCTTTTATACAATTTTAGATTAAAAAATTGTTTACTTTTATGTTTCTTTGTTTTTGTTTGCATTTTTTTAAAAATAACCATATTTTTTAGAACCCAATGTGTTTCTTTACCTCATTTTACTATAATAAATTAAGTAATATTCCATACCAGTTTACATATTCGGTAAAAAATGCAAATAACTGCATAGGCAAACATGGCATATAAATATATATATGCGCATATTTTGGCTTAATTTAAGTGCATATAATCCGCTCGTTATTTATCTGTATTATTTTTGTGTTGAAACACTAGTCCTGGCACGTTTTACAAATGAACTGTTTGGTCTTTTTAGATACTTTCAGGAAAATATATATATCTTTCGCATGGATCGAAATTTCTACCCCCTGATCGCCTATTGAAGTTTTCTCAATAGACTATCTGTACGTTAAAAAAAATAGAATTATGTTGTAGTTGTTGTTGTCGGCGTCATCGTCAGTTTCAACCTTTTCACCTTTGCGATTATTTTTCTCGAAACCGGTTACAGTGGGACGATTGAAACTTTTTAGTTTTAGAGAGAAATAGTGGAGGTACGTTGTGCGAAATTTTCAAATATGCAGGTTGTACCGGAAAAAAGTTATTAATTTATTGTTTCAAAACTATTTCAATTTATTTAAACTTTTTCGACGTGTAGACGACCGTGGGCTACAGAAGCCTATTGTTTATGAGCGCGATCGAAATTTTGAAAGTAACTTTTTTGATCCGTCGAGTCGAAAATGGGACAAAACAGGTACGTATTGGATCGTTAATAAATCGAAGTGGATGCATCCGACCGACTTTTGGTTTGAATACTCGTATAGGCCATCTGAAATACTACCTTTTTCCAATATATAGTTCTATACCTAACTGGAATAGAAATTGTCGAAAATTGTAAATACCGGGTTGCGAATATTTTTTTTTCTCTGCATACGGGACCGAACTAAGTCAGAAAAAATCCGAATAGTTCTGTCTTGTTCTAGTCACTAACGAACCTCTCCTTTTATTTTTTACATGAGATCGAATTGCGTCAGGAATAATCCAAGTAGTTCTATCTCATATTAATCTCAGTACCACAGTAACTTGCTATAATAGACACAGACAGCATTTACAGCCTCGTCCCTGTCTCACTCTTTCACATACGTGACCAGGCTGTATCAGGAAAATCCCTATCTATATCGTTCTAACAAATAAACACCGGGTCGCACATTATAGCTAATGAATTCCTATAAAAGGGATCGAACTACGTCAGGAAAAACCCTATCACGTACTATTTCATACGCACTGTATTCGTTCTCTCACACACTAAATTCACTCATACATACCGCCTATACTTACACACACACACTTAACACCGTCTTCGTCACACACGGAATCTGATGGGTCCGTTACATTAGCCCCCCCCCGGTGCCGATAACTGCGTAAAATTTTAGCACCATATAGACCATACCTAGCACTACCTAGCACCCAAATTATAGAGCTAGCACCATAGTCGTTACGGAGTTATTAAGCACTTTTACCGGGGGGGGCTAATGTAACGCTAGCCCCCCCGGTGCCCATAACTGCGTAAAATTTTAGCACCATATAGACCATACCTAGCACCCAAATTATAGAGCTAGCACCATAGCCGTTACGGAGTTATTAACCATTTTTACCGGGGGGGGCTAATGTAACGCTAGCCCCCCGGTGCCCATAACTGCGTAAAATTTTAGCTCCGTATAGACTATACCTAGCACTACCTAGCACCCAAATTAAAGAGCTAGCACCATAGTCGTTACGGAGTTATTAACCTAATTTAAGAATGGCATCGATAACGTTGCCGCCTCATGGTCTGAGGTTGCCGCTAAGCAATTAGAGAATGAATTGGAAGACCTTCAGATAGCATAAGATGCGTGCGCAACCGGAATATCGCCAACGTACCAAATGCGACGTTGTCACGTTGAGTAGGGTAGAAAATAATAGTTTTTTTGCCATAAGGATGACAGCTCTGTTTTGAGGCTTTATCGTCTAACCATAAAAACTTATGTTTATTATTACTTAAAATATTATACTATTTACAAAATAAAATTTCTAAAATATATACAAAATTTTCAAGTCTGGTTCTGGAATTCATACCAACCTATCAAAATTAAATAGACCAAAATTGTTGTCACGTGACTTTGCCTCCATCTTGCGAGACTATTTAAAATATTTACTATATTAACCAACTGGTTAAAAAAAGGTGTTGTACCTATATGTTTACTGTTTTATAGATAAAAATAATAATTTTCATATAATTTAGTGCAGGTCGGCAACATCGCGGTAAGATCACAGCCATACTACTACTACAGTGCGTAAATTCTTGTACTGTAAATATAAAAGTGTTTTTATGGCCAACTGTAAATAGCTTTGTCTCTGGTAATTGGTCTGAGGCGGCAACGTTGTTGATGTCATTTTTAAATTAGGTTGATAACTCCGTAACGACTATGGTGCTAGCTCTATAATTTGGGTGCTAGGTAGTGCTAGGTATGATCTATATGGTGCTAAAATTTTACGCAGTTATGGGCACCGGGGGGGGCTAGCGTTACATTAGCCCCCCCCCCGGTAAAAGTGCTTAATAACTCCGTAACGACTATGGTGCTAGCTCTATAATTTGGGTGCTAGGTAGTGCTAGGTATGGTCTATATGGTGCTAAAATTTTAAGCAGTTATGGGCACCGGGGGGGGCTAGCGTTACATTAGCCCCCCCCGGTAAAAGTGCTTAATAACTCAGTAACGTCTATGGTGCTAGCTCTATAAATTGGGTGCTAGGTAGTGCTAGGTATGGTCTATATGGTGCTAAAATTTTACGCAGTTATGGGTACCGGGGGGGGCTAATGTAACGGACCCGAATCTGATGATATTTCTCTTTGTTTTAATGCCAGAACTAGTTACCGCAGATACTTTAATCCGCTAACAAAAACTAAATGCGTCCGTACGTTGTTCCTGCAACCCTGTTACCGACCTGATATTACCTTTTCTGTACCTTTAATATAATATAGTCGAGACCGTCCTTGCAGATCGGCCACCGCTCCCGTTCATTTAACGCTACCGCCAAAAATTCCGCGAGCGCTCTTGCGATTTTGCTCGGAAAAATACTTTCCGTCCTTTAATTCTATATACCGAAATAGATAGCGTTAGCCACTTTACAAATGTAATTATATATTTTATAATATCTGCATGAGCAGTCAGTTTGCTACAGACTATAAAATGACATTAATTTAGTTTTCCAATCAATGATACCTCACATTTTATGACGTGATTAGCATATTAACATATCACTTTGTGCTCTATATATGTGACGAGCATGAAATATGTTACAATAAAGCTTATATTATTACAGTCAGGGTAACTGTATCGAATTGACTATGCTAATTACCTACTTCTATTGCAGCATTATTATGTAAACCTTTTATTATGACGATGGCGTATCGTGAAATCTAAGAGCATAGGCTGATTTATATTTGTTGTGCTTTTGATATAAATATTTAAAAAATTAAGTATAATTATTGTCCACAAAATATATTTTATTTAGAACCTGTTAATAATAAAATTTGACCAAAATCACTAGCAGACTCCCAGACTACTTAATGTCATTGCAGTTAGGTACTATGGAAACGAAAAAGAAATGTCAATATACCTAGGTAATTTTCATTTCGCTTTGTGTCATTAAAATAGTATATTACATAACAAGTGTTGAAAGTGGTACCTACGAAACGAGGAGGTACTTAGCACGAGGCGTTAGCCGAGTGCGGAAATAGAATATTAAAGTATAAGTGGATATTAAGGTCTTTAAAACACGCGCGTTTTTGCAAGCACGACGGCGAAGTCGGAGTGCTTGAAATAGAGCAAGTGTTTTAAAGACAAGTTATCCACGAATACTTTACATTATTTTTTTTTATTGGTACACTTATTGGTATTAATATTACAAAAAATGGAAATAATAACTTAGTAAGTAAGTGAAATCGTCGAATTCGTGATGTGATACACCTGTCGTTGTCATGAAAATGAGGAGAACAAAAAATAACTTCCAATCTGTCACATAAGATTCATTGTTGTCACGGTTGACATTAGTTGTGTATTGCTTAAAAACATATTTTATCTACAACCATTTAATAATAGGTGCATAATACTTCTGATAATAAGAGGATTATGCTATCCATAATACAACAAGTGTAATTATCATAAAACAACAAGTGTAATTATTATATTTCCCATATGAACTCAACTTTTTTTCTAATAATAAGAGCATTATGCTATCCATAATACAACAAGTGTAATTATCATAAAACAACAAGTGTAATTATTATATTTCCCATATGAACTCAACTTTTTTTCAGGCACTGTATAAATGGATGGTTTTAGATAAAGTATAGTATTTGACTCGCGTCTAATGAACCATAATACACTCGGATGATTTACAACACTCGCCTTTGGCTCATGCCGTAAACTTCATCCTCGTTTTATTATGGCCTACATTATACGCTCTTTAAATAATATTCTATTATTTGACGTTAAAAGGTAATTCTGTAAAATCAATAATTAAAAGTTGACATATTTAGACTTCACGTTTCCCGGGTTGTTGATGTTGCCATGGTAACTTTAAAACACGCGCGTTTTTGAAAGTGGGATTTAAACACGCTGAGGCGTACTTTAAATAAGCGAAATAGGGTATCAATAAAAAAATCACTTTCACACGAGTAATGTACACAATTTTTTCTACGACCATACAAAATAATCAAAAAGAGTTTGATTTGTTTTTAATACTTTGTAGGTCTCACCATTGTGTTAACCAAATTTTCACTATAGAGTTGAAACATTTTTTCAACTCTAGAGTTGAAAAAAAAAATAAAAACAATGCCCACTTACACATTTTAACTTACCTAGATTTAACTAAAATGAATAACTTTTTCTCCTATTTGCTTACGCACATCATACCTATACCTACTATCTATGTAACAGTGAATAAATTTCGTTTCTAATTTTTTAGCTGCTTGCATTATTTTAATAAAACAATAATATAACTAAATATACATACAAAAACAACAAAACACAAAACCAAAACATAACCTCAACATTATAGAAAGATAAAGATGGAGTTAAATATCGATAGCTTTTTAATTACAATATTATAGTCCTATCTATATTCAATTTGTTTTGAATATTGCTAAAATAAATTTACTTACATAAAGCACATTCACTTGTCCCATATCCTTAAACATTGTGTGGATTTTTTTTATCCAAGATAATTGTAAAATTATAAATCGGTATTTCCTAGGGTATTCTATTTCTGCTTAATAGCTGCCCCATTTTTTTCTGTGGTTCAACTCAGTTGACATGTTTGGTGGGTTGCCCGACATATTTTTCCTTTTTGATATATTATTGTTTTTATCATAAATACTCTTAGGTTTCCAAAAATAACGAAAAAAAAAGGAGTTTTTTTTATTTGCAGTAATGCGCTGGTTTACTCTACCCCACCCAGCACTCCAATTCGCTCCACGGGTCCCGTAAGTTTATTATTCTTTTAAATACTTTTGCTGTCAAATTCGTCGGCCAGCAGCTGTTTTATATTTCAACATACGTATTGAAAAAAATAATTTCAACATGCGTGTGATATAAAGGACTTTCTAGCTAATTTAGGCGTGCTTTATTTCTCATTTTCATAGATGGCCGTAGGAAAATAATAATATGGATTTTGAAAATAATGAAAATTAAATACGATGGACGGTTGTATATAAATCATAGATTTTGGCCAGACTTCTTTTGGCTCTGCAATGGGCAAATTACTTAACATTTTGATCCCGGTTAAAATTCACTTCTTTTAGCTAAATTTTCGTTAGTACATTCACTGCACGACTGCTCACAAAGAAAGAAAACAGCAATAGTTTGTAAATCGTTCCTGAAGTCCCATTAGTAGTAATAATAGTAATTGAGGAAAGTTTCCGAAACCTGGCAAGTAGATCAAAGGCAATCCTTTTTGTTTTCCCCAGAGTTTTCCCCCAACAACTCAACCACCTTGGCTTTCGCCGAATATTCCCGACCTCTTAATGAAAGGAAGTATATCGCTCCAGGCCAGGGCCGTGATTTCATCCTTTTGGAGGATCGCCAATCTCAGCACCTGATGCCTGAGTCTTCCCAGGGCCTCGCAGGTACCCAGAAAGTTCAGCGGGGTCTCCTCTTTCTCAAGGAATTCAGCGTAGATTGGGTCTTCTTCAACATCGATCAGGGCTAGATGCTTCCTTAGCTTGCAGTGTCCGGTCAGCATCCCAATAAAGGAGTTTAGAGCACATCATCTTTTAAAATCCACTTTAGCCTAGCCTTGTTCGGCCATGCTATGAAGTCCTTAGCTTGTCTGCGCCCTTGCATCATCCGCCATTGCTCTATTGAGCGGCGTTAAGCCCACTTGTTTAGGGCAGATCCTACCAGCTGTTTAGTTGAACTCTCTAATTTAAAGTCCCATTGACATTGCTATAACTTTTAAATCCCCGCTTATCTGCCATTTGTTTCTGTTGTAGTTTATTAGCGCATAATTACCCCCAAGGCCCCTAAGAAATTGTATTGAACTACCCACTTACACACTAAAAAACTTCAATTTTCAGCGCAATACAATAATTTCTATTTCGTCTGTTGGTGCCACGAGCAAAAACGAACGTCTTGATATCAGAATCTAAGAAAATTTTCTAATCCCTGCTTTTAACCAACAACAAATTCGCGTACTTATCCCAAAATAAATTAAAAGATCCCTCTTTATTCAATACTTTACAATTCGAATGCCCAATAAATCCACATTTTAAGTCTACAATCAATAGTCAAGTCATTGGTTTTAAGTTTTACTTCGTGAAATGTATGCAAATGGGCTCTAAGCCCGGATCAGCCAAAATATAAAAACCTCCTAATCTTATATTGATAGGCCTTAATAGTGGCCATAAAAAAGATTTAAATTCTTGTCATGGTTTAAAAGATAGCCTGAGTAATTTTTTTAAATTTAAAAAAATGTAGAGCAATAAGAAACTGTAGGACGTTTACTTTTTATAAGATAATAACCATTAAGAATTAAACTTGGTGTTTGTCAGTACGTTTTTAAAAACATCAACTTTCCAACTAGGTTTATTTAAATTTAGAAATATGGAATTCAGGTCAAAGTTCATTGGGTTGCAAATTTAAGAAACATAATGTCATAGGATTATCAGATGTCGACGGATACTTTATACTTTGGTCCCAAGAAGCATGTTGTCCATTTTCCTCTGTCTGTCTGTTGGCTTAAAAGCTTAAAAAATATTGGAAAGTAACGACATTTTTCATGTGGATGGCATTAACTCTACTCAAAACCGGATATAGTTATTTGCTAAATATATTAACTCTATGTTATAGGGAACGTATCATAAAAAAACTAAATTCTATAATTTTGAAGAAGTAGTCCATACTAGACTCGACTGGAGTTAAATGTATAGAAAAAAGAAAAGCACAAAGTCTTTCTCCACAATATTTTATTAGAAAAACTAGGCGAACCTAGAATAATTCATAATAATTAAATTCAACATGTTTCGAGTGTAGAAACACTCATTATCAGGAAAACAAAGTGAATGGTACAATGCTGATGTTGTTGGCAATAGAGAAAACAATAGTGGGATTGAGCCGTAATGGATCTTTCAAAGGTGTACAGGAGGTGTAAAAAATTAAATAGTAAAAAATCGACAATCAAGACCTCAGCATACTGGAAAGTCAGGGGTGAGTGCAAAGGCCCTGTCTTGGGCAGAAAAATGAAGTGTGTAAAAGAAAAATTAGGGAGTTTTAACAGACTTTGTGGAAAGCATTTGTTAAGTAGCGAATAGTCTTAAGTTTTATTCAACTTTGTTAGAGACATGTATTAAAATATGTATTAAAATAAGAGGGAAAGGAAAAGAAAAAAAAGTTTTTCATAAAAGTCAAAGCATCTGTAAAAGAAAAAAAGGGGAATGTAGCAAATGAAATTTAATAAAATGAGGTAGATTAGCTTACCATTTAGCTTGGAGTAAAATACTACGTTTGAGTCCTATTTTTCGACGTTCACTGATTTTTCCTTAATTTGTTTGGCATTAACAAGAAATCGTCTTCAGCAACGATTTCAACAATAGTGGTATGTTCTAATTCGCGATGAGTTTTTATCCAGCCCCACTTCGTGGCAGTTGTTTCGTGTTGAAGCTTCATTTGCACCTGTAGGTATGTCCTTTATGTACCGGGTGATTCAATAAGAAAGGCAGCCGGCTATATCTCGGAAACTACTAAACGTAGAAACTTAGGATGAAAAAAATTATTATTAAAGCGGTAATGGGGAAATTCTGGAAATAATTTTTAAGTTCCTCATTTTGCCGTAATTGAAAAGTAAATTTTAAAATTTTACATAACTCCGAAAATTCCACATTAAGGTATATGTTTGATAACACCATTTTAAAGCTTAGACAATTGTGCATCATTTTGGTCTTATGCTCATTGGCGTACCAATTTTAATAAGAGTGGGGGAAGCTGTTGAAAGTGTACAAATTTAAACCGCTGTAACTTCTAAATGACTTATCCGATTTTAGCAAACTAAAGACTGTTTGGAAGAGAAATGTATGCACTTTCATCATTCGTATTTAGTTGTCCATAATAGTTCTCAATAAAATTGCTAGAGGGCGCAATTTGTAATAATAATAATAGTTTTTTTGATTTTATCCCGAAAATTCAAATCATACGGTATAATTATGATACCATAATCGAAAAGTAGATGAAATTTGCTAGAAAAAATATAAAAACCGCAGCTCGATATTTTTGTTCGTTTCAGAGTTAATGCAAAAACATTAATTTTTAATTCAAATTGCGCCCTCTAGCAAGAAACTATTGTGTACGATTAAATATGACAATTAAAGGTACTTACCTTTCTTTTCCAAACAAGCTTAAATTGAGTGAAATCGGATAAGTCGTTTAGAAGTTACAGCGATTTTAATGTTTTCACTTTCACTTGATAAGAGTGGGAGAAGCTATTGAAAGAGTAAACAATAAAATTGCTGTAACTTCTAAACGACTTATCCCATTTCACTCAATTTAAGCATGTTTGGAAAAGAAAGGCAAGTACCTTTAATTGCCTTATGGCAGTAACTCTGAAACGAACAAAGATATCGACCTGCGGTTCTTATATTTTTTCTATCAAATTTTATCTATTCGATTATGGTATCATAATTATACCGTATGATTTGAATTTTCGGGATAAAATCAAAAAAACTATTATTATTACAAATTGCGCTCTCTAGCAATTTTATTGAGAATTATTATGAACAACTAAATACGATTGGTGAAAGTGCATACATTTATCTTCCAAACAGTCTTTAATTTGCTAAAATCGGATAAGTCGTTTAGAAGTTACAGCGATTTAAATGTTTACACTTTCAACAGCTTCCCCCACTCTTAATAAAGTCGGTACGCCAATGAGCATAAGACCAAAATGATGCATAATTGTCCAAGCTTTAAAATGGTGTTATCAAACATATACCTTAATGTGGAATTTTCGGAGTTATGTAAAATTTTAAAATTTACTGTGATTACTGTGTAGAAGGGCCGGGTTGCGATGACACATTTTTATCTGAAAGCTCATTTGATAGAGAAACATTGTTGGGATTTTCTTCTGTTTTAGGTAATATCCTGTCTGTAACAAATGAACAAAGAAAGTTTTCTTCGCTAAAAATATTTTTGTCGAACGGCCAAATTCCGGTGCAGCGGAATCCAGATTTTATATTAGAGGGAGTTGCAGATCGATCCCAAGCTTTCATGCATATTGGTGCCAGGTCATGAATTGATAATGTCTGCCCTGGATGAGCGAGCATCCAGTCATCTGCTCCTTGGTTAAAACACCTTTTGAATGGTCCGAAAACAGTCCTATCTAAAGGCTGTCGTTTATTAGACGTGTGGGGCGGAAGAGTTAAAATTGTAATTCCGTTTTCTTTGCAATAATCAATCCAGGAACAGATAAATGGGATTCGTGATTGTCCATTATGAGAATGACCTGACGTTCTTTAGAACATCGAACGTTAGCTACAAAGTGTTCTAAAACTTTTAAAAAATAATCGCTGGTTATCCATCCAGACGAGTGCACTAAGCCAGTTGCGCCATATTCGTCTGGAATACCACTTAGCATTCGGTGTTTGTCAAATTTTTCTCTTGGAAATACCCACACTGGTGGAAGTGCTGTTTCATTCGCTCCAATAATGCCGACTTGAGTGACCAACTCGCCTCTTTCACGCGAAACGACTTTACCCACTTGATGCTGGCCTTTAGCAGCTACTACCTTCTGCGTTTTTTTGGACTGTGGTAACGCCCGTCTCATCCAAATTAAATATGTCAGATCCGGTAAACTCATGCCTTTTCAGGACCTCTTCTAATTTAGCTTGAAATGTGCCGACTGTAGATTTATTAAAACTTGAAACTCTCGCAAAGCTTATATTCTCTGGCGCTCGTATGGACAATTCAGTTCGTCGACTTAAAAATCCAGTAAATCAGTCCTTTTCTTCAGTAAATCAGTTCTGCTGATTTATTTGCTTTCCAAGAGTCTGGGACTTTGAGGTGATTTTTTCGGCAAATTCATATGCCAACCTGCGTGTAGCTTTGGGAGTTAAACCGTGATACATATTCGAGCATGTTTTAAGGTAACAGGCAAGCGATGATTCCAATTCATTAGAAAAAACTTGACAAGTGACGAAATGAGGAAAGAACAACGTATTGTCAATTCCAACTTCTTTTGCTTTTTTGACATATAACGCTAGACTTCATTTTTTTAACTTCATGCTCTTTCGCGCTTCGTCTAATGGAATATTTTCCAGATAAAACATCTCCTGTTGCAATTCGCATGGCTTCTGCAGAAAAGAGTATTTCTGTTAATCTTTTGTATTTATAAGGCATGTTTTCTGAAACAATTTTATACTTTAGGGAGGGTTTGGACAGGTGTCCATACCCTCCCGCAACGTAGTTTCGGTAATAAAATACAAAATTTATTAACGTATTTTAATATACCTTAAAAATAGCAACACACTTTAATAGTTAAAGCTTACCTAATATTGGTAATCAATCAGCAACCAAAAAATCACAAAAATAGTTCGTAGAAAGCACAGTTCAAAATTGATTAATATTAGAACAAACTCGTGGATTAAAGAGAAAATGGCGGTGCATCGAAACGAAACGACCTGCTTGCTTCTCGTCTAGACAGGCACTAAGAATAATCAAATGCGCATCTAGTTTCATTTCCCTTTTGACTGGTTCATTAATTAGACGGCAATTTTGAATGTGTCCAATACCTCCCGCTGTCCGAACCCTCCCGGCTCTCCCCTACGTCCTTCGATGCAAGGCCCTCTTTGATGTAAATAATTTGTGCTCGCACGGTTTTTACATTTTAGTTATACACAAGGTATTTATTGAGGGTTTCCGGGGTTTACAGGTATATTGTTAGGTTTATTATCACTTAATAATGCTAGTTAACAAACTGTATTTAAATTAAAATAAATTAATTTCAAATATAGAAAAAGTGTTTTTAAAAGCACCTCTAAGAGTGCAGTTTTGTATAAGAATAGATTACCAGGAGTTAGTTTACCTCCAAAAACTGTTTTTATCCGATGGGGAACAAGGATTAAGGCCGCGATATTCTAGGGGATAAAATCAAAAAAACTATTATTATTACAAATTGCGCCCTCTAGCAATTTTATTGAGAACTAATATGAACAACTAAGATTGGTGAAAGTGCATACATTTCTCTTCCAAACAGTCTTTAGTTTGCTAAAATCGGATAAGTCGTTTAGAAGTTACAGCGATTTAAATGTTTATACTTTCAACAGCTTCCCCCACTCTTATTAAAGTCGGTACGCCAATGAGCATAAGACCAAAATGATGCATAATTGTCCAAGCTTTAAAATGGTGTTATCAAACATATACCTTAATGTGGAATTTTCGGAGTTATGTAAAATTTTAAAATTTACTTTTCAATTACGCCATTGCGGCAAAATGCGGAAATTAAAAATTATTTCCAGAATTTTCTCAGGACCGCTTTAATCATAATTTTTTTTATCCCAATTTTCTACATTTAGTAGTTTCCGAGATATAGCCGGCTGCCTTTCTTATTGAATCACCCGGTACCGGTTTCGCATTAAGAATGTCTCTAACTAATATAATAATTTACATCAAGTAGTATTTAGCGTATTTCGATAAAAGATACATTTCTGTCAAAAAATAAAACTGTATACTGTTCCTGTTTAGTTAAAAACTTTGTAAGTGGGTTCAACATGGGCTCCGTAAAGTTTTTTTTTATCGTAAGGTTGAAGATTTGATAGGAACAGAGATGTATCTTTTATCGAAATACGCTAAATACATGATGTAAATAAAATT
The DNA here is from genome assembly GCA_963969555.1 of Polydrusus pterygomalis. Classification (NCBI taxonomy): domain Eukaryota; kingdom Metazoa; phylum Arthropoda; class Insecta; order Coleoptera; family Curculionidae; genus Polydrusus; species Polydrusus pterygomalis. The sequence goes on from OZ018377.1 coordinate 77,508,466, forward strand.
ACGTTTTTCCGAAAACGGTTAGGGTTAGCGACATGAATGAAAAGTACTTAATTTTTAGTCAATAGTTAAAGGTATGTTAAAAACGTTGTCCAAAGTTTTTATCATACAGGGCGTAAAAAAATTGGCACATTAGTGTCACAGCTAGTCCGTCCCTGCAGCTGTGAGTAATTCGCAACACTTTCTGGGATAGTAATTTAAAGGGTCTTACCTGGTATACATTATATGAAAAAAAAAATTGAAATATACCCGTTGGTTTAATAATTATGTGTCAAAAACTAAATTCCATGGGAGCTCTTTGGGAGCCCATACCTCCGAAGAGGAGGCCAATACGAAAGAAGTTTTTATCTGAACTTGTAGTATTCTTTTCTCGCGTTTTTTTTCATATCCGGGAGATTTCCCACATCTTCCCGGATACCCTGTATAAATTTTATGTATATTTAATTAATATCTATGTTTAACTTACTTTTGTAACGTTGTACTCACCCACACTCAGGTATTTCTTACATAATAAAATCTGAGTTTCAATTGCATCAAATTTCCCTATTTTTATGTTATTCTATAGTATTTTATGGTCGATATGTCTATAAAAAGCAAAAAAAAATGATATGGTGTACGATACTTTATGATGTTCCATTATAATTTTATTAGTTAATTTGCTGACAAGGTACTATGGTTTATTTACTGGTATTTTATTATACTTTATAAGTTTGTGTGTTGTTTTATGATTGAGTAATTTTATCCTTGATACAACTATAAGGTTTATATGAGATTTCACAATTGTAAATATATCATCATACCGTGCAAGCAAAAATCATTTGCATCAAAGAGGGCTTGGATTAAAAAACGTAGCGCTTGGTTTAGATCACAATGATATGGGGACGATATATCTAACCAAATCTAGGTTAAAATTTTGTCAAATTCATATTATGACATGATATGCCAAACTAATGAGTAATAAAATAAGTAGACAAACACAAATTTATTTTTGTTGTTTACAAAATTAACAAAGTAAGAATATACAGAAAGAAAAAGAAAAATAATTACATAAATTGCTAAAATTGGCCACCGCCATGCTCCAAGCATAAATTCACAAGTCTCTTCATATTTTCGAAAGTGTTGACCAGCATCTCTAGAGAAATGTTACCACATTCTTGGATAGTGGTGGGCAAGACGGATCTATTTTGGGATTCGGGTCACCAAATCCGAATCAGCACAAAGATCCGACTCAATGAGCCGGATCCCGGGTCTTGTCCCAAAAATCATAAAAAAAATCTTATCGGTTCTCGGCTCGGTTATTCTGAGTCACGATCCGTGTCATTGATCATTATTTTAAACGATCTTACGCGGTAGTGCCATTTAACATTATTCAAAAAATACGAACCCCCCCAGTAATCACAGAAATGGACAAACATTTAAATGATCCGCTTATTAAAAGATACGAATATTCTTTAATATGGTGGTTTCATAGAAAAAACTTATATTCCAGACTCTATGAAATCATAAAGAAATAAGTGACGCAACCCACAATACAATAAACACAACAGTAATAAATCGTCACGCTTCGTTTCCTTTTCCAACGCTGCGACCCGCATGTCAGACATCGGAACGACTTTAAAAAATCTTTTAACGGATCCGAGAGCCACGAGCCACTCTCCATCGCATCGCAGTTGGTGGCGCCGCAGTGAATTCTACCCCTACGCCGAACGTGAACCTAGCGGTCGACAATCAAATCAAATAGATCCGTCAGATCCGTCTATTTTATTTTGAGAGTCGGATCAGTATGAATCTTTCTTAAGATCCGGCTCACCGATCCGGCTCAGATCCGATCCGCCCATCGCTATTCTTGGATAATCCTTTCTTGTAATTGTTCTAAATTTGCAACTGGTGTTTTAAAAATAGTGTAGTAATCCATAACCGTTAAACAAGGTGATCTAGGTGGGAATTCAATGTCTGATCGAAAACTGATCAATCTGTCGTCGAAAAAATTTCGTAAGTAGTTAATAGTTTCGGCGGCTGTATCGGCGGTTGCACCGTCCTGTTGAAAATATCCAAAACGTAGTTCGTCGTCAAGTAATAGCTTCACAAATTAATGGATAGGATGTGTCATGGAAAAAATAGGACCAACAATTCTTCTTCGGAAAACAGGTAACCAGACACCCATTTTTTGAGGGTGCAATGTGGGTATTTTCCCTACTCCACATGAGTGTATTCTGAGAATTCACATTACCGGAGAGGTGGAACCAGGCTTCATCCGAAAAAAATGTCAGGTCTAATAAATCATTTATTTCCAATAAATTTTGGGTAAACCATTGAAAGTAATTCCTGCGTCTTTCAAAATATGCGGCTTGTATTTCTTGGAATACTTGCACTTTATAAGGAAATAAATTTAGCTGCTTCTTAAGAATAGTCCTGCATGTTCCATAAGATCTTCCCACTTCTTGGGACAGGCGTCTTATACAATTTGTTGGCGTATTTTGCATTATTTCACGAATGTTTGCAACAAGTTCTTCTGTTCTTACAGATGGTCTTCCTGCTCTTTTTTTGTGTTGTATAGAACCTGTTTCCCTAAACACAGCCACGGTTCTTTTCAGGCAATGATAAAAATCCCCAACAATAAAAGCAACGTTAGAAAAATGTTCGTGAAAATCGTCTATGCAAAAACTCGGATTGTATTGCCACTTACCATTAACTCTAACCCTTTCACGAAAATATACGCTTCAACCATGAATGTTTTGTGCTGTTCCGTAAAGCCCATTGTGTGAATTATTCAAGAAATTGGAAAAATTAGCGATGAATCAAATTACTTGTTGTGACCGTTAAAGATAACGAAATAACTGATTGATTGTTAATTCAGGTAGTTACTGACACCAACAGGTATTAAGCCTACGGCTAAGCATTACGTCCTTAGATGAAGGGCCCTCTTGGATGCAAATAATTTTTGCTCGCACGGTGGTTAACGTCTGTACGTAAATATATCATAAATCAAAATTGTTTTCCTTATACAGGGTGATTCACGTTAAGTGGCCTATTGGAAGATCTCGGAAACGAGTGAAGTCATCTTTCTAAAAATTTGGCAGCAGGCATAATTTACTTTGAACTTCTAAAGCTTATATTCTCACGTTTAAATCACTTCCGGTTATATGGTCAAATCTGGTCTTATCATGCGGGTCTAAAGATCACCGGTCATCAGGCACAAATAAATTCAGAAGAGCCACGCGCGCCCTTCGTAAACGAAGCAGGAAATGTTTGGAAGTCAATGGCGGTATTTTTGAAAATTTTCTAAACCAATGATTTATTTAAAACAATGTTAATGTTGCATATTTTGGTTTAACAATATTATTATTTTATTTAACGCTGTAATTTGAAAACATATAAATATTGGAAACAACAATATTTGGGTTATTTCTTATTATTTTGATGCATAGATTACACCCTTAGAGTTTGGCCCATTCCTCCCGACTCACCCTGTATAATACTTTTTATTATATAGGTATTGAACCCCAGACTATCACCAGTGATTTTGATTTTGAGCAAATAAAGTAAGGAAATCATAATAAAAAATAAAATGGCTTAGAAAATTTTTACCTAAAGAAACATATTAGTTGGGATAAGGCTTAATAAAACCCAAAAACTAACGACAATGTTTTTTATATGAAATCATTTATCTATACCACCTAACACCAAATAAGATTAGTTTTTATTTATTATAAAGTATGTTAATATAAACGAAGGATCCAGTTTATGGTAAGGGGAAAATAAACCCGAGTAAACCTTGAATACTAGGACACATCTACACACCACTGATATCACGGAACACAAAATTAGGTTTGCAGTCATGCATCTCGCACTAAAAGTACACCATACAATCAGACATCAATTATCCATCAACAACGTCCGTTGTAGTAACGAATAGACTGTATAGCGCTCGCTGAAAATTACCTAAACGATTTCTCCATATCGACAGTGGAAAGGTAAAAGGTCGTAAGCGACAAAAACTGGCTTTTACAGGGGATCTATTTAAAGGTCAGATTTTCGGAAAAAAATTCATATCTTTTTTTGGATGACTTAAATTTTATTAAAAAAAAAGGAATGGGTTGCATAATTTTTCGTCATTAAGGGGCGAATGTTAACTTTTATTTATTTCTATTAGATTTTAAAATAAGTGTCGCTTTAGCCATTGTGCATTGTTGATTAGGCAGTTATCTGTAGGGCATATTGCCTTAAATCCATATAATTTAATGTTAGTACCAAGTAAATAGCCTATTAAGTGAAACTGTGTTAAAAAATATGCACTAAAATGTGCTATGTGAAGGTAGGTCTATGAACCATTTTCTGGTTAAACTGCTAACGTACAAAAACTAGTTAATTAGTCATTAACAAAATTTACTTTAAAAATACGCCATCTTAACAGATATTCTTAAATTAAGGTTAAATATTCGAACATTAATCGAAAATTCCTCCAGAATGCGCTGGGACTAATAAAATTAAGTGTTACAAATATTTTACGAAATAAAAATAATAATAACAATAGTATGAACTCTATTTTTCAATGAAGGCATCACCACCATCATCATGGAACGTCATCATACACTTCATTCGACATCTTCGTCTTCAATGTCTGTCTCATTCAAAGTATCTCGTATATTGTTTGCAACTGTCAAATTGGTATATTCGTTGTGAAATCTTTGCGGTATAGTTTTATTGGTACATAATTTGTTTAAGTCGGTTTAATTTTTTTTTAGAGATGGGCAATGAAACTTTGTAAATTTTTTGTAGTTCCTGTTCTTTACTTTTTATTACTTCTATTTCTTCTGTTTTGGCTTCGGAATTTATCAAATATTTAATGGAAACTTTAAAAGGCTTCGATTTTTTAAAGGTAACTGTTCTCACTTTGCTTATTTTTCCAGTCAGATTACCTTTAAAGTATTTTTCGGCTGCTGCATCCCAACCACAAAAATCAGTGTGAGCCAAAACTTGTACATGGTAAGGTTTAGGGGTTAAGTTCTGAGGGTGTCAAAAACGCGTGTCTATACTCGCAATGATTTAGTGAGACTGAATGTTTAGTTTAGAGCCGGTTAATGCGACATGTCGACAAAGAAATAAATAAATGTGAAGACAACCACCTCAGTTTTTTGGTTTGAGGAAGACAAAACGATTAAACTACAATGTTAATTTGAAGGTATTTAAATATATTGATTAACCGTTTATCATATTGTATATTTTGTGCAGGCAAAATAACTAAAACGTTTAAAGCGAGCCGCACACGGTAAGGTTAATTGACTAAAATACTATATTTGAGCAATTCTTATTTAGGTATAAAGACTAAAGCGACAACACCTAGTGTATTATACAAAGCTAAAATATTTAATGGGAGTTTAACTGGATAATGGATAGACTTATGTTTCATTTATGCAAAAATGGTAACATTTGTGTCGGTTCAGCAAGTTTCAAAAAATAGACCGTGAAATATGGATGACTAAAACGCCATAAAAGTTCTTATATTTAATTATTATTTAGATGGATAGACAGAGAAAAAAAAAGCAGTTTAGCCATATATATAACTCATTTTCAGCCGAGGTGGCGCTTACGACCTTTTATCTTTCCACTGTCGATATGTAAAAAAAATTGTTGTCAAAAAAAACAACCTCGTGTGTAACTAAACGAAATATTTTAGAGATTAAAGGATTTCTTTCTGTGGTAACCCACATAAATTGAAAATAAAACTTGTATTGAATGATTTTCCTACAGAGTGATAGATTTTCTCCGCCCCAGCGCGCCACTGATTATATTAGTATTTGCATACTTAAATGTCTAGTTTACGTACTTGTCTCCTTTTCTTGCCCAACCCACTAATTATTTCAGACTACAATTTATAATAATTTACAACATTTCATCACTGACCCAAATATGCACATGAGCACATGTAGGTAAAACGCTTACATAAAAACAGGCCCCTTACCCACATCTTGTCCTAAACTAACGAGCCAAGGTCTTTTTCATTCCCGAAGGGTTTCTACGCTAATAAACCTAGTAGGTAATTTTCTTGATTGTCAAGGACTCGCGGGGGCCGAATGGTATTTTGTTGACGCAATTGTTAGGGTTTTTTGATAATGTAATTGATAGGTGTAGGGGATACAACTTGACATTTGTAAGTATATTATTCAACAAGCTTATAATTATATTTATGACACGAGCCATAGGCGAGTCTCATAAATTATCCAAGTGAATACGATGAAGAAAGTTAGTTTTTTCAAAAGAACACATCTACCGTTATCTACCGTACATTTTAGTCTTCCCTATTGTTATACCTAGTTTGCGATTGATTCGACCAAACTTTGTTGTTAAAATGCCTTTTAACGCTTTATACCGGGTGATTCAATAAGAAAGGCAGCCGGCTATATCTCGGAAACTACTAAACGTAGAAACTTGGGATAAAAAAAAATTAGGATTAAAGCGGTCCTGAGAAAATTCTGGAAATAATTTTTAAGTTCCGCATTTTGCCGCAAGAGGGCGTAATTGAAAAGTAAATTTTAAAATTTTACATAACTCCGAAAATTTTACATTAAGGTATATGTTTGATAAAACCATTTTAAAGCTTGGATAATTATGCATCATTTTAGTCTTATGCTCATTGGTGTACCGACTTTAATAAGAGTGGGGGAAGCTGTTGAAAGTGTAAACATTTAAATCGCTGTAACTTCTAAACGACTTATCCGATTTTAGCAAGCTGAAGACTGTTTGGAAGAGAAATGTATGCACTTTCACCAACGGTATCTAGTTGTTCATAATAGTTATCAATAAAATTGCTAGAGGGCGCAATTTGTAATAATAATAGTTTTTTTGATTTTGTCCCGAAAATTCAAATCATACGGTATAATTATGATACCATAATCGAAAAGTAGATGAAATTTGCTAGAAAAAATATAAAAACCGCAGCTCGATATCTTTGTTCGTTTCAGAGTTATTGCCAAAAGATTAATTTTTAATGCAAATTGCGCCCTCTAGCAGATTTATTTGAAACTATTGTGTTCCATTGGATAAGGCAATTAAAGGTACTTGCCCTTCTCTTCCAAACAAGCTTAAAATGAGTGAAATCGGATAAGTCGTTTAGAAGTTACAGCGATTTTAATGTTTATACTTTCAATAGATTCTCCCAATCTTATCAAGTGAAAGTGAAAACATTAAAAGCGCTGTAACTTCTAAACGACTTATCCGATTTCACTCAGTTTAAGCTTGTTTGGAAGAGAAAGGTAAGTAACATTAATTGTTATATTCAATGGTACACAATAGTTTCTTTGCTAGAGGGCACAATTTGTATTAAAAATTAATGTTTTGGCAATAACTCTAAAAACGAACAAAGATATCGAGCTGCGGTTTTTATATTTTTTCTAGCAAATTTCATCTACTTTTTGATTATGGTATCATAATTATACCGTATGATTTGAATTTTCGGGATAAAATCAAAAAACTATTATTATTACAAAATGCGCCCTCTAGCAATTTTATTGAGAACTATTATGGACAACTAAATACGATTGGTGAAAGTGCATACATTTCTCTTCCAAAGAGTCTTTAGTTTGCTAAAATCGGATAAATCGTTTAGAAGTTACAGCGATTTAAATGTTTACACTTTCAACAGCTTCCCCCACTCTTATTAAAGTCGGTACGCCAATGAGCATCAGACCAAAATTATGCATAATTGTCCAAGCTTTAAAATGGTGTTATCAAACATATACCTTAATGTGGAATTTTCGGAGTTATGTAAAATTTTAAAATTTACTTTTCAATTACCCCCTCTTGCGGCAAAATGAGGAACCTTAAAATTATTTCCAGAATTTTCTCATGACCGCTTTAATCATAATTTTTTTCATCCCAAGTTTCTACGTTTAGTAGTTTCCGAGATATAGCCGGCTGCCTTTCTTATTGAATCACCCGGCACATAAATTATTAATCATGGTATATTCCACGGCAGAAAGGGTTGAAATTATCGAAATATTTTTCGGAAATAATCAGAGCGCTAATAGAACAGCACAAATATTTAATGATCGACATGAGAACAGTAACGTGCACCGAAAATATGTTCTAGAACTTGTAGCTAAATTTTGGGAAACTGGATCAGTCGCCAATAAAAAACGCAACATTAAAAATCCCATATGGAACGAAGCAATAAAGTGGGGGTTTTAGGGCAAGTTTATGTAGATCCTACGTTAAGTACCCGCAAATTGAATACTGTGTGTGGTGTTAGTCGACGTAGCATCCAACGGATTCTAAAAGACCATAGTTTTCATCTGTATAAAATTCAACTTGTACAAGAACTTAATGAAGACGATTTTGATCGGCGATTACAATTTGGTGAAGATACGAGTGAACGAATTATAATCGATGAACATTTTCTATTCAACACTTGCTTTTCCGACGAATGTTCCTTTTTCTTAAATGGCGTATAGTAAATCGTCATAACTGCCCATATTGGTCCGATTCTAATCCCAGAATTTATCATGAGGTACACACACAGCAGCCACAAAAATGTTTGGGCTGGTATTTTTAGCGATCATTTAGTTGGCCCTTTTTCTTACCTAAAAATTTGACGGGTAAAATGTATTTGGAATTGCTGCAAGACGCCATAGATCCTGCATTAACAGCCAAAATTAAAAATCAGAATGATCGGCGGTACATTGTGAATAGGTTGATGTACCAACTGGATGGTGCCCCACCATATTACGCATTACGTATTCGACAATATTTAGATCAGACGTTTCCAGGTCGATCGATTGGTAGAAGAGGTGCCATTGAATGACCCCCAAGATCGCCAGATTTATCACCTTTGGATTTCTTTCTGTGGGGTCAGTTAAAAAGCAAAATCTATGCCACTCATCCAACATTATTAGAATATTTGCGACATCGAATTGTGAATGAGTGCCTTCAAATTACTCCTCAAATATTGCAAAATATGCGGCAAAATTTTGAGTAAAATCTTTATTACTGCATAGAGATTCATGGTGGTCATTTCCATCATTTACTTGGCTGACGGATCAGTTCATTCTTTATTTTTACTCTACTTTGCTGCCAAATGTATGGATTTTTACTTTATTTGAGTCCATATGACATTCTAAATACAACGATGTTTCACTTGTCACTTTTTGTCACCAAGAAAATATTTTTTTTCCAAATTTAGTGTTTTATCTAGAGGGGGGCTACGAATACCTTAAAATCACTTTATTTCAGTTCTTTAATCTTGGGAAAAAGAGAATTTTACTATTTTTGGTCCAATGCCATGTGCTATGTAAAATTTCATCTTTTAAGTTGTATAACTAATTTTTTTTAAACGGCAACATGGTGGCTCGAAGAAAAAAGAGGATTTTATTACGATTATTTTGATAACATACACTATTCGGTTTTAGAAAAGCTGCCATTAAAAAACTTTAAAAAGTTAACTTGGAACTTTCCTAAAATGAATCATCTAAACCAAGGTTCACAAAAGGTCTGTGGTCTTCGAACGCGTTTACAACTATATAGGTAAACACTGAGTTCATGTAAGTTCATTCACAAAACTTACAAGGTCCATTCAGGAACCTATTTACTGGAGCTTATGTTGTCTTGCGCTTATAAAGATAATGTCATCTCTATAGGCTTGTTCCTACCGATTAAAATACCATGGAACGTAATTATTTTTTATAATAAATGATTTAAAATTAAAACATATAAATGTAATCCGGATTTAAAAAAAAACTTACTAAATAAATATTTTAGAGCTCTAACAGTTTCCCACAAAATGCTACACAGTTTTAGGAAAAATAATACAAAGATCGTGACCTGAAAATCTAATTATTTGCTTAATGAGTTGGCGGATCAGGGGAGTTTCCAGATTCTGCTGATGTTCTTCTTTTCAAGTAAGTTAGTATGTATGGGTAACGGCGGCAATTTGGGGGTAATAAATGTAATGATACTGCAAATTTGTACATTTTTACAACTTGTTTAAGCGTTTTAATAATATTTAAAATCTTATTTAAAGCCATAAAATTTGAAGAAATTCAAGGGATTTTTAGAACCAAATAAAGGGTAATAGAAAAGATAATTATAATTTATAGCCTAACATAAGGAAATTTTATCTATTTATTAGGATGGACTGGGCCAGGATACATGGTGCAAAGCAATGACAGGCATTTTTTTAAATCAAATTTTGATAACTACACTGAAAAAAAAGTCTGTTTCATCCCAAATAATTGATGTATTTGCTTTATTTTTGTTAGCCACAAATAATCTTTATTTAGCTCAAACAAATATTGTTTGCAACAAATAAATTGAATTATTTGACTTTTATTTCATATTTGTTTGGTTTTTGTTTATTTATGTGAAATAAAACATATTCGCGCCAAACAAAAAATTGTTTGCTACACCTCTGCCTTTAAACGTCTACATTTCAAACAAAATATTATTTGCTGCAAATAACTTTTTATTTCGCCACTGCATTTTAATCGGATTCCGCGAAGCGAACAAGACAAAGGGAAGGGTTGGCGTCGAGATCTAGGCAGGTAGAGACTGGAGAGTTTAGTCATTTAGTGAGCGTCTTTCGACAAGGTGATATATAATTTTGTGTGGCAATGGATGTTCGCGATTGGCTAGTTGGCCATAACATGGAACATCTGTGGCCCTCCTTCGAAGGTAAGATTTTAATTTTAAAGTTTATTACTTAAAAAAGACAGATAAAACATATTATATACAATAATAATTATTCATGCAGGCCATGGAGAAATGCCCATTTAAAAACGTTTCAATTATTTTTGTATATTATAATAGAAAAAGTTAACAAATTTGTCTTTGCCATATTGTTATATTATTTTATAAACATGCATATCGTTATTGTTTTGATTTCTGTTTTCAATATAATTATTAATATTTATGTTGTTTACTATCAAGATGGCCGCGAAAGCGTCTCTTTGTGTAAAATTATTCATTTGCCTTAAATATTTATTTGCGTGAAATAAATAAATTTTAAAGCAAATAAATATTTATTTGTTTTAAATAAATAAATATTTTGGGGAAACAATTATTTATTTATAACCATATTTGATTGTTTGTAATAAATTTAATTTATTTCCCTCGAACAAGATGTTATTTTCAGGAACATTTATTTATTGCAGTAAATATGGATGTTTAAGGAGAATAAGGCTCTCGTAGGCGCAGACCGAGTTTAATAACTGTCATGTTAATTACAGTTTTGTTTTCCATTCTTATATAGTTATGTTATTTTTCATAACAATAAACAGAATATATATAAAAACTGTGGTATGATTTATTTCTTTTTGCAGCTCCTCTTCTAAATAGTTTGGGAGAATATACCCTATTTTAATTATTTAATTTAAATACCTTATTGTTTATTACAAATATACTTTTTACCAAAAAATATTTAATAATAATTATATTATATATTATTATGTTCAATAGAAAATAATTATTTATTTATAGGAAACAATAAGTTATTTAAATTAAATGCCAAAAAGCACACATCCTAATTTCGAAATTATTTGAACAGAATAAATATTTATTTAATAGAAATAAATATAAAGTATAATAAACAATTCGTGATTTGGATTAAATAAATGTATTGCCGATTTAAATAAATTATTATTTGAACAGAATAAATATTTATTTAAGAGAAATAAATATAAAGTATAATAAACAATTCGTGATTTGGATTAAATAAATGTGTTGCCGATTTAAATAAATTATTATTTGGACAGAATAAATATTTATTTAATAAAAATAAATATAAAGGATAATAAACAATTCGTGATTTGGATTAAATAAATGTGTTGCCGATTTAAATAAATGATTATTTGAACAGAATAAATATTTATTTAATAGAAATAAATACATATTTGTTGGTTACCTATATTGCTTCGTGCTAAATAACGGAATTATTTTATTTAAATAATATTTATTTAAATATCATATATTTCTCTCTCAAAAGTAAAATAATTTTGGACAAAATTTCAAATACTTATTTGTTCAGGCCATAGGGAACAAAAATATTTGTTTCGGCGGCGAACTCCATTTTTGTATAGATCAAATAAATTATTTTTTCAGTGTACACGGAGAGACCTTAGGTCACTATTGGATCTTGAGGAAAAATATCTTCCCTGGAAAAAAAAGATTTTTATCAATATGAACAATACTATTTTAATTTGAAGAAATAGTCCATGCTTAAAGTGGAGTTGAAAGTATGGGAAAACTAAAAGTCTTCCTCCACAAAATTTAATGTAATAAAAATTCGTTGGATCTTTACATGTTTCGAACGTAGAAACGTTCATCATAAGGAGACAGAAAATATCTTTAATGCTGATAGTTTTAGCAGAAGAAAATATGGTGTAGACCCTTAATGGAGCATTTATGGAATTAAAAAAGTTGATGTGTAGAAGAGACATAATATGAAGAAAATTAATAAAAGTTAAAACATACTGGGTATGTGAGCAGTCAATAAACCAACCAAATAAACTGGGGAAGGTGTCGCAGATTAATTAAATTTTTTTATAAAACATTTCTAAGTAGTAAGTACTTATATGTCTAAGACATTATAAGGATAAAACTAGTCATAATTATGGAGATATCACAATTAAATTAAATTCCAGAATCCTCAGTACCCCACAAAACACTTTTTCTACGCCAAATCTTTACAAAATATTTAGACTCCCACACAAAAGAACTTAGTCCAGTTCTGTTTCTATAGCCAACCGTTTAACATAAAATAGACCAGACTTCAACAGGATGCCACAAATGACAAGTGATGCGGCGAGTTCTTAGAATAATTTGACTTTATCGACTACAATTGGGAGACCCCAATTAAAATTTTAGTTATTTTACACCACATTAAAAAACAATTATATTTTTCGCATTTTATACAGTTATGCACTAGATTAATGACTTCAAAATCGTACAGTAATGGGTCACTTCAAGGGCGTCCGAAGGAACTTTTCCAAGGGGGGGCAAATCATAATGGAAAATTGGAATTATTTTTGTTTCTAGCACTTCAACAAACCTTCAATAAAAGAATAGAGCAAAACACCTAATACTTATATTAAACAACAAAAAATAGCTAAACAAAATATTTAAAAATGTTCAAATATAACAAAAAAAAATACAAAAAAAAACTTATAAGTTATTCAGATTTAATGGAGAAAAGAAATGTTAATTTTCTTGAATCTTTTGCAAATTCATCAATAATTTTTTCGATTAAATGTATTTTTCTTCTTTTTCAAATTTGCGATAAACACTCATCATACATAAACCGTCCAATCGGTGCTCAGTCATAGTCGAGCGAATCCAGGTTTTTACTCTTCTGAGAGGACTGAATGATCTTTCGACTGTACATGTAGTTGGAGGTAAACAAATTGCTATCGCAATTGCCTGACCAATAGCTGGATAGAACTTGCAATGTTCCAGTGATTCTAACATGGATGTATCTTCTGTAATATCTGCAGTTTTATTTTGACTTGTCCAAAGATAATACCATGAAAGGGCTTCTTCTTTAAAATTGTCTATGCTATAATGACAATAAATTTTGTGAATTATTTTTTCAAATTCCTCAGTTTTAATTTTTTTTAAGTTATGGGGATGTAGTTGGTAAAGCATGAAAGCTGGGTTATTGTCTTCTGAGAACCTATCACAAAGCGACTGTATTAAAGAATCCAAATAGTTAATAAATATCGATCTTCTGTAATATTCTTCGATCGAAGTTGAATTGTAATTATCACGATGAATTTGTCGTCCAGCCAATCTTGGAACTTTAAGATCTATGTCAAACAATTTAGCAACAGCCTTTGCCTCGCAGAATATTTTATGAAATGTTGAATCGACTTGTTCATTTCGATGTTTTTGAAACATATTTATTAGGAGGTCGATATGTTTTTTAACTTCTAGCATATCTATTGATCTGTCCTTTGTGTTTTGTTTTTGTCATTCATTTTTGGATTGGGAATTAGATGTGTTGGTTGTATATCTATTTGTATATTGCTATTATGACAAGCTGTGTAAATTAAAATACAGCTTTATTTATTCTATTCTAATATTTTTCCTTCGCTATTTAGTGAAGATTTTTGAATTCCACATTTCATTTTATGCAACAAAAGTCGTTTTACCAATTTTGTCAATTGAATTGTATCTCAATAAATATGTATATCCCAGTTAAATAAAATATCTTAAATCTACTTGGGCCGGGGGGGGGGGGGGCAAGCGCACCCCCTTGCCCCCACCCTTTGGACGCCCTTGGATCACTTTACAGCATAGCAACCATTACAGCATAGCAACCATTACTGCATAAAACTTCAACGTTATTCAAAACACAATTTTACATATTATATGCTTTCTCGTATCTTTCCTTGGATTTTACTGGAAGCAAAGAAGAAGCATCGCGGGCCGCATTCAGGATATCTTCCAAGTCGTTTTCATTAGCCATTTCCATAATTCTTGTAAAATTCATTCTTCAAATATGGTTTTATTTGGATGCTGTCAATAGTCGTCAAACACAAAAAAACATCTTGTTTATATTGCTAAGTTACCGAGAAGTCATACTACTAAGTTTTTGTAGATTTTCTTCAGTAACTATTCTTTTTAGATTTTAATAAGTATGAAATGCAAAATGATTAATTACTTACAAAATGCGAAAAAATAGTATACGCACCTCATCAGAAAAGTGATTTTACTTGACCCGTATGGAAATTAAATCCTCGCTTCGCTCGGATTAAAACTAACCATGCTCATCAGGTAAAGTTCCACTTTTCTAAACTTGATACATAATGTATTATTTATCCAATCTCAGTTTGAGGACATTCCAATCATTCCATACGGCGGTAAACAGTCTCAAAGAGACCGACCGCACAACCAGGGTTGTCAGATCTTTCTTTTTCAATTCTTTAAGTTTTTTTATTAAAGATATTTCATTTATATCAGTATTCAATTGTTAGTCAGTAACTTTCTTTGAAAGCTAGTTTGCAAATATACTTTAAACCGAGGAGTTTTGAGTGTGACAGAAAAAAATAACAAGCCATTCATTGTTATAATAATACATTCTTTAGTCCTTAAGAAATAATATAACTGAAATCAAGACAAAAAGTGTTTGCAGTGTTTAAAAACAACTAATTAACAAACCCTTGTTTCTCGTATATACTTACATTGTGCTTATAAATCCGAAAATTTTGAAGAATTGGCAACAGCATGTAATTTGTTGCGGTTGGAAGCGCCAGGATATAAGCTGAACCGGTACCCGGCCCGTCTAACGATCGATTCTGCCCGACAGAGATAGGCCAGTGAGACGGAGATAAAATGTACGTGGTTATGCCTTGATGAACGGGCCGGAGTCTGGTTGACGAGAATGAAGTTCTGGTAAAAAAATTAAAGCATTTTCTGAGCAGTGTCGTGCCGTGTCAGGTTTATTTTTCTGATTTTAGTTTTGTATATAGAATTTTTGAGTTACCTTATATTAATTATTTTAATATAATATTATTATATATACAGTGGGTTTATAAAGTGTATTATGTACAAACACCTAATGTAAAACAAACTTATAAGTGTGTATACGCATATTAATTATTTATGTGGAACGCCTATGGTTAGGAAATTCCCACAGTTTAATGTCATTAAATTGACCTAAGAAACACTATACTATTAATGATTTTGTTTAAATTACTTTAGAAATTACAAATCTGACTTCTTTTTACACAAAACCATTTTTAACATCAAACATCTTTTTATCCATCCAAACTGACGTATTACCACTTTTAAAAGGAAATATCTTGCTTTAGGATTTATTAACGCCTGTTTGGTTCGGTTTATTGGTTATAAAGAAAAACGCAGCAGAACAGGAAATCTCGGAATTTATTGTAAAGCCAATATGTAAGGAAAAAGACAGTTATTTGATTTACACCTTTTATGTTTTCCCTTTGTGAAAAATGCCGGTATTAAAATTTATAATGCGATGTTAACATGGATGACGGGAGGCCCCATTGATTTTGTTAGGATTAAAAAAAGTATTTTGAAATTTTGGAAATAGTTTTAGTACTTACCTAAATATAAGGTATTAGAATAATCGAATGAATTTAATAATCAAAAGATTACACCGAGAAAAATCATGCAATACAAGTTTTTTCTTGAATATAATATATGGATTACCACAAAAAGAAATTCTTTAATCCCTAAAATATTTCGTTTAGAGACACCCGAGGTCGTTTTTTTTTTGACAACTTATTTTTGCGCCTATTCGATATTTTTTCCGGTAACAAAATACCATTTAACCATTAAAATATATATCGAATAAAATATTTTTATTAGATGATTTTTTAATTCCTACAAGGTTACCTACTTATCACAAAAAATATATAAAAATAAACCCTCTTTTTATAACTAAATTGTATTTTTTAGGAACTAAATAGTTCCTGACTTAAAATATGAAGCAAATATTGTACTTGTATGTATAGTTACATTATAAATTCGTAATCCATTCTCTCCATGAGCTGTTAAATAAAGTTTAATCTGCCTTCGTAACAAAAATATAAAGTTTTAAACGAAACTTCTTCTGTCTGTTTCAAAAAATTATATGTGTATTTAAAACAAAACCTTGTTTAACTTTTCAGTTTTGTTTGAAATGGTTTTGGATCCTTAATATCTTTTTTATCTTCTTAACCAATGCATAACCACGTATTGTAATTTTACAGGATAATCGAATTTAGTAGCAAGGCTTCGTTGTTCTTTTTTGGAAAAACCACAAGTAATGATAAACATAAGGAAACAAGGTTAATTAAATGTGTACGTACTTTTACTAAGCTTTTATTCTTAACAATCGTCAAACTTGCAATTCTCTTTTGTTTGCAATATATACACCATCTTATGAATTATTTGTTCAGTCCATTTTCCGTTTAATGTGTGTTTATCGATATTTCCTGCCAGTTTGTTAAAGTCCTGTTTCTTGCATCCATCTAAGCTTGTTCTTATCTCCCTGTTTTATGTCATCTCCATCTCCAATACCTGCAGCTATTCCTGTTACAAATTGTAGTGCCATAGTGGGATGCTATTCGGTGTGAGCTAGCAACCCTTAGGATTATTTTCCTTTGTGCCCTTTCCATCTTGTCTCGATGTCTTCTGATCTGCATGATGTTTTGCCAGACAGGACATCCGTATAGCTGTATCGAGTAAAACACTCTACTTAAAGCTGCTATTTTTTTTACTTCGGGAGCCTTCAACGTTCGGCTCTAGGTTCTCGAGGGTACTGCTGTTTTCTTTTTCCTATGCCTATTTGGTTATAACGTAATCCCGAAAAGTAAGGTGCTTTCCCAACACAGTTCCCCCTTTAAAATAAGCACTAGATTTTCCCTTTCCCTATTTTTCGGGTGCCAGTTTCAGTTTGTGTTTTTGAATCCGTTTGTTTATCCTCCACAGAACCTTGTTTGTTTTGAGTGTAAGAGATTCATTGTCGTTAGCCTTCACTAGGACTGCAAAAGGTATTGTCCTTTTATTTTCTCCGAGATCCAGTCGGAGAACCCTGTCGTTGATGATGTTCTACAGCGTTGGTTCCATAAAGGATCTGTGTGAGACTACCATTGTCATGATAACGAAAATCTATCAGTGAAGTAACTTACCACAATATTTATTAAATATTTTGACACTTGTCTTTGTCGGAGGTCCCGTTTAATATAACGAAACATTAAAAGCGTTTCTCACATCCAAAGTTATCAAAACGGATTTTTCTCTTGATTCCTTTCATGAATAACTTTACGACGTTCAGCGATATTGCCAAGCAGCCCGGGCCACTCGATTCTTCTTTTTATACGCATTTTTTTGGTAGTAATATCGTCTTTCACCATAAGAATGGACTTTCAGCGTTTTTGCCGTGAGGCTTTAATTAATTGAAACAGGTATTGGTGCGATCAATAAAGTTCAAATCCAGTGAGGATAGCTAGAAGACTCCGAACAACGATGTTACTTGCGTAACAAATACATTAAAACTAATAATACAGCGCGCGGCGATTGCCGATCGCTACGAACCCGCACCAACGTCTTGTGGATTATAGGTTCGATAAAATTTGTTTTTGGACACGCTGTTCTACTTTCTTTTGTAGAGAAAGCGCTTTACTAGGAACAAAATGTGTCGCATTGAAAAGATACAATTTACTTCTTAACAAAATTGCTGTATTAAAAATGTAGTTCATTATTTAACAAGACTGTGCTTCTAATGGAACTGATTATTACCAATAAAAACCCTGTTCTAGCAAATCTGGAATTGATATAACACTAAAGCGAGTTAGGCGAGCGATACACTAGCAATTTATTTAATATGGGTTAATACAAAATAAGCTATCAATGCAAACCATCTCTTAGCAAACCTGTTGTATAAGATCATTTTCCTCAGTATGTAAATTCTATTATTTTAAGTGGTTTAGACTATGGTGATGTTATACAGTGACCGGCAAAAATTTCGCAACATATGGAAAAAAAATTTATTAGCGGAATATTGAAAAATCTTTTTTAGGGGATTGGATGTGCATGTCCCATAACCTTAAAATCGATTTTGACATACGTCACGTGACCAATGGTATGGCGGGAAAGTTGAAAAAACCAATATGAAATCATCATAAATCAGATAAGTTGATGAGATATCGAAAAAATTCCAAGAATAAAAAGTGTTTAGAATTCCTTTAGAACCTTAAATACAATGTTTGGGATATCTACTTAAAAAAACATAAAATCGAATATTTTTGTAAATATTTTTTTACCGAATTAAAAATTTCCATATTTTTCCTTTCTTAAAGCTTTATTAAAGTAAAACTGACATCTGGTGACCACAACTAGAAATATTCTTTTGTTTTTCTGACAATTTGAAGCAATAATTCAAAAAAATCGTTTACACTTGGATACCAGCTGTTGAAATAGTCTATTTCTAATAACCTTATCGATATTTTTTATATCGAAATATTCTGTTATGTTAAGAAATCCTTAAATTCATTAATCCAAAGAAAATTTTATTTATAACCGTAAAAAATAATTTAAATTTTTATTAATTTTTAGATTTTTTTAAAGATTTCTGCGAAATTCAAAATTATTTTTTACGGTTATAAATAAAATTTTCTTTGGATTAATGAATTTAAGGATTTCTTAACATAATAGAATATTTCGATATAAAAAATATCGATAAGGTTATTAGAAATAGACTATTGCAACAGCTGGTATCCAAGTGTAAACGAATTTTTTGAATTATTGCTCCAAATTGTCAGAAAAACACAAGAATATTTTTAGTTGTGGTCACCAGATGTCAGTTTTACTTTAATGAAGCTTTAAGAAAGGAAAAATAAGGAAATTTTTAATTCGGTAAAAAAATATTTACAAAAATATTCGATTTTATGTTTTTTTAAGTAGATATCCCAAACATTGTATTTAAGGTTCTAACGGAATTTTAAACACTTTTTATTCTTGGAATTTTTTCGATATCTCATCAACTTATCTGATTTATGATGATTTCATATTGGTTTTTTCAACTTTCCCGCCATACCATTGGTCACGTGACGTATGTCAAAATCGATTTTAAGGTTATGGGACATGCACATCCAATCCCCCAAAAAAGATTTTTCAATATCCCGCTAATAAAAATTTTTCCCATATGTTGCGAACTCTTTGCCGGTCAGTGTATAATATCATAAAAATATAAATTATAAAAACAAGAAAAGTTACAAATATTGCAAAATAATTGTATAAGATTTTCGACTAGCCTTCAAAAATACGACCATGCGACTGCAACCTGTAGACAACGTTAAATTATAAAACTTAAGTTTAGACGTGCAATTCGCGGATATCATTGTTTTATTCATAAAATAATTTCCTCTAAAAAATCAGATTATTTATATGAAAAAAATCAATTTAAAATTAACCACAACAGGAACACTAGAAATGTAAATAATTTGGAAATACACATAAAGAAATAGTAATTACGTTACAAAACCGAAAAGTAGTGATTTTCAGGCCGAGACAAGCATTTCCAGGGAGAGCCGTAGGCAAGTCCAGGAAGCTTGGAGAGACCTGCAAAACACTAATTTTCGGTTGCGTGACGTACAATATTTTTTTAAGTCCGAGACTTCGGGTATATTATATTATTTTTAAATGCGTCGTATGACTTCTCGTAACGGGCTTTTGATTTTACTGGCAATATATCGTAAGTCGCTTTCCTTGCTGCTTCCAAAATTTCTTCTGGAATCTCATTTTCCGTGTCGGATCATTTAAAATCTGAATTTATATTTTTAAATTTGCGCACTCGCGAAACAAGTTTGATATAAACAACAAATTAAAAATCAACGAACTGTCACTCGACACTACAACGAGATGTTGTTTTCATAGTAACGAAATTAAGTTAGATTGTATTATCAAAGAGCAATTGTAAAAATGAAAAAACAGGGACCGAAAAAATTTTTTACCGTTCCCTCACGTCCATTTTCCAGTCTTGAACGACAAAACGTGATTTTCTGGATGAAAAATTGTCCAGAAAGTGTTTATTTTCTGGTCGGTCTTAAAAAAATATAGAACAGTATAGAAATTTTTGATATCAAAAAACTAAACTATTCGGCTTTTAAAAGTAATTTTAAAAAACATTATTTTAGGGTCGGATTGGAAGCCTAATTAATTGTTCATCAAAATCCTACCTTTTTGTGCCAATTATATTAGTATATTACTGTCACCAATAGTTATTTTTAGTTATTATATTTTATTTTTTTTTTATTTTGGCACAAACAAATAGATATATACCTTTATTATTATTAATATTATTATATAAGTTCTATTATAGTGCGTTCCCGTCGGCAATAACATTTTCCATTACAAGAAATGTCAGTTTCCATCGCTTCTGGAAGAATTATGATAAAAAATTTATTTAACAAAACTTTTACTCTATGTGTAAAGTTTATCTTGTAAATCTATTTAATTTATACAAAAAATGTAATTTCATTATTTAAATTAGAATTATATGGCCAAAGTTAAAACTAGAAAATGGAATGAACTTTCTTTACAAGCTCAAAGTTAAGAAATTTTCATTTAACTTTTTACTTTTCTCCAAACCGATTAAGAACACTTTTTATATATTCTTAAGCAGTGCCAAGTACCCTATTAAAATCTAAAAAGGATAAACTTTCTTTGAAAGTTTTATTGTCATAATGTTAAAAATTCCCACAAATAATAAAATTGGATTTAAAAAAACCTAAGGTATGTTGTTATCAGTTTGTTGATATGCAGTGCAATGATCTGAGAGGGAGGGGATAATCCCGGTAATCCCATGCTTATATTTGAAAAACGGTACCATACAGCTTGGTATATAAGTATAGGTACATTTTATGCTAATAACCTTAACTTATGCTAGTGTCGATAACAAATATCGCCTGCGGTGCAATTTCAGTGAAAATTTCATAAATTTATTTTCAACCAATTAGAAGGCTCCTTTTTGGGTACGTTGCTTATAGCAACGGGAGACTATCGCAATAGTCTGTAGCCTAGTAATCTAATAAAATTAATAAGTGATAATTTTTCTTAGGTACGACTACTACGACTTGATTTTAATTCAAATGTCAAGTCATTTCGAAGTGACAGGTGAGACAATCAACAAATTTGTTATCTGAAATCCAATGTCCTTATAGTTTTAAATTCAAATATAACTTTAAAAAACATATTTCCGATGAGTTTAGTTTAATATGACGCACTGTATTTTTACAATAGAAGTTGATTTTACTTGTTAGTAACTAAGGTTTATTACTAAAATTTTAGGAACATTAAAAGAAACTCCAATTTATGAAATTTTCTTACCGAATCTCCCACGCAGCAGAATTAATTCTCCATAATTTTTTTCTCGGTTTCACTCATGTTTTTGTTGATAGAAAATTTCCCTCGTCTTCGACTCGGGATAATTTTCTATCAACAAAACCATTCGTGACCTTAAAAAAATTATCGGTAATAATTCTGCTGCTAGGGAGATTATAAGTGATAATTTATTCCATTTAGAATTAATCTCAGAATTATCAGATATAAATATTAAATTTAAAACATATTATGTTAAGATTTTTTTGTAATTTAACCATTAAGACCGCTACTTTTCTTAGAAATAGTTAAAAAGATGCCACAAAATTAGGAAGCTTGAAAGCAGGACATTAAAAAGGTAGTACCTCATCCCAATAATGGTGCAATTAATGTATTTGCCAGTTTTGGGCCGATTATAATGTAATAATAATGTATAGACTCCGAACAACGATGTGACATGTGCAACAAATAGGTACCTTAAAACTAATGATACGGCACTCGGTTATTACCGATCGCTACGAACCCCCACCAACGTCTTGTGGATTATAGGTTCTAACGGATACATTTCGTTTTTGGGGACGCGCTTTACTGGGAACAAAATACGTCGCGTTGAGAAGATGCAATTTATTTCTTAACAATATTGCTGTATTTAAAGTAGTTCATTATTCAACAAGACAGTGCTGCTAATGGAACTGATTACTACCAATAAAAATACTGTTCCAGCAAACTTGCTGGCAATTTATTTATTATGGGTTAATACAAGATAAGCAATCAATACAAACTATGGCTTAGCAAACCTGTTGTATTCATTTTCTTCAGTGCAATAATTGTACAAGAGGTATTGGATGATAATCCTGATAAACGAGAACAATTTTGCAATATAATGATTAAAATATCAGATAATCAAGCACAAATTGTCCAAAGAATTTATTTTTCAAATGAAGTTGCGTTTTCTTTAAATTGTCAGGTTAATAGACAATTTATTTATTATGGGTTAATACAAGATAAGCAATCAATACAAACTAGGTCTTAGCAAACCTGTTGTATTAGATCATTTTTCTCAGTGTATAAATGTATATAAATTTATTATTGCATTCGGATATCCTTAGAATACCCTTCTAATATTATCCAGGGGCATGTACCAGAAATAAGATATTAAGCGGGTATCCTAAGAACCCAGCCGCCACTGGCCCCTTTAATCTACAGAACATTCTAGTAAGTACAGGTAATAGGTGGACATGAAACATTATTGTGCATGTGCACATAAATTTTAATATCTAAATCCACTTTTTATGCTGTTATATAGTAATTATTATCTTTATTATAAGGGTAATAAAAAATTTAATAACTTCCTTATAATGTTCTCTTTATACTCGCATAGATATAAATTCATTATTGGCTTTATTTTTAACAATAAACTTTACAAATTTATTAATGGCATGCAGTTTATCAGAGGCGAAGCGATTATTTTTATTATGTAGGTAATTTTTACTAAAAAAAAATCGGGAATATATTTTGTTCTTGCCGATTAACTATGAATAAAAAGGTACTTTCCATTTGCTGTTTTTAAACAGCTAAGCAAAGTAAATATCTTTGCCGAGCTAAGTGGATAAAGTAACATAATAATACTTCTAGTGTAATCCGGAGTTTGCCCTTCCCAAATTTCTTCTATTTTATCAAATAATTCTATTTCATTCTGTGGTTTAAAGTTTATTTTGTACATTTTTTTTACCATCAGTCCCCAAACATTTTCAATTGGATTTAAATGAGGACTTTTTGAGCACCATGGCGTGTTACGTTGCAGTATGCCACAGGGAAGTTATCCTGCTGAAATATAGGGGAGAAGGGGGCACAGAGGACCACTTAAGACCAAAAGTAATCATACTTCTCCATTATTATTACGTCAGATTTTGGGGATACACCTATGCGGCATCAACTGATTCATATATCTGTACAAAATTTTACTTAGTATTGTTTCTATCCCAGCTAACATTTCAGGTCTGGCCCAATGTTGGCCAAATACCCTGTTGCCAGAATGGCCATTACGGCAAAGTATTGGCAAACGTTGATGGGCCAGTACGAATAGTACACACCGGCCAGCATGTGGGCTGATACAGGCCAGCCGTGATGGCAAGGTAATGGCTACCTTGCTACCGGCCGAAACCTTTATGGCCAATAGATTCTTTGCCAGTATAGTTCTGGTAATGAAACGTACTGACCCGAACCCTATATACAGGACTGGCAAGGTGAAACTCGTACACCCTAAATGTTTTAAATATATATTTATTAGCAAATACATTTTGTATTTACAATAGGCAAGATTGTGAATAGAAGTCATACTACCGTTCAAAGCATCCCCGACCGCAACAAAAACGAAAATAGAATACAATAAAGTTAGAAAAAATCCTAAAAAATGTTTAATGATTACGTCGAACGGTGGATTTTACAAAAAGTGTTATCAGTCCATGGTTCATTATCAGTCTGCAGTGTCTGCACAAACAAATACACTTTTCTCTCACTTTCAATCACTTGAATCACAAAATTAGTCTGTACGCTTACGACAAGACGCTATATAACATCAAAATGGCCGAATTCGAACCTCGAACGATGAGTTTCGAGAAGGCCGGGAGGCAGGACAACGCTGCCAACTTTTGAGTTTGTTTTCCGTTTTAAAAATATTAATTTTATCATGGGATCGGATAATAGATTATCAAACCTTGAAACATTAACAAAGTAAATTAATTACAATAATATATAATTTTTAATTACAAAATATATTTACCATCTATAGAAGTTGAATACAAAAGCTATCGATAGACTCAATAACTGTCAATGTAGCTATGTAAAAATGGCTCAAACGGCAACGTTGCGAACTTTCTTTCATAGGACCGACCAATAGGAATTAAGCAATTTATCACGTGCAATAAGGAAGTTTTGGAAGAATTGGGCCATTACCAAACCGGTAGCAACTAAATGCTTTGCATGACGTCATGCAGTTAATACACAAACTATAAAATTGTAAAACATTTTAAAGAAAGGGTGTGTGCCACAAGTAAATGTGGACTTGTCAAGTTGTCATTTAAACAGTATTTGTGATTGTGTAAAAAATCATGTATGCACGTTTTTACAGACACCTGGCCAATGACTTTTTCTCATCGCATTCCATTACTACCGTTACAATACAATGAGACCAATGCTGACCTAGCATCGCGATTTCGTCATCATATGGCCGGTATCGAAATGACAATGTGCCAGCAACTAATTTAATTATTGTGACTTTGGCCAATACTGCCAGTGTAATAAAGTTGAAATGCCGGCATTGGTATGCCAAATCGCTATCGTGGCCTGCACCTTGCCACTGTTGTCAGTACTGGGCCAAAGGATGGACATTGATTCATTGTTTGCTGGTATGCTAACGAAGAAAACCAAAAATTGCTAGCCACTATTTGCAAAAGTTTGACTCTATGTATTCGGTCCTCTCTACTCCATACCTTGGGGCACATATAGGCCCGCTATGTTAATTGTATGTAAAAAAATAATTCCAAATTTAATGATGATAAAAAACAGGTTTTATTAAAGAACATACCAAAAAACATAATAATAACTGTTTAGAACTGTTAATACGCCTTAAAAAGACACGTTTTCGGAACACCATATTATTTGGTTGCTTTTGTAATGGATAATTCTGTACGTACAGACCTCTCTGCCCCGAATACACACTAGAGAAGAAATTATAGGTTATGAAATCTACAGATAGAATGATTGGAAAATATCATGACTTTATAAGACCTTATTAATGGGTGTTTCAAATGCATGCAATACGTAAACAAATAATTACAATTTTCAATTATTAACCAGGCAATAAAAATTACATCACTTGCCTTGAAAATGACTATTTTGGCGGTAATAGCTGCACGAGCTGTTGATTCGGCGGTCATTCACGGCAGACTGATAGAACCAGGGTTGTTCCTACGATATTTTAAATTGTGCATCAACTGACAGAAACATTGTGCATATTGGGCTCAGATTGTGCATTTCTAGAATTTCCACTATGTAAAAACTCGAGGGTGTTCAAGATTTAAGAAGAAAGTAAACAAAACATGTGTTATTACTTATTATAAAAAAAAAACACATTTTATTTTAGATAACATTTATCCTACGATCTTTCATATCAGAAAACAATAAAAATAAAATTATACCCGAAATTCCGCATCCGCATACCTACCTAGTCACAGTAAATAAGAATCAAAAAATGAAAAAAAAAATCGGTAATTGAAATAGCTATAGGCCATAAAAAGTTTAGATATTATTCTGTGAATTATCAAAGCAGTTCCATAACTGACATGAATAATAATACTTTTTTTGGAATTGTTAAAAAATAATTTTAAAAAAATCTACCTTTCTAATTTCTTTATTATTACCAACCGCCAATATACAATATGCATACAAAAACACAACCACAAAAATAATCGTTCACTTGATCACCCACACGTTTGCGTTTGTTGTCGATTTACCTGAATATGACCAAAGTCAAAGTCAGGCCTGGTCAAAGTACCAAAGCAAAGGGGTGTAGGGGTGATCTCTTTGTCTAACACGTTTTAATAATTCATTAATAATCAATATTACATATTCGCTTGTTTCGCGGGATTTGGCAACAGAGAAAAATCCCCATTGAAGCACAAAATAATGCACTTGCTGCACTTGTCGCCTTTGTCTAATGCACCAAAATACTGCTGTTCAATAATGCGACGTTGTCGCAGTTACAAAACAAAAAAAAATTTCGATATAAAGGTTTTCCTTGGCTAAGAACTCTAAGCAATTATGTTTGCTATCTGTCGCCTAAGGGTTGATTGGGCATATTTTGTCTAAGGGGTGCACATTGTGCATATTTACTCTAAATTGGGCAAAATATGCACAATTGTGCACTCAGGAACACCCCTGGATAGAACACGATGTGGACTTTATTATAGTGTAAAGCCGGTTAGGTGGCAGCACATATAGCACAAATATAAGCAAAGTCATTTGTTCCCCGCAGGTCCTCTGTGCCGCCTTCTCCCCTATAGTTATTTTCTTCAAAAACTATCGCGGCAGAAGGAAGAAAGAATATTTTCCTGAATCTGAAGATATATATTACGATATTATAGTGTTCCACCAATATTCCAGCATAGGGGAGACTGTCCTAAAACGGCATATCTGGCTAAAACGGCATACAAGCAATTTTGAATCTACCGCTTAAATTAAAACCGGCAACCCGAACAAACCCAAACATTGTAAAACACTGTTTACGAATACCCACAAAATTGTCAACGCCGCAGGTTAGTCAGTTATGTGATAAATTTAATGTGTATGGTCTGACACTGCCAAAAGTTCTTGTTAATCAGCAGGAAAATTGCAAATATTTTTTATGTAGTGTTTTTTTTATTAAATTTGATAGGTAAACTCTAAAATACCAACACATGTGATACTTTTTTGATGTGAAGAATAATTGAAAACATTAACTGAAAGGCAAAAAGATTAGGGTTAGTTAAGCGTCTCTTGTGGTGTAAAACTGCATACACACGCCTTGGGTAAAACGGCAATATCCATTTTAGATAGACATTGTTCGTAGTTTTGTTTTTTATTATTTTAATAACAAAGTATTTTAGGAGTGCGTACAAAAAGCAACATAAATTACAAATTTTTGCAATAAAGTTACTTCTTTAAAGACGCCACGTGTTAAATGCGTCAATTATTTTATATAACTAGGTATGCCATTTTGCCCTTATCATATTTAAAATTACTTACTTCTTGTTAAGAAGGGCGCTTCTTTGAGTTAGTTTCTAATAAATTATTTAACTAAACATGTTCTCTTTACCATGTCAGTACAGTTTCTTTTTTTATATAAGATTAGTTGAATTTATATATGTTTTATTATTGGTATTCCATTTTACCCACAGTAGTAAGGGTAAAATGGTTTATGCAAACTTTTACTTTTTTGGCTGCTATTAAACAATTAATGTTTAATTTGTAATTTTGCTGCCTGTGTTGCATAATAATATAATCCCTAATTCTAAAACTCGTTTCACCGTTGGTTAGAAGTTATCTAAAAAGTATATATAACTTCTACAAAAAGTAGTATGCCATTTTAGGACAGTCTCCCCTACACCTGCACCGTAAACACTTATCCGTGCCCACACATTAACAGAGAAACGTCCACTGGTTTGCTTTCTTTTAGTATACTTCTCATCATATCGGGAATTTGGTGGTCTATATACTCGAATCCTTCCATTATGTAGACTGAAAAGGTTTCTCATCGGAAAAGATAACATTTTGCTAAAAAAATCATTTTCTGGTAAATATTGCATAGCAATGCAATGTTCCCTATTACTATTTTTTAAAAACGGTATGGATGCAGCTGTTCGATTTATTAATTCGAAACATTGTCTTACTTGGCGTTGCGCAGTTCTAGATGAAGCAGGGAATCCTGTTGTGTGCATAGCGGATACTGCAGTTTCAAATCGATTTTGCCTTAAATACTCCACCAAATTTCGGTCTTCTTCATTTGATGATTTTCTATTATTTAAACAAGACCCAACAGACCTTTCAAGTGTTTGATGATAACGTCATTTTTTTACAATTCCTTGAACAGTACTTCTAGGTACTCTAAAATGATCAGCTATTTTTCCATAAGACCACCCTATTTCTACTAAACATATTATTCTTGCTTTTTCAATATTACTTAAATGAGGCATTTTTAAATCAAACAAGATAATGACAATACTTTCACAGATATCATGATAACAATTAACACGTTACAAATGTTAAAAAGTGGCATTTAAAGTGTCACAGTTTAGTGTACGAAATTATCTGCCGTCAACTGTACTTTTATTAAGCAATTTAAGAACTGCATTCCTTAAATAAATAAATTACTATATAAATCATGTTAAAATTTCGCAAGTAAGTGCCAAATTATTACCTTAGACCACCTTAAATTTTGTATGCGATCTCCTATGTTGCGCCAGCCCATTGTACCATTAACATAATTATAATTTTGTCTTTTTGTAGGAATTGGACTAAGAAAATCGTTTTTCTTAGAATTCCTTTGTTTTTCACAATTATTATTTTTTTAACTTTATTAATATGGCACAAAAAAAACTTATTTACTTAAATTAATAGTACGTTATTAAACAAGCATATAATGATGGGGTATTCACGCGGATGATGTTTATAACATGAGCCGTAGGCGAGTCTCATAAATCATCCAAGTAAATAACATCAGTTTTAACGTTGAGTAATAACAAGTAGAACAAAACTAACCTTTTGACGTTCCAAATTAAAATTAAAAACCGAACCGCAATTGTCAAAACAGATAAAAACAAAGTGCCATGGTGTTGCCATAGCAACAAGAGGTGCGACTTTTGGCGTTCATGCCCTGTTTTTTATTGTATCTACGAACAAAATCGTATTGAAATCATATGAATTCACTATTCACTAGTGAATAATGGATGTTATTATTAAGGAAAGACATGTAACGATCATGTTACACAGTAGTCGTGAACAAAATATTTAAAGACATGTATCAAAATTTTAAGTTCAATTCATATTCTTTACCTAATTAGGGTAAAGGTAGGGAATCCTGGCCCCCTAAGCAATTTAATTAACTTATCATTATTATTTATAATAAAAATTCAGAAATTGGAGCAAAATAAGTCTCTAGACTATTGAGTGAAATGTATATTAGAAAAGTAAAAAAAACGAACACATAAAAAAAGTATATAATATTAGAAAAACTCCTGCAGTGGCCGGAATTACCAGCCATGAAAAGGTAATGGCGTCCATGGCCGCCATTACCCGCCATGGAACTACATACAAAAATCACACACAAAATATGCCTCATGAGCATGCGCCCATTGACCACACTTGCAACATTGTAGCCACAGTTCCCTATGCTTCCCAACGTCACCGCATACGGTGCAACTTTTATTAGGACATTTTTTTAGCAGTGTTCCGATTTAGCTCATTCTTTTCTTTTCGGCTTGTCATTTTTTATGCAAATTTCTGCCTCAGTAGTTGATATGGCTATAAAAGCACACTGCACTAGAGGCATACTACATACCAATAAAGCCGGTAGTGGACCCTGTCAATAAATGACTGCCATGATCGGCATCACTGAATGCTTCCAAGTATCCTCCAGTTCCAGCGACATCTTAATCCATAATCTAGCGTCCCTCTTAAATAGTTAAATATACGTTCAACTTTACCTAATTTTCTCTACTAGGATTTTTGAGTATTATGTTATTTTTTCAAAATGTCAAGATTTTAACGCTGCCAAGAAAAATTTTGACACATAACAAATATTTTTTTCTAAAAAACTATAGTTCATCAACTTCTTACAACTACATAATTCAACGTATTTCTTTCTTACACTTTCTTACTTTGGTTCAATGTATTAATTTTTTCTTACACATTTAAAAGTATTTTCCCTGATCATTTAGACCTTGAAAATAGCTTAAAATCAAAGCTTAATAAAACTGGTGGAAGAAACAGTCTGCTTTTCTTTACTTCTTTTAAATATAAGAGTGCTTCTACAGCCTCTTTATAAGAAAAATGTATAGTTGCTTTACCTATTTTAGCCATTTCTTCTCCCTCTATTTCCCTCACTGTCTATTTTCTTAAATCAGTGGTGGAAACCGGATTGTAGTTGCTTCTGCCAAATCTCTTTAATATTTGCTTTATGTATGCTGTTTGGCTTAAGCGAACTGACCCACTAACTTCTTTATCTCTTTCCAAACCAAGATAATAATCGGCAGGTTCCTTTTTCAACCTCTCTTAAAATTCTTGCTTCCTTTCTTTACTGTTTGAAACAACTAAACTATTCTTTGTATAGAGTGCTATAAGAAGTAAGCTTGCACCTTGCTTTTGAATAAATAAATATGGGTCTGCTTCACTTCTTTTAAATCCATGTGCTATAATAAAGGTAGAAATTCGTTTGTTCCGACATCTGGGTGCTTGCTTTATATCATAAAGACGCTGCAGATGACACATTCTATTAATTTGGTCGTCAAAACGTTCTGGTTTCTTTATGAAAACTTCTTCTTTCACTTCTCTATACAAGATAGAAGTTGAAACGTCAAACTGAGTTAATAAAATATTATTTCCATTAGCAGCGATGCTCAGCAGCGCCCATATTGTTACAGACTTTGCTATTAGACTGAATGTCTTATTGTAGTCTTCGCCTTCATTCTGTGATAATCCTTTAGCTATTAGTCTGGCCTTATACTTATCTATGGAACCATATCTTTTCGTTTTTACTTTGTACACCCATTTGCACGAAATCGCTTTCTTTCTTTCTGGCAACATTTCTACGAGTAGAACCCAAGTTTTATTTACTGTTGCATCTAATTTTTCATTGCTGGATTTGATTACCTCTTGCCGCTTGTTAATAACGTAATGACTATTGAAACTCTGCCGTCTTAGGGCACTTATAATAAACTCTTCATATCTTATTGGCCTTTTGTTTGAAAGGTGACATAATTGGTCTAAGTTTTTGGAGTCAAATTCGGTCGGAATAATTTTAATGATCGACTGACGTCGGATGTGTTAAACCTATTTTAACCATCGTCCGACGTCAGAATGGTTCTTAACCTCACTTTTTTGGTTGTGAATGTGGATCTTAACAACAAATAATTAGTGAATAACTATGTGGGGAACGGCGGAATTATTATCAGCTGTAAATTAACCAAATTAAAAATAAATTAATTTTAAGTTTAGCTAGTGGCAGGTGACGGTCTATTCTTTTCTTTTTTTTAGTGAGATTCTGATCCGAAAATCGGATGCATGGGATATACAAAATATTTTCGTACTAAAAATAAATGTTTATTAGACATAGGAGATAGGACATCCGAAATTCTTATGCATGTAACGCCGGCTTCAGTCAATGGCTTACTTAGGCGTGTTCGATGCGCTGGTTTAGATCGATCCGGATCAATCTAACTGATTCTAACTGATCTACCTGTGTTCGATTGGCAAATGATCACTTTTCCCCCACTACCGTCAAAGTGATCCCAAATGAACCTGCGAAATTGCAGAAACACCAAAATCAGATCAGTTATGTTAGTTACTTAATGGTTCTGAAAGGTATAGTTCAGTTTCATTCTGTCCCTGTTTTTTGATTTTCGTTGGGTATTTATTTGTATTCTTTGATTATGTCTTTTTTCAAGAAAATTAACTGTGATTTAGAAGTAGAAATGGATGAATTACGTCTTTTTGAACCCATATAGTTCAATAATATTTCCTGTACGTGAATGAGAAGAGTGGAAATAAATATGTTAAAGCTACTTTAGTCCTCCGCCTTATACAATACTGTTATGCTACTCTCGACAAATTTTTAAAAATAAAATGAGGTTAAGTCAAAATCGAAACCCAAACGAACAACTGACATAAAAATCCGTGTTTCACCTTGGATCACGTTTTCGTTGCGATTTCATTTCCAATGAAGTACACCATTTTGTCAAGAAATAAATCCATTCTATAACTCGTTTTAAAGTTAAAGATTTAATAATTTTAAATTGTTTACTGCCTATTAGTGGCATTATCTAGATATGTAGAAAATTTGAACTTCCTACCTAATTTGGAACTAGGTTTATTTATATTATATAGGGTGGATCAAAAAAATGCTCCGTATTATCAACTTTATTTTTTTTTTAATAAAACATATTCTATATTTTTACATTTTTACATTTTACAAGCAATTTTAGGCATTACCACAAGTCCACATAAAAAACACATACACGTCATACGTCTATATATTTGTTTCACATAAGAACCAAGATTTTTGCTAAATGTTTGCAGAATTTCGATAAATGTATGTAATGACACCTTTTCACTAACTATTTTTCTTTTCTGCAGTCAGCTGTTAGTTACATTTGGGGCTTTTAGACATATTTCGTTTCCACCAACATAACATCTACTAATCACTCGGTTCAAAAGGTTTCCAGAAGGTGTCAACACTAGTTATGTCCTTTTCGTTTCTTTCATTTATAAATATCCGTTAGGTCGACTTAACATCATAAGAACGCAATGTTCTACCGTGCGAGCAAAAATTATTTGCGTCAAAGAGGGCTTGGATTAAAAAACGTAGGGCTTGGTTTAGATCACAATGATAATATAAGGATGATATATCTAACCAAATCTAGGTTAAAATGTTGTCACATTCATATTATGACATGATATGCCAAACTAATGAGTAATAAAATAAGTAGACAAATACAAATTTATTTTTGTTGTTTACAAAATTAACAAAGTAAAAATATACAGAAAGAAAAAGAAAAATAATTACATAAATTGCTGAAATTGGCCACCGCCATGCTCCATGCATTAATTCACACGTCTCTTCGCTTCTTATACAATTTGAATTGTTCAAGAAACTGGAAAAATTAGCGATGTACTACAATTTACAAATTACTTGTAACGACTGTCAAAGATGACGGAATAACTGGTTGATTGTTAATTCAGGTAGTTACTGACACCCAACAGGTATTAAGCTCTACGGTTAAGCATTACGTCCTTAGATGCAAGGCCCTCTTTGATGCAAATACTTTTTGCTCGCACGGTACGATATTCCGATAATATTTTATCTTTTTCTAACACTTCTTCATTCATCAGCTACGTATGTCTTAGAAAGACTCGTAATATGACCCGAATCGAACCGATCAGTTTTTGAATGCCGCTTAATTGATACATTTTCAAAAAGACAAGGCGTGACAAATCGACCGATGAGTCATCATAAGTGGACCGACATTTCTGTTTATTTTTGTGTCGTGACGTGGCGAATATTTTTTATTTATGAATTTAATGTGAATTTTTGTTGTAAAATTTAAATGTTAGTACTTGCATTTTACTAACTTTAAATTAGCGAGAAACATAAATGTAGCTTTTTAAGCATTACCAGTGAACGTACTTATAGGTTATGTTATATTTATTACGTTCTTAAAACTTTTTTTAAAAAATCATGCCTTATCGTTGTTGTCTCAATGTACAAGGTCTTCCAACGAGGACTGAACAGGGGCTCATTTTTGAGCTTCCTTGTATTTAAAGAAAAATCCAAAATAGCCAATCGATGTACTTTTTTCTGCGGAATTAAAAAATGAAACAAAAAATTTATTTGAACCAGAAACAAAAGAGTTGCGCTATGGATAAGGTGTTTTTTAAATGGAACATAGCTTTTTTTATACGATTGAACGAGTGATTTTTTTTGTCCGTTCTGATTAAAATATTTAATATTGTGACAGCTATTTTTATTAAATTTTAATGTTTTATCCAGTATAATTTAACTTTAACCTGTTTGAAACATACACTAGGTAATAAAGGTATAATCACCTTTGAATCCTTCAAAGTCATTTCGGCAATATTATAGTAATTTGACAAATTTACTATAATATTGCCGAAATGACTTAAATGTAGCTTTTTTAAGCATTACCAGTGAACGAACTTATAGGTTATATTATATTTATTACGTTCTTAAAACTTTTTCTTAAAAAAAAATCATGCCTTATCGTTGTTGTCTCAATGTACAGGGTCTTCCAACGAGGACTGAACAGGGGCTCATTTTTGAACTTCCTTGTATTTAAAGAAAAATCCAAAATAGCCAGATGTACTTTTTCCTGCAGAATTCAAAAATGAAACAAAAAAATTTATTTGAACCAGAAACAAAAGAGTTTAACTTGGATGGATAAGGTTTTTTTCAAATGGAATATAGCTTTTTTTATACGATTATTGGAACGAGTGATTTTTTTTTGTCCGTTCTGATTAAAATATTTAATATTTTGAGAGCTATTTTTATTAAATTTTAATGTTTTATCCAGTATAATTTAACTTTAACCTGTTTGAAACATACACTAGGTAATAAAGGTATAAACACCTTTGAATCCTTCAAAGTCAAAAAATTTTACAAATTTACTATAATATTGCCGAAATGACTTTGAAGGATTCAAAGGTGATTATACCTTTATTACCTAGTGTATGTTTCAAACAGGTTAAAGTTAAATTATACTGGATAAAACATTAAAATTTAATAAAAATAGCTGTCACAATATTAAATATTTTAATCAGAACGGACAAAAAAAATCACTTGTTCCAAAAATCCTATAAAAAAAGCTATGTTCCATTTAAAAAACACCTTATCCATAGCGCAACTCTTTTGTTTCTGGTTCAAATAAATTTTTTGTTTCATTTTTGAATTCTGCAGGAAAAAGTACATCGATTGGCTATTTTGGATTTTTCTTTAAATACAAGGAAGCTCAAAAATGAGCCCCTGTTCAGTCCTTGTTGGAAGACCCTGTACAGGAGAAATTATGATGCCAGTGGGCCAAAAGTTGCAGTTTTTTGTTTTTCGCAAGATCCTCAACAACAAAAACAATGGTTATGGGCAATCAAAAGGGAAGACTTTATTTTGTATTACTGCGAACATTTTAGGTTTTCCAAGTGAACGCATAATATGTGTTTTGTCGCTATATAGGTAGGTATTTACTATATTTTTTAAATACCTTATTCTTATTTACTTTAGGAGCTCTCCCTACTAAGATTCCTGGATGCACATCTAATAATATGTTAAAAGATGACATTCCTATACGAATTTCTCCAGAGTCTAAATGCTATTGCAGAAAGTATAGAGGCAGTAACAAGTTATAATGAGTCGATTAGTTTTTCAAACTTGGCCGAAGCTTTCGACAAGTTGACAGAATCTTAATAGATAAGTCACAGGATAATTTTAGCCCAAAATTATTTTTAAATGAAGACCTTAATGTTAAAGTGTGTAATGCTAATATTGGAGTGAAAAAAGTTCTGTGTTGTGACAAAACTGTTAATAAATTTCCCCTTAAAGTGACGAACATACCTTTAAAAGAGTGTTATCGGATGATGATGTTGATGATGATGATGAAAAAAAATTGGGTGCACAAAAACAGTCCATGTCGGAGGAGTTTCCCGAAAAAAAAAAATTATTTTTATACACTATTTCTCTCCATGCATATACATTTTTATGAAGTACAAATAAACTTATAACTACACGTACCCTTTAGATAATCTGTGCAAGGTTCAACACAGATCCCTAAAGCAAACAGATGAAAGGTTCTTAATATATGCCTCCAATAAGTGTAGGTTATTGAATAATTCTGACAAAACAATTTATTTAGATGAGATATTTATCTTAAAGCTAATGTTGACTACAAATGCGGAAACATTGTGGGTGGTGCCTACAATAGAACAGCTGAATATGCTACCAGTGCCTATGTAAAAAAAGAAACGACACTGACTGTGACTACAATTGAATCGCTCGTTTCAAAAACGACGTAAGTCACTTTTTTACGAAATTTACTTTTTACCACGAAACGCATCTACATAGAAGGCGCACGTTCAGAATAAAAATGACACAAGTCCCATTTACCCTTATAGAAATAATGCACGGTCGTATCCTATGTTCGTGGCAAAAACATTATAAGTCGTTAACTATGTAGTTCTTGCCCCGAACGTTTTTGTATACGAGTAGAGGGCAAACGCATTATTCTGGGCGAAATATTCAATATCTTGATTCACGATTAGATATTAAGACAATGTTTTTGCTATTTAAGTCCAAATATCCAAATCTAAACGGAAAATATCTATTTTATGCCCATAAAATGGAGGGACAATAATTTTTCCCTACTGTTTGGTAGACCTCAAGTTGATACTTGTATTACCTGCGAAGAGCTTACTGTTAAAATAAAAAGTCCACAGTTAGGCGACCATGCTAGTGAAGCCGCTGAAGCCGAGTTAACTATACATAAAAGGAGAGCCAAGAAGTTCCACAAGATATCAGAAATACGACAATTATGTCAAACTCAGGATGACGTTGCAGCACTTACATTTAATTTTATGCAAAACTTGCCGTTACCACACATCCCAATCCAAGAAATATTTATTTGCGGCAGATCTGATCTTTGTTACGGCTGTAAATTTAGTTTTTTTATGTAAATTTCTTTATGTTAGGAAGTAAATGAATAACCTCTGTGTAATGTAATTATGCTTCGTACCATTATTATTATAGTGTAGATAAAAATGTGTTATTTTGTAAATATTAAAAAGCAGGTGCGAATCATCTGCAAAAAGATTAAGTTATTCTAGG
Source organism: Polydrusus pterygomalis (assembly GCA_963969555.1). NCBI lineage: Eukaryota > Metazoa > Arthropoda > Insecta > Coleoptera > Curculionidae > Polydrusus > Polydrusus pterygomalis. Next base: position 77,545,421 of record OZ018377.1, read on the forward strand.
ATAATACTGCACTATTATAAATCTGTTATTTCTTGGCTTTAAATTGTGATTAACATTATAAACTTTTTATTTTTTTAAATATAGTTTTTTACGTAAAATAAAACTAGCAATTAACTTATTTTTTTCTTCCTAATTCCATTGTCCAAGGAGACAAAATAAAGTACATTAGGTACTTATCGGTATTCCATACATCAGTATTGATTATTTCCGTAACATGGCATCTAGGAGTGTACCTATACCTGAGTAAGTAGAGTCGCCACAGTGGATCTTTTCCCGTGCATCATCAATCAACGATCAGGACTCAACGTGGTTAATAACTCTGCATCCATATTTATTACAGTAACAAGTTTGAATAAAAGCATAAAAGAACGTCTCCAAGATTCCGCAATAATATAACGTGCTAGACAAGAATAAAACTATAAACGTCAATTAATTACTTTTTTTATTTGTTTAGTTGACTACCGTTGTATTTTAGAACGTCATTGTCAACCTTATTTTGATTTGCCAATCTAATTCGTATTTTGTAAATTTGTGTGCCATAAAACTGCTCCTTTTTCTTAAAATAGTTCTTTTTAGAGCTAGTTATACCCACCATCTGTTTTGGCGGTAAGTATTTATGGATTTTTATAATACCTAATTTATTTATTTTAAATATTCTAACCGTGAAAGTTCTTTGAAAAGTTTACGGCAGTGGCTAAATTCCCTTAAATGAAAGGATGTCAAAAATTTGACTTTTGCGATTTTAATAGTCAATAAAACACCAAACTTTTCTAGATTTTAAGCTTTAAAAATAGTATTAAATGTATTAACATTTGTTTGTCAATTTCTTTTAGATAATAGAGAATGCCGGGCAAAACTTAAAATAAATGATAATTTTTCGGGATATTATGTAGGTACGTCAAACGGTAGGCAGGCACGTCCATTTTATTAACTTAGACTATGTTTTGACTTTTTTCGTCTCGTAATTTTGATTTGATTCTTACGATTTTGATGACGTGAAAGTGATGACGCACGGGAAAAGAACCACTTTCCAAGAACGCCTAAAACTCTTGGCGACTTTGACTTTATTTCGATTGATTCGCAGATACAATTTATCTTTTTTCAAATAAAAATTGTTATTAATTTGTGGTACTTTCAATGTTGGGCAGTTGATTTATTAACTGAATATGGTAATTAATTGATATTATAGGTACCTATACTTTAAGAATTCATTTAATTTTATATGTTTTTTTTATATCCATTAAAAACACTTATTATTCATGAAACATGTTTCTTCATTAGAAATTACGTACCGCCCCCTTGTTATCGCGGCATTGGTTGCCCTGAGCTCCTGAGCCATATTCAATTGGAACAGAGATTTGGATCGATCTGATCTTAAAAATCAGTTCAGTGATGTAGAGAGTCAGAGAGTAGCGTAGGTAGTAGTATTTTATATAGCGGGGGACTAAAGTAAAACAACTATAACATATTTTATTTCCACTCTTCTGATTCACTTACAGGAAATATTATTTACCTAGATGGTTTCAAAAAGACGTAATTCATCCCTTTCCACTCCTACATCACAGTTATTTTCTTGAAAAAAGACATAATCAAAGTACAAATAAATACCCAACGAAAATCAAAAAAAAGGGACAGAATGAAACTATAACTTCCAAAACCATAAAGTAAATAAAACAAACAACTAATCTGGTTTTGGTGATTCTGCAAATTCCCAGGTTCACTTGGGATCACTTTGACGGTAGTGGGGAAACAGTGATCATTTGCCAATCGAACACAGGTCAGATCAGTTAGAATCAGTTATCAGCGAATCGAACACGCCTCTGGGATGACTCATACTTCTCTGCTTCATGGTGACTTACTTCAGTACAGTGGGCAACGTTGCCAGAATGTTCTGCAGGGTCAGTTTGTACTTTCGGAAAACTTTTATCAATTTTTATTTTGAAATAATTCGTCAGTTAGTACAAAATGGATGCAAAAATCTCATATCATTTTACACAATATTTACACTTATTATCTGCCTAGTCATGACATTGAGGGCTAAGAAAACAAAATATAATACAATAGGCAATTTCTTTTAAAATTAATAAAACAGTGGCACGAAAACAGGTATTACGGAAATATCAGAATATTTTAAAACGGCAACACTGCACTGCGCTTGGAGACATATTATAGCTTTAAATGAGATGATGAAATTTTACAACTTATTCTACAAATGATTGAAAAATGTTAGGCAAATAATAAAATATTGCAAATCGGCATCGCCGTCTATCAATCTTTAATCAAACTATTTAATGACGTTAATTTATGACGCCTGTGATCACTTGCTGCCTATGTCAAATTAGCTGAAAAGCACGCGGATAATCCAGCCTTAATGCCGCCATCTACTATTGATATGTTTCGCGATTTAGCAGCGTTCTGAACTCAAGTCAACAATATTTAAAGCATTGATACTGGCAATTTGCAATTTAAGTTTAAGACGTCAAAAAATGTCAGTGAATGTTTATCAAATTTGAATTTTGCTCTGCTGGTATTACATCCAAAAGGTGCCTCGCTGAAGATGAACGCATAGAAATTTTGATTATTTTCGGTTGTGGAGGTAAAAGTAGATGTCATAGGAATTTAGTGACATGTTCAATGAAAAATACACGAATCGCCCGCTTATTCCGACAGTGTTTGAAAAGTAGTCGCCCTGGTATACCTACACAGAGGGAAATCGACTAATTAAACAGAATTGTTAAGAATTATCTTATATCAGTAGCAACATTTTTAATAATTATTATTAAACAATCTCTAACTACAATAAAAAAAAAAGTAACTAACAAACAACATACAGAATTGCTACCTCGTTATTTATACGTACAATAAGACAGAATAATACTAATATAAGCCAGTTATTGTAAGAATGTGTTTCAGTAAAATATTCTTATTGGAAATAAAAAACTGTTTTTAGGATTATACCAACGATAAAACGCTTTATTTGGGGTATTATTTAAAATAGTGGTTCATCTTAAACATTTATTAACGGGTATGCAACACACTTCTATTTCGCGATGAGTGGGGAAACTTCAAACATTTACACGGGACACCATTTGCTTTGTTCCCCGGGCTCCGCGGATTGTGTGTTCTGTGTTTAGTGCATGGCTGAACATTTTCTGTATGTATAAAATAATAAAATATGGATAACATATTCAACTGTACATAATTATGTTATAGTTTGCAAAACTCAAACCCAAACCCATTTTAAGGAGGTAAGTACCTATTATTACTTGTGTGGTTGGTTTATCTTAAAATTCCCAAACATTAGCTTTGGCATTGCTTTCGTATTCGACTGATGACTGATATTTATAGAAAATAAGATTGCCAGTCTCATAAATAGTTTAGAACGATTAATCAAAAGATCTTTTAATTTTGTAAAATTGTTAACCTAAATGTTTATATAAATGCATTTTTAAGTCTCAAATAACAATTCTGATCCTACAATTCCAAATCAATAGCTAATTTATTTTATTTTTCTTTGCAAAATATATAATATGAATACAACTAAAATTAAATTGGACGAAACAGAATTATTCAATACGTATGCCTTAGTTAATATTTGTGAATTTTGAGATAAACTAGCTCATAATAATAACTCTAACTCACTTATACGTATATTATACTTATATGTATTTGGTTTGGGTCTTAGTTTTGTAACGTCTGTATTTAGCAATTTGTAAGCGACATAATAAAATGTAACTATTTTTAGTATTTTTGGTAACCTAAAAGCTGTATTTATGATTTCAGATGTTTTGTTGTTCTTTAGTATTTGTAAGCGTTAAGGAGAAATGGCCTTGTGTTGTTTTTGTTCAAGTTTAATAAAGACCTTTGTAATGTTTACCTATTTTTTTTTGTAATCCTTTCAAATATATACTAGCCGTACCACATTATACCTATTATAAAACTGTTTTGTATTGGCAACTAAACAGTTATACCCATTATAAAACTGGATTATACTCATTTCCAACTAATGTATAATGGGTATACGCATGTTTTATATTCGCTATGGAACAAACCATTATGGTTACAATCCATGTCATATAAACAGTATAACATAGCTATTTACTCTTATGCACTGGTCTTAACTATATTTGGTGTATATATGCTATTAGCACGTATTGCTGTCCCAAATAGTATTAAATATTGTTATGATGTTTATAAGAATTCTCATAAGGGTTATAATGCATTTCTCTCAGTGTACCTGAAAAGAAAAAAATAAACATATTATTATCACCACAGGAAGATTCTCACAGCTCAATATTCTTGTGCGTGACTATGATACTGACCAAACCATCGTATCTAATTTTTTTTACAGTTTCATTTTTAACAACCGCACTCAGAAAAAAACCTTCTATTCCTTATAAGAATTCACATACTCTTTATACAACTGTTTAATACTATATGTGACAGCAACGCGCTTTCTTAATGTAATATAAGGAAAAATGCTAGACCGTTGTGTAGTGATAATATCACCATAATTTAGCTAATAGGAAATAGGAGTTATTGCTACCATAAAATGGTTTATAGCTATTATTGCTGTGAATATTCACAGTAATAATCAAGTTCTATTGGGGGTGTAATCTGGTTTTATATACTGCTGTATTAGTTCCGACTGGCAGTTATAATGAAATTTGACATTAATCATAATAGTATTTGCGTGCTACGGTTAATAAGGCATATACTTACCACTGAAAATCAGTACTGTAGTTCTCAAATATTTAATTAGTAATATTGTTCTAGTCGTTTAACATTGCATTATAATTATCTATTATACAACATGGTTTACTGAGATGGTAAAATTCGTCCATGGATTATAAAGTCCAATACTAATAATGGGTTGTGCGAAATAAGGACCTTCTATCGCTTTATCTAACATGCACAATTTAAAAAAACTTAAATAAAAAGTAAAAATTAATTAATTGAAACAGGTATTGGTACGATCAATAAAATTCAAATTCAGACAGGACAGCTAGAAGACTCCGAACTACGATGTGACCTGCGCAACAAATACGTTAACACCAAAGAAAATTTATAGGGTAAGAAATGTTAACTCCTTGTTAAAAAATTGCAACACAGTAGAGGGAGAAAGAAGAGAGAGAGGGGGGTGTTAGTGTGCCCGCCGGCCATCAGAGGCGCAATGGCGGGAAATTTGAACAGCGGTTTTATGACTTTTCAATTTAATTATTAACTTTTGAACGAGTTTTTATTGATTTAATATGTGATTCAATATAAATATTATTAAATCACAAATTAAATCAATAAAAAGACGCACAAAAGTTTTTATTTTATGGAATAAATAATGCACGTTTTTATATTAACCAAGATTTAGAAAATAAAGTTGGAAGCACTTTATCGTAAATTTTATTATTATAAAATAATATTAAGTAGTTAAAAAAATTGAATAAAAAAAAATGCTCTGGGTAACAACAACAAACCGGTTGCCAATATAATTTTTAGACGGAATTTGTTCCTCTAGTTATCGCTTCCTATGTCAATGCTTTAAAGGAAAATTGCAGTGTAATTCTCGATGTCACAAAAGGGGTCCCTGTGTTAATAAATAGAAACAAATGTTTGATGTTATTCTTCTTATTGAAGTCAATTTTTTTGTTAGAATATCTAGATACTCATATCTACCCCCATATTAAAACTGGTACACTCTATATAAAGCAATGTCTCAATTACAAGCTCGCAAAGTTCACTTAAACACAATATGCCTTGCCTTTGTGGAAATTTCACGAAACCGCAATATTTAAAGTTAGGCAGCAGGTTGTAGTATACACCATTCGCCGAAATGTGATGGGCCTTTTTGTGTAGATTCATGTTTTTATACAATATGCCGACGCTTCATGATATGACTAGATTCTTCATGGAAAGACGGATTTTACTATAAGACTACGACATATACACAAAACTAATTCTAAGCGTAACATGATACTTATATGGGCCTGAATGCGCCAAACTTTACTTATCAATAATGTCTTTGAAAATAATAATATAAAGTCAGTTCAACACTTGCTGTATCTAGTATAGTTTCCGAGAACCCCAATAATGACCATTAAATTTGGGACACTCTGTACGTTACGTTATAATAAAATGTTATGACTATGTGAGCTTACATTAATTGTTTTGCACCGTTGTTTGTAACTTCACCTTTTTACTTTATGGTTACAAAGTAGGTAAGTAATGAACCGTAAATTTTTTATAAAAGTTTTTATTTTCATACTTTTTATTTATTGCTTTGCAGGAGGCACTGGAGGACGAACGCGCTATGCTTTTAATATATAAAAATTTACACCTAATACACAGGTATCCTTCATCCATTACTTGAAAGGTGTACCAGCCTTTACTACCCTTTCAATAAAATATAATTGACCTTTACAAAATAACTAACTAAACTTAAACAGCTGCAATTTGTGTTGAAACAAAACTACATCGGTACAATGTTCTCTGGTAAAATTACCACTGGCGGTTGACCCCTCCATCGTAAAAGTTTATTACAAAGCTAAACAAATGACGTAACCCATATCCTAGAACCCGCTGACTCGATGTATTTTTCTTCCATATACCCACTTAACCGTCTGATCGCATTCATTTGGAATCTCGCGGACAATTTTAAATTTTAACGGTCGTCATCAGACAGGTTAACAAGTGGTCGTTACCAAAACTCCCAATTTAATCAATAAAATGAGATCAAAACACGAAATTTTAAATAAATCTGATTACATGAAAGCGTACAGTTTCAATTTAATTTTAACCGAGAGAACTAATAGTGAGCTGGAACATGAAAGGAACGTGGGAAAAATTGACAATGCATTTTACCGGAATTTTTCGTGGCAGATTATGGGAAAAAAGAAGGAAAGACAGTTGAGTAATATTGAAGCAAGTAAGTTTATTTTTATGTAAACCGGGTGTTTCTCAAAAGACGTTCACTCCTATAACTTTTCTGTATTTATAGATATTAAAATTTTTTTGAGATTATGCATAAGAGATGAGTCTGCATTTATTGGCATCATTTTCAATTTGTTAGCACTTCCGGTTTGACCGGAAGTGACCTTGACTTTGTTATTTTAAATGGGACATCTTGTATATTTTTACTTATTGGGATTCAGCATAACATTTCAAGTAAAATGACACCTCATTTGTCATTTTATGACGTGTTATAACATTTTTATGTTTACTTTTTATTTTCAATCTAGAGTGCTACAAATTAATTAAATCTGTTAATTTATAGTCAAGTAAGTAGTATAATATGAAAATTAAAATTATGTCATAATAATTGACTTTCTTTCAAGTTTCACAGGCGTTTAAAAAATAAAATTTTGTTTTCTTGACGTTTAGGTACTCCATTTTTCTAAATGGAACGATGGTAGTTCACTAGAATACATTTAAAACAAGCATTTTTTTTCAACAATTTGATACCATACCATCCTATGGTCTTTTAAAATTGACACGAAAAAATTTGTCTCTTCTGAAGAAATATAAAGGCGGCTTTGAAAAACAATGGAATAGTTTTGAAAACCAATATGGTTTTAAATTAAAATTGTAATGTCAACTTAGGTACATTGTAAATCAGATAAAATGGTTAGTTTTACTAGAAATTAACAAATTGATAATAATATGCTCCTAATTTTTGGAGTGTCCAGAAAAATTCTTCTGCAAGATTGTATGTATTGCATGTTATATAAACTAATGACATTACAAGTTTAAATTAAAGCCATATTCATATTGCTTTTCAAAACCATTCCATTGTTTTTTAAAGCCGCCTTTATAAGGGAGAGTGGGGGAATTGTGCGCACTTAAGTGGAAATCGTTATAGCACTGATGTCATTGTAGATAAGTTAAATGTAAATACCGTAATGAAAGGGCTATTTAGTTTACTCTCAGCATGTAAATCAATTTTAGGAAAAATAAAGTTTTTAAAGTACAATATTGCTGAAAGTACAAGAGTGCTCTTGCGCACCATTCCCCGCTGTTGCGGGTAATCATGTGCAGAGGGTGGGGAATTGTGCGCATTCAAAGTATTAAGTATTCCGGCGTAGCTTTATACCAGGTGATCTCCTTAAAAATTCATACATCGTCCTTCCCAGCTAATCCTTTTCCTTTGTCGAATTTATGGACAATGTTAAGTTGCTCAGGATACCGTCACATGGCTGTTAGGCCATAAAATAGCTTTCCTAGCCTTAAAACGTACTTTCTTAACTCAGATTCTGTTTTCTCTGAAAACACAGGCTGGCAACCCAAACGAGGAAGCTTCGAGTCATTTTCCGATAGTTTTTTTCTGAGTGTCGATCCAGGAATATTAAAGGCCCTTCCTACCTCCCTTATTTTTCTGCTATCATTTCTTATCGACAATAATGCGTTTTTTAAATCTTCTGCCGTATATGCAAGAATTGTAGTTTTCCTTGTATAAATTTTAGGCATCTATAAGAAAAAATTACCAATAGATTACGTGTGGGGGAAACGTGCGCATGCATGCGCATCATTACCCCTTTAGGAATTAAATGACAATATTTTATTCAGTTAGCAAACTACTTAACCTAACAATGTAAAACAAGCATCAATAGATGCACAAGATCATACTTTTACATAAAATAAATATGTTCTATCGATTAGGGAAAAAAAATTGACTCACCCTTATTTTCCGATATCAAAACATTATAAAAATTTGCTTGATTTCAAATAAACAGAGCTCGTTCCATGCAAACGTTTACAACTGATGTGACTAATGGCGTCGGTGATCCACAATAGGAAGGTGACAGCGTTGCACTCGTCAGTGGCGGTTAAAAGTCCGCGAACTATGAAATAATTTGATGCGCACTATTCCCCGCTGCGCACGATTCCCCCACTCTCCCCTATATCTTTAGAAAAGAGAGGGAGGCAATAATGCATAACGCTTTTAAATTTGCGATTGGGACCATTTTAAAATAGCATAGTGTATGGTATCAAATTTTTGAAAAAAAAATGCTCGTTTTAAATACCCCAGTTCCATTTGGAAAATGGAGTAAACTTTAAGAAAACAAAATATCATTTTTTAAACGCTTGTGAAACTTTGAAAGTCAATTATTATGACATAATTTTAGTTTTCATATACTACTTGACTATAAATTAACAGATTTAATTAATTTGTAGCCTAGATTGAAAACACAAAATAAACATAAAAATGTTATAACAAGTGAAAAACTGACAAATGAGGTGTCATTTCACCCATAATGTTATGCTGAACCCAAATAAGTAAAAATATACAAGATGTCCCATTTAAAATATCAAAGTCAAGGTCACTTCCGGTCAAACAGGAAGTGCTAACAAATTGAAAATTATACCAATAAATGAAGACTCATCTCTTATGCATAATCCCAAAATTTCATTTTAATATCTATAAAAATAAAAAAGTTATAGGGATGAACGTCTTTTGAGAAACACCCGGTATTTCCAGTAGTAACTAATTTAAAGTATAAAATTGGTATCACTGGATAGTTAGAGGCTTATATTAAACGTTTTGTAATGTAATAAAATTTTATTGGGGTTTTTATTCGGACAAAATTATTCTTGGAGATTATTCTATTATACAGGGTGTGTATAAAGTCTGGAAACGGCTTAATAACATCACAAATTACTGGCCGATTTAAACCAAATTTGGTACAGTTGTGTAAGAGGATCTAACGCACCGAATGACGATATTAGCGTTGTTGCCAGCTTTTTAGTTTGTCTGGAATTCGAACGAATTTTATATTTTTAAATATAACACCCAGTATATTTTTTCATTTGTAGTTTTTACATTAAATTTGTTACACTTTTGGTATAACATACTTTGTTCATAATATCAGTAGTTTTCGAAATAACGACGTGTTTTGAAAATATCAACAAATTGTGTTTTATTTATTAATAAATAAAACACCAGTTCAGTTTTGATGTTAAGTCATAAAAGCTGTCATTTTTACATGCAAAAATGTCTTTAACTGAAAGTGAAAGAATTAAAATTCTTATGATGAGAGGATATGGCGATAGGGTTAGATCTTACGAAGAGGTTAAAAATCTATTTAATGACGCATTTCCAAACCGAAATCCAATTTCAAAAGCAACTGTTCTAAAAACTGTCCGACGGTTCGAAGAAACTGGAAATTATAGAGATAGGCGACGATCAGGACAACCAGTAGTAGTAGATGAAGAGAAAAGTTTAGAAATTTTACAACATGTTGTTGAAACCCCTGTTTCTTCATTAAGAAAAATTTCTCAAGTAAGTGACGTCTGCTTCAAATCCGTCCATAATGTTTTAATAAAACATAAATATCACCCTTTCAAAATACATGTAGTTCAAGAGTTATCAGAAGATGATTATGAGCGAAGAATTGAATTTTGTGATATTATGATGTCAAGGTTTGACCAAAATAACCAGTTTTTCAAATTTATAGTATTTTCGGATGAAGCAACATTTATGTTAAATGGTAAAGTCAACAGACACAACTGTAGGTTTTGGGCAAATGAAAATCCCCACTGGATGATAGAAGGTCATACACAACGCCCTGGAAAATTGAATGTGTGGGCTGGGCTTCTGCGTAACTACAAGATCGGTCCATTTTTTATTGATGGAAATTTGCAAACAACTTTACCTTGAGCTCTTGAAAACGCAAATAGTGCCTACTATACGAAATGTGATGGGTCCAAATTATGCAAGTACATTCTTCCAACAGGACGGAGCTCCTCCCCATTTTGGTCGAAACGTGCGCGAATTTTTGAACAACACTTTTCCGAATAGGTGGATCGGTAGAGGGGGTACAATCGAGTGGCCACCTAGGTCCCCTGATTTGTCGCCTAACGACTATTTTTTATGGGGACACTTGAAGAACAGAGTTTATACCACAAAACCTCAAGATTTGGCCGATTTGCAGCGTCGAATTTTGGACGAATTTGAATTAATAACGCCAGAAATGATTCACAACACAATTGAAAAATTTTATTTTCAATTAGCAAACTGTCAAGCTGTACAGGGAAAACAGTTTGAACATTTAATATAAAAATATATTTTTTCTAAATTGTACTAGTTATTTCGAAAACTACTGATATTATGAACAAAGTATGTCATACCAAAAGTGTAACAAATTTAATGTAAAAACTACAAATGAAAAAATATACTGGGTGTTATATTTAAAAATATAAAATTCGTTCGAATTCCAGACATACTAAAAAGCTGGCAACAACGCCAATATCGTAATTCGGTGCGTTAGATCCTCTTACACAACTATACCAAATTTTTTCGGTTTAAATCGGCCAGTAAATTGTGATGTTATTAAGCCGTTTCCAGACTTTATACACACACTGTATACATATTATCAATATTACAAATTTAACCGAGATTATTTAAAATTTTAGGATAAGGGTAATTAAAGAAACATTTTTGTAATAATTTATTAGATAATAATTAATATTATACATAACGGTGAAGTTAAGGTATGTGGTGTGATACAGATGGTTTTAGAACTTTAAAGAGAACATTATCATCGAGTAATATACAGGAAATTCCATCCACAAAAAAGTTACTTCTACTACGATCGACTACTTCTCTGATCCTGTACACAATTTTTTTATTCGAATAAACTTTAAAACCCTCTAAAACTTTTGTGTTTAAGTTGGGTATGTCTAATTTGCGGACCAATACCTATTCACAGCTACACAGATTGAACCAGCTCATCCACAATAGGTACATATATAATATACTGTAAATAATATAATATTTGTTCTGATATGGTGCAGTCATTATATCTTTCATTTCTACGTCTGTATACCTGCTCACGACCATCTGGCGATCTTAAACAAACCCTGGATTCATCTGTGAATAGTACGTTTCCCCACTGTTCTAGAGTCCAGTCAGAATGCGATCTTGCTAACCTCAACCCTAAGTCGGGGTTGTCGATGCCGAGGAAGCAATCGTGGACATATTGTTGACCTTCGTGAATGAAATCATCTTCTGCCAATCTTCTACGCATCGTTCTTTCACTTACATTTACTCGACGAATCATTTGCAAGTCATTTTTTAGACACACAACAGTAGATCTTCGATCTCTTAAAGAACTAATGGTGACAAAGTGATCATCAGCTGCAGTGGTCATTCTCCTTCTGCCAGAGCCTTGTCGTCTAGTAAAACCTATTTCAGGCATCTCGAACTGTAGATCGCGGAATTCTCAGAGTACGGACGACATAACTTTTGCTACGGCCATCCTCTATTAACGCAACAATTCTATCCACGTCTGCTGGAGTTAATGTCATATTGATACACAACAAATTATAATATTGTCACTGTCAAACATTCTGCCACAATAATCGTGTCCTTAGCCAACGTCGATAATTTTTAACCGAAAGCTTGAAATACATTTTCAAAAAATAACATCGTTTCATTTAAAATTTTGCAGCTCTCAGCACAAATGAGATAATGGAATAAATCAAAAAAATACATGTTTAGAATACATCAGAGATTACAAGAAACTGTATGTAAACAAAATTATCCGCCTCAATTTCCCTACAGGGTGTTTTGAAATTACGACAAAAAACAATATTTTGATTTCCTCCTGTATAATATAGCCTAATCGAAAAATGATACTTTATAAAATAATTAAGCAAAAACAGAATATTCGGATCTACAAACTGATAAGAAAATCATGAAAATCGGATAAAAAATAAATAAGTTATAAAACATCAAACTTGGCCAAAATTTGAGGGTGGCGCAATTTTGTGCCGGCGGGTGTATATGGGTCGCATTATATTATACTAAACCTGTAAATTGTGATACAAATTTACCGGATTGTTTTTAAAATCGTGCAGCGCTTGAATGCGACCCTGTTTAGGTCGATAGTCCACGTGTATTTGTTTAATTTTCTGCCTGTTGAAAATAAATAGACTTTAGTATTATTATTCGGATGTATTATTAATAGGATCTAATTCAGGATGTCAGTGCTGAATATGATAAATTCGCTTATAGTGCAAAGGCCCATTTAAAGTACCGTGCATGCGTGCAAAAATTATTTGCATCAGAGGGCTTGGATTAAAAAACGTGGGGCTTGGTTTAGTTAGATCACAATGACATGGGGACGACGATATTTCTAACCAAATCTAGGTTAAAATTTTGTCAAATTCATATTATGTCATGATATGCCAAACTAATGAGTAATAAAATAAGTAGACAAATACAAATTTATTTTTGTTGTGTACAAAATTATTAACAAATTAAGAATATACAGAAAGAAAAAGAAAAATAATTACATAAATTGCTGAAAATGGCCACCGCCATGCTCCAAGCATAAATTCAAACGTCTCTTCATATTTTCGAAAGTGTTAACGTTAACCAGCATCTCTGGAGAAATGTTACCACATTCTTGGATAATTCTTTCTTGTAATAATTGTTCTAAATTTGCAACTGGTATTTTAAAAATAGTGTTTAAATACGGAAAAACGAAGTAATCCATAACGGTTAAACAAGGTGATCTAGGTGGGAATTCAATGTCTGATCGAAAACTGATCAATCTGTCGTCGAAAAAATTGCGTAAATAGTTAATAGTTTCGGCGGTTGTATGGGCGGTTGCACCGTCCTGTTGAAAATATCCAAAACGCAGTTTGTCGTCAAGTAATTGCTCCACAAATGGATTCAAAATATGCGTGTATTCTGAGAATTTACATAACCGGAGAGGTGGAACCAGGCTTCATCCGAAAGAAATGTCAAGTCAAATAAACCATTTCTTTCCAATAAATTTTGGGTAAACCATTGAGAGTAATTCCTGCGTCTTTCAAAATCTTCGGCTTGAAATAGGTACTTGTACTTTATAAGGAAATAAACTTAGCTGCTTCTTAAGAATAGTCCTGCATGTTCCATAAGATCTTCCCACTTCTTGCAACAAGTTCTTCTGTTCTTATAGATGGTCTCCCTCGAGATCTTCCTGCTCCTTTTTTGTGTTGTATAGAACCTGTTTCCCTAAACACAGCCACGGTTCTTTCCAGGCAATGATAAAAATCCCAGTAATAAAAGCAACGTTAGGAAAATGTTCGTGAAAATCGTCCATGCACAAACCCGGATTGTATTGCCACTCACCATTTACTCTAACCCTGTTTCGAAAATACGCTTCAACCATGAATGTTTTGTGTTGTTCCGTAAAGCCCATTGTGTGAATTGTTCAAGAAATTGGAAAAATTAGCGATGAATCAAATTTCTTGTAACGACTGTCAAAGATGACGGAATAACTGATTGATTGTTAATTCAGGTAGTTACTGACACCCAACAGGTATTAAGCTCTACATCTAAGCATCACGTCCTTAGATGCAAGGCCCTCTTTGATGCAAATAATGTTTGCTCGCACGGTAGAAGGTGCATATTATCACAATACGCTATCAAGTCCTGGGAAGGGTCTTGTCTCATTCTCTGGCTAAATGAATATGATTTTACGAATAATTGAATAACTATTTAATAATATGCTTACTGATTTTTGTTATGATTAGCAAATTATCTAACACTTTAATAACAATTCGAAACATTTTTAGTAGCGATAAGCTACTTCATACTTAAAATCAAAAAACCAAAAATATCTAAAATTTTATCATCTACCTAACCATAAAAAGAAATTGTTTTACAACTTTTATCAGTTACTGTTGTCCAGAAACCTTCTATTGTGTTTTTGATTTCTTGTGACCATTTACAATGAAAAAGTTTTTTAGATCGCTTAGTAGGTCTAAATCTACGAATTCAAAAACTGATGTGTTGAAAGGTAAGAATAGTTTTTAAAACGTACTAACAACATACATCGTTTAATGTGACAGCGGTTTGATTATCTAATCGGTGCCGGATATAGGAGCCAAGATGCAGGGCCTTCTTCCTCTAAAGCAGGCGAGCAATAAAATAGTCAATTAACTTAATTTTTGTTATTTTATAACAATCCTTGTTAAAGGTTCCTACTGCGGCGTATAATCTTTTTATTTACTCTCGGAACTCGAAAATATTTTCGCAATGGTGTTATTTATACAGTTATATTTATTTTAATCGCTTTTATTCCTACCTTAAAATTTTAACTGAGCTTTTTACTGACAACATTTTTTATTTATAAACTATTCCAGTTGCATTTAAAAGCCCATAAAAAAACTTTTGGGAAAGAAAGAAAAAACCTAAAGACTTCATCCACACAATTTAATAGAATAAAAATTCTCTAGAGGTCTCTACACGTTTCAAACGTAAAAACCTTCATCATCAGGAGACAGAAAATTTATTTAGTGCTGATGGTTTTAGCAGAAGAAAAAATGGTGTAGAACCTTAATGGGGCTTTTATGGAATTAAAAAATTGATGTGTAGAAGAGACATAATATGAAGAAAATCGATAAAGGTTAAACCATACTATGTATGTAAAAAAAGTTATTAAAGGGGGTCTAAACCAACCAAATAAACTGGGGAAGAAGAAAAAACCTTCCTAAAAAGACGGGTCGAAGATTATTTAAAATTTTTATAAAACTTTTCAAGTGTATGTCAGTAAGAAATTATAAGGATAAAATTGCCATAATAATGAAGATGTTATGTTGTTGTATGTATGTATGTATGTATGTATGTATGTATGTATGTATGTTAAGCATTGAAAACCCTTCTATGAGAAGTATTTATAATTTTAATGACGTAGTGATTAAACAAAAGGATAGAAGGATCGATTGGTGGTGGTGCACTTTTGACCCTCGGAATTTAACAATTATTTCTAAAAGAAAAACTGAAAAAGTTTTTAATTTTGATGAAACAAATTTACGGATGAACCGTTTTTAGCAAAAAATCCTCGAAAAAAAAATTCATTAAAAATTGTGATACAAGGAAGTAGTATATTTTATGTGATGCTTATTACATCCAGCGTACTTTATTATGTAATATTTCTAATTAATTTGTGTTGTGCTACATGCTTGGTGAAACTGTTGTTAATAATCAAACCTTCAGGCGCTTCCCTAATTCTTAATAGCACAGTAATTTAAGACTAAATATGTATCTGTACCTTTAAAAGTTAGGAAAACCCACAGTTAACCATTCAATCTTCTAATTCTAATTTTAATTTTATGACATGTTTATAGTTATCATAATATGATATAAATACCTTTGTAATGTCACGTAGAATTAACTATCTTCTGGTACTCCTTTGACAATGGCCTGCAAGGGCCGAAACATGTGTCAGGAAACTGATTAAAATTGTGAAACATAACAAGTAAGTAGTTTTTATTTTTTCTTCCCGTGCAATGTAATATTTCTTACCCATTTCCTATCCATAGGGATTACTAAAGTATATGCAAAAAAAAATAGATAAAAACGGGCTAATTAATTATTATTAAAAAAGTCGTTTTAAATTATAATATAAAATTACTTCCTTGGTAATAATTTATCATATCAAAACTGCTTTCGTTAACTACAAAATATCGAAACTGTTTCTAACAGCTTGTCGGTTGTCATATTAAAGAAGCAACGTTGTCAAATGTATTCTCAATTTATACATTAAAAGGGACTTAACGTACCGTCCAATCGGTTCAAAAAAGGTGTATTGGCCGTTTTGTGCCGTATTGGTGTACCGGTTTGTTCATTGTTAAGCAAGGCTTTTTTTATTTTATTTTTTTTAACCGATATGTTTTTAACTGAATTGGCCCAGAAAAACGTCAAATCCTCTATGAGTTTCCTATGAATTTATATTTTATACCAAGTCAAGCAACATTGTTAGGAATAACTAATGTAACGAGGAGTTTTCGCATAAAAATAGCTGTCAAAGACGAATTTCTGTTCCGTTTTTTTTAGAGACAAACGTCCATAATTTTTTTGCCTTTTTGCCTTTTCTATACAAACAGGTCTTTCCATTGCACTTTTAAAAATTGTGAAATTTTGAGGGTCCCAACCAGATCCGGACCGATTTGATATAGAAACACATAACTACATAAAGGTAAAAGAATTATATAAAAAAATATTAATAATAAAGTAAAGCTCTTTAATGTAGGTAATTAAAGAAAAAAGACGCAGCATAAATGCAATTTTATTATTTTATGTTTTTGCGGTGTTTATTAATAGGTAAATGATTATTCCTTGGAGGCTAAACTATGCACTAAACTGCATTTTGCTTGTTACGTAATTATCACAATTTGCACCACCTGTAAAAAAACTCACGGGCCGGGTCCGATTAACACCCCATCAATAAGGTCCTGAATGTAAGATACAATGTTTGTAATTAATGTCTCGTATTTTTCATAAATGATGAAGCCTAAAGCAACTGTGGGTCCTAATAAAATACCGTCTTTCCTCTTATGTGACTGTGCATGCGTCTTTGCAAAACCTCTTTGTAAAATATTTAATTTGGTCCAAAAACCTCATGCTATCGTGATATTTGGAAAAAATCCAAAATAACTCCTATGTATAAAAAAGGGGATAAAACCAGAATCGAGAACTACAGACCAATAATAAGTATCATCAATAATTTTTCCAAATGTTTTGAAATGTTTCTTCATACTTCCAAGTTAAGAGTAAGCTGTCGGATAAACAACACGGTTTTGTTAAGGGCAAATCTCTACTACTACATCCAACTTAGTTTGTTTTACATAATTTGTGGCTAAAGCCTTTGATCAGAACTGTCAGGTTGATGTTATTTTTACAGATTTTTCTAAGGCATTTGATAGATTGGACCATAGAATTTTATTTAATAAACTCAGCTCGTTTGGTATCTCAGATAACCTTATAAAGTTTGTCTATTCTTATCTAAATGAACGACAACAAATAGTGTGGAGTGCGGTGGCCAGTAATCTGTGCCATTGGATGCTACATTAGGTGTATCACAGGGGTCCATTTTGGGTCCTTTAATGTTTATATTATTTATTAATGATATAGTTAATAATCTGGAAAATAATGGTCTTCTTTATGCCGATGACAAGAAAATCTATGCTCGTACTTGTAAGCTGGCAGACTGTGAAAAACATCAATTGTCCATTGTCATGATATATAAATGGTGTGTTCAAAATAAATTGCCGTTAAATATCAGTAAGTGTAACATTATGACATTTTCATTAAAACGACATACCCTTGTGTATGATTACAAAATTAATAACATTATCTACATTGGACAGATCTGAGACTTTTCGCGATTTGGGTGTATTATTTGACAGTAAAGTATCTTTTTTATTCCACATAAATGACCTTGTTGCGGCCTGTCATAGATCCCTAGCTTTTATAATAAGACATTCTCGTGATTTTTAACCCTAGAATACTTACCTTATTTAGACTTCTGTTTATACTTACCATCGTAAAAAATACTACTCTAAAAATAAATACCTTGTAGATGATGAAAAATGTGAATTTTATTAATATTATTAAAGGATTTGAAGAACAGGATATATGTATTTAGAAAATAAACTTAACACAATAACTAAAATAACTACATTTTTGAACTGCAGGATGCGCAACTAACTGCGCAATGTGCTCACAATAGTTGGTTGTCATTCGCCTTTTTTTTGCAGGACAAAACTGACATATGGCGCGTTGTGCTTCAGTAGGTGCTGCCCTTTCTTGCTGTGGATAATTATTTAAAATATCTTCTATAAGTACCCTTACCGAACGGTTTAAAGTTGGCCAGGTTACTCTATACTCCAACCATGGTTTTATAAGCTGCTCGGATAAAATGTTCAAACATTTCTTTCTGCGGGCAATAAGCCCTCTAAACCTTTTTCGGCCTCTAACTGTAATTCGTTGTCAGTTAGAGGTTTTGTCATGTACCACTTGCCGTTCATCATGAAAAATATTGCTGTTTTGACTGTAAAAAAAAATAAAAGTAAATTAGGTCAAACTGCATAATTGGGAACATTACTACTTACATTCGTAAAATTTACGAAGGCTCGCTACACTACAGAGCTATCAAGAATCACATGTGGCGCACTAACCCAGAGGGTCCATGATACTAAAACAGACATTGTAGTATCATGCAGAGGGTCAGAGGGTATTGACTAACCTCCTCACCGATACGTCTGAACCATAGACAATTTACCTTTAGATAAGCAAACAATAATCACGAAAGTGGCAGATTTATGGCCTCGCGCATGTAAACAAAGCTAGACACTATTAGACATGCGCACTGCAACATTATCGTTTGACGAATGGGAAAATATACAGGTCCAGGCTTTAAAATTTAAATTAATGCCAAAAAGTTAGACTTTCTCCTCAATTTTTGGTGAAGTTTGGAAAAAGGTAGTGATTTCTGGCATTTTTAGTAGTAGCAATCCTATCAGATTTTAAGGATAGAAAATTGTTTTTAAGGTTTTGTTTTTAAAATTTTTTTAAAAATGATTCGTCGTCGTGTTTTTAGTTCGAAAAGGAAGAGAACAAGTGAATTAAATTAGTCTTATAAAATCGAATATAAAAACAAACGAAACCAGCAAAAAAACCAATCTACGGTGTTATCGCGTACCTAACCTCAAGTCAAATATTAGTTGGTATACAACTTGTCTTGATTTTTACAATTTGGCAAAAACTTGGGTACGTGTAAAACACTTTCATTTCCTGTTCAAGAATTTAAAAAGTTTTTGCCCGAGAACTTGACCCGTGAAATACTGGCTTTATTAAAAGCTTAATGTCGGCGTGTACAGATTTTAACCAACAAATTAACCAACCAGCAACTTTGACAGAATTAATTCTCTCACAATCAGACACAATTCACTTAACTACACAAAAACTAGAAATCCGTAAATATTAGACACCCACAATCCACGATAGCTAAGAAAACTACAAGGAATCCACAGAGAAACTTTAAAACACAACAACAAAAATAGCGACCGAGCCGGTTCTGTAGAGTATCTTAAGCAGGTGGATTATTGTCGATAAAATAGGACAGGCCGATAACACGAGGTTTGTGCGCATGCACGAAGGTGTCCAGAAGGAAGCCAGCTGACCGTCAAGTCATGCGCTCGGACGTATTTTTTCACCTATAAAACGTAACTTTTGTTTGCGCAGGAGATAAGCGGTACGTATCTAAAGGTAAATTGTCTATGGTCTGAACCCATGATACTACAACCTAAAGATAAGATCACGCGCAGGTTATGTTCTGTCTCTCATTCTCTGCTGACTTCATAGTGTGACAAAATTCCGCGTGCTTTATAGGTTATATGGCCTAATTGCTTGCATTTTACTTTGTTTTTTGATCTATTATTCGGCTTGAATACGTTATTTTGTGTATTTCTATTGAACTTTGGTGTGTCTATTTTGTATAAACAATGGTTTACTGTGCAGTGTTGAGTTGTGCTAGTAACAACAATAAAAAAAGTAAAAACAGTTCATGTAGTTCTTACCGATACTTTAGTTTTCCAACTGCTAAAGAGATTTGCAATTTATGGGTGCAAAAATGTTATCAAAAGCATGATTTTAACATTAAAAATGCTAGAATATGTTCAAAGCATTTTGGGGATGATGATTTTTGTGTAAAAGGAATATAGAATGGCTAGAAGCCACTGAAAACAGCTACCTACCTATCTGTAAGCTGTATCAGCGGAATGGTTTGTAAGGAATGAGCAAAAACGTAGAGACCTAGAATGGGAATCTATTACGACCTTTATGAAAAGAAAAGCGGTCAAAGTATTTGAGAAAGCAAGAACACATCCCAACGAAGAACTAAGAGGATTAGTGGATTATAATCATGATTATGATCAAGGTGCAGAAAGAATGAGGGTATTTTATAAGCGTCCGAAAATCCAGCTATTATAATAGCTGAGGTAAAATAAATTAGTAAGAAGACAAGGAGAAAGAAGCAAGAAAGAAGATAGTAGTGAATTAATTGATTCAGTCGATACTTGGTGAAAATCCATAATTATAGTATTTTGGGATACAATAAAACAGTTGAACTTGTAAATTTCCACTATAATTTTACAATTTCAACTTTGTTTGAAGGCGGTAGACAATGAAGTAATAAGTATCAAAAAAATTACCTTGTCAGACTTCCATTGTCTTAATTTTGTTACTTAACACAACGTTTCGGTAAGTTAGTATCTCTAACCGTTTTCAAGTGTAAACGGAGATAGTTACAAGTTAAATTTCAGGGTGTTATTTAATTTTATATTAAAAAATATTTAGAATTCAGATTTCAAATTTTGTATTTAGGCTTTATTTTGGTTTATAAACAACTTTGTTTCATAAACATTTTGTCTAAAATAATAAATAATGGTACTTTTATCTTAAAGCATTTTCATGTTTTCTTAATTTATAAACACCCTGTACATCTGATCTAAAATTTTTATATAATAAATTCATTTTCTCGACAAGCAGAATTTTTTATAAAGAATAACTTTTCGTCGTAAAATCAATAATAAAGATCTTTTTCCTCTTGTCAACTCCATTCGGGGACACACTGTATGTATCCTGTGTATTAATATTTTAAATAAACGTTATTATTATATTCGGGGTCTATTTTCTCTATTTATCTGGTTTATTTAATTCAAAACCAAAGTGTATTGAGATAATAATATGAATACATGTATACAAGATATTTTATATGACCTTTATTATTATGTATTTTACCACTATCAAAGAAAAAATAATAACATTGTATACATTGACTTGTTTTTTATTTTGTCTCTTTAAATAATACCCAAAACAAGTTAAAAATAAATTTCAGTAGATCATTTTAATACAAAAATACATTTAAAAGCTATCTCCCTGCATAACCGCTGTCAACTTTTGTCACGCAGTGACGTCATGCGCGAGCCGGTTCGAAATTCGTTCGGCGAGTGATCTTATCTTGTCTGTTTTAGTATCATGGTCTGAACCCTATATGAACATAGCAGAACGCCGAACGCGCTAGGATGTACCGTGACGATAAAATCGTGGTCAGTAACCTTGGTCGTAAAAATTACGATGGTAGGTATTCTAGGGTTAAATTGTCATACACTAAAAATACTTTTTTTTGCATTTGTAAGAGCTAAATTGGAGTACGCCTCGGTTGTATGGTCTCCATATTATCTAGCGCACCTTGATCGCATTAAAGAGGTCCAACGACGTTTTCTAAAATATCTAAGTTTTAAAATTGATGATCAGTATCCTGAAATCGGTATTCTAGAACTTCTAGAAGGAGCTCTACTGCAAAGGCACTCGTTTTGCTCCTTAGAAGATCGACGTTCAGTTTCTCAACTTAAATTTCTTCATAATATCTTGCATAATAGAGTTGAATGCAGTGATATATTAGAAATCCTGCAATTCCTCGTCCCTAGAACACGTCATTTTAACACTTTTTATGTACCATGCAACCGCGCGTACCAATATCTGTAAATTCTCCCCTATTTATCGATTGTGCAACATATACAATCTGCACCAAAATAGATTTGACATTTTTAGCTGTGGTCTATCCAGTATAAAAATAAATTAGCGAATTCGTTTTTTTTAGGCATATTTTCAATATCATAATTTAAGTCTAAATTTCTTGTTATTACATAATTTTTTGAATTGTTATAATATTACCTATTTTATTTTAAATAGCCTATATAACCATTTGTTAATAATTGGTTCATTGTAACTGTGAAATGGTGCAAAATAAATAAATAAATGAATGTTACAAGAATATCAGTTGTCTCTTAAAAATAAGTCTGCAAAAATAGAATTTCTACAAATTTAATTAAATATCTTTTACTCTATGCACTGATATTGTAAACTTTGATAAGAATAATAGAAAAAAAACTTAAAATTTTTGTTTTGGTTTTATTACTATATATTATTATATAGTAATTAATTTTTATAACTTACCCTATTAAGGGATTACTAGCCTTATAAATCTCGGTAATTATTTTAAATTTAGCCGCCTGTATGTTATAATTTAATTTAAAGAACGTCATTAAAAAATTTACAAAATCCTAATGCACATAAATGTACATAAATATCTTAAAAATAATAATGAATAACTGACTTATTCCTGTTATCAGATTATGGTTGCTTACTCTTAACTAACAGTGTTTATAGAGTTATCACTTATTACAATATACACAGTTACTACAGTAAAAAATCAGTTACAACGTATTACGATATGCTGCAAATCATTGCGACGAAATCATTTCGCCAATGGGAGAGTCATAATAACGGATTACAAAAAATATTTCCTTTTTTGCATTTAGAAAGGGTAACGATGACTTTTACATAGATACCATTGAACAGTGTCCACTTGAAGTTGCCACAAAGTAAAAAAAAAAATTGAAAACAAAGTTCTCGTTTGGGCTGTCATTTCATGCAGAGAAGGATATATCAATACATACGGTCAGATGGGTAAAAGGGGAAACTGTGGGGGATATGGGGGTTAGGTGGGGTCCACTTAAATGATTTTCTCCCACATTAAAATATATTTCCTTTCACTTCTTAATTTTTAAGTTATATTGTTTATTTTAGGTAATTGGTTAGTACTATTATATCTACCTAACCTTAATTGAGCTTTTCCTCTATGAACAATTGTTCTTTTACTTAATTTTAAATTTAACCGCGATACTACCAGCTGTCAGTAGATCTGAAAATCAACTTATCTTTCATTCACTTTTGCCCCAGCACGTGGACGTGAATAACCTTTTGACTTATATATTTTTTAAATGTACAACTGTTTAATTGTTTTTCTTGGTTTTAAATTAGCCTCTCGCGGGGTTACTGAGGTTTAATCCTCAGTACCCCAAAAAACTCTTTTTAGAACGTAATCTTGTAAGTACCCAAGTAGCACAATAATCTTACTATTTGACTAAATTGTTTTATATCGGATTTATTAGAGCTTTTAAATACACTGAATTATTATTTAACACTTGCCATCAACACTAACTTGCTGTATAACCAAATTTACTTTATAAGTTTGTAATATAGGTGTTTATAACGTTAATTGTTAAAACAGTTTTAAAAGTACAGAAACCAGATTGCTTAGAAACATGTATGTAACAAAACTTATACAACTCTTTTCGCTTAAGATAGATATATTTTATACTTATTTTGTAAGGGTAATTTTAAACAGTTTATAAAGCAACTATAAAAACATTAACTTTAATTTTATAGAAGCTTTATTGTTAGATTATATAGCAGTAGCGGAAACTTATTTATAAAACAATTTGATCTTGACGACAATTAAGCAACTACGGCTACTCTTAAACGACTATTTTATAATGGTTTTTTAATAAAACGTAATGAAATAGTTAAAAAGCATTTAAAATATAAAAATGCTTTTGTAAATGCAAAATCATTATTTAGTGAACCTTATATAATATTTATAGCACTTCCCGTACTAACCTAACTTTTTACGTCCACATCAGTTGATATGATCAGTCAGTGTATCTATTTATAATTTGTAAACAATGTCAAGCTTAAGCAGTCGGCCAATTTCCCACTGGAAAAAAATAAGACAAAGTGGAAACTTTAAGAAAATGGTTAGAGATAACTATCAAAGAATTTTAAATGCAAATGTACAACGTGTAAACACAACAGCACAGATAACAGACAGGGATGATTTGGGTAAAATGCTCTACGATTCTTCATCCGAGCAAGAATATGAGCCCATAGCCCATAGTAAAGAATACAATCAATGTTTAGACTCTGAATATTATACCGTAGAGTCGAGCGACGATGAAGAAAATTCTTTAGAGTTAACTGAGATCAACAAAAATATTGAAGCTAATAAAAAAATGAAAGTATCGGCTACTAGATTTAATTTCTTAATGAAAAGATTATATAGAACCGGTTACCATAATAGCGTATACGATAATAGTATCGAATAAGATGCCTAAAGTGAGCCTTATACAACAAAACTATCATATTATCAATTTATTAGTGTCGCCATTATTTGAAATTAATCTACTGTCACGCTACCTTGCGCCACTTACTAACACCACGGCCGAGAATGACTGGCCGGCCATACAGCATTGTCGGAATAAAAATAAAATCTGCAAGTCTACTTAAAAGTATTCTTAATTTCTTGAAGCAAATATATTAAAATAGGAACATTAAATAGAAAGGACTAGAATGCTTCACCAAATCACTTTTATTTTTCAAGGCACAATTATTTTAATAAAAGTAAGCAATGGTTCTTTAAGGTTACACGCAAAAATTATAAGGAAATATTTGAATTATAGCAAAAAGGTGCCCAAAACCATAATAATAATACTAATCATGATAATAATAAAAATAAAGAATGGATTTTACAAAAACATTCAACACAGGCGAATCAGTATACCTATAGCTACAAAAAATCAATATTCTGCAAAAACATGGCAACATTGCGAGAACCACAATAATTTTACCACGTGGTGCTGCGCCGTTTTAAATAATAAAACAATTTTGTCATGTAAAAAGGCATAATATAACAATTTATATAATATATTTGTTTTATAAGTGTGCCTGGAACGATAAAGTGATTTGTTAGAGTTGACGCCATGTTTTAAAAACTACTTTTAGTCAGCCATGTTGGCGAAATAATATTAATCAAATAAAATATTTAAATATCTCTTAAAGTAGTCATTTTAATAAGAAAAACGTTTGGCCAATAACATTGCAAGTAAAAAAGATGTCGATTTTCAACTTTATAAATTATTATTTAACTTTAAAAATATTTTTAAAATATCTTCAATAACAAAATGTTTAATTAAATGAAAGCCCGTAAAAATTCACTTAAAAATATGGATATGTTATGTCAGTAAAATCAGCCTAGCAGAGAAATTTGGCCGTGGGAAAGCGTTCGACTTGAAAATCTTTTTCGTGCAAACTGCTGTAAGTTTTTATTGTCGCCATGTTTCAAGTCTATGCTATCTCTTGTATAAGTTGACATATTAGGTAAATATATTGAAATTTTATTCGTAATAACTACACGACTAAAATATAAACACAATATAATAAAAATATTTTAATCGGCCCAAAATGGTTATTGTTAAAATATTTTTAAGCCTGTTATAAAACAATTTTATTAATATCTTATTAGTATCTATGAGAGGTTATTTGCTATAGTTATAAAATTTTTAATTATTTCTTATAAAATGGATTATATAAACGTTACATAAAATACCCAAAAGTGTATTGTAATTATTTTATGTGAGCCTAACAAAACTTCTAATAAATGAAACTGTTTTATAATCTGGGCCTTTTCCGAGTTTCTAAGAGTCATATAATGGTTTACAGAGGACTTTTAAAATATCATAGTTATAATACAAATTGTTATATAGCAATGTATAGAACTGTCTGAAGTATATTTGTGCTACTTGGGTAGGTACTTACCTTTTTTTTTTAAAATATTTCTAACGTATTTCAAAAACCTTTGTACTCCTTTTTTATTTTAATTTCAATTTCTATTTTTTACAGATCGTGATCCCTTCCATTTTATCCTCATAATGACATACAGACATATGTTTAGAAAGATTTTTTAAAAGCTTTTAAATAATCTTCGACATCTTCTTAGAAAGGGTTTTTTCTTCTTCCCGAGTTTATTTGGTTGGCTTAGAATACGTATGGTTTAACCCTTATCATTTTTCTTAATATCATGTCTCTTCTACACTTTTTTTAAGTCCATAAAAGCTCCATTACGGTTCTAATTTTCTCTTTTGCTAACACCATCAGCATAAAATAAATTTTTCTGTCTCCTGATGATGAACGTTTCTACTTTCGAAACGTGTAGAGATCCTTGAATAATTTTTTATTTTATTAAATTTTGTGGAGGAAGACTTTTAATTTTTTTTTTCTTTCCCATTTGTACTTAAGTTTTTTTTTTATTTTTTAGATGATGTTATAAATGCTAAGAAGCAGCAACCCTTAAATAGTCCTCATCTGCCAAATGGTGTATCAAATGGGATTGTTCAAGCCGTAAGGTAATAATGTAATAATATGTCCACTAAATAAACAAACCTTAAGCAATGCAAATGTCGTATACACACAAAATATAAACTTTTTTGTAGAAACACGAAAACACAGGCAGTATTACTTGTTTATTGTTAGATAATAACATAATATCGGGGTTTGTTCTTTTGTGTAAATTTAAGGTAAAAATATTATGTTATTAACCAATTACTAATAATTAATATTATTGTCCGAGCGTCAAGTTTAAATTACGAGTAGCGGAGCGAGGGATTTAAGACGCGAGGTCTATAAGCTGTCTAAACCGTAGTTATATAATTTTTGTCCACTACGAACACAAATACAAGATACCGTGCGAGAAAAAATTATTTGCATCAAAGAGGGCCTTGCATCTAAGGAGGTAATGCTTAGCCGTAGAGCTTATTACCTGTTGGGTGTCAGTAACTACCTGAATTACCAATCAATCAGTTACTCCGTTATCTTTGACAGTCGTTACAAATAATTTAATTCATCGCTAATTTTTCCAATTTCTTGAACGATTCACACATTGGGCTTTACGGAACAGCACAAAAAATTCATGGTTGAAGCGTATTTTCGAAACGGGGTTAGAGTAAATGGTGAGTGCTAATACAATCCGCGTTTGTGCATGGACAATTTTCACAAACATTTTCCTAACGTTGCTGGGGATTTTTATCATTGACTGAAAAGAACCGTGGCTGTGTTTAGGGTAGGGGAAGGTCGCCAATGATGGCACCTTTTTTTTTACCACCTAATATATTTTTTAGTTCAAAGGTTTCAACCCATTTAACCATGTTAAAATATTTGTTACTACTTAAATATTCATTATAAAACTTTAAAAATATACAAAAACTATTTTTTTGGTAAAACGAATAGAAAAGAAAAAACCACCAAGTATGCCATCATGGATGGCATACTCCAGTTAAATGCAAAAATCTGAAGGACGCATACATGTAAAAGAAATATTTTTGTTACAGTTTGCACATTTTTATTGTTAAAAAATTCAAGCACATAAAACTGTTTAAAAATACTTAAAATAATATATTACATTCTAGGGAACATGTTTAAAACTTTAAAAATAAATTTAAAACATTATCAGGTAAGTGCAATCTAAAGATATATTCAATACAAAAGCTTTACAAAGCATATAAGTAGTGTTTAGGGACAGACACAAAGAAAAGTAAAAGAAGCGCCGTTTTGAATATGACGCCTATGATGGCATACCTATTTATATGTATATATAGGTATGCCATCATAGGAAACCAATGGATATGTCATCTTAGGAATATGTCACACTTCTAGTATATAAATTATAAAACATTAAAACCACAACTTAGATTTAAAATAATCATAGCAAAGTAACATTATATCCCATAGTTATCGGGAAAAAATCGAGCATTCTAATTTAATGCACCTAACATAATAAATTTTTGGTTTAAAAACTGGCTAATATTACTTCGCCACTTAGTAATTTCTGTTCTATTAAATAACTTTACATAAAAACGTCCCCCACGACTGAAATTCGACTCACAACTGAACGGTCAATACGCGCGCCCGTCTAACTATGCGGGATGACGCAAACCCGGTTTATTCCAGAGATACCTGTGGTATGCCGTCATGGGAAGTATGTCATCAAGGGCGACCTTCCCCTAACAGGTTCTATACAAAACAAAAAAGGAGCAGGAAGACCATCTGTAAGAACAGAAGAACTTGTTGCAAACGTTCCTGAAAAAATGCAAAATACGCCAACAAATTGTATTAGACGCCTGTCCCAAGAAGTGGGAAGATCTTATGGAACATACAGGACTATTCTTATTATTATTATTATATTCTTACTTTGTTAATTTTGTAAACAACAAAAATAAATTTGTATTTGCATAGGTACTTATTTTATTACTCATTAGTTTGGCATATCATGTCATAATATGAATTTGACAAAATTTTAACCTAGATTTGGTTAGATATATCTTCCCCATATCATTGTGATTTAAACGAAGCCCTACGTTTTTTAATCCGAGCCCTCTTTGATGCAAATAATTTTTGCTCGCACGATACTTGTTTTTATAGTAGGTATTCACAATTATAAAAATTTAGGTGTGTATTTAAACGATTGCTTCTGTAACTTTTTTTAATCAAGTAACCTGCTTTAAAATAAATTGTTTTCATTATTAACCATGATCATAAGGTTAATAATCGGTTAATAATGGCCGTGTTATTGGTTAGTAGTGGAAAACATTATTTAGGTATCAAATATTTTTTTAACTTTAAATTGCTTTTTAAACTGCATTGTCGTTTTCTGGCTTTTCCAAGAAAATTGTGTGATACAAGGCATTCAAATAAATAACCGACTGTTTAGGCATAAATCTGATAAACACATTACCGATGCCCTTAAGGGTAATTAATCACCTATACAGGGTGATTCAGGGTGGATGGTACGTTAGACATATATGACGAATCAGGTAACGACTCGTTCTGAAAGTTTGGTAATTAATATAAATAGATAGGTACCTATACTCTATTTATCTAAAATAATTTTAACCATACAGTATTTCCACTAGGTACTATAAAAAATTAGCAGCTTCGATATTTTAAATAGAATACCCTGTATTTTATTTTATTTTCAAAACCCCTATTTATTTCATAACAATTTTCTTTAATAATATCCTATTCCTATCTCTTCCGGGATTAAAAATCAAATCCCGGGATATCGGTGTCAACCATAATAATTGATAATATTTAATAATAAAAAATCTAAGACTAGCAAGAAGCAACAGAAATAATAAAAATGCAGACAGATGACCAAAAACATTTTATTAAAAAACTCAAAAATAAAAACCATTTTTATAGATTTATGTTTTGCAAATAAAAAATTAAGTTATGCGTACGTACGTAAAACAAAGGAAAGAACTTTTTATTAAACAACGCAAACAAAAAAATTGTTAAACATTTACGCGATTTGCTTAGTAAAAATAAAATAAGCTCTTAAAAACACCAACGTGTCTAAGGTTGAATCACTTAAGCGCGATCTAAGTTTGGTCGCAAATGTGACCGCTGAAGAAAAGGTTCTTTCAGCTACCACACTTGTAGGTGGTACTGTCAGTAAATATTCGTAACACTTTTGCTAATATAAACCTCTTAATCCTCCATTTTCAAAAAGGGACATTTCTTTTTTAATTACGTTAAGACTTTTAAGATGAAGTTTTGGATTTTCCGATATTTGCCGCCAATTGGGTTTAGTTCTAATGGTTTTTCAGGATTTTCGGGATTGCTATATACTTTAATGCCGGGATTTTTGGGGACAAAATCTTCCGGGAGCCCGGGATTTTCGAGATGCGGAATCCCGGGCTGGAAACCCTACAAGTGACCATACGCAAGTATGCCATGATAAACTCTTGTTTCACATAAAAATTATGTCACTATAGGTAGTTATTGTTGTGATATTCTTTTAATTATTACCGATAGGTACCCATACCAAATTTTCCGATCAATTCGTTAGCTGATTTGTCATAATATGATATATTATATACGTCGTGATGATGATATGTTCGTCATAGATATATGATACGTCTAACGTACCATCCACCGTCTTCCCCCTGTATATAATATTATACCCTGAAAGCATAAAAAATTTGTGCTCTAAAGATACATAAAATAAAATGTAGCCATCACCAATCTACTATAGTCGTAAATCTTTGAAGATAAGAACAACTTTTTTCCAAGCCCCCTGAAAAATGAACATTACAAGAAAAAATTAGAAGCTTCCATCATTTTTCTAATGCTTTTAATTTTCCTATATCTATAGATGACCGCTGATAGCCCTAAATATTGGTGGAGCCCTGATTTTAAAACAGAAATAACTACGTACCTATATAAAAAAAAAAACATGAATTGTTATGTTCTTAGGACATATTATTACAAATAATAAAACTACCTCAATATTAAACATTTACTAGAGAAATTCATTTTTCTAGCGCATTCGCCAAACTATAGGTTCCTATGAAAGAAATTTATTGCTTGACATTCCTGCTATCACAGGTAACCGATAAGCCATAAAAAATTCTATCTCTAGACACAATGAAATACCATTATTCCTTAGGCTTCAGTTCAGATTCGCCTTCGATGATAGTAACAATATTTCTTACTTTATTATTAGTCCTAACAACTTACAATATGATTGTTCCTTCAAGACCATTGATTGAAAAACGTTATAAATTTGCACCGGCAAAAATTAAAAAATGTACTGTGACGAATGAACTGTTTGTTAAAGTGTTCGATCGAGATGTTCGAGTGTAGGTTGTTCGTTTGGTTATTTTTTCAAATATACTAAAATAGTTTTCAAATTTTTAGCAGCAGTCATGCAGACGGTGATAAAGAACCAGCAGTTATTCACTCTAGAACTGATGTTAGTGGAAGTTCCTCCAAAAGGTAAATTTTAAATTGAATTTTTGAATTAAATATAATGTAATTTATTTTTTACCAAGTGACATTGAGAAATGGCTTTACAACACGCCATTTAATTGTATTTTCAGTAAGAAATTGTAAATTTGTATTAAAGTGGTACATCTAGCTTTTTGAGACTTACAGTTTTTATGAAAAAAATTAACTTCCTGTTTGCCCGGAAGTAGGCACTGGTTAAGAATTTTTAATAGAACCTGTATATTTTTATACATTATTTGACTAGAACCTAAAATTTCCTTTTTAATTACAGATCACAAGTTGTATTTTATTTTCAAAATGGCGGTGTAGGAGGTATCTCTTTTAAAATCAATAGGGAGACAATTTGTCATAACCGATTACACCTCGGCTTCCACTTTTGTCAAACAACAAGTGAAACCAAAAATAAAATGTTTTTTTTATCTGTTTTTACTCAGATTGTCAACTATTTTAATTTATCAAAAAATTGGGTAGGATATTTTAAAATTTGTTTAATACGTTAAGTTTTTTTAATTTTCTTAAAACTTTCAATAGGAAGTGGTATTCTTTAATACTAAAGTCAAATTCATCTCAGAATTCGCCGCATCACCGTTTATTAATGGCAGCCTGTTGAAGTCTGGTATATTTTACGTTAAGCAGTTGGCTACAGAAACAGAACCGGACTAAGTTCTTTTACCTTCACCTCCGCCATCTGTTCAATTTTGTAAGGGTCTTTAATATTTTGTAAAGATATATTATTATAATTAATATCATTTTATTATTTATAAAATGAAATATTGGCAGACCCGTACCTACACCGAAATAAGTATGTGAAAATATTATAAAACTATGACGTTAAAATATAAAATAAAAAAACACTAAACAATGTGACTTACCTACTAGAAATTTTAAATTTTTTGCACGGCTTTCTTTTCCACCCTGTACAATATTAAAGTACATATTACGTCATAGGCGAGCCACACTATTAATCTTTAAGAAACAATTTTTTCAATTCTGCAAACCGCATTACAATCAGTGATCGTTTCCGAACTAAGCAAAGTTCTTGCCTATAGTTCGGGTTTGTTCGGGTTTGTTCTAATGACTAAAACTAATGACATTCGCAAAAATCTTTAAAAAAATCTAAAACAGTTTTTTAAACGTCTGTATTTAAATGATACCTACATTTTTCAGATACACCACCACCTGCTATTTTAAATCCAGGACGGTACCAGCATGGTATACAGAATCCTTACTTCTTTACATTGGATCTACAAAAAGAAAATATGACGAAAAAGTCTGGTTTAAGGTAAATTTTTCTTTATAAAAACACCCCTACAGGGTTTTTTAAGATTACAATCTGATCACGACTTAGATCAATGAGTAATATTTTTCCGTTGGGATTGTCACTTCTTATAATCTCCCCAGCAGCAGAATAATACCGATAATTTTTTTAAAGGTCACAAAAATGTTCTTGCTGATAGAAAATTACCCCGAGCCGAAGACGAGGTAAATTTTCTATCAACAAAAACATTAGTGAAACCGGGAAAAAAATTATCAGGAATTAATTCTGGAGAATTTTATAAATTGGATTTTTTTCTTATTGTAATTTTTTTGCTAAAATGCTACCAAAACATATTTCCGGCGGCTTTAGTTAATTTTAACTAATTAGAGTTTTAGAAATGAAGTTCATAGTTAGTAACCCATTTTTATTACTAAAATATGGGAAACATTCAATAACAAATTTGTTATCTGAAATCCAATGTCTTTATAGTTTTAAATTCAAAAATAAAACTTTAAAAATCATATTTCCGATGAGTTTGGTTTAATATGACGCACTGTATTTTTACAATAGAAGTTGATTTTACTTGTTCGTAACAAAGGTTTATTACTAAAATTTCAGGAACATTAATTCGTTTTCTACCATAACATCTGATATTACATGTCTACTTAATTTCAAATGAAACTTAAAAAAACATAATTTTCGATGAGTTTAGTTATTCAACCATAACATCTGACATTACATGTCTACATAATTTCAAATGAAACTTAAAAAACATATTTCCGATGAGTTTAGTTAAATATTTCGCACTATATTTTTACAATGGAAGTTGATTTTACTTGTTAGTAACTAAGGATTATTACTAAAATTTCAGGAACATTAAAAACATTAATTCGTTTTCAACCATAACATCTGATATTAGGTACATGTCTACATAGTTTCAAATGAAACATAAAAAAATATATTTCCGATAAGTTTAGTTAAATTTTTGATGTGTCTCTTTTAGCCCCGGTGTTCGATATGTAAAGCAAATTGGTTAGTATCAATAAAAATTATAAGTTAGCAACAAAATGTATTTTAATTTTATTTTGAGTGATTTTGCCAATTTATAGATATAAAGCACTTCATTTTTGACAGAAAAATTATCACATATTAATTTCATTAAGTTAATAAGAACTAACAAAATTATCGCGATAATCTTCCGTTACTATCGGCAACGTAAACAAAAAGGAGCCTTCTAATTGGTTGAAAATAAATTTATGTAATTTTCAAATTAGCCACATTTTATTATTTTTACAAAAAAAACAAATAAATAAAAAAAAAAGTAATGTTATTTTTTACTTCTTTTTAGGTATTCCATATGAATTAATCACAACTATTTCACTTCCGGTTTAACCGAAACTGCAGCAGAATTTGAAATTTAAACGAAAATTTCTCCAATAATTTTAATGGAACTTCCCCTTTTAAATCTAATTAAATTTTTAAAATTATCTTTCTTTCCTAAATATTTTTTGTTAAAGCTTTCCTATGTCTAAACTAATAAAATTTTAAGATAATTAAAAATTAAGTTACATTATACAACAAGCAACAATTGATGTTAATTTATTCATAGTATCATCTAAGGTAGGTAGCTATGCCTGCAGATCTGTTTACTAGTTTCCAGAGTTGTTATGATTTACACAAAAATGTTTAAAACATGAGTTTTCAAACATGTTTAAAACATTCTGTTTAAACTGAAACATAATATACTTATCAATTTTCCATAAAACTGTTCAATTGAATATCATAATTTTGAAAAATGCCTCAAAATTCGTTCGTTATTAAGAAACAACATAAATTTTATTACACAATAGAAAGAAATAAAAGAACATAATTTAAAACTGTATAAACAGCCATTAAAGTTCTTTTTTGGAAGAACAGAATAAGTCAAAAAAGGTAAATTGCACAACAAAAAAAAATTTCATTAATTTTTTATTATATTATAGAAAGAACATTTTTACTAAGTCAGCGAGTAAGTTGCAGTTAAAGAGCCAACTCGTCGAAAAGGGTAATTTTGCCCACGCATACAATACTAAATAAAAAATTAACTCAATTTGTAAATGGTACCGATTCCCAGAAATTTAAAGTATTCATTTATTTATTTTATATTCGATCGGTCATCAAGATGAAGCAAAGTTTAAAACAATTTTTTTTTTTGTTTTAAACATGAATTTAAAACATTAAAAAAAACTGTTTTAAACAAAAACAGTTGACTTCATCCTTACTTTCTCATTATAAAATTACCTATTTCCAAGAAAAATATGCGTTTTGTAAGCGTGAACATCAAACTGACATGCTACTAATCTAAGAAAAGTCGATAAAAAATAAATTATTGGAGAAATTTGTGTTGGAATGTCAAATTTTCCAGCACTTCCAGTTTAACCGGAAGTGAAATCGTTGTGACTAATTTATTTGGAATACCTAAAAGGAAAAAAAAAAAATAATATTCATTTGTTTTTTATAAAATAATAAAATGTGTGGCTAAATTGATAATTTTCAACTCAATTTTCTCGAAAACTGTCTTGGATAGCATATGATACATGTTTTCTGCTTAGAATTCTTTGTGGAATGCATGATTTTAAAATAGCAAAGTTGTGTGCATCTTCGGCTAATAAGAAGACGTTTGAATACTGAAAATGTGAGCACAATGCTATTATAACCTGCCATAATTTGATAATTGTATTTTTAAGGACGGGACAAGCTGGGTAGTATTATCCTTGTCACCGGACATTAGCATCCAGCTCAAAAATTGTTTTTTTTTATTTTATATACTGGGTGTTTCTCAAAAGACGTTAACCCCTCTAACTTTTCTGTATTTATAGATATTTAAATGAAATATTGAGATTACGCATAAGAGACGATTCTGCATTTATTGGCATCATTTTCAATTTGTTAGCACTTCCGGTTTGACCGGAAGTGACCTTGACTTTGATATTTTAAATGGGACATCATGTATATTTTTACTTATTTGGGTTCAGCATAACATTATGAGTGAAATGACACCTCACTTGTCATTTTTTGACGTGTTATAACATTTTTATGTTTATTTTTATTTTTAATCTAGAGTGCTACAAATTAATTAAGTTAATTTTTAGTCAAGTAGTATATGAAAATTAAAATTATGTCATAATAATTAACTTTCCAAGTTTCACAAGCGTTTAAAAAATGAAATTTTGTTTTCTTGACGTTTACTCCATTTTTCCAAATGGAGCGATGATAGTTCACTGGGATATTTAAAACGAGCATTTTTTTCCAACAATTTGATACCATACCCTCACAATGTCATTCGTTTATTAAACTTACATTGTAAATCAGATAAAATGGTTAGTTTTACTAGAAATGAACAAATTGATATGCTCCTAATTTTTGGAGTAACCAGAAAAATTCTTCTGAAGCCGCAAGATTGTATGTTTTATAAGCTAACTAGCGTGTACCCGGCATGCGTTGCAACCCGCTGGTATAAATACAAACCCGATCAAACCCGATATATTAGTACCCGGCATGCCACTTTCTGAAATTGCACCCGTGCAAAGCCGGGGCGGGTCGCTAGTTATACATAAAAACCTTCCCCTTGAATCACTCTATCTATTTAAAAAAACCGCTTCAAAATCCGTTGCGTAGTTTTAAAGATTTAAGCATATATAGGTAGGGACGGACAGACAGTGACAGCGACTTTGTTTTATGCTATGTTAAGATTAAGATTAAGATTAAGATTAAGATTAAGATTAAGATTAAGATTAAGATTAAGATTAAGATTAAGATTAAGATTAAGATTAAGATTAAGATTAAGATTAAGATTAAGATTAAGATTAAGATTAAGATTAAGATTAAGATTAAGATTAAGATTAAGATTAAGATTAAGATTAAGATTAAGATTAAGATTAAGATTAAGATTAAGATTAAGATTAAGATTAAGATTAAGATTAAGATTAAGATTAAGATTAAGATTAAGATTAAGATTAAGATTAAGATTAAGATTAAGATTAAGATTAAGATTAAGATTAAGATTAAGATTAAGATTAAGATTAAGATTAAGATTAAGATTAAGATTAAGATTAAGATTAAGATTAAGATTAAGATTAAGATTAAGATTAAGATTAAGATTAAGATTAAGATTAAGATTAAGATTAAGATTAAGATTAAGATTAAGATTAAGATTAAGATTAAGATTAAGATTAAGATTAAGATTAAGATTAAGATTAAGATTAAGATTAAGATTAAGATTAAGATTAAGATTAAGATTAAGATTAAGATTAAGATTAAGATTAAGATTAAGATTAAGATTAAGATTAAGATTAAGATTAAGATTAAGATTAAGATTAAGATTAAGATTAAGATTAAGATTAAGATTAAGATTAAGATTAAGATTAAGATTAAGATTAAGATTAAGATTAAGATTAAGATTAAGATTAAGATTAAGATTAAGATTAAGATTAAGATTAAGATTAAGATTAAGATTAAGATTAAGATTAAGATTAAGATTAAGATTAAGAAGATGACATTACAACTTTAAATTAAAGCGATATTGCTATAATGCTTTTAAATTTGTGATTGGGATTTAAGGCAAATTTTTCAGTGTCAATTTTAAAATAGCATATTGTATGATATCAAATTGTTGGAAAAAAAATGCTTGTTTTAAAATCCTAGTGAACTACCATCGTTCCATCTGGAAAAATGGAGTAAACGTCAAGAAAACCAAATTTCATTTTTTAAACGCTTGTGAAACTTAGAAAGTCAATTTAATTTGTAGCACTCTAGATTGAAAATAAAAAATACACATAAAAATGTTATAACATGACACGTCAAAAATTACAACTGAGGTGTCATTTCACTCATAATGTTATGCTCAACCCAAATGAGTAAAAATATACAAGATGTCCCATTTAAAATATCAAAGCCAAGGTAACTTCCAGTCAAACAGAAAGTGCTAACAAATTGAAAATTATGCCAATAAATGCAGACTGATATCTTATGCATAATCTCAAAATTTCATTTTAATATCTATAAATATAAAAAAGTTATAGGGGTGAACGTCTTTCGAGAAACACCCGGTAGGTACCTATTCTTATTATTTTTTATACTCGTATATCTTTATACGCGAGCGAGAGCCCCGTTGGGATTTTTTGCGACCTTAGCAAGGCTTTCGATTGTGACAATCATAAAATTCTTTTCCAAAAGCTGATTAATTTTGACATTAATGGTTGTGCACTTGAGTGGATACGGTCGTTTGTAATTGATCGCCAACAGTATGTTAGTTTAAGCAACTTTGATGGTAAGTCCAAACGAATAACAGATTCGCCACCCCTAAAAACTAATATTGGCGTTCCACAGGGCTCCGTTCTGGGCACTGTGTTATTTTTATTATACCTAAATGACATTGATCTTATGGGACAAGGGGCTCATCGTACGGCTTTTGCCGATGATGTGTCATTCCTGGTTTCAAGTAGGTTCTCGAATATCTTGGAGCAGATGTCAAATGGTGTTCTGTCTGAACTTTGTACCTGGTTTGGGGAGAATTCGATGTTACTAAATGTAGACAAGACCCAGTTTGTTAGATTTCATAATAGACAAAAAACGGATGATAGTGTTAATTTATTTATTGATAATAAATCCTTGTGCCAAGTTCAGAGCACCAAGTTTCTTGGTATTCATCTCGACGAATGTTTGACTTGGAAGGTACATTGCAAACATGTTATGTCTAAACTCAATTCATCCTTTTATCTGTTTATAAATTTAAGATCTATGTTAGGTAAAGAACACCTAATTATGTTGTACTACGCATATGTAGAATCGTACTTAAGATATGGTCTGACTTTCTGGGGTACTTCGACCCTGTTTAAAAATATTTTTGTAAAACAAAAAAAAAATCTTATGTGTATAGCAGGTGTTCCTAATCGGTATAGTTGTAGAAAGATTTTTAAAAATTTTAATATACTACCTCTTCCTAGGCTGTACAGGGTCATTCCGTATATTTAGACAGCGTCTACTGCGTTTATTATAAGAGATAGAAAAAAAACTTTAAATATAAAAGTTATAGGGTTTACCCTAAGTCGCCAGAAAATGTTACGCAAAACAACAAATGAATGTCACAAAGTTAGGAAAAAACACTAACTTGGTAAATCTTTAATGAAACACCCTGTATATTGAAACAAAAATTAATAGATCTTTTTTTTCTGAATTCAAAAATATATAATATGTTGACATTTGGTTTAGCCGTTTTCGAAATATTTGCATTTTAAAAATGTGAATATATTGTTTAATTAAATCGCACTTGTCATGGATAAACAAATGGCTCTAACGCCATTATTTAATAGTATTTATATGGCTGTCAGATTTCCTTTAGTCCATACGTAAAATGGGTTACACAGAAGAAGAAAAATTAGAAATAATTCGACTTTTTTACAAAAACAACAATAATGTTGCTCAAGCGCAAGCAGAGTATCGGCGTATTTATCGCGAAATGCCTGTTCCTGCTAGGTCCACTTTTTATTTATTTATTTATGTTTTAGTATTTTCTTCTTCTGTGTAACCCATTTTACGTATGGACTAAAGAAAATCTGACAGCCATATAAATACTATTAAATAATGGC
Organism: Polydrusus pterygomalis; assembly: GCA_963969555.1. Classification (NCBI taxonomy): domain Eukaryota; kingdom Metazoa; phylum Arthropoda; class Insecta; order Coleoptera; family Curculionidae; genus Polydrusus; species Polydrusus pterygomalis. The sequence continues at coordinate 77,584,596 of OZ018377.1, forward strand.
GTTCGAGTCATTTGTTTATCCATGGCAAGTGCGATTTAATTAAACAATATATTCACATTTTTAAAATGCAAATATTTCAAAAACGGCTAAGCCAAATGTTAACATATTATACATTTTTCAATCCAGAAAAAAAAGATCTATTAATTTTTGTTTCAATATACAGGGTGTTCCATTAAAGATTTACCAAGTTAGTGTTTTTTCCTAACTTTGTGACATTCATTTGTTGTTTTGCGTAACATTTTCTGGCGACTTAGGGTAAACCCTATAACTTTTATTTTTAAAGTTTTTTTTCTATCTCTTATAATAAACGCAGTAGACGCTGTTTAAATATACGGAATGACCCTGTACATATTAGAATTAGCAGTGTTTGTCTTCTGTAATAAAGGTGAATTTGTACAAAACAGGGATGTGCACGGTTTCGATACAAGGCATAAAATTAGTTTTCGTGCTCCGCACTCTAGGGGATTAGTTGCCTATAATTCTCCTAAATGTCTAGGTGTTAGAGTCTACAATATTTTGCCCGAAAAAATTAAAGATTGTAATAGTATACAATGTTTTAAAAAGTCGTTAAAATCATTTTTAATATCTAAATGTTTCTACAGTTTGGATGGATTTTTTAATTGTCTGTCTTAACGCTTATACCTACATGTTTTATTTATATTGCGTGTTGAAATGTTTTGTTTGTTGTTGTTAATTTTTAAATAGATACCTACATAAGTTTCTAGTTTTAAAATTGAAAATGTAACCTGACTATTCCCCTACAATTGTAAATTGCCTCTGGGAAAATAAACGATTTGATTTGATTTGATTTGATTTATAAATAAATACAAAATTTAATAAAAGTGGTATTTTCTTTTAACTCTTATAAAATTATAATATTAGTTATATTCTGTCTTTGTTCCAGCACAAACTTCAACCACATTATTGGTCAGAAAATATGACGACTGAGGTGAACATTCCTTCTGACAAACCTTATATTTCGGAGGTGGTGATTCCCAGAGAAGATTCTAATATTCATTATATGTCCTTAGAACTGCAACAACTGGCTGCTTCTACCAGTTAAATACAAGAGGTGATTTTTCTGAATTAAAACCGTTTTTTCAGTTTTTTTTTCTAAAAAATATACTTAAAGCCTGAAAATCTTGGGCGTAGCAACAGGCGGGTTTGTTTCAAAAAAGTCCATTGGCTCAGAAAGCCTACCAGACCACGTAATAAAGAAGCATTTAACGTATAACCAGAGCTGTCGGTAATTGAATGAAAATAATTGAAAAGTCATGTTCAATTACTTTTTAGTAATTGAATTACTTTTTGAAAATAGTAATTGTAATTGATTTTTCAATTATTGTGATAAAGTAACTGTAATTGGTAATTGGTTTCAAGAAAGCTGAGGTATTATTTTAAAAAGTAATTGAATTACTCCCAAATAATTTAATTACATAAAAAGTAATTTAATTACTCCCAAATAATTCAATTAGAATAAAGGTAATTGAATTACTTCCAAATAATTCAATTGGAAAATGAATCATTAAATAGATATCCGTTTATAAAAAAAGTTGTTCTATAAATATAACACAAGTTTATCCTCCTCTGCTCCGGTTGAAAGGCGGTTTGTTTTCTTTTGCTAAGATCATTAATAGCTCCCGATAATGTGCTCTATCTGACAAATATTTCGAAGAATTACTTATTTTGAAAGCCAATAAAAAAACAAATGTTTCGTAGGTATTTGTTTTTGTAAAAAATTCGCGTTCCTTTGTAGGTACCTATCTTTATATTATAGTACTATTAGTAGTAGGTAGTAGGTATTAGTACCTACTTAGTTTTTTTTCAATTATTTTTTATTTTTCCTAATATTACGTTTGTTTTATTTCAACAAATAAATCATATTATATAAAAAGGACAGTTGTTATTCTTGGTCAATTTGTTAAAGGTAAGTAGGTACTTATCAAAATTAGGAGATCAAGTTTAACTATAAATTTCGAAATTTTTTAAATTTCTTTCTATATTAAAGTGTAATAGTAGCACCCACTGCTATTAAAAAATTAATACCTTACCTATACAACTCTTTTTTTGTAAAATGTAAAAAAAGTAATTCCATTGCTCATATATTAATTTAATTTTAAAAATGTAATTCAATTACCAAACTGTAATTCAATTGTAAAAATGTAATTGAATTACCAAAATGTAATTAAATTACTTCAGAGTAATTTATTTGCCAAAAAAGTGCCTATAATTTATAGATTCAGAAATTCAATTACTTTTAGGGTAGTTCCATTACTATAAAGTAATTGAATTAGTATAAAAGTAATTGAATTAAGCTCAGTAATTCGAATGCGGTAATTGATCAAGGAATAAATTACTTTTAGTGGGTAATTGGTAATTTAAATATGTTTATCATACTGTTAGTAATTGTAATTGATGCCTTTTTCGAAGGGTAATGGGTAATTGTAATTGAATTACTTTTTAAGAGTAATTTGCGACAGCTCTGGTATTACAATCATACAATATGTTTTTTTTAATTTATTAAGAGATAATTATTGTGTCCGCAAAAAAAAAATTAAAAGCAACATACTAGCGGCATAGCGGACAGATGTGTAAAACTGTCTTTGTATTGAAATATACAGTGATACAAGGATAATAAATACCCTGGGGCGGGTAGACCACGACGGCTGTTTAGTCCTTATTGGGACTCTACGGGCAGCCATAGCCTAAGCAACTCCACAGATAGCGGCACGATGTTCTAAAAGCCATTTTGCAAAAGTCCACTGGGATGGCGCTACGGTGTATTGAAAGCCGCTTGACTTTTGCAAAATAGCTTTTAGTACATCGTGATGCTATATGTGGAATTGTTTGGGTTATGGCTGCCCGTAGAGTCCTAACGAGGGCGAAACGGCCGTCGTAGTCTACCCGCCCCAGGGTATCCATTATACTTGGATCCCTGTGTATTCCAATACAAAAGACAGTTGCACACTTGTCCGCTATACCGTTATTATGTTGCTTTTAATTGTATATTTATTTTGAAGAAATAGTCCATGCTTAAATTGGAGTTGAAAGTATGGGAAAGAAAGAAAAAACTAAAAGTCTTCCTCCACAAAGTTTAATAGATTAAAAATTCACTAGGGGTCTCTACATGTTTCGAACGTAGGAACGTTCATCATCAGGAGACAGAACATTTATTTAATGGTGATGGTGTTAGCAAAAGAGAAAATGATGTAGAACCTTAATGGAGCTTTTATGGAATTAAAAAATTGAAGTGTAGAAGAGACATGATATGATAAAAGTTAAACCAAACTGAGTAGGGGAGAGCTACCAACAGTGGCCATCCTTTTTTTTATTTCCACGTATTTCAAAAACGTTTAAAAAATTTATGCTTTTTCCATTATTTTTGACTACATATACGATAAGGCTGTACAAATATGACTCTATTTAATTTTAAAAAGTATAGGATATTTTCCTAAATATGTTTTTAAAAACATACCACTATGGCCACTGTACCGAACCACATAGTGGTACAGTGGCCATAGTGAAAAAGTATACTAAAGACTGTTTTTAAGTTGGTAATAAGTAATAAGACTTCATACAAAATCCTTTAATTAGGAAATAAGTATACACATCGAAAAATAAAAAAAAACATGTATCATATAAATGCAATTTTTTTTATTCAAATAATTTAAGGAACAGTGGCCACCCCTTTATAATATATGAGAGTAGTGGCCAATGTACCCTCCGTTAAGGTGGCCACTGTAAGAAAGGGAACATAAAAAATAAAACCTAACCTAACAGAAAAACAATGCAGATTCTTTAGCCTTTTACCACTGAACTTCGTACTGCAATAGCACATCCTTAAGAAGCATGCAATAAAATGACTGAAACACTTACCAGCTTTGAATTATTAAAACGAAAAGTCACTTTAATAAAAAAACTTTCCACATCGAATTTCAATGTCGCACTTATTACGACGAAGCCGGCCATTTATCTGAAAGTATTCGGCGCGCCACGTGCTGGAAACATACTTAAGCACGGATTCAAGAGAGGGCGCTAGCGGTGTACGTTTTGTAAGAGAATAGTCACTGGCGGCCACTGTACCTGCCATGGCCACTGTTGGTGGCCCTCCCCTATGTGAAAAAGTTATATGGGGGTTTAAACCAACCAAATAAACTGGAAAAGAAGAAAAACCTTTTCAAGAAGGTGTCGAGGATTATTTAAATTTTTTTATAATTTTTTATTAAAAACTTTTCAAACATATGTCTGTAAGACATTATTACCCGGGGTTACTGAGCTTTAATCCTCAGTACCCCACAAAAACACTTTCAAGAATGTAATTCTGTAAGCACTTACTTTTTATTCAAAAAAGTATTTCTAAAATATTTCAAAAATTTTTGTACTCCTTCTCTCTTTGATTTTAATTACAGTTTCTATTTTTTACAGATAGTGATATCTTCAATTTTATCCTCATAATGTCTTACAGACCTATGTTTGATAAGTTTTTAATAAAAAATTATAAAAAATTTTAAATAATCTTCGACATCTTCTTAGAAAGGTTTTTTCTTCTTTCCCAGTTTATTTGGTTACCTTAGACCCCCATTTATAACTTTTTCACATACTCAGTATGGTTTAACTTTTTTCATATCATGTCTCTTCTACACTTCAATTTTTTAAGTCCATAAAAGCTCCATTAAGGTTTTACATCATTTTCTCTTTTGCTAACACCATCAGCATTAAATAAATTTTCTGTCTCCTGATGATGAATGTTCCTACGTTCGAAACATGTAGAGACCCCTAGTGAATTTTTATTCTATCTATCTTTGCGGGGGAAGACTTTTAGTTTTTTCTTTCTTTCCTATATATTTAGTGTTTTGCTTCTGCTTGGAACAGTTCGAACAAGGCGAAGTGAACTGTTTAGGTAAATTATTCTGAAACAAACCGCATGGTGTCGCATATCATTAGCCACATTGCGTGGACTGATCCATGTTACAACCGTCGCGTCGTGGTGGTTTAATTAATAACTATTATTAGTAGGTAATTACACGAATTTACGGGTTCGGGGTTGCTAAAGGGAAGAACAACTTAACCTTCTCCAACTGCACTAAAAATTTTCGCCTGTCCTTTAATGTTGATTTTTTTCCTAGTTGACGCTACCAAATGTCAAGCCAGATCATTTTTTATATATTTTTCAGAATTACGCATGTCTTGTTTTTATAAATATTATCAAAATAAACTTAATACTTAATTGTGCAAAAAATACATATCGCATTAGATAAATAAGATTTAGAGATGTTGCAGACAAGAAAAGCTATGGTGTTTCCATGAATTCGTCTAGTTTCCATAACTTTTATTGCAATTTTCTTCCTTTTTCATCTCACCTTCTGGCTCAAAAGTCGTGACCACAAGCTCAGTTAGGAACATCTTAACTGCCTCCTCCCCACCGCCACCACCATCACCACCCACGGTGAAGCAAATTTTGCTCGAGAGTGTTACCTCTCACGTCATAAAGTTAACTATGATCAGTAAAACACTTGTAGCAGCTTTTTAATGTATCATTGATAAAAAATGTGCACACGGAAAAAACTGAATCAGTACAGTGTAACAAAAAGTTAAATACGCCCTTGAGAGTCGGGTTGAAAATATCCAAATGCCATGACGGAACCTTAATTAAACTCACTAACTAATATTAGAAAAATATTTAATAACACTAGTCAACAAATACAAAAAAAAATTGGGCCTGATATTATAATGACTGAGCATCCTGCAACCAAATTTTTTTATCACGTATAGATTTTGAGTTATAGAATATATTAGTTATTTTCATTTTATACAAAGATTTTAGTTATTTTCATTCTATACAATCATTTTAGTTAATTTCATTTTATACAAACATTTTTATACAGTGTCCGCAAGAAAGTTCGCATCAAATGGGATTTTTTTTTATTATTAGGTATAGGTAAAAATTGAAAAAGCAGTTAGTTTTTGCTTACCTAAAAACCAAAAATGACGTATACTGAAGCAGCTGCACGACTTGCGTTACCTGTCAAATTTGACATTTTTAATAAAATAGGTTTAAAAATGCCCTTATTTATTAAAATATCAAAAAACTTTATTCGAGAAAGTTGTTTATTTAGGCATTTTTAGCCTCTGTACGAAATTTTGACAGTCTAATACAATTTTTTTTTGCCAGATTCTTAAAAATTTTGATCAACCCCTTGTAGATTAACTTTTATACATCGATGTAAAACCATTTTCCTTTACTTCATTTGTAATCTTAATGCAAATTTGTGAAATTTGTTTCCAATAATTTATTTTGCTTCAAAAACTGAAATGGTTATTGATCAGTATGTAATGTTTGGTGCAAAGTTTATCTAATTACATCAGTTTTGCCAAAACCGACGTCTCTCATTTTTCTTAAGTTAGTAAACAGATGTAGAAAAAGAAAATATTAGGAATGTTTCGTTAAAATTTTATTTAATTAATATTAAATTAAATTAATTATATTAAACTAAATTTTTGTTGAATAAAATGTTTTAAGCGATTAATATTTATTCTTTTTGATCTAATATTAATTAAGTAAAATTTAAACGAAAGCTTGATAATATTTTCTTTTTGTACATCTATTTACTAACTTAAGAAAAATGAGAAACGTCGGTTTTGGCAAAACTGATGTAATTAGATAAACTTTGCCTCAAACATTACACACTTACTGATCAATAACAATTTCAGTTTTTGAAGCAAAATAAATAATTGGAAACAAAAATTTTACACAAAATTGCATTAAGATTACAAATGAATTAAAGACAAATGGTTTTACATCGATATATAAAAGTTAATCTACGAGGGTTGATCAAAATTTTCAAGAACCTAGCAAAAAATAAAAATTGTATTAGACTGTCAACTTTTCGTACAGAGGCTTAAAAATGCCTAAATAAACAACTTTCTCTAATAAAGTTTTTCGATATTTTGGTAAAAAAGGGCATTTTTAAACCTATTTTATTAAAAATGTCAAATTTGACAGGTAACGAAAGTCGTGCAGCTGCTTCAGTACCTATACGTCATTTTTGATTTTTAGGTAAGCAAAAACTAACTGCTTTTTCAATTTTTACGTATACCTAATAATAAAAAAAATCCTATTTGATGCGGACTTTCTTGCGGACACTGTATATTATTTATACATAAGTTGAAATCAAGAAAAAAAAAAACAAGATATTTTAAGGACAACATGACTTATTTACAAAAATACACATAAAAATACAATTTTAGTAACTCTTTTGTTCATAACTTTTTTGCAAATGTTGACTTTTGTTTATACCCCTGATTTCTTTCTCTCATAAGAAACCAACAATGATCCCCAATGATTTCTGATACCCATCTGCCTTGGTAGCGTTGCTCCATTGGTCGTATGTCTTGGTGGAATGTTTCTCCTTGTTTGTCACTACCAGCACCCAAATTTTCTGGGAAAAAATTAAAATGGGAGTACCAGAAGTGTTTTTTAAAAGACATATTATGACACCCCCTCTTTGCAGTAGCTTTCAAGTAGTTCTTCTACAAGTTTTTCCTAGTTTTTTTCCTTTTTGTTTCCTAAAAACGCCGAAACAATTATTTTAAAGAACCCCACGCAGTCATTATAACATTAAATCTCCTTCTTTATCTAATGCTTTACCGAAATGTTTTATTAATCCCGGTTTAATGTGTAATGGAGGTAACATTTTTTTGGAATCAACAAGAGGTATTCTCATTTTTTATTTCATTTTGTCCGGTAAATCTACTTACCATGTACTCATTTGCGGCCGGTAAGTGGAACATTACAGTATCAGGTACTGTAATGTATTGCCTAGCAACCATCTTTTGTTTTTAGAAATAATGCCTTTTTACTTTGGATTTTTGACAAGTTGTCACTTAAAATTATAGGAAACAAAATATTGAGCATTAATTATTTAATTCATCATATATACATTAAACTAAATTAAACTTGGAATATAATAATACCTATATAAGTTTTTAAAACTTATAACAGTAACTGTCATAATTTAAAACAAAATAAAGGCAATCATGGCCGACTATAAAAATGCGTTCCACGCCCCGACTAGTATTTATTGGAAAATCGCTATTTTGGCAGCATGTCTTACTATAAATAATATAATTTTTTCTACCAACTTTAGTAAATGAAAAATGTTACGCAACTACAGAATAGGCTCCCTTTTACAATTTTTTAAATAGTTTGCTTAACTAAAGTTAGTAATTTTTATTTTATTTAAACTATATCCAGTGATACGAATTAATATTGCCAATAATATTTTAAAATTTGTAATCAACATTTTTATTAAATCTTTTTAAAAATAATTATAATGACAAAATGAAATAAAATATCATCATACGATATACACGTCCGTTAGGTGTTATTACAGCACTCGTTTATATTCCAGACTCGGCTCCTACGTCGCCTCGTCCGTAAACCAACTCGTACTGTAATAAGTCACCTACCGGCCTTGTAACGTAGATAGTAATTTACGTTACAAGACCGGAAAGCAGTGTTTTTCAGGTCGAGACAAGCATTGGAGAGACCTGGAAAACACTAATTTTCGGTTGCGTGACGTACAATATTTTATTTAAGACCGACACTACGATATATTTTATAATCTACGCGAAACAAGTTTGACATAAAGAACAAAATTAAAAATCAACGAACTGTCACTCGACAATACATCGAAATGTTGTTGTCATAATAACGAAATCAAGGTATCTTGTATTATCAAAGAGCAATTGGAAAAACAAAAAACAGGGTGACAGTGACATTAGAGAAAGATTTTTCCGGTCTCTAATGTCACTTTTCCGGTCTTGCGATCGGAAAAACGTTATTTTCTAGACGAAAAATTGTCCAGAAAGTGTACATTTTCTGATCGGTTTTAAAAAATACTATTATGTTAGCTTAACCTGGAATATATTGATCTCTTGGAAGCTATTCTTTTATTTTGTAATGGCTCTCTGTTGCTCTACTATCCCAAAGACGAAGAAAGCAGCAATACTTCGTAAATTCACCCTGAAGCCCTAGTACCTAATAGTTCTATAACTTTTAGGCCACCACATATTTGCCACTTATACATATCATACACTTCTCGTCAAAATTAGCGAATACTCTAAAATCTAGCAAAAGTTTGTTCTTAACTATCTTATGAACCGCTCATCCGATTTTGACCAACTAATTTTTTCTGTGTAACCTTAGGTGTTACAAACCTTTTTAAGTTCCTAACGTTAATCTGTAAAACGATTTTACTGATATACAGGGTGTTATTAGTAGATGCGATTTTGTGCCGTAAATTTGAAACATTCTGTAGAGTAAACTGGTAAAGTTAGAAATTCCCGGTATATGCCGTGAGTAAGATGACATCAATATCTCCAGACCTTTTTACCAGTTTTTTGATAAGTGTCTTTTGGCAATAGATACACTATTAAACAAAAAATGTGTCAAATTTTGGTAGGAAAATTTTTACAATGCTGTATCTTGGCAATGGTTGAACAGATTTCGACCAGTATTCAAGATTTTGAAAGCTCTTTTCCTCTCGATTTTCCGTGATATAATAGTGATTTTTAAAGATGGCCATTTTCTTATTATACAGGGGTCGAGAAAATCATAAATATAAAATTGCTAAAATTATGGTAAGTGGGTTTCTTAAAGCTATGCCAACCGGGCTATATGCTTTTAATTTATTTCAAAATTAGTCAGTGGACACTTTGGGTCAATATTTCGGGACGTTTTTTTTTTCCTATTTGATTAGGAGCTATTTGGCAAAAGATACACTAATAAACAAAAAATGTGCCAATTCTTCGTAGAAATCTCTAAAAAGCTGTACCTTGACATCGGATTTTAAAATTTTAATAATAATAATAATAATAATTAAATTTAATGTATAAAGGTATACTCTGGTATACTAACATGTATTAGAGGGACAAAAAAAATTAAAACGTCATGTTTAAAGCCAAATTTTATTAAATAAAAACACAAAAAAAAACTTCTAATAATTAGTAACGGTTGTTTCAACCTCTGGCTGCAATAACAGCATGACAACGTCGTGGCATGCTCAAAATTAGCCTTTGAATCTCCCCTTTATCGATTTGATGTCAAATTCCATTTAAACTCACTGCTAGCTCATTTAAGTCTGCGGGTTGAGGTTGCAGTACTCTCATTCTTCTACCCATCATATCCCATAAATGTTCAATAGGGTTAAGATCAAGGCTGCGTGACGGCCAATTTAATGCTTCGATGCCGACTTCTTGCAGATGGGTTTGCACCACTCTAGCTACATATGACCATGCATTATTATGCATAAGCATAAATTGTTCCCCCACAAATAGTGCTTAAGGTAAAACTTGTTGATTAATGATATAATATATTAATACCTCTTAATCAAATAGGATAAAAAAAAAGTCTCAAAATATTGACCCAAGGTGTCAAATGACTAATTTGGAAACCAAACAAAAGCATATAGCCCGGTTGGCATAGCTTTAATAAACCCAGTTACCATAATTTTAGCAATTTTATATTTATGATTTTCTCGACCCCTGTATAATAAGAAAATGACCATCTTTAAAAATCACTATCATAACAAAAAATCTATAGGAAAAGAGCTTTCAAAATCTTGAATACTGGTCGATATCAGCTGTTCAACCATTGCCAAGATACAGCATTGTAAAGATTTTCCTACCGAAATTTGACACATTTTTTGTTTAATAGTATATCTATTGCCAAAAGACACCTATCAAAAAACTGGTAAAAAGGTCTGGAGATATTGATGTCATTTTACTAACGGCATATACCGGGAATTTCTAACTTTACCAGTTTACTCTACAGAATGTTTCAAATTTACGGCACAAAATCGCCTCTACTAATAACACCCTGTATATCAGTAAAATCGTTTTACAGATTAACGTTATGAACTTAAAAAGGTTTGTAACACCTTAGGTTACACTGAAAAAATTAGTTTGTCAAAATCGGATGAGCGGCTCAAAAAATAGTTAAGAACAAACTTTTGCTAGATTTTAGAGTATTAGCTAATTTTGACGAGAAGTGTAGCTTATTGCATTTAGAATAAGTTACGTACTTTCATATTATGTTTCCTTCGTGTCAACCGCATACGCAAGAGGAATAGAGCATCTTTTTTTGCCATTATGAAGCAGAACTGCTTTTAAACTTATTTTAAATAAATCTATAAATAAGCGCCATTGATCCGGGTTATGTACAAATCCTTATATTTCCATAACCCTGTTTGGATTAACACAAACACATTAAAAAACAATGATAGCTCCTGGTTGGGGTTCCTAAATATTGTAACTTTGGTTCCAGTATAGCTAGTAAATTCCATTGTTCTGATTTAGAACCTAATGCTCTTGCTGAAAAAATCATAACTCAAAAATCTTACGTGTTATGAAGTTTTTACGATCATTTTCCTATTTAGAGACCAAAAACTAACAAAAAACATCCTTTAACATTACAGTCGCAAATTGGCTGGTAACTAGTGTAATTATCGAGCCTAATGAATAAAAATGTAGCGATTGCTTTTTCTTATAAGATCGAAGTAATTTCTTGAAAGCCAATGAATAAAAACTAAAGTAATTGCTTTTGCGTCCAGCAATTGCTTAAAAGTGCAGTAGTTGCTTCTAGTCAATGCTTTTTCTTAAAAAATAGAAGCAAGTTCTATCGTTTGCTTAAAATGTGATGAATAAATTAAGGAATTGCTTTTTCTAGTGTAGCAATTGCTTTCAACTTTTTAAGGTCGATCCCTGCATCATTTGCTTGGTAGCAGTCAACTTTAGTTCTTCGTGGCATACACGTGCGTCGCTCTTAATTTGTGTCTTCAATTATGGCTGAATATATGAACGTCCGTAAAAGAAAAATCTACAGTGTACGTAAAAATTGCAGATATGATGATTTCAGAAAGTTATATCGATTTGACTGCGAAAATGTTGAGTGGTTGGCAAATTAGTTTTTGACTGGTACTGGTAAAAGGTGAGGGGTGCACTGTCGCCTTTCTGCGGAAATTGTCGGATCCGGGCTTTAAAAATTCTGTAGGTGAAGAAGTTGGGGTTCACCAAACTACTGTCTGTAAGACATACACTTCTGTAATGGATGCGGTTTTGGAGAGGGCCAATGTTTTTATTAAATTTCCTTTCCTTTAAGTGCTGAAGCTGTTGTGAAAGCTAAACGGTTGTGGTCAGAGAGATTTCTTTATGTTCCTTCAATTTGTAAACGAATAGCAATTGCTTTGTCTTTAATTTCTTCATCACTACTATCACTTTCCTCATTTTCACTGAAATCTGCCATATCACAAATATAAGTTTCCTATTTTCCACAAAAACGTAACAGATTACTATTGTACTAAATAAATAGACCAATGTTATTGTATTTACGTCAACTCTTTTGCAAAATAGGCACCAAACTGAATAGGAAATCTATAATTTGAACAAGTGGATAAGCCACGTCTGAGCTTGTGTTAATAAGCATTCGCTACAGAGGTGTAAGAAAAACAACAATTGTTTTAAAATTTTATTCATATCCAGATCTAGAAATTGCTTTTACTTATAGCATTTGCTATTCAAGCAATTATTGCTTTTACTAAAAATAATTGCATTAAGTAATTGCTTAATTTTTATTTATTAGGCTCATTATATATTATTCGTTATTTTTTTTTACTAATGTTTGTTTCTATTTTTTTTTCAGCGCTTTTTCTTCCTATTTTTTTGGCTCCTGTAAAAGTGACCATTCCAGAAAATGACTTCTTAATAAGATAATTATTTTTTAAATATATTTACTTTATTATTATTATATTATTAACTAAGTTTACATATGCAATGTTTTGAGAATATTATACTACTTATTATATAATTTAATTTTTTTCGTTATAAACAGACTTATCATTATCAATTCTTATTATTTTTATACCATACTATCTTTAAGGCACAGTTACACCACTCTCAAATGTATTCTTTAACTCAAAGTATTCTAATCTAAATATTTAAATAAGTACCTATATTATTATCGCCAAACCTTATTAAGATGGACTATTGATGCGAAGACAACAATCGCACAAACAGGTAAAAAACCCCTTTAACCTTTAGATTAGAACTTTTTCATGTCGATAGTTGATCGATGTGATACACATACCCCTGTTATCGACAACGCGACAGTTAGGTATAATTTATCCAAAGTCAGTGTGATGACATTCCAATCATTCCATACGGCATACAAACGGCGGTAAACAGTCTCAAAGAAAGACAGGGGTTGTCAGATCTTTTTTCTTCAATTCTTTAAGTTTTTTTTATTAAAAATGTTTTTTTTTATATCAGTATTCAATTGTAAGTCAGCAACTTTCTTTGAAAGCTAGTTTGCAAATATACTTTAAACCGAGGAGTTTTGAGTGTGACAGAAAAAAATAACAAGCCATTCATTGTTATAATAATATATTCTTTAGTCCTTAAGAAACAATATAACTGAAATCAAAATAAATAGTGTTTCCAGTGTTAAAAAACAACTAATTAACAAACCCTTGTTTCACCTATACTTATATACTTATTGTATTTACAAATCGAAAATTTGAAAGATTTGGCAAACGCACATAATTTACCTCCGATGCCGGAAGCGGCGCGGCACGATACAAAGCGGCGGCGCGGTCCCAGCGAGATAATTAAGCCATCAATCACTGTCGCGTTAGATTTAAGTAAATAGGACAGTGTTGTAGGTGGTTTATTTTGCTGTAATTTACGTATTTAATTTTGCTTTGTAACTGTGAAGAAAGAGTAAGTTTTTTTTATTTAATATATTTTATTAGCAGCAATGACTGTTTGGCGGCCATTTGAAACTGCTGATCAAGGTGATGTGCAGTAGTAAATAGGTGCACTGGGGCCACGTGGGCGGTCCCTTTTTTTAAGCCTATTGATTTTTGGCGTAAACCGAATTTTAATCCCTTTGTTCGCCCAGGTGTGAGGCTCTTTTGAAAATTATTTCCAAGGATTTCTCGGGTAACCCGGGAGGAGTGACCTTGTTTGCTTACGTGGGTGATACATTTTTATAATTTGTGATGATTTCTCGTATAAACCCTAATCTGTAACCATGAATACATACGTGCGTGGGTGTTTTTATAATTGGATGCAGGTGTTAATGATGATATATGACCTTGTATTATACATGTAGACAAGGAATGATTTTTATAACCTTGAATTTGGTTGTATACAGGTGTTTTATGGGGAGAATAACTGTTCGTGAAGAAGTGCAGATGGTATTTTTGCTATGCCTAATCTTGAATATGTGCCCGATGTGTGTTTTGACGCTGTAAATGCTACGTGGGTATATAGGTATTCTATAATGCTGAGCATGGAGCGGGAGGAGTAACTTTGTTTGCTTACGTGGGTGATACCTTTTTTATAATTTGTGATGATTTTTCGTATAAACCCTTAATCTGTAACCATGAATACATACGTGCGTGGGTGTTTTTTTATAATTGGATGCAGGTGTTAATGGTGATATTATATGACCTTGTATTATACATGTAGTATATGACCTTGTATTATACATGTAGTATATGACCTTGTATTATACATGTAGACGAGGGATGATTTTTTATAACCTTGAATTTGGTTACTTGGTACTTAATTGTTTGTTGGAATAGAAATAGTAGAACATCTAAAACAAATATCAACAATAAAGTATAATAAACTTAAAAACGATCAGAAAACAGCTTATTAACTATTTCAGATTAATTATAAAATCTAATATAACAGGTTGACTAAATAACATATCAAAATATGAGATCGCTGAGTCCACAGAAACTAGAACGTATAAAAATATTAATATAATAGGTAAACGTATATGTACCGCACCATTTTTGAAAAATCATCTTGCAAGTTTTCCTCTTTATTTGACGCCACTGGCCAGTTTTTAAAAGTCCACTAATTTTTACACAACCAGATCAAAATGACTAAAGAAATGCTAAAGCGCTAGTTCATAAGTTATTGGAGCTTTTGACGCCTTGAGATTATTTATTTTTCTTATTAGTCCAAAGATCTAAAAATTTTCGAATTTTTAATAAATATATCATAAGAAATGATTTTTTTAAAAGTGAAGTGCGGAAAATGTGTTAAAAATGTATTAAAAATGTGTGGTGATCCACATATTATAAGTAAATAAGCTCTATAATTTTTATGTAAAAATAAGTTTATTTACAACAATGTAATGTTGACATTACTGACTTTATTGAAGGTTGGGAAGTGTTACATTACCTACCTCTACTTCCCGCTCTGACTTCCCACCCTGATTCCCGGCCCTCATTTTCAGTCCACTAAAATGTAAATATTTTAACTAAAATTTTATCATTTCATTCAGCGGCTCCCCTTATTTCCGGCGGGGTACAATCCATTGATTCTACTTCCATTAATTTTTAAACTTTATTGTATTGATCGCAAAAGATCAGACTTAAACTGACGTTTATTGTTTTAATTTTAAACAAACGTTTCCTTGACAACCGTCGCCTAATTTGAAAATATGCATACTTGTATAGTGTTTCTTAGGTCAATTTAATGACATAAAACCGTAGGAAACTCCTAACCATAGGCGTCCCAAACAAATAATTAAAATGCGTAGGGTATTGTTTTAATTGTTTAATATGATAATAATATTATAAATAAAGTAACTTTAATACGTAACACGTTTTAAACAAACATTATTGATTCAAAATGTAGTGACAATTTAATTGCTTTTTTTTTCGATGAGAATCTTCAAAAGACTGACCCCTGTGGTGATACTAACAGAGGAGTGTCGGATTCAACCCCCTGTGGGGGGGGGGGGCGGCCTACCGACTAAACTCACCGTGTTCCTGCGGATTCCGCGCCATAGGCGTGTAAACCTTCAGACCACTCGGTTCGGTATTTCGGCTCTGCACGCCTAATGCGTGCTTTGCGTCTTACTCGCCAGCGCTTTGGGTACTCGGTGTACTTAAGCTGGCTTTGTCGTCTAACTACTCTAGCTAAGTAATAAGCTTACTGTGTTGGTGTTTGTGTTTGCGATATTTGTGCTCAGATCGTCTGAGCAGTAGCCAGTAGCAAGCTGTTGCTTACTGTGTTGGTGTTTGTGTTCGCGATATTATGTTGTTTGTGCCCAGCTGAGATTGTTGTGTGCCCACGCATGATGATTTTAATTAATTCCTTTTTGACTGGAATCCTTTCAGGAATATCCATATTTTTATTTCTTATAAACTTTAGAATATCTTCACATTGGCCATTGCAAAAATACCATCTGCACTTCTTCACGAACAGTTATTCTCCCATAAAACACCTAGCTGTATACAATCAAATTCAAGGTTATAAAAAATCATCCCTCGTCTACATGTATAATACAAGGTCACATACTACATGTATAATACAAGGTCATATAATATCACCATTAACACCTGCATCCAATTATAAAAAAACACCCACGCACGTATGTATTCATGGTTACAGATTAAGGGTTTATACGAAAAATCATCACACCACCCACGTAAGCAAACAAAGTTACTCCTCCCGCTCCATGCTTAGTATTATAGAATACCTATATACCCACGTAGCATTTACAGCGTCAAAACACCCATCGGGCACATATTCAAGATTAGGCATAGAAAAAATACCATCTGCACTTCTTCACGAACCTGTTATTCTCCCCATAAAATACCTGTATACAACCAAATTCAAGGTTATAAAAATCATCCCTCGTCTATATGTATAAGACAAGGTCATATATCATCATTAACACCTGCATCCAATTATAAAAACACCAACGCACGTATGTATTCATGGTTACAGATTAGGGTTTATACGAGAAATCATCACAAATTAACATCTTTAATAAAAAAAACTTAAAGAATTGAAGAAGAAAGATCTGACAACCCTGGTTGTGAGGTCGGTCTCTTTAAGTCTTTAAGTCTCTTTACCGCCGTATGGAATGATTGGAATGTCCTCAAACTGAGTTTGGATAAATAATAACTGGAAATGATAATCGTGGATATGGTTATCCTTTAAAATTCGTTGAACTGTTCTTTCGATTACATCTACGGCATCAGCGACTGCTTGTTGAGTAACTGAAGTATTATTTTCTATAACAGATAATGGCACAGCCAATTGATTTTGTTCAGTTCGGACCGATTTATTTCTCACTGGTTTTGGGTAATTTACATTTTCCGTTTGTACCTACAAACCTCCCTAATATGTTTTGCAGGCTCCGTTTGTCTGGATGTCGTCGTTTCGGATAACGCTGTGCGTAAACTCGGCTTGCCAAAAAACAGTTCTTTTCGCATGCTCCCAATATAAAAATCATATCTACGAGCTCTTCTTGGTTAAAGTGACCAGATCTTGAATATCAAAAAGCGGGACAAGATATCTAAAAACGCGTCACACACTGCCGGTTTTCACGCTCAAAAACCCCTTTTCGGTTGGGCTATCAAAACTCATATTAGCTTTTCTAGGGTCGGTAATATTTATAAATAAAATCGAACCGAATTTATTTTGTTAAAAAGCGGGACAAAAGCGGGACGCCTATTAAATCGGGACGCTTGGCTTAAAATCGGGACTGTCCCGCCTAAATCGGGACGGATGGTCACTTTATTCTTGGTTGTAGTCCATCACAAAAAACCATATAAAGAATTATTATAACAGCTTAAAAAATTTCTAATAATTTAACAATATTTGAAACTTTTAGATTACTAAAGTCAAAATGGTCTCTGGTCATTTTAATAAACTTGCGACTTGCGACTTGCGACTTGCGATAGGGTTGCAATTAGGAAAAATATTTGATTTTTAATTCTGCATCGAATTACATAAAAAGATACAGAGGTTCCTATTTGAAATAAGAAAAATAAATTGCTTTAAAGTTTGCAAAGTTTGACACTAAACTTTGGACACCTTGTACAATTCGTATTAATCAAACTTAGTTGACGAGACTGTTATACCTTGTTTAATAATTACCTTTGTATAATTTTATTGACGAGGCATTATTTTTATTTATTTTTAATACCAGTGACGCAAAACTGATATTTTTTACTTTTTATAATTTTTCCTCTATAATACTGAATCGATTTTAATAAAATTTTAGGGGTATAGGAGGCACCCAAATAAGTAAGAAAATATATGGCATGTAATTTAAAAAATACACTTTTATGACGTCCACTTTTTGGAACACCCTGTATGAAAAAAAATATTTTCCTGAAATGCGCCCCAAAATATAGATAAGGTCTGCAAAATATGAAAATTCTAACTTAATTAATAAGTAAGCTATAGAAGACGGGAGGTGAGGTGCAGAACCCTGTATAGAGTATACATCACCCCAGAAAATTCTCACATTGTAACCAGACCATGAAGCTATGTTAAAGACAAAACGAAGTAATTTATACTTTATTTATGGGCCTAAAAGATTTTTGGGCTTTAAGGCCCAATCCCAATCTAAGGTAAAAAATAACCTGCTGTGGCGTTTATTACTGACTTTCCTTAGACCTATAACTATCAAGACGGTTTACAAGGTAAATATCTACTATTTTTACTTTACTCTTGGTCCTCTTACATTTTCCTACTTTGAAGACGTAATATTAAGTTGGAATCATTTTCTATTAACCAAACAGTTAGTCTCTTTGGCCGTTTCGTCCAAAAAACCGATTTGAAAATAAAAAATAGAATATTTTTTACTTAAATAGGTAATTTTTCCCAAATAAGAGGTTCCGGTAAGGTTTTAAATGTTTTTTGGGTATGCAGATTAGCGAAGCATTTACATAATATAATGCATATTACCATGTCGTACAATTCAGCGGTTCATAACATTAAAACTGCTTACAATGCTGATTTTCTAGCTTTATCATTTTTTTAAAATCCGTCCTTCACGAAAAAAGATTTGATCTACCGCAAGTGACCATGACCCATATAAAAGCCAGTGTCCTTCACCCTAAATTCTTGAGCAGATTCGGATATAGCCCACTAGCGCACGGCTGCCGTGTAGCTTGATCGCATAAACCACTTAGGCGTGAAACGAGGCACAAAGCCTAGAAGAAGACTACACTGTGAACATAGAAAGAGCTTTTCACTAAATTAACATTT
This sequence comes from Polydrusus pterygomalis, assembly GCA_963969555.1. Taxonomy (NCBI): domain Eukaryota; kingdom Metazoa; phylum Arthropoda; class Insecta; order Coleoptera; family Curculionidae; genus Polydrusus; species Polydrusus pterygomalis. The sequence continues at coordinate 77,603,685 of OZ018377.1, forward strand.
TAAGAGTATTACTCGAAACCCTTTAAACATATCGAATCTATTTCAAGATTTATTTGTTTAGTTAGAAATAATAAAGTAGATTATCGAACGCCAAGACATATATTCAAAAATAATAGCTATTTATGATATTTTCTTACGTATATCGTACAAGATTTTTTTTACGAGCGTGTGAAAAGTTAGACTTTTCACCCGGCGTGTGGGTTAAAGTAAAACTTTTCACACTGAAACACGCTCGTAGAAAAAGTATATTTAATGACCGCTGACCGTTACGTCATATTCTCCATATTTGCGGTACGTCGTAAATTAATTCAGTCAGTTTGACTTACCGGTGGTAAAGGTTATGGTTTTTCTTAGGCTTGAACTACATAAAAATTTATGCATGTGAACAAATAAAGGTCAAGCTCGTTTTTTCAAACTTTTAATTATTAGTTTTATACTGTAAATAAAGTCAGAAATAGATTGTTTATTTCTGAAAATTCGTAGGAAATTTTAAATTAATTTAAATTTACTGAAAAATAAATAAAATTTAAAATTGTATCATATATTTTTTGTCCAGTGCATCAGTCAATAATTTTTGTTTAAAATATTTTCATCTTATTAATAAAATCATAAAGAAGAAAATATAATAATAAAAAATGACAACAGGACAAAATACAGTTTTTAATAATTAAAGTAAATCATCTCCGCAAGGTTCATCAGCATCATTAGATTCGTCCAAGTTAATAATAAAGGGAATATAATAGTACCTAAAGCATCGATCAATCGATAAATCTTTCCCGTTCCCACACATCAATTTTATTAGTGTGTGTTACATAATTATTTCATTTTTTCACTGTTACATTTTCTATGGCTTAATTTCATAAACCCAAAACTACTTCATTTATTACAGGATGCATAAAACTTATTTTCGCATCGTAATAGCGCTTACATTCGGGCCAAACCATTTCAATAGGATTAAAGTGGCAATGATATGGAGGAACTCCTAAAACTTGATAATCCATGTTGCAATGCTAGTTCGTCCAACCTATTAAAATAAAATAAAATAAAAATAATTAAAAAATAAAATAACTAGCGCTTTCCAGATTACTTGTAACGTTTGGGTGGGATATGCTGCTTTACTATTATCCAGAGCTGATCCTTCATTTCAAATGGTGAAACCGGAATTTGTCATTGTTCTAACCATCCAATAAGTAATCTTTTTGACCAACTTGTATTTGGAATTTTTTCAATTTGCCCAGAATGATAGATGGCGTTATCCATGATAATAGGCGACGGGGTTCTTCCAAGTTTGGTAACAATTTTTCTTCAAACCATTTCTCAATGTTTTCATTTTTATTCATAAAATCACGATAATCACCAGATTTCAGGCCAGACGTGAATATCAAACTTGCATTATTCACAAATCCATTTTCTGAGCCAGCATGTAGAATAATATACCGTACACCCACTCACTGATGATTTTTTTTATCTGTATGAAGAGTATCATCTTGCCATCTTCGCCTTAAAGCCCCTTTACTGTATATCCAGGTTTTATACAGAAAAACAGGTTTTAAGGGAAATTGAGAGTTGCCGTTATTCTTAAATTCTCTTAAAAATTCTACTCGTTTTTCGGCTATATGGGTTGCTATATTAAAAAACGCCTGTTAGATACAGTTCATTAACGACATTTAAATTTTAATTTTTTTTTAACAGTCCGCTAATGAACCAGTGGATATTTCAACACTATTAATGATTTTAATGTTTAGTTGCATTGAACGTTACTGTCATGCAGACAGACAACAATTTGCTAAGGTCAGGAGTTTTAAACAAAAGTAAACAAAACTATTTATACCTTTTTTTTTAAATTTCATATCAGTAAAAAGAAACGCTGAAATGCAATAAATATGAAAACACTTAATATTTCCGAAACAGTTTAGGATGGGTATATGATATTGTACATGAAATATATCCATAATTTTCTGAAGAATCCAAAAATTGAATAACATACCCACATGGTGTTGCATTTAAAATAAGAAAGTTGGTATTAGCCACTGTTACATGATATACCCTGTATAAAAAAAATTATTGAAAAAAATGCGCAACTAGAAATAACAATCGACGTGTCCGAGCGTTTTTTCGGGTTTGTTTTTTTTAAGTACCCTATTATATAAAAGCCGCATTATAACAATAAGTGCAGCTATCGGTTTTGACACATGATGTCAGATTTTTTAGTCAGTCAGCAGTGGCGTATTTAGGGGGGGGGGGGGTCCGAGGGGTCTGGACCCCCCCCCCCGTGGGCTCAACATAAAAAAAAACTCAGAACAGATCAGATGCCTTGTTGCATTTAATTTCTAATTTAAGTGAGTAAAATAATATATACATGGTGATTGATAATTCGATTAATTCCTCGCAGGAGGTCATTTGTGATTTTTTTCTTAAATATGACGTATTCCGAAAATGCTTGGTTTTCGAGTTATTTGAATTTTTTGTTTTTTACCTGCGTGTCTTATTTATTTAATTTAAAAAAATTGAAATGATGTTCACTTAGTTTTGTAATTTTTTTGCAAACTAGAACTATTAGCAATACTTTGTTTTTACAAATAATTAAGTAACTGTGTCACAGATAACAAAACAACATGGCCAAACTTGGCAAAAAAAAATGGCAAAAAAAAATGGCAAAAATAACTTGAAAACCAATCATTTTCGGAATCGGTCATATTATGTAGAAATATATATTTTTGAACATAAGTATTTAAAAAAATATATATTCCCATTATTGCGTTTATATTTAAAAATTTCTTAATTTCTTCCTTTTTTGGGTTCAGCTATCAAAACATAGAAATTATAAATTTTGATAGTTCAAAATAGGGCGTGGCACCGAAAAATTTTTCGCCTGCGGCGCTTCTTTAAAGAAAGAAAGGAAGAAAGAAAGAAAGAAAGATAAAACGAAAGGTATAGACCCCCCCGTGGCAATATTCTAAATACGCCACTGTCAGTCAGAATCTATAAACAAACACCGACACGCTGTTAAAATGAGCAGCTCTGGCGAGGAGCTACCATATTCGATCCTAAAGGCCGCAAACTCTGTAAGTTTAAATTAATTGCCCGCTAAATCTCACGAAAAATATGAGAAACAATATAAACATTTTGAATACTGGTGCCTCAACAAAGGAACAAATACTATCAAGGAGGAGTTTGTTGTTCTTTGACTATTTTTCAGATTTACGAAAAACATTTTATCCTAATGCTTTATGGAGTAAGTTCTCAATGTAAAATTAAAGTCAAAATAAATTTGGATATAAATCAATATTTTAGCAAAAAGTCAAAATTTTTGACAAAACAGAAGTTACCAGATTTATGGAAGAAGCATCTGATAAAATTTACCTTTTAATAAAAGTCGCTACCATTTTTGGGTTGGCCGGTGCTTGCAGGCGCGATAAGCTTTGCAAAATAATGGTTGATCACATAGAGGATTAAGGAAATTTGATAGTCGTTAAAATTCCTGATTGTAAAAACAATACTTTAAGAATCTTTGTAGTATCCAATAAAACAAATAAGGGACATTATTTACAACTCTATTATAAATATTTATGCAAATTTGCGAAAATCACCCACTCCGCACAGTCGTCTTTTTAGACAAGAAGCATGCAGTACTCAATGTGTTGGAATAAATTCATTCGGTCAAATGCCTTCGGAAATATCTGCATATTTATCTACAATTGAAACATCCAGTGCAGTATACAGGACATAGCTCCCCAGGTAGCACACGTACGTACTTTGTACGTACAAATCTCGTCAGCCTAGACGTCTAAATTACCCTTGGACTGACGTCAAAATGACGTCGAGATGACGGCCAAATGTCAGCGTCAGAATGACGTCAGCTGAAGACGTCACTGTGACGTACATTGCAGGGGTCAAAATGTCGTATAATGAAGACGTCAAAATAACGTCCAATGCGGGCGTGAAAATGACTTCGGTTTTAGGTCTTGTTGAAGGGAGAGTTGAAAATTAAAAAAAAATAAGAAAATAATATATATTTCGTTAACTCAAACTAAGAATGCAGTTTCATAAAATATTAATCATTAACATACGATACATACGATTAAAAGTGAACAAATTCTTGTTAAGAAATTTAAAATCGTAATACTTACTTGTTTTATCAGCTTAATATTAATAATTATTAATAATTATAAATAAATAATAACACTTAGTAATTAAATATAACTTCCAATTGTCCGATATTTTCTCTCCTTTTGTGACAGCCTATTAAAGAGTTTTGAGTTTTTGTAAGGAGGCCAGTGCACGTCCTTTTTGAAGGGCGTCAGCCATGCAGAATAAACAACAGCTAAACCACCACCGCTTTCCGGTCCAAATTCTACCACTGAAAACATTTTCTTCTTTGCCAAAATTTAAATAACGGAATTGATTATTGTTCACGAGTATTTACCTGGGCAAAATTGGAAAAAACAGCAACAAATGCTATCAAAAATTCCAGCAGCATCGGCGAACAGCGTCAGAAAAGGAAAATACCACCATTTGAATGTCAAATGTCATTTCATCATTGTCATCTAACGGCAAAGAAATAAAGATGGGTAGAATACATACCGATTCGATATTTCGACAGGCCAAATTTCTTCCATCTTGGTCCCTAAAGTCAAAAACAGTAATAATATAATTATAGAAGTTAGAATCATTGTAACAATACTAATTTTATGAAGCGTATGACTTTGTTAAAGTGATCTATATAAATATTGACGTTAATCGATGCATGTGTCAACATCGATATATCAATAAATGCCCATTCCTAACTAGAAATTTCTGGGATCAACAACTTTTGGTCAAAAAATAATTGAAAAATGACGTCAAATTAACGTCCATTTGGGACGACATTTTGACTTTTAATATTGACGTACTAGCGACGCCATTTTAAGGCCGGACAGCGTCTTACGTCTGATGACCTAAAAAGGACGTCATTTGGACGCACCTTTGCTACCTGGGTCCTCAGCTACCGTGTTGTCCGATTCTAAAGCAGGAATTACTACTCACGTGGTAGGTACCACCGGGTAGGCGCATAGTTCAACTCGACATCTGAATTCCCGATAATAGTTCCTAACTTGCTGTATTGGGATTTTGCAACAACTACTTTTATTTTTTCTGTGAACAGATCTATCTAAGTTAGTATTGAAATTGGTTTTATACAATATGTGGTTTCAGATATCCCCATAAATGATGAGTCGATAATTGTGAGATCGGGACTCCTATACGTGTCAACTGATTTGGACCATAAGTAGGTAGGTACCTTCCAATCCATTTGGTCCGAAAGTGATGATTTAGCCAATCATCAAAAGGAATTGAAAATTAGAATTGAAAAAATATCCAAAAAGCCAAAACTGATGTTTCTGACGAACCCTGTATATTAATCGCAAATCTAATATACAGGGTCGCTTTTATGTATGGAAACGGTCGATCATTTGCTAAAGTAAGATAGCTAGCGAAGAATGTTAAATACAAAACTTTTAGGGTTTTTAGAAATCTATTACACTGCACATAAACTAAGTATACAGGATCAGTCAAAAAGCCATGGAAGAACAAAGTTACTTTATTTTAAATGGAACCCCCTGTATATTATTCAATATTTCAATTATTTACAAGATTCTAAAAAAAATGTTAAGCACACCACATACCCAATCTTAACCGTTTTCGAGATATCGAGTTTCGAATATCGTTTTCAAAAAAATTATTACGTTCATTAATTTTCTAGTCCTTAGAAAATATTTATCTCCATAACAGTGTTGTTTTGTCATCTTGACAACTGATATGCCAAAAATACTTACTAATTTTCGCGTAAAAATGGCACGTTTAAGTAGTGATACCGAGCGCATTGAACTTTTAATGATGAATTAACGTTTTGTTTAAACGGGCACGTAAATCGACACAACTGTAGATATTGGTCAGACCAAAATCCACATTGGATGGAACAAGTTCATACCCAACGACCACAAAAAAACAATGTTTGGTGTGGCATTATTGGTGGAAACATCATAGGACCCTATTTTATACATGGAAATTTGAACTCTGAACGATATTTATTACTTTTACAAGAGAATATTGTTCCACAGCTCAGACGATTATTTCCGAACCATAATAATCCCAATTTACCGGCTGAACAAATATGGTTTCATTAAGATGGGGCTCCACCACATTTTGGACGGATGGTGAGGGAATATCTAGAGGAAACTTTTCCTGGTAAATGGATTGGGCGTAGAGGTGCAATTAAATGGCCTGCTAGGTCTCCTGATATGACCCCTCTTGACTTTTTCCTGTGGGGCCATATCAAAAATTTAGTGTACAAAAATAGGCCACAAAATATCGAAGATTTGCAACAAAGAATAATGCATGAAATTTCCAGTATTGCTCCCAATATCCTTTTAGATTCGCTACAAAACTTTGTTCACCGAATTCATTACTACCAGGAGATAAGCGGTGGACACTTTGAGCACCTTATAAAATAGAATTTCAAATTGTTGTTTACTAAAACTTAGTTTGCCTTTTTTATTATTGTTATTAGATTTATTTGAAAATGATATTTGAAACTCGATATCTCGAAAACGGTTAAGATTGGGCATGTGGTGTGTTTAACTTTTTTTTTTAGAATCTTCTAGATAATTGAAATATTGAATAATAACCAGGGGGTTCTATTTAAAATAAAGTAACTTTGTTCTTCCATGGCTTTTTGACTGATCCTGTAAACTTAGTTTATGTGCAGTGTAATAGATTTCTAAAAACCCTAAAAGTTTTGTTTTTAACATTCTTCGCTAGCTATCTTACTTTAGCAAATAATCGATCGTTTCCATACATAAAAGCGACCCTGTATAATGAAATTATTATAGTTTCTGCACAATCAGACGTTTTTATAAAGAACACTTTTTCTTCTATACCTATTAGATAATAAAAAAGTTTTTCCTCTTCCAAACTCTATCCGTGGACACACTGTATTATTGAACAATACGCGATTAGCATGTAATGAAAGAATAAGGAATATTATATATTCTCTGGGCTGATATTACCAAGGTATAACGAGTTTGATTTGTTACACCAAAGGTGTACCTAAGGTATTCTAGTCACTTCATTAATGAACTTATTTACCCGATTCGAAATTATTTACTATAGGTACTTTACTTATCGTAATGTAATTCCAATCGCTGTGCGCAACTTACCTACGCCGACAGGTAACTCCAATTATTGACTTTCTTTATTCTTCTTATAGTACCTTATTTACAAATCACCTACTACCGGTACCTCGCAGGTACCGTTAACGTTGCTTCAGTTGCTTTGGTGCCGTGAGTACGTCATCGCAGAAAACAGTTGAATAAACTGACGGCCGTAGGTGGAGTGATTTTTGGTGATATGTGAAAAAAGTTGTGAATAGTGATATATAAAAAATTAGTGTATTTTAAAATCCCAGTGTAAGTCATAATTTATATATAAAATATCGTTATAATATAAATAATAACAAACAAGTTTGTAATTCGAAATATGATAATTATTATTAATATTTAGGTATTTTTCTATTGTCTATTGAAATTGTTAATAATAGTTGTTTCAAATTGACGATAAAGTAAGAATAACAGACAAAAATATTGTGTTGACTTTTGAGGGATTTGCCCAGATTTATAAAACTACTTATTTTCGCAATCACTGCGACACTTCCTGCTAAAAAAAAGTATTTTGTCAAACGAATTATGAAGAGTTAGAGCGTGTTAAGGCTAATGGCGCATCCGCCAATTATTTTTTTATTTAATATTTCGTTACCTTTTAGTTTTATTCAAAAATTAGGCAAATATTCATTTTTGGAGCACACTTACCTACAGAACTTTAATTTAATTAGAAAAAAAAGCACAAAATCTTTCTCCACAAATTTATTAGAATAACTAGGCGAACCTAGAATAATTCTTAATAATTCGACATGTTTCGAGTGTAGAAACACTGGTCATCAGGAAAACAAAATAAATAGTGCAATGCTGATGTAGTTAGCAATAGAGAAAATAATAAGTGGGATTGAGCCGTAATTGAGCTTTCAAAATGGTGTACACGAGGTGTAAACTATTCATATTTTAATTATTAGTATCTAGGTTCGCCTAGTTATTCTTATAAACTTGTGGAGAAAGACTTTGTACTTTTCTTTTTTCTATACATTTACCTCCACTTTGAGCATGAACTACTTCTTCAAAATTAAGGTATAAGTAATGAATTGAAAGAATTGAGGGGAGTTTTTCCTTCTGGTACGTGCTGCTTGTAGTTGAACTTCTTTATCAAAGAAAAAGTTACTTTTTCTAAGATGTTCTAGTAAAATTAAAATTGTTTTTTAAAATATTTTAAATTTATTAATTTTGCACACAATGTGATGTATAAGTTGACTTCCGCCGGGGTAACTCGGCCGTATCAAGCTTGGTACGCCAACAGCAATTTACTTCAAGCTAAATGATGCTTTGACTTTTACAAAAACCAAATTTCTTTTTTCTTTCCCTCTCATTTCACAACTTTTACATGTCTCCGACAAAGTTTATTGAAACTTAAGATTTTTCTTTCCCTCAATTCATTACTTATACCTATATGATTTTTATAAAGTCTGTTAAAAACCTCTAATTTTTTTTTGCTCTTTTCATTGTTTTACCCAAGACAGGGCCTTTTCACTACCCCTTGACTTTTCAGTATGCTGAATTATTGTCGTTCTTCTGACTATTCATATTTTACACTTCGTGTACACCCTTGAAAGCTCCATTACGGCCTAATCCCACTTATTATTTTCTCTATTGCTAACAACATCATTTACTTTGTTTTCCTGATGATGAGTGTTTCTACACTCAAAACATGTTGAATTATTAGGAATTATTCTAGGTTCGCCTAGTTATTCTAATAAACTTGTGGAGAAATTCTTTGTACTTTTCTTTTTTCTATACATTTAACTCCACTTTGAGCATGGACTACTTCTTCAAAATTTAATTTAATTGTTTTATCAATCCAAATTTTTTTAACTCATTGTTGATAATTGTGCTCCAAATATGTGTATTTAGCCGCTTAATAAATAAAACGAGAGAGAAAAAAAAGGAATTTTTTCCCAAACAATAAAAAAGTTAATGCTTCACATACCCTTCTTTAAAATAAAATATAACGAAAATATGATGACAGTTTTTATAGAGCTCCTATGACACGGTGAAAACAAAAGTGGTTATATTAGAGCGAGTTGTAATAGCTATAGTGGACTAAAACGTTTACAGAAACATGTATTTTTTTTTTCACTACTAACTTATAAAACGGCTAATATTGGCCGATTATTAATCTTAAAAATCCTTTTTTCTAAAGTCTGTGTTTAATGACCGCTCTCCGTTACGTCATATTCTCTATATTATTTGCGGTATACGTCGTAAATTAATTCAGTCAGTATGACTTGCCGGTGGTAAAGGTTATGATTTTTCTTAGGCTTGATCTACATAAAGACGAATGCATGTGAACAAGTAAAATACAAGCGCGTTTTTTCAAATTTTTAATAATTCTATTTATACTGTTAATGAAGTCAGAAATAAGTAGTTTATTTATGGTAAAAGGTATCATGGATGAAATATTTTATTTTTGAAAGTCATCAAGAAATTTTTAATTAATTTCAATTTACTGAAAAAAAAATAAAACTCATTTATAAAATTTAAAATTGAATCATTTATTTTTTGTCTAGTGCATCTTTGGTGTATGAGTCTATAAATTTTGTTTCAAATATTTTCATCTTATTTATAAAATCATAAATAAGAAAATATAGTAAAAATGACAAGACAACAGAATACAGTTCTTTAATAATTAAAATAAATCATCTCCGCAAGGATCATCATATCATAATCAGATTCGTCTAAGTTAATATTAATGGGAAGAGTAACTGAAGCATCGATAAACTTTATTTAGATCCAAAACTACGTCATTCATACAGAATGCATAGAATTTATTTTTGCATCATAATAGCGCTGACCACCCATTCTGACCAAACCATTTCAATATGAATAGGATTAAAGTGACAGTTATATAGAAGAAGTATTAAAAATCAATGTCCATGTTGCAATGTTAGTTGGTCCCACCTATTAAAATAAATTACATATAATTAAAATATTAAATAAATAGCGCTTTTCAGATTACGTGTAACGTTTCGGTGGGATATGCTGTTTCACTATTATCCAGATTTGATACTTCATCGGAAATGGTGAAACCGGACTTTGTCTTTGTTCTAACTTTAAGTAATAACTTGTATTTGGAATTTTTTTAATTGGCCCAGAATGATAGGTGGCGTTATCCATAATTATAAGCGACGCGCATCGCAACCCCATTTGCAAATTATCTTCAATGAGTTTCGTTCATTTTCATTCAGTGTAAATAGGACTTCTTCCAGAAACATTAATAAGCGCCTAACGGAATGATCAATTAAGCATTGCAAATTACTTTCTGCACAGGTAGCCGTTACCCGCAAAGATTCTTTCGGTGGATAACATTCTTGTTTCGCTTTTAATAACAGATCGTAGCAAGGGTAAAATTTTTTGTTTATTGCTCTTATTATTCCATACTGGCGCTTGCTTAAATCGGCTTCAACAAACATCGATAGTGCTTGCAATGGCGTCAGCGGGGCGATTTCTTCTTTTGGTGTAAAATGGGCTTTTCTATATTCACTTGCACGTGTTGGAGTTTGCATTATATCCTTGAGGATTTTTGAAGCGTCTCTTTTTCCAATTGTTTGTAATTTTACTTGTGCAGCGAGAACTATGACTTCTTCATCTACGGTGGAGCGAACTTCTTCCGTTTCTCTTCTTTTACTTCTCTCGCTTAATTCCCCTTATGATCTTCTCGAAGGTTCCGTCTAACCAAGAATCATTATTGTTCAAGAATACTTCTGCAATTTTATGGGCCTTTGACCATCTTTGTTTCATATTTGATTTAAAATATGAAAATGTATGTTTTAGTCTCTTTCTGTGTTCTATATTATCTCCATAGCACAACAACAGATGATTTTCTAAATAATTTAACTTATCATTTAAAGTTGTCAAATTTGGTAGTTGCATCTGCTCAAACAGATACCTACGGGTAACTACTCTTACACCCGAGGTATTCGATGAATCTATAACATACAAAAAACGAGTTTACTACACTAGAAACAAATGTTGCATTTTAAAAAAATTTAACCAAAAAACTTTGAAATTCTCTATTCTGGAAATATGCTGCATTCTGCGGCAAATTTTTTAAATGTTAATAAGGTAGAGGTATAAACTATTGAATCCAAAAGAAATTATTATGGGGACGAACAGGGAAATATATCAAAATAGCCTTTAAGAACTAAAATGTCTATAAAAAAAAACTCTACGAACTACGTTGTTTTTGAAAGCCTCAAATATTATCAAAAATTTTCTAAAAAACTTTAAAATATATTGAATTCTGTTGATTCTTACCTGAATTATTGGAATCCATCACTTTTATTATCACAACTAACTTACGAAAAAATATATTCCCGTTTCAAAAGTTCTCTACACTGACAGCGATAAAAATAGACGCGTTACCACGAGCGACTGATCAAAGCCTACTACGTAAAGTGGCAGTTTCGGCGCAACGAAAAGTGGTGGCAGGGTTTGGATATTGTCCCTAGTACTGTCTTCTTTCTCAGGAAGAAATTTGTTTTAACTATAGACGTATTTTCGCAAAATGACTTTTGGCCGCCTAAATCATTCAAATCGA